>CM056049.1:518500432-519100432 GCA_029574335.1 Rana kukunoris
ATATATATATTAATATATCATATATTAATATATATATATATATGCTGTGGGATGGAGGACAGGGGTGAAGGAGAGTTTGTTTAAGAATAGAAGACACAGCTGTTGCTTTATTGATTTATTTATTAAGCTGATTTATTCTAAGAGGGGGTTTTGGGATGGAGATGGTTTGTGCTAGAAAGGATTGCCTATGGGATTGGCCATCAGGGGATGGGCAGCTGAGCCAGAGGACCATGTGGACACTAGGTTTGAGAGGGAGGCCCAGAGCATTTTTCGATACTTCTCGCCTGGGTTATTCAGAATATGTGAAATTGATCATCAGGAGGTTATCTGAAGCATCGGTGTGAGAGAGGTCTTTGGCCACCCTTTTTTATTTTTTTGTTATACTTGTTTGCTGTCACAGGGATTTGAGGCTGCCATTAGAGTTCTGCCTAAAGGGGACGCTAGGCTGTATGTGACATACACCTGACCCCTGCACTATTTATGCTATATTGAACAACAGATGCTGGTTTCTCGGTGGTCACTGTTAATGAGGATCTTCTTTAAGGTGGGCTGTGTGAAGAAAAGCATATGTAATGGTGAGTTTCATATTTTACAAAATCAATATGCTAAGGTTTGTACATGTATGTTAGACTTTTGCCTATAAAAACCTAATTATAGCATATGTTTTGGATAAAATGACTGTGGCACATGATACCATGTACTCAGTGAGTGGCTAATTATCCTCCATTGGGTGCCCAGGCTGAACCACCCTCCCTTCTTCCCAGGAAAAAATATCTATGGCCCTGCTAGATCCACATGCTGTTTTTAGACAATAGATTTCCTATTGGCCTTGAAAATGGCCAGAATTTAGAATCACGATTCACCCACAGTACACTTTTCTGTGTAGTTTTCCAGTTCCCTGCGAGATGTTTTTGAGTGGAATTGTTAACCGCTTGCCGACCAGCTGCCGTCATTATACTGCAGCAAGTCGTCACAATCCCACGAACCATCGTAGCTGTAGCTGTACATCGGTTCCTTTAAGCGGGATAGCAGGCGTGCGTGTGCGCGCTGCACAGCAGGGGTGTGATGCTCGTACAAGCAATCATGGGCATGAGAGGCAGAACAGGGACGTGTGTGTGTAAACTCACACATCCCAGTTCTGTGAGGAGAGAGAGATCTTAAGTTCCTACGAGCTGGGGACCACAATCTCTCATCTCCTATAGTCAGTCCCATCCCCCACAGTTAGAGCACACACATAGGGAACACATTTAACCCCTTGATCGTCCCCTAGTGTTAACCCCTTCCTGCCAGTGACATTTTACACTAATCTGTATAATTGCCAATGTCCCAAAAATGTGTCAAAAGTGTCATATATGTCCGCCAAGGTCACAGTCCCGATAAAAATCTCTGATCACCACCATTACTAGTAAAAATATAAAAAAATCCATAAATCTATCCCAATGTAAAATAATGTTTGTCACAATCACCTGTGCATATTACCAAAAATATGTAGAAAATAATATCGGCCTAAACTAAAAGCTTTAAACCACTTCCCGCCATAATTTGTAGACGTCCGGGAAGTGGTTGTGAAATCCTGACTGGACGTCTATTGACTTCCTGCAGGATTTCATGCCGGCACGCGCCCGTTGGGGGTGTCAGTCTGACACCCTGCATCTCCGATCTCAGTAAAGAGCCTCCGGTGGAGGCTCTTTACCAAGCGATCAGCCGTGTCCAATCACGGCTGATCACGATGTAAACAGGAAGAGCCATTGACTGGCCCTTCCTCACTCGCGTCTGACAGGTCTCCTGACAGGGGGGTTCGCGCTGATTGTTTATCAGCGCAGCCCCCTCTTGGATCCTCACACTGGACCACCAGGAAGTACCAGGGAGTACCAGGGAGTGCACAAATAGATACAAAAATTGGAATACAATCAATGCCAATCAGTGCCCACAAATGGACACTGACTGGCAACATGGGCACTGACTGTAATGATGCCCAGCAATGCCAATAGTGCCACCCCTCAGTGTCACCCAGTGTCCATCAGTGCCACCCAGTCTCCATCAGTGCCACCTCTTAGTGCCCATCTATGCCCAGTGCCCACCTATCAGTGCCCATCAGTGCCACCCATGAGTGCTTCCCATGAGTTCCCATCAGTGCCACCAAAGAGTGTCCAGTGCCCCTATGAGTGTCCATCAATGCCGCCTATGAGTGCCCATCAGTGCCGCCTATGAGTGCCCATCAGTGCCGCATACCAGCGCCGCCTATCAGTGCCCATCAGTGTCAGCTATCGGTGCCCATTAGTGCCACCTCATCGGTGCCCATCAGTGCCACCTCATTGATGCCCATCAGTTCCGGCATATCAGTGCCCGTAATTAAAGAAGAAAACATACTTATTTACAAATAAAAATACAGAAAAAAATAAAAACTTAATTTTTTAGTTGTTGCGCAAAAAATAAAAATCGCAGAGGTGATCAAATACCACCAAAAGAAAGCTCTATTTGTGGCAACAAAATTATAAAAAATTCATTTGGGTACAGTGTAGCATGACCGTGCAATTGTCATTCAAATTACGGCAGTGCTGAAAGCTGAAAATTGGCTTGGACGGTAAGGTGCCTAAGTGCCTGCTATGGAAGTGGTTGAGAAAAAAATTGGAGCTATTTATTACAGCAAAAAGTACAAAATATTGTGTTTTTTTTAAAATTTTTTGCTCTTTTTTTGTTTATAGCGCAAAAAATAAAAACTGCAGAGATGATCAAATACCCCCAAAAGAAATCTCTATTTGTGGCAAAAAGGACATCAATTTTGTTTGGGTTTAGCGCGCACGATCGCACAATTGTCAGTTAAAGCGTTGCAGTGCCGTATCGCAAAAAACGGCCTGGTCATTGAGCAGCCAATTCTTCCAGGGCTGAAATGGTTAAGAACTGCAAAAGGACCTGGAAGGAAAAGTGATTGATCTTTAGAACAATATCGAAGATTGGGTAGAGCAAGGTGAAAATGATTCTACCACTTTACTTCCTGTGTTTGTTATTTTGTTTTCAGTTTTATTTAATCTTAGAAGCTATATACAGTATTTACTATATATACAAAATACATTATGAATCATAGTGTAATTGTAAAATAATAAAAAGTAAATAGGGATATTTTTTTCTTTCTGTTACATTTTAGCAAATTGCTGAAGTTGTGTTTTATTCTTTTGGTTAATACATTGCTCCCTGTGTAGAAATAAATACTGTATTTTTTTTGGTTTTATTCTACAGTAAAGAATGAATGCAGAAGTACTGGATGCAGAACAGACTGAAGTGGATGAATTTGTTCCAATGTATTTTCCCCCCAGGAGTAAATGAAAAAGTCCATGACCATCAGGAAGTAAAATAAAAGATACACATCACTGGTTTTATTTTCTTAGGTTATCTGGTAAAAAAACAAACATATTTACAATCACTGAGAGCCTGTGCAGCCCATATAATTGCATGATCTGCTTCATCTTAGTAAGTTAGCTCAGAAATATACTGTAACTATGTAGGTTTGTGTCCTGAACATTGGAGGCATGATCTACTGGAGGAAGAAGGGTAATATGGTTGAGGTTTGAATTTGTTGCAATTAATCAGTATGGTTTTTAGTGCTCTTGATTTGTTCTTTTGTCCTTTCCTCCTGCTTGGTGGTACTTAGTACAGTCACTAGCTGGACCCTCCTTGCCCCCTTATGCTTATAGTTTTTATTTTCACTGCATTGACAGGCAAGTTATTGTCTTCTTACACTTCAAAAGATTTGAAAAACATACTTTGCATTTCACTTAAGGTGTTACTAAGCCCAGGAGCCTGCATTTGCTATATCTGGTCTCCCACAGTTCACAGAACATGGAAATGCAATTGTTTTAGTAGATATAAACTACTAAATACCTTTTCTCTTCAGCAGCATATAGCAGTCTTGTGACTTCTATTAGTGCCTGGTTAAAGCTTGTAGAAGGAGTTTTCATACTGCACTGGCTGTCCTATCAGGATGCAGAGCCTGTGACCCTCTGTCTGGGCAGTGCTTGTCAGCACATTAACTGATTGGTTGCCTGTGCTGCTGTTTCATCCTGTCGTGTCAGCCCTGCTTAACAGGAGGCTGCAAGAGGCTGATACCTGGTCAAATTTATATACTTACACTACTTGCATTAAAAACATTTAAAGGTTATAGAGCCGCAATATTTTGTTCTATTATATCTGGCCAAATTTCAGCTCTAAAGATGTTGAATACTCTATGCAGGGTAGATTTTTTTGGCTTCAAAGTCTGAGAAGGGCAAAACCGGACTGTGAGGCTATGGACTACATTGACGCACTGTGGTGTGTTGTCTACAGAAGAGTGAAGAAACTACCAGACTTACACACGATCGAAAATTCTGACAAGCAAACTGTGGATTTTTTTCCGATGGAATTTTTCTGACCCTCAAGAACGCAGTGACGTACAACACTACAACGAGCCGAGAAAAATTAAGTTCAATGATTCCGAGCATGCGTCTAATTTATTACGAACATGTGTGTTTTTTTGCATGTTACATACAGAGGATCAGAATTTCCTACAAGAACTTTTCCTGTCGGAAAATTTGAGAACCTGCTCTTAAATTTTTGCTGTCAGAAATTCCGACAGAAAAAGTCCGATGGGGCTCACACACGATCGGAATTTCTGACCAAAAGCTCACATCAAACTTTTCTTGCCGGAAATTCCATTCGTGTGTACGCAGCATTAATGTACAAATTTGAACATACAGTACTTATCAGTGTCGAGGAGAGAGGTTATTGGACTATGTTGTTTGAGTGGATCGAATACTGCACCAAATTTTTCCTGAAAAGGGGGATTGATCCTCGGGAAGCGGACAAAACCAGACTGGAAATAATTCTGCAAGGCCCAACCATCCAATTGTGCTTTGACTACTACTGAAAAGAACACGAGAGGCTCTTACTTACCCAGAGTTGAAGAAATTGGTGAGAGAAGAAGAAGCTCTGTTGGAAGAGAAAAATCAAGAGGCAATTGTTTGCGGTAAAGACCCATCAGAAGGCAGAGAAAGTTGCAGCCTAGTCAGCTCAAGTGGACACCAGTGTGCCGGAAAGTGATGAGGAGTCAGAGTGGGCAGGGCCATAAGACTCCTGTGGCACAATCTACACCCAAAGTTACCCCAGTTAAGTCGCCAAGTTTAAGAACAGGTGCAACAAGTTTTAATGCATTTTTAAAGGTGTCGAATTAAATAAATCATATAAACATGGTTGGGCTGTTACTGATCAAAATGTTTGTGTTCGAATAATCATTTTTTTTTTTTAATCGATTAATTGACTAATTTCGATTAATTATAAACGCACATAAAAATCCAATCATCTCCTTGCAGGATGATTCCCAGTGCAGATACCAACCACTGGAAAAATGGATAGCAGGATACAAAAAACACACAAAGGCAGCACTCCATGGGAATAGCATTAAAACTTTTATAGTCTTCAAGTAGGTAACAAAATAAATATTGCACTGGAGATAAAAATCGATGTAGCTACATAAACTGTAAAAATGGTGCAAGCAATACCAAACGGTACCAAAAGCAGGCATAAAAACATGTAGCTAAGTATGATACTGGTATAAAAATGTGTACAACGATACCACTGCTGAATCCAGATGAGGAGAGGTTAACATCAGTCCGTCGGCATGAAAATGTCCCATGAAGGGAACTATCATGCATGCAGATATGAAGGCACAGCAAAGGAGCCCTTCAGATGGACAAGGCAAGCCCCGCCGGTGCCCGTGACGTTACCGGAACTGCGACGAAACTCCCTAAAGGCTCAGAAGCAGACGGAGAGGTGAGTACCAATCAAAATAATTTTCATCGATCAAAAAGATTTTGATCGATCAAAAAAATTAAAGATTAATCTATTAATTAAAAGTTAATTTGCACAGCCCTAAAACATAGTAAAACATTTTTTTTTATTTTACAAAATCGATCATTAAAATGTATACAGCGATAGCCATCCCAAAGCACATAATATGCGGAACAAAGAGCCGAAAACCTGTGCCGGAATTGCTCCACATGTTTTGCTCTATTCGAGCTTCATCAGGAGCTGTACAGGTAATGCTGAAAGTAATAAAAAAAAGAATAAGGGATGGAACAATATATATAGACAATCACAGCCAGAGTATGTAATTGTACAGTCAATAATTGCAAAGTCAATAGATATATAAGCTTTGATACTGAGATTAAATGCAGATAAAAATATTAATAAATATTAGCATTTAATATTGGGCAACACTTACCACTTAGGGTCAACTTTAATCCACATACAGGTTTTTAAAAACAGGAGAGACTATTCGATAGAGTATCTATACAGATCAAATGGCTGTACAATTACATACTCTGGCTGTGATTGTCTATTTAATTACTCCAATATGTTTAGAAATATTTGCCGATATGTATATATATTTCTCCATCCTTATTCTTTTTTTTTTATTACTTTCAGCATTACCTGTACAGCTCCTGATGAAGCTTGAATAGAACGAAAGATGTAGAGCAATTCTGGCACAGGTTTTCGGCTCTTTGTTGAGCATATTATGTCCTTTGGGATGGCAATCTCTATATACATTTTAATGTTCGATTTTCTAAAAAAATATATATTTTTTTTTACTATGTTTATATGATTTATTTAATTCGACAGCTTTAAAAGTCCCAGGGTTGGTTACCCTTTCCCCATTCCTCCTCTATACATTGTACACGGGATGTGGTGTCGTGATTTGAGCAGCTGTGTCCCACAAAAAGTTTTGATGCATGTTATGGTGGCTCAAGCCAAAGCACAGGCCGAAAGGACTGTCATTGGGGTCAGGGACCCAGGCACATGCCTTATCACAACCTAGGGTGAAGTCCTCTCAGGATACACCAAAGAGAGTTTGCAGACCGAACTCTACTAAAAACAACCTAGAGAGCTTCCCAGAGAGATTAGTGGGGCCATCCCCAATTATGTCTGTACAAGTGAAGACATTACACTAGGGACTTGCTAGACACTGGGGCCCAAGTCACGCTCTTATATCGAAACAAGTACCTGAGCCACATTCCTTTACACAAACTTGAAGAACTGGAGATCTGGGGAATTGGAACTGCCAAGTGCCATATGATGGGTATATCCCCATTCAGATATCTTTTGGACCAGCAGCTGTTGGAAAGTGGAAGCATTTGAACACCTTGGCAGTTGTGTGCGCGAGGCCATCAGGGAATTTAATATTATTATATTGGGACAAACACTGACCTGGTGAGGAGGCTGTTGTCTGCATTGGGAAAAGATGGTTCCATCCCTAACAAGATCTATCCCCAGTTACTTCAAGCCTGTCGACGTGTGGCAAGAGCAGAGTGCCTCCGGTTGAAGGGGTAGGATGCCTGTGGAAGTTGGAGACCGGGGAGAGAGTGTTGCAGCCTGGAGAAGTTGCTCAATTGAAAGCCACAGTCAAGCTGGCCTGGGACCAACCGGGCCCCTATGTTGTATTAGAAACTGATGAACAAGCTAAAGCTGTTGGATTAGAGATGATTCCTGAATTGGTCCCAACCAAGGACCTGTCCTGAACTAGAAAAAGTGCCAATTAGTGTTAGGAATGTCACATATCATCCAATCACGCTAGGGGCACACATGTTGGTGGGGCGAGTGAGTGCAGCTACCCCTGTGCTTCCTGAACAGACTACCGTTAAAGAGGACTGTCAGCAGATACAGAAGGAGTTCAAGCGTTGTGCTGAAATTTTACCACCTGTATGTATCTCCATAGGTGACATTCTACAGGTTTTGAGTTACAGAGGAGGTCTAGGGCAAGAATTATTGCTCTCGCTCCAACGACCTCACGTGTGGTTTGAATGCCGTTTTCATATGCGGATGCTGCTCACATGTGTGTTTGCTTCTGCACGCAAGCTCGTCGGGATGGGGCGTTTAAAAAAAAAAATTACAAAAAGTTTCCTATTTATTTTACTTAAAAATAAATATTTTGACACTGTTTAAAAAAATAAAATAAAAATTGGGGTCACTTTTATTCCTGATACAAGAAATGTAAACACCCCTTGTAATAGAAAAAAAATTACAGGATTTTAGAAGGAAGGGACACAGGAACAGAGCTGAGACTGTCAATTGGCTAGAGGCCCCTCCCTTGTCACCTTTTTTTCTCTTGGTGTCAAGAAAACATGTCAAAAATTACTTATGCAGATAGCAGAGGAATGCACCAGCAGAGAGAAATGGCATTTAATTCTCTTAATTGAGACAAGTGCACACTATATAGGGATATGTTTTGTTCATATTTTATGTATGGGCTTTAAAGTTATGTTTTACCTTTCACAAATTCTGTAGTATTAGCACTGAAAATTATTTTATCTGCTTTTCTCTCCAGCAGGATAGATCTAATGTAAATTCTGTTGCCTGTGCTGATGTTTTTTTGCTTGTTGTTCACAAACATCTTACAGAACTCTGTCTCTGTTGCAGCCTCTCATCTTTTGACTTGCCACAAAATTAGAATGTTGCAGTCTGATCATTGGGTGAGAAAAGAATGAGACAATGCTTCCTCCTGCCTGCAGCAGACTGATGGCATTATCTCAGCAGATCTCAGAGACAGCTTTTTATTGATAGATGGTGTGAATTTTCTGGAAAAAAAAATATATATATTAGGGCTGTGCAAATTAACTTTTAATTGATCGATTAATCTTTAATTTTTTTGATCTATCAAAATCTTTTTGATCGATCAAAATCTTTTTGATCGATTAAAATTCTTTTAATTGGTACTCACCTATCCGCCGGCTTCCGGGCCTTCAGGGAGTTCCCATCGGAGATCCGGTATCGTCACGGACACCGGCAGGGCTTGCCGTGTCCATCTGAAGGGCTCCTTTGCTGTACCTTCATATCTGCATGGTGGCGGACCTTACTATCTGCCACACGCAAGGGCTGTTACACTTCCCTCTATCACTTCCCTCTATCAATCTGGGAATCTGGGAATCTACAGCCATCCACTGGGAGTTGCTATAGTTCCCTTCATGGGACATCTACATGCCAACGGACTGATGTTAACCTCTCCTCATCTGGATTCAGCAGTGGTATCCTTGTACACATTTTTATACCAGTATCATACTTAGCTAGATGTTTTTATGACTGCTTTTGGTACCGTTTGGTATTACTCGCACCATTTTTACAGTTTATGTAGCTACATCGATTTTATCTCCAGTGCAATATTTATTTGGTTACCTACTTGAAGACTATAAAAGTTTTAATGCTATTCCCATTGAGCTCTGCCTTTGTGTGTTTTTTGTATCCTGCTATCCATTTTTCCAGTGGTTGGAAGCTGCACTGGGAATCAGCCTGCAAGGAGATCAGCTAAAAGTAGTCGGATCTGTATGTGCGTTATAATTAATCGAAATTAGTCGATTAATCGATTTAAAAAAAAAAACGATTAATCGAACACAAAAATTTTGATCAGTAACAGCCCTAAAATATATATATACTGTTTCTGTATATTGTGACTTCTTAAGAATGTATTTGTGCAGACTAGGGATGAGCCGAACAACACCCCGTTCGGTTTGCACCAGAACCTGCGAACAGACCAAAAGTTTGTGTGAACTTTAGAACCCCGTTAAAGTCTATGGGTCTTGAACGTTTGAAATCTAAAGTGCTAATTTTAAAGGCTAATATGCAAGTTATTGT
This sequence comes from Rana kukunoris, assembly GCA_029574335.1. Classification (NCBI taxonomy): domain Eukaryota; kingdom Metazoa; phylum Chordata; class Amphibia; order Anura; family Ranidae; genus Rana; species Rana kukunoris. The sequence goes on from CM056049.1 coordinate 518,510,087, forward strand.
CCTAAAAACTGTTTGGGGGCCCGGGTCCTGCCCCAGGGAACATATATCAATACAAAAAAAGTTTTAAAAATGAAAGTTTTTTTTGGGAGCAGTGAATTTAATAATGCTTAAAGTGAAAAAATAAAAGTGAAATATTCCTTTAAATTTCATGCCTGGGGGGGGGGGGGGGGGTAAAGTATGCCTGTGAAATAGCACATGTTTCTCGTGCTTAAAACTGTCTCTGCACAGTGTCTGAAGGAAAAAAAGTGATTTAAAAATCAGTCACGGCTATAATGAATTGTTGGCTCCCGGCAATTCAGAGAAAATTCATTCATAAAAAAAAAAAGCGTGGGGGTCCCCCCCCTTATTCAATTACCTGGCCTTTCAGGTCTGGATATTAAGGGAAACCCTGTCGTCAATTAAAAAAAAATTACGAGGGGGTCCCCCCAAATATCCATTCCAGACCCTTCAGGTCTGGATTTTAAGAGGGAACTCCACCCCAAATGTTGATGTTGAGCTCATGCATGCTCTTTCCTTCCTGTACCTTGTGACCTGGCCATAGATCTTCGTAATGCAGGATTGGATACTGAATGCTAGGGAGGTAGCCAGAACATCAACCCCCCTCGCTACCAGAGGACCCGGTCACCTTGCTAGGTACAAGGCTATATGACTGGTTGCTTATAGCTTGTTCCTTTACTTGGTTACCCATAGCAACTACTTTTTTTATTCACACTGCCCAATTTTTATTTTTATCACAGCAGGCCTATTATTAATAAAATAATAAATTCTTCACGTTACACATGTTAAAAGGAATATTTACTTTCTTTATGCACATACAAAAGATTTTTTATTTTTTTTGACCCCTATCCCACATCCATCTATCCATCACCATGTCAACAGGGTTTTCACAGCCATGTGAAGGTGCATTCATCCCACTCCTGTGTGGGAGGCACCGAATGGAGCAATATGAATGGAGACTGCAGTGACAGCACCAACAGACACTACAGTGTTCAGTGAAAATTAAGACTTCCTATGTACATCTGCTTCATTTATTTTATTTTTATTTTATTACGCACGTGTGTATAAACACTTCCACTGACCGCCATCTTGTAATAAAAATATCATATGAACTATTACAATATGCAATAAAACAACTTTAGTCAGTTCACTGGCAACCACATCTTTTTGCTGGGGTCTTATGAAGTAATGTCTCCCCGAATGAGCACAGCAGTATAACCAACTAAATAAGAGAGCATTGTGTGGCTGGAGGGTAAAGCTGGCTATACACTTATAGATTTTCAAACAAACATTTCTACAAATATATGTAGCGATGGGTTGCTACGAGTTACAACATCCACACATTTCACCTTTCTGCCAGACATCAATTAGAAACAGATTAGTACTTCAAATGCCTCGTACACACGGTCAGACTTTTGACCATGCAAATGTCCGCCATGAGTCCTTCGGAAGTCAGACGGAAAGAAAGAGAACAGATTCTCTATCTTAGGTCCGTCGGACTTCCGACAAAAAAAGTCAGATGGAGGCTACACACGGCCGGACTTTCTGAGAAAAAAAGCCTATCGGACTTTTTTTCTCGGAAAGTCTGACCATGTGTACGAAGCAAAAGAGTATAGTAACCAGTGGCGGGCCATTCATAGGGAGCGCCCGGGGCGCGCCGCCCCCCTCTTGTAGTCTTAAAAAAAAAAAAACAGGCCCTTTAAGGCTTTTAAACATTCGTTTTGAAGAAGCGCCGCGCAAATAACATACACTCACGCATTGCCTGAGTGTATGTTATTGTGGCCAGCCTAGTCAGATAACTGGACATCGGGCGCCGATTATCTGACTAAGGATAGCTGGTTGGCTGTGGGGAAGTGCCTGTCAGAACCAGTGGCTCTGATAGGCTTTCCCAGTACAGTCCTTCAGCTCCCGGATGTAGTGGGCTACGTCCCTTGAATAAGACTGATGCCATCTCAGCCAATCAGGTTTCAGTGATTCTGTTCATCCGTAACCTAAATTGGCTGGAACGTCATCGAGGGCAGCAGAAGACATCGAGGGACAGTGGAAGGGGAGGATGGAGAACCCCAGAAAGGTAAGTGCCAGGCAGGAGGGGAGCAATCTGACTGGCAGCATTTTACAGGGAACAGTGGGGACAATTGATGTGGGGACAATTGATGTGGGCACCAGTGGGGGACAATTAATGTGGGCACAGTGGGGACAATGGATGAATGGTGGGCACAGTGGCAACAATTGATGTGGGCACACAGTGGCAATTGATGTGGGCACAGTGGCAACAATTGATTGATGTGGGCATAGTTGTAACAATTGATGGCATGGCACAGTGGCTGTGTTTGGCATGGCACAGTGGTGACAATTGATGGCATGGCACAGTGGCTGCCTTTGATGGGCGCAGTGAGGCTGCAATTGTGTTTTTTTTTTTTCATTTGTTTGCGCCCCCCCAAAAAAAATTTGAGCACCAGCCGCCACTGATAGTAACTATATCACACTTCTTAGAAAGGACAAGATGGTTGACCCTAAACTTGACAGACATTTACCTCAGAACATCTTTTCCTCCAGCACACTGTTTGACCGACTTTTACCTTAGAACACTTATTCCTGTCACAGTCTTAGTAATCCTGTCATGGATACTGGATTTATATAGCGCCAACAGTTTGCACAGCCTAAATCCTCTCCGCTCTTCCCAGGATGTCCTGCTCTCTAGCACTCTTGTTACCTCCTCCCACACCCACCTCCAGGACTTTTTCAGAACCTCTCTCATCCTCTGGAACTCCTTAACTCAATATGTCCAGTCAGCTCCTACCCTGTTTGTCACCTCCACCTAAAAAGCCACACCTAAGTCACCTCCACCAGATAAATCCTTGCAGCTATTACCTTTAGTACCACCTCCCCCTCCATGAGCAGGGCCCTCCTATTCTTTCTGTATTGTACTGACCCCCCCCCCCCCAAACTTTTGGCGCTATATCAATCCTGTATAATAATATTAATAAAACAAAGCATGTTCTCTGTTGAATCAGTTGGGGGTCTCACCCATACTAACATTGTTTGATTACACATACAGCTAGGACAGTAAAGTCACCGTGATTTATAAAATTTCCTTTAAAACATTATTTTATAAGTAAAAATAGAGAGTCAAAGGTTACTTAGTGTGATAGCGTGTGCACGGTACAGTCTTTAGCGGAATAAATGGGGAAAAAATATGAGCACTCAGAGCAGGGAGATGATCACAGAAAAGCTTGGTAATTGAACAGCTGTGTCCTGTGTGTCTTTGCGGTGAAAACAGCAGCAACCCGATTGGTGTGACAGCCAATGACATTGGCGTGCAGCTGCAGAGCATCACAAGTAACCTCAGCAAACACGTGGGGCTGCTCCACGGACGTCATTCCATTCAAGCTGCACTTGCAGATCTGTTGCTGATGCTGGCATCAGGGAAAGGCATGTGCAACATCCTTATACCGGTCATGCAATACAAACACAGTCTGCTGTGTTAATCATTTTAACTGTGTAACTTACTGTTTTGTACAATGTAGAATGCAAAACCTGAGCTCATCAACTGATCCCCAAGCCCTGTTCTTATAAAGTATTTATTCACATAGCAGACACAATATACTGTAAATGTAGGGATGGGAATAGAATACATAATGGGGAGGTACTCTGTAGTCCAGGCAATAAATACTAACTGATAACATTTAGAACAAACTTACATATAAACAGTGTTGCCTCTGAAATGCTTTCCACAATCGTATCGATTTTCGGAGGGGCTTGACAGGCAATGAGGAGGTGATATGATGCTGCCCCTCTGCCTGTTTTAGCCACTTCAATACCAGGCACTTTCGCCCCTTCCCGCCCAGGACAATTTTCAGCTCTGTCGCACTTTGAATGATAATTGTGCGGTCATGCTACACTGTACCCAAATTACATTTTTATCATTTTGTTCCCACAAATAGAGCTTTATTTTAGTGGTGTTTGATCACCTCTGTGGTTGTTGTTTTTTGCTAAACAAACTAAAAAAGAGCAACATTTTTGAAAAAAAAAAGTTTTTCTTCTTTTCGGTTATAAAATGTAGTTTTCTCCTTCACTGAGGGGCACTGATAGGCAATGATGAGGTGGCACTGATAAGTTGGCACTGATATGTAGAATTGATCGGCACCGATAGGCGGCACTGATATGCAGCACTGGTGGGCACCCATAGGCGGCACTGATAGGCAGCACTGATGGGCACTGACTGGCGGCTGGGATGGGCACTGACAGGCGGCACTGATTGGCACTTTTCTGATTGGCACTGTCAGGTGGCACTGGTGATGAGGTACTGAGATTTTCTACTGCTGGGCACTGATTGACACTGATGGGCACTGACTGGCACTGTCGTGGGCTCTAATTAGCACTGATAGGCACTGTGAGCTGTTTTTTTATGGGGCACTGACTGACAGCTTATGGGCACATTTTAGAAGCTGTTGTGGCACATCTGATGGGGCTGTGCTGATAATCAATGTAGTCGGGACTGACATGCGGAATGAAATTGTGTGAGTTCAGCTGAACTTACACTATTTCATTCCTGCAGTCAGTCAGTGTGAACCTAGGCTGAAGCACCGTACACACTAATAGTTTTTTTTTCCCCATTCAACCCAGCAGGGCTGAATGAAAAAAAACCTGACAGCTCCAAGGGAGCGATCAGCAATCTCCCCTACATCTCAATTGTACTCTGACAGGAGGGTGGCCCCCTCGCCAGAACACTCCAGTCATCAGATCTTTTTCGGTCATGCCCCTTTGACAGAAGCCAGCAGTTGAACTGACTCCAGTACACACAGGCCAAATGTAGGCCAGTTTCTAGTGAACTGCCTAATACCACCCAACATTCAGCCTGTGTGTACTGGGATTAACTGCTTGCCGACCAGCCACGGCAGTTATACGGCAGGTCGGCTCTGCTAGGTGAGAGCCTGATCCTGGCGCACGTGCCTGGGCACACGCGATTGCTCGTTACAGAACGAGGACCGGGAGCTGTGTGTGTAAACACACAGCTCCCGGTCCTGTCAGGGGATAAATGCCTGATCTTCTTTTCATACAATGTATGAACAGCGATCAGTCATTTCCCCTAGTCAGTCCCACCCCCCCTTCAGTTAGAACACACCCAGGGAACATACTTTAACTCATTCCTCGCTCCCTAGTGTTAACCCCTTCCCTGCCAGTGGCATTTTTATAGTAATCAATGGATTTTTATAGCACTGATCGCTATAAAAATGACAATGGTCCCAAAAATGTCCGAAGTGTCCGCCATAATGTCACAGTGCCGAAAAAAACTCGCTGATCGCCGCCATTACTAGTAAAAAAAAAATATTAATAAAAATGCCATAAAACTATCCCCTATTTTCTAAACGCTATAACTTTTGCGCAAACCAATCAATAAACGCTTATTGCGATTTTTTTTACAAAAAATATGTAGAAGAATACGTATCGGCCTAAACTGAGGAAAAATATATATTTTTATATATATTTTTGGAGATATTTATTACAGCAAAAAGTAAAAAATATTAATTTCTTTTCAAAATTGTCACTCTATTTTTGTTTATAGCGCAAAAAATAAAAACTGCATAGGTGATCAAGTACCACCAAAAGAAAGCTCTATTTGTGGGGAAAAAAAGTACACCAATTTTGTTTGGGAGCCACGTCACACGATCGCGCAATTGTCAGTTAAAGCGACGCAGTGCCGAATCGCAAAAAGGGGCCCGGTCATTGAGCAGCAATATGGTCCGGGGCTGAAGTAATTAAGAGCCTAGGAAGGTATCAGCTCAGCTGTTTTTTGTCTAGGTTACTAAGTATGTTTTTACTTTTCAAAAAAAAGAAAAAAAAAACTTTCCATGGTATACTGTATTTCAAAGAGTTTATTGTTAGGGTTTATCTGCCCTTTAAAGTGACACTAAACTCTGGTTTTAACCACTTCCCATCCGGCCTATAGCAAAATGATGGCAAATATAGCAATTGTTCTGCCTGGACATCATATGACATCCTTCAGAACAAGCTGCTCGTGCGCACCCCTGGGACAAACCGCATCTCGGATCACGGTAAAGAGCCTCTTTACCATGGGATCATCTGTGACCGATGACAGTGTAAATAGGAAATGCCGGTTATTGGCATTCCTTGACTCACGCTGACAGCGCATACAGAAGAGCCGATAAGCGGCTTTCCTTACAGTGGGGATCTGCACTAATAATCAGTGCAATCATTGTCAGTGCAGCCCAATCAGCGATGCCCACAAGTGATAACAATCAGTGCCCATCAGTGAAGCCAATTGGTGCCAATCAGTCATGCCTGTCAGTACCTCCTCATCAGTGCCGCCTGTCAGTGCCGTCTATCAGTGCACATTAGTGCCACTTATCAGTGCCCAGAAAAACTACCCATCATTGCCCAGAAAGGCTGTCCATCAGTGCTGCCTAACAGAAATAATTCTCCTGCGCTCCGGTATTTCTTTCCTATGGGGTCATGCAACTCAATTACAAGGTATTTTTCAGAATCTTGCAGCCCTCCTCAGAATCGTGGGAATTCAAATGAAACTAAAAAAGAAAAGAGAATGGAGGGCGCACCGACCTAGTGTGATACTGTAACGAGATTTTTATTAAAATGCTAAAATCAATGATCATACTCACAAAATCGAGTTAAAAACAAGCCTTGAAAGACAGTTCAACAGCACCAGCAGAACAGGACGGTTACTTCAGTCCAATGGTATCCGAACGATATTCAAGCTAGGCTTTAGCATTTTAATAAAAATCTCGTTACAGTATCACACTAGGTCGGTGCGCCCTCCATTCTCTTTTCTTCTTCAGTGCTGCCTATCAGTGCCCATCATTACTGTATATTAGTGACGCCCATCAGTACCGCCTATCAGTGCCGCATATCAGTGCCCATCAGTGCAGTCTCATCAGCGCACATCAGAGAAGGAGAAATTGTATTTTTCCTGACAGACTCCATGGCAGCCTACGTGTGGGTTAATCCCGCCTCCTCTCCAATGCTATAGGACCCCATACCCATAAAGCTTTGCTCACCTCCCAGTACTGGTGTTCCTTTTTTGTCCTCCTCCATGGATTAGGATACGCGTTCAGAGGTTCAAACGGGATGGATGGCACACCTTTAAGCGGTGCAGCTCGGATCCCAGCCATGGGCGGGTGGAGAGCTTGGCAGCTAACCCACATTGTTGTTGTAATGCTGCGTGTGCTGAAGACTCTGGACGACACGGCTGGCAAGGTCTCCTCATCTCCTCCATGGCAGCCGCATGTTTGTATGGTACCTTGTGTTTTGTCTGTCCGTTCGAGTCCTTTGTATTTAGTTTGCATTGTTTACTTTGCCCTATGGCGGCTGGAGCGCGTCTGCGTTCCAGCTTGCCTCGCCACTTCCGGATTGCGGCGTCGTTGCCGATCGCGCATGCGCGGATGGCCTCTCCCGGATCGAAGCTTGGTTAGCGCATGCGCGGTCCGACGAAAACTCGCGGCGGCCGCGCAGGCGCCGCTGTGCTGTTCCCACTGCGCATGCGCGTACATGGGCAACGCGTGACGTCGCCGGCGGGCGGTTTAAAAGGCAGCTGTTCGCACTGGGTCATGGGTCTCCCTGACAAGCGATCAGCTGCCTGTCTGTATGGTTACTGCATTCTGAGGTCAGTGAGAGGGATCTGCTGGTCAGATCCTTTTTTGTCTTTTTCTTCTGCTTAGGTGCCTGTTACATTTTTTTATTTAAATAAAAAAAAAAATGTGTGTATATAATGAATTAATTATTGAATATATGAATATTAGAATAGTGTCTATTCCTCAGCAATTCTACTATATATATTCTAAGGGGCTATATATGTATATTCTTTATGGCATCCTAGGTTCCTCACACCTTTAGGTCCTGTGCCACGCCGGTCCGGAAACATGGACCAATTACCGCCTGCATGTGGTCAGCCCTCACGCACTAGGTACGTGCTGGTGAAGGGTGGGCATGGGGGTTGAAATTCTCTTGCTGAAATTTTTCCCCCTGTAAAATTTAAAATGCTTCTCTTTAGCCCTTCAGGTCCAGACCACCGTGCCCCATCAAACACAGACCTTGCCAGACCGCAACAGCGTTCTTCTTCCAAGTCTAAGAACAAGCGCAGCTCTTCATCTGCATCTCATCACCAGAGGAGAATTTCCCGTTCCTCCACCGATCCCACCGCCATGATAGTCGCTCTAGTCGTAGAGCCTGCTGGGGATGTGACACCCAAGTCCCAGAGGGCAAATCATTATGCAATAGGTGCTATGCCCGGGCGGTTGGCGAAAAAGAGATGGAAGATCAGCGCATCGAGTCTCTGGTAGAACGTGTGGTGCAAAGGTCCTTAAAGGAGAAGGACACATCTCACACGCACAGTCAAGCCAGCGTCACTGGATCTGGCTCTACGGTCGACGAGGTCCATGAGGATCCAGGCCCTTCTCAGCCTCGCGCTTCCCCTCCGACAGCCCTGGAGGGCGACCTGGAAAGCGCTTTTGTGGGAAGACCTATCCTCTTCCCCAGCTAAACAGATAAAGTACTTTAAACGTCTGGGAAAAGAATGCCCAAGCTTTCCATTATTGACTGAGTTAAAGGGCAAAGTCCTCTATGGCTAACAAGGCTTCCCGTTTGTACCCGTTCAAAGCGGATGATGTCAAACATCTGGAGAACATTCCCGCAGTAGACGCGGCAGTAATGTGGCTGGCCAAGCACATTACACTGCCTTTAGCTGATTCAGTGTCCTTCAAGGATGGTCTCGACAGGAGAATGGACCAAGATCTGAAGAGAATCTATGGTCTAGCCGGTACGGCCTGCAAACCTGCCCTAGCGTTGGCGGCTTTATCCAAGGCAATGGAAGTTTGGACAGAGAATGTGGACTCTTTCCTGGTGGGCGTCTCCGAAGAGCTAGCCGGAAGTTCGGCAACGGCAGAGTTGAAGCTGGCGGTGACCTTCCTGGGAGAGGCGTCCGTTGATCTAATACGCCTATTGGCAAGAATTATGCTGTCCTCAGTAACAGCCAAGCGGGCCCTATGGTTACGCCCTTGGGTGGCCGACCCATCATCGAAACAAAACTGGTGCAAAATTCCCTTCAAGGGACCGTCCCTGTTCGGCAATAAGTTGGACGATGCCATTTCTAAAGCCACAGGGGGTAAGTCTGGGTTTCTTCCCCAAGATAGACGCCAGTCGGGAAGGAGGAAATCCCAGTTCAGAAGGCGCAGCCCAGAGTGCGCAAGGGAAGCTCGCGCCTACAGACCTGGTGGAAGTTTCAGGAGAAACTGGAATAGAGGCCAGATGTCTTTCCGCAGACCAGCATCTGCGAGCCAAGCGTCCAGCGGATGCGAACAGGGGAAGTCTTTTTGAAATGAAGCCCGCCCAGGCGGATCGAGTAGGGGCACGTCTATTCCTCTTTTCGCACGTCTGGGCGGCCTCGATCACGGACTCTTGGGTCATCAAGACAGTGTCATCAGGCCACGCTTGGTCCTTCTCCAGCACTCCCCATCCCAAGTTCATTCCTACCATACTCCCAAAGTCAGCGGAGCAAAGGCAGGTTCTTCTGTCCTACGTGGACCTACTAAAAGCCCAAGGGGCAGTAAGATGCGTCCCAAAGGACGAACAGTTTCATGGAGTGTACTCCCCCCTCTTCTTGGTGCAAAAGAAAAACAGTTCTTGGCGACCAGTTATAGACCTGACCTACCTGAACAGGTTCATAAAGCACGGGAGATTCAAGATGGAAACCCTGTCGACGATCCAACAAGCCATACAACCAGGCGATTGGATGATCTCTATAGATCTAAAGGACGCTTATTTTCACGTGCCAGTGGCAGTAGAGCTTCAGAAATATCTCAGGTTCCACGTGGGGCAGGAGCACCTTCAATTCATTTGCCTACCTTTCGGGTTGACAACCTCCCCACGGGTCTTCACCAAGACCCTACTGGCAGTCGTGGCCCTCATCAGGCTGAAGAAGGTACGCCTCTATCACTATCTGGACGACCTTCTTGTCTTATCCCAGGACAGAGACCATCTACTGGCACAAAGGGATCTTGTAATCTCGATCCTGACCAAGTTTGGTTGGCTTCTGAATCTGGAGAAGAGCCACCTGGAGCCATCACAACGCTTGATATACCTGGGAGCCCAGTTCGACACTGTAGTGAAAACTATCTCTCTCCCATTGGAGAAGATCCCCGTGGTTCAGGAAAGGATCTCTCAGGCTCTGGATGCTCGTCATCTGAAAGCTGCTCAATGCCTAAAAATTATCGGCACGATGGTTTCAACATCTCCCATGGTGAAGTGGGCATTATGGAGACTACGCCCCTTCCAGTCCGGCTTTCTCAAGCAATGGAAATCAGGAAACAAAAACCAGCGGATTCTCATCTCATCGTCCATGAGGAACAGCCTCTTCTGGTGGCTGCAGACAGAGAACCTGCTAAATTGTCATACCATTGCCCCAGTCTCTTGGGTCACAGTAACGACAGATGCCAGTGGTTCCGACTGGGGGGCCCTGTGCGGCACTGAAATAGCACAGGGCAGTTGGGATGCACGTCTACACAACCCAGGCTCGAACGTCCTGGAGATCCGAGCGGCCTGGTGTGCCCTCCAGTCATTCTCCCAAATCTTGAAGGGGAAGACGGTATTGCTGAGGATGGACAACACCACGGCAGTCTCCTATATCAAGAGGCAAGGAGGGACACAGAGTTCAACCCTACTTCGAGAAGTCAAACCCATTTTGGGGTGGGCCCAGAAGAACTTGGCCAACCTGTCAGCTGTCTTTATCCCCGGAGTCCAGAACTCTCAGGCGGATTTTCTGTCTCGCACCCATGTAGACATCAAAGAGTGGTCTCTCCACGAGCAAGCTTTCCAGTGGATCCTGTCTCTGGGGATCGATCCCCAAGTGGATCTTTTTGCTTCTCTGTACAACTCCAAGCTGAGGAAGTTCTACACGCGGGGTCATTGTGCTCAGGCAATTGGAACAGACGCCTTGACGGACCGGTGGAGATTCAAGAGGGCATATGCCTTTCCCCCGCTCCCAGTAATCCTCAAGTTTCTACGGAGACTCCAAGCAGAAGCGGTCTAAGTAACGGTGGTAGCGCCCTATTGGCCCAACAGGCCGTGGTTCCCTCTTCTGGTTCAAATGAGTTATCGGGACCCTGTACCTCTACCAGTCAGACCGGATCTCCTCTCCCAAGGGTCATTCCTGCACCCTTCCCCAGCCCTGATGAAGCTAACGGCTTGGTTCTTGAGAGGAGGAGGTTGGAAGTCCTCGGTTGCACTCCTAAGGTGATCTCCACGCTGATGAGTTCGAGAAGGGAAAGCACGAACAAAGTTTATGGAAGAATTTGGGCAAAGTTTGTCAAATTCTCTTCGGCCTCAGGCACGTCATTCAAGAATCCAGAAGTTACAGGACATTCTAAAGTTCCTCCAAACATGGTTAGATCTTTCCCTATCTGTTGCCTCGTTAAGAGTCCAAATATCAGCACTATCTGCCTTCTCTGGGATCCCTTGGGCAGGGCACCCTCTTATCAAACAGTTCTTGCGAGGAGCATCAAGGCTGAGGCCTCAAAGGAAGCCGAGATTCCCCAAGTGGGATCTCCCGCTAGTACTTGACTTTCTGACTGAACTTAACACAACAGGTCCTTCTCCATCCTCCCTAAAGGAGTTCTCAGCTAAAGTGGCCTTTCTAGTTGCCATCACCTCGGCTAAAAGAGTCTCCGAGATCGGGTCCCTCGGCTACAAACCGTTCCTAACGTTCTTCCCCGACAGGGTGGTCTTGATACCCATGTTGGGTTCAAATCCAAAGGTTTCGTCGGTATTTCATGTCAACCAGGAAATTGTTCTCCCTACGTTCAAAACCTTGGATGATCAGGAAGTTCACCCTCTAGACCTGGGAAAAATTCTTACTGAATACCTCCAAGTGACATCTACTTTCAGACGTTCTGACCATTTATTTGTCCTACACTCAGGCGGTAGCAGAGGGAAGAAGGCTTCCTCAAGAACAATTGCAGCCTGGATCGTCCACACAATACAACAGGCTTATAGGGCTGAGGGCTTGGCTCCCCCGCAGGCGGTAACTGCACATTCTACCAGAGGGATGGTGGCTTCCTGGGCAGCGGCTCATCATGTGGCCCCAGATGTCATCTGTAAAGCAGCCTCTTGGTCCTCCATAAATACCTTTATGTCCCACTATTGTGTTGAACCCGCATCCCTTACCTCTGTGAATTTTGGCCTTTCAATCCTGTCGGCCGACAGGACAAATTAAACTATTTTTTGTTCAGCATACCCACCCGTGTGGTTTGGCTAGTTATTTCCCACACGTAGGCTGCCATGGAGTCTGTCAGGAAAAAGGAAAATGTATTACCAAATACTTACCGTAATTTTCCTTTCCTGATGGACTCCATGGCAGACGGAGTACCCACCCTGTAAGCATGGACTTGGCTAGTTACGGAACACCAGTACTGGGAGGTGAGCAAAGCTTTATGGGTATGGGGTCCTATAGCATTGGTGAGGAGGCGGGATTAACCCACACGTAGGCTGCCATGGAGTCCATCAGGAAAGGAAAATTACGGTAAGTATTTGGTAATAAATTTTCCTTTATTTATAACATTTTGTAATTTTTTTCATAATTTTTTCATTTGTTTAGCAAAACATAGAATAACTCAGTTGTGAATAAATACCACCAAAAACAAAGCTCCTTCTGTCTCCAAAAAATGATAAAAATGTTGTTTAGGTACAGCACTGCATGACCATTTAAATTGCAACAGCACTGAAAGCTGAAAATTGGCCTTGGCAGGAAGGGGGTGAAAGTCCCCGTTATTGAAGTGGTTAAAAAATAAAAAATAAACATATTTTCAAATATGCTCTCAGCCTCCTTCAAATCTCCACATTCCATTTATTAAATTTTTTTACCGCTGTGATCTGACTTCTTATTAGTGGTTGACTAATGTTCATCATCCATAGTCCTACTGCAAGTAGGAAATAAGCCACCATCCCTTGCTTGCTCCAAAGAGGGACTAGAAACTATGGACTATGGAATTTGTAGTGCTCATGGAAGAGTGCACATGACTGCAACTAATGTGCACCACCTGCTCCAAACAAATAGAACTAATGGGTAAAGGTAGAAGTTCAGGTGTTTACAAAGACATTACCAGGAGGTAGAAAAAACACAGTAATAAACAGTTTCATTAAAAATATATTACAGGGCCATTTAATAGTGGATGTGAATGCATTATTTTTAAAGAATAAGGATGTTGTTTAGTGTCACTTTAAGTAAATAAAAAAATTAGTAAAAACTTTTCTGCTGACTTAGCCGTACTGCAACGAAATGAATATTAATAGAGACCTAAGATGACCTGGAAATAGTTGTGGGGCCTGAATTACACGTTTCAGTGACACTATTACAAGGATAGGGTTTTGTATAAAAGTTCATTTTATTTTGAGGTTGATAAATGTTGAAGGTTATAAAAAATACAAGCAGGGCCGCCATCAGGGGGGTACAGGCAGGCCCGTCGGAACAAGACAGGCAAAGCAAGCAATTGCTTGGGGCCCCGAGCTGGCCAGGGGCCCCCAAGCAGGAGCTTGTTTGTTCCGCTGCAGGCTTTCGTTTGCTGAGGGACAGGCAGCATTGTGAGCCCCGAGCCGGCGGTCGCCGGGAACGATCTGATCCCGAGCGCGCCGAGCCGATTCTTTCTTTCCATAGCAGCAGATCCCGCCTTCTGGAGCCTGTGATGGACGTCCCACTTGACCAATACCGCGCCGCGAGATGTGTGACATCCATCACAGGCTCAGCAGCGTCCAGAAGGCGGGATTTACACATATGCATGACTCGCCGCTCGGGCGGGGGTGGCTCTCCTTAGGCTCCTCCAGGCCAGGCTCTCCCAGGCTCCTCCAGGCCAGGCTTTTCCAGGCTCCTCCAGGACAGGCTCTCCCAGGCTCCTCCAGGACAGGCTCTCCCAGGCTCCTCCAGGCCAGGCTCTCCCAGGCTCCTCCAGGACAGGCTCTCCCAGGATCCTCCAGGACAGGCTCTCCCAGGCTCCTCCAGGACAGGCTCTCCCAGGCTCCTCCAGGACCGGCTCCTTCAGGACAGGCTCCTCCAGGCCAGGCTCCTCCAGGACAGGCTTCTCCAGGCCAGGCTCTCCCAGGCTCCTTCAGGCCAGTCTCCTCCAGGCCAGGCTTCTACAGGCCAGGCTCTCTCTCAGGCTCCTCCAGGCCAGGCTCCTCCAGGCCAGGCTCCTTCAGGCCAGGCTCTCCCAGGCTCCTCCAGGCCAGGTTTTATCCCAGGCTCTCTCCCAGGCTCCTCCAGGATCTCCCAGGCTCTCCCACCCTCCTTGGCTCGGGCTCCTCCTCTGACACCGGAATGACTGCTGTGACACCGCTGAGGTAGGTCAAGAGACATTGCAATGTGTATGTATATAGGTCAGTGTAGTCTGTCACTACAGTGAGTGTAGGTAGGCCAGTGTACATAGGTCAGGTCACTACCGTCAGTGTACATAGGTCAGGTCACTACCGTCAGTGTACATAGGTCAGGTCAGTGTAGGCATGTCATGTCACTACCATCAGTGTACATGAAATAAAATTAAAAAATCAAACAGTGGTGTTGCGCTCCCACAATAAATGGCATATGAACCCTGATAAATTAATGACAATAAAAAATATATAAATATATAAAGTGCTGTTGTGCTATAAACAAGTGAAAATGAGTGGTCAAGTGAGTATTATATCACTCGTTTTCACTTGTTTATAGCACAACAGCACTTTATATATTTATATTGTACAGGACGCCAGGGTTGGGTCCTGGATGGACGCTACATAGCGCCGATTTTTGGAGTTTGGGCCATTTGAAATACAGGTTCAGGAGGTCACCCTGAAGGGGGTGAGAAGTTCCGGATAGATAAAATGGATCCAGAGAGGACGGGCTTAAAGTCCTCTCTATCTTCTTTTAATGATATTTGGGGGTCCGGGATTTCGGAGGCTCTGGAGCGACAATTGGGAGGGAAGAGAGCCTCCCCTTCTGACCCCTGGCTTCAGGCACACAAGGGGTTAACCATTTCCAGGAAGTGAGTTAAAAGGAAAGGAAGTACTGACAGAGGGTGGAGTAGTTTGGAAGTGAAGCTGTGTCTGCAGGGAAGGACTGGAGGACTTCTTACTAAAACGTATGTGCCTTTCTTTTGGTTGTTTTTGCTGTGCTGAAGAAAGACTTTTCTAATTTATGCTGGAAACAAGCAGGACTTTTGTTGTGACGTTTTCTGGTGCTGAAGAAAGCATTATTTTGTTTTGTTTTGTTTGCCAATAAAGACCCTTTGCTTTACTGACACGGTTTACGCACTTGTCTCGCGGAGCTAAAGAACCCCCAAAGTTCACAACTGGTGTCGAATGCGGGCAAAGTGCATTTGCAGGTGCAAAAACCGTTTAAAAACTGACATTTAAAGAGACAGTGTACTTATGGCATGTCTTGGGTGAAGTCAGCCCAGACATTACAAACAGCACGCAACGACATGGAAGAGGTCATTAGGGCTTTGGCACAAGCCACCGTGACCCAGCAGCAAGCCACCGTGACCCAGCAGCAAGCCACAGTGACCCAGCAGCAAGCGTCAGCAGATGCCAACCGTCGCCATGAGGAAGTGATGGCTCAGCAGCAGCAGGCCCTGGCACAGGCTATAGCTGCGCAACAGGAAAACACGCGGCTGCTAGCCACCCAGTTTAAAGCCCAGCAGGAGTCCACTCAAGCACAGGTGGCTGCCTTGCAGGAGGCAGTACAGCGGCTGGCTCAGGGACAAGAGCAATCGGCCGTTGCCGTTAGCAACCCAGTGTCTGTTAGAGCCAGCCATTTCTTGCAAAAACTAACACCCAGCGATGACGTGGAAGCCTTTCTTACCACCTTTGAAAGGATAGCAGAGAGAGAGGCATGGCCCCGGGACCAATGGGCCGGCATTATCTCCCCTTTCCTCACTGGTGACCCGCAAAAGGCCTATTTTGACCTCCCAGCTGAGCACATCAAAGACTATGAACGTCTAAAAACCGAGATCTTGGCCCGCCTGGGGGTGACCACAGCTGTCCGAGCTCAGAGGGTGCATCGCTGGCGGTACAAATCGGACCAACCACCCAGGTCCCAAATGCATGAACTAGTTCAGTTAGTTAAAAAATGGCTGCAGCCGGAAAAGTTGTCAGGCCCACAAATGGTGGAACGGGTGGTGATGGACTGGTACCTACGGTCCCTACCAGATGACCTACAACGCTGGGTAAGCCATGGAAACCCTACTAACGCTGACCAGCTGGTCGAGCTGGTCGAACGGTACACCGTGGTGGAGGACATGCTTGGGCCTGCCAAACGTCGGGAACTCATGCCAAGGACACCCAGACCAGCCACTACCCCGAGGAGAGAAGCCTTGCCAGATGTTGGCGTCCGCAGATCTACGCCGTCTGCCATAGAACCACGGAGGTCGGTTCCTGTGCCAAAGATGGGAGACATTCAGTGTTGGCGATGTCGGTCCTGGGGGCATACTCAGGCACAGTGCCCGCTCCAGGAGGAGCCTATGAATTGCGGGGCGGCCCGAAGAAGCTCTTTCTATGCGCAACGAGCGTGTGCCACGCATCTTGACCTGGCTTCCGGACAGTTCGAGTGTGAAGTGTGGGTAAATCACCTTCCTGCCAGGGCTCTACTGGACTCTGGTAGCATGGTCACGCTGGTACATGCCAGGGTACTTGGAAGGATTGGTCCAGTAACTAAGACCCTACGGGTAGTGTGTATCCATGGGGACACCAAGGAGTACCCCTTGGTCCCAGTAACAGTGTCCTATGGCCAAACCTTGGTTACCCAGGAGGTTGGGGTGGTAAAAAGCCTGATACATAATATCATAGTGGGGCGGGACTGTCCAATATTTTTGGAACTATGGAACCAGGTACAGACGGGTCTGCCAGGAGAACTAAGGACACTGAGTTTGGAAGGGACAGAGTCTGGGGGATCCAGGCCTGAAACCTCCATAACACACCCATCTAATGTGGAGAGACTTGTTAGTAATAATGACGTTGCAGAAAATCTTAGTTCTAATGATAATAGTCCAGTGTCCGGTCCCAAAACCGAGTTGACCTCTGAGGGGGGGGAAGTCTCCCCGTTACAAGTCATGCTAGGGGAGGGTGATGAGGAGCTTGCCCCGGTTGAGGAGGGTGAGGGGGAAACGTCCCAGAGGCCAGTATATCCAGACCTGGACGTACCCAGGGGTGCGTTTGGCACCGCCCAGTTACAGGACCCTACCTTAGTCAATTCTCGAGAGCAGGTTTCTGTCATTGATGGGGTTTCACAAATACCCGATGCAGATCAGAGGTTTCCTCATTTTGAGTTGAAGGGGGACCTAGTCTATCGTGTGGTTGAGAGCCGAGGGGAACCCATAGAGCAGTTGCTGGTCCCTCAACCGTATAGGCGGATGCTCCTTGACCTAGCCCACAACGATGCACTAGGAGGACACCTGGGGGCGGAGAAAACTGAGGCCAGGATAACCGACCTGTTTTACTGGCCAGGGGTGAAGGCTGAAGTTAAAAGATATTGTGAGTCTTGTCCTGTTTGCCAGTTAACTGCCCCGGTGCCTCGCTATAGAAACCCCCTAGTACCCTTGCCAATTATTGAGGTCCCATTTTAGCGGATCGCTATGGATCTTGTAGGACCCCTGGTAAAGTCGGCAAGGGGGCACCAATACATATTGGTCATCCTGGACTACGCCACTAAATACCCAGAAGCAGTCCCGTTGAGAAAAACGTCCTCTAAGGCCATTGCCCGGGAGTTATTTCAAATGTTCTCACGAACTGGGTTCCCCAAGGAAATATTAACGGATCAGGGCACCCCTTTTATGTCAAAGGTGATGGCGGACTTGTGCAGGCTGTTTCAGATTAAGAAGTTGCGGACGTCCGTCTATCACCCGCAGACCAATGGCCTAGTTGAGAGGTTTAACAAAACTCTGAAGTCTATGTTAAAAAGAGTCGTCCAGAAAGACGGGAAAGATTGGGATATGTTGCTCCCTGCCCTATTGTTCGCTATCCGGGAGGTGCCACAGGCATCCACGGGTTTCTCACCATTTGAGCTAGTGTACGGACGGAGGCCCCGGGGGTTGCTTGATCTGGTAAAGGAAACATGGGAAAGTGAGTCCTCCCCGCACAAAACCGTGGTGGAACATATTTCTCAAATGCAAGAAAGGGTGGCTAAAGTGATGCCGCTGGTAAGAGAGCACATGCAGAAGGCTCAGGATGCCCAAAGAAGGGTATATAACCGGTCGGCTAAAGTGAGACAGCTCCAAGTAGGTGACAGGGTAGCTGTCCTAATACCAACGGTAGAAAGCAAGTTCTTGGCCAAGTGGCAAGGTCCGTTTGAAATAGTGGAGAAAGTGGGTGAGGTAAACTATAAGGTACACCAACCAGGGAAAAGAAAACCCTACCAAATTTATCACATAAATTTGTTAAAGCTCTGGAAAGACAGAGAACCGGTGTCCGCAGTGGTGGCGGTACAGTCAGGGGACCAGGTAGGGATTGACCTGGTGCAGGTTGCAGCTACCCTAACTAGGCCCCAAACCCAGCAAGTAAAAGAGTTTCTGCAAAGAAATGGGGACATGTTTTCAGGGTTGCCAGGACTCACCAACGTCATCGAGCATGACATTGTGACCGAGCCCAAGGTGACAGTCCGGCTTAAACCCTACTGTATCCCAGAAGCTCACAGGGTGGCAGTGTCTGGAGAAGTGAAAAGGATGCTTGAACTTGGGGTCATCGAAGAGTCGTAGAGCGAGTGGTCCAGTCCGATCGTATTAGTAACCAAACCCAATGGTACTCTCCACTTCTGCAACAACTTTAGAAAACTCAACGAGGTCTCCAAGTTCGATGCATACCCCATGCCATGGGTAGATGAGCTGATTGAGAAGTTGGGTCCTGCCAGGTACATCACCACACTGGACCTCACAAAAGGTTACTGGCAGATTCCCCTAACCAAAGAGGCCAGAGAGAAAACAGCTTTCTCTACCCCGGAGGGTCATTTCCAGTACAAGAGAATGCCGTTTGGGTTACACTCCGCCCCCGCCACATTCCAAAGGGCCATGGACAAAACTTTGCATCCACACCAACGATATGCCTCCATTTACCTGGATGACATTGTCATTTTCAGCACGGATTGGGATTCCCACCTTCCCCGCGTACAGGCAGTGGTAGACTCCTTGAGAAGGGCAGGGTTCACCATCAATCCGGAGAAGTGTGCGGTCGGGGTGGAGGAAGCCAAGTATCTTGGATACATTGTAGGTAGAGGGTTAGTGAAGCCCCAAATGAGCAAAGTAGAGGCCATACAGGGCTGGCCCCTCCCCCTAACAAAAAAACAGGTTAGAGCGTTTTTAGGCCTAGTGGGGTACTACAGGAGGTTTGTCCCCAACTTTGCCACCATTGCGGCACCGCTGACTGACCTCACCAAAGGCCGAAAGTCCGTCATGATCAAATGGAATGCCGAGGCTGAAAAGGCATTTCAAATGCTTAAGACGGCACTGTGCCAGGACCCGGTGCTTGTAGCGCCGGATTTTTCGAAGGACAGTGCAGACAGATGCCTCAAGTGTAGGGCTAGGAGCAGTTCTGTCTCAAGAAATCAACAGAGAGGAGCATCCAATAGTTTTTCTTAGTAGGAAACTGACACCAGCTGAGAAAAACTATGCTGTGGTGGAACGCGAATGTCTTGCCATCAAGTGGGCTTTGGACTCCCTACGGTATTTTCTCCTAGGTAGGAAGTTTCGCCTCATATCAGACCATGGTCCTCTTACGTGGATGAGACAGAACAAGCACACCAATGCCAGGGTAACAAGGTGGTTTCTGTCTTTGCAGGAGTTCAACTTTATGGTAGAGCACAGACCCGGGAGACAGCATCAGAATGCTGATGCCCTCTCCCGAGTCCACTGTATGATGGCGAGTGGTGCCTCTAACACCTCCGCATTGAGGCAGAGGGGGGGGATATGTACAGGACGCCAGGGTTGGGTCCTGGATGGACGCTACATAGCGCCGATTTTTGGAGTTTGGGCCATTTGAAATACAGGTTCAGGAGGTCACCCTGAAGGGGGTGAGAAGTTCCGGATAGATAAAATGGATCCAGAGAGGACGGGTTTAAAGTCCTCTCTTTCTTCTTTTAATGATATTTGGGGGTCCGGGATTTCGGAGGCTCTGGAGCGAAAATTGGGAGGGAAGAGAGCCTCCCCTTCTGACCCCTGGCTTCAGGCACACAAGGGGTTAACCATTTCCAGGAAGTGAGTTAAAAGGAAAGGAAGTACTGACAGAGGGTGGAGTAGTTTGGAAGTGAAGCTGTGTCTGCAGGGAAGGACTGGAGGACTTCTTACTAAAATGTATGTGCCTTTCTTTTGGTTGTTTTTGCTGTGCTGAAGAAAGACTTTTCTAATTTATGCTGGAAACAAGCAGGACTTTTGTTGTAAAGTTTTCTGGTGCTGAAGAAAGCATTATTTTGTTTTGTTTTGATCGCCAATAAAGACCCTTTGCTTTACTGACACGGTTTACGCACTTGTCTCGCGGAGCTAAAGAACCCCCAAAGTTCACAATATATATTTTTATTGTCATTAATTTATCTGGGTTCATATGCTATTTATTGTGGGAGCGCAACACCACTGTTTATTTTATTTTTTATGTACACTGACGGTAGTGAGCTGACCTATGTACACTGACCTACATGACATACCTACACTGACCTGACCTATGTACACTAACGTATAAAAGAGGGGGGTACTCCTGCGCTACTATGGGTCAAATAGAAAAAAATAGCTAAAGGCACATATCTATTTCTCCCCTCTCAAGCACCAGCCCTCTCCCCAGGACATAATCTGACCCTTGCATTCCATGCAGAACACTCGCAATTCAGCTACACGCGTTTGCTGCGGCACATTATATGCAACAGCAGTATTTGCACTGTAAACACTTTTTATTTATATAACGTGTGGGTGAACGTAAACTTTATCGCTATGCTGTGGTTCCTGTAGGCTTTGCGTGCGTGCGGGGGGGGGGGGGGCGCTGGGGTTTGGGGGCCTCAATGTCCATTTTGCTTGGGGCCCCCAAATTCCTTCAAACGGCCCTGGGTACAGGCAGTACACCTGTAAGGGGCCCGGGGGTCCGCAGGGGCCCAGATGGCAACCCCCTTTAAAAAAAAGTAAAGGCCCCCCCGCTTCTCAATTCCCAGCAGCCCCCCCCCCGCGTCTCAATTTCAGGCGGCAGCACCCCCCTTCCCCTGCCTGAAGCTGTGTAAGGGGCCCCATAATTCCTCATGGTGGCCTTGAATACAAGCATTGTTCAGGATGTTATTTTTGCTGTTTTCATAGGGTGAATTAATTTATTAAAGAATTATAATATGTGTCTGTATTAGATAAGTAGAAAGTTCTGACATTTTGGGAGAGGAAACAATCAGCTTCCAGATTTTATTGTGCAAATCCTAATTGAACAAGCTGAAGTTAGCTGATTGACCTTCATACACAGCTGCACCAGATGCTGAGCACTCCAGTCTTAGGCCTCTTTCACAGGGGGCGGATCAGTAATGATCAGCCCCGTGAACCTCCGCTTGCTTAGCGGGGATCGCTCCGTTGATCCCCGCTGAGCCGGCGGATGACAGGGCGGTCCCGGTGCTAGTTTAAATTTAGAGGGGGTCAGAGTAGAGTTGCCACCTCATCCCTTTAAAACCGAACACATATTAATTACACAGGTTCTGTGGCTAATTAAGGTGGTAATTAAACTCACTTGGTGCTTTACCTGCATTAAATTAGCCTCAGAACCTGTGTAATTCATATGTGTTCGGGTTTAAAGGGATGAGGTGGCAACCCTAGGTCAGAGAGTTAGTTAGCTCTGACCAGGTTAATTTGCTTAAATGTGGGTCTCTGTCTCAGCTTGGCTGTGCTGTGGGCTAATTCTTTCGCTTCTGGGGTGCTGATTCCACTGCAGGACGACAGGTGGCAGCAGTGGAGTCGAGGTTTGGGTGCTTTTCCCCAGCAGCCTATCAGGAGGGGTTTTCCTTGCTGAGTATGCTGGGGGAGGGTATTTATGAGACAGACGCCATTGGTCTGGGTCTTCTTCAAGTGTGGCGCCCACCTTTAGGGTGACTGCATCACGGCACCCCGGCGAAATGGCCTTCCAGGCCGGGGTTGCAGGTGCCAAGCTGTGTGTTCCTGGTTCTGGGACCACGTTGGTCCGAAAAATTTGAGCTGTGGCTGGGCCCCAGTGATCGACTGGGTCCCCAATCCTGAGAAGATCCCAAGCGTTGTTCCTTTGAGAGGAATCTGTTCGGTGGGGAGTCCATCTGAGGAGAGCCAAGAGAGGCTGGCAATCCAATAGGGTCTCGACCATCCACCGGGCATCAAGGTACCTGGTTACTGAGAGGCTGGACGTTGGTCGCCTATCAGTCGGTAACCTAACTACAAACTACCTGAAGGAGATCCAGGCGCAAAGTCCATCAAGGAGGATTATCTCTGCTATAGGGATGAGCTCCGCGTTCGATTGGACCGTATGTTCGACTCGAACATCGTCTGTTCGTACGTTCGTCGAAATTCTAACAAAACGGGTCGTTCGCGCCAAATTCGGCCCATAATTCACTGCAGCATTGCGCGCTGATGATTGGCCAAGCATGCACTATGACCCGCATGCTTGGCCAATCACAGCGCGCAAAAAACGGTGTGGCTTTGGCCATATTCTCGATTGGATTCAGGTCTGGACTTTGACTAACACCTGGATATGTTTATTTGTGAACCATTCCATTGTAGATTTTGCTTTATGTTTTGGATCATTGTCTTGTTGGAAGACAAATCTCTGTCCCAGTCTCAGGTCTTTTGCAGACTCCATCAGGTTTTCTTCCAGAATGGTCCTGTATTTGGCTCCATCCATCTTCCCATCAATTTTAACCATCTTCCCTGTCCCTGCTGAAGAAAAGCAGGCCCAAACCATGATGCTGCCACCACCATGTTTGACAGTGGGGATGGTGTGTTCAGGATGATGAGCTGAGTGTTGCTTTTACACCAAACATAACGTTTTGCATTGTTGCCAAAAAGTTTGAATTTGGTTTCATCTGACCAGAGCACCTTCTTCCACATGTTTGGTGTGTCTCCCAGGTGGCTTGTGGCAAACTTTAAACGACACTTTTGGATGGATATCTTTAACCACTTCCCCACCGAGCCATTGTAAAATGACGTCGGTGGGGACCCTTGGTCCTTCAGACTGGACGTCATATGACGTCCTTGCATTTTCCGGCCACTAGGTGGCGCGCGCGACCCCGCCGCATTCCTCGGGACCCGGTGCGCGTGCCCGCCGTCACGATGACCGCCGGGCACCTGCGATTGCAACGCAATCACGGCAGAAGCATGGATCTGTGTGTGTAAACGCACAGATCCATGCCTGTCAGCGGTGAGGAGACTGATGTGTGTTCCCAGTACAGAGGAACACACATCTATCTCCTTCCCTTGTGAGTCCCCCTCCCCTAACAGTTAGAACACA
Organism: Rana kukunoris; assembly: GCA_029574335.1. Classification (NCBI taxonomy): domain Eukaryota; kingdom Metazoa; phylum Chordata; class Amphibia; order Anura; family Ranidae; genus Rana; species Rana kukunoris. The sequence goes on from CM056049.1 coordinate 518,533,547, forward strand.
CTTTAAATACATATTTAACCCCTTCAGCACCCCTCTAGTGTTAACCCCTTCCCTGCCAGTCACATTTACACAGTAATCAGTGCAGTTTTAGAGCACAAATTGCTGTCTAAATGTGAATGGCCCCAAAAATGTGTCAAAAGTGTCCGATGTGTGCGCCGCAATGTAACGGTCACGATAAAAAAAAAAAAAACGCAGATCGCCTCCATTACTAGTAAAAAAATAAAATAAAATAATGCCATAATTCTATTTCCTACTTTGTAGATGCTAGAACTTTTGCGCAAACCGTTCAAATACGCTTATTGCGATTTTTTTTTTTTTTTTACCAAAAATATGTAGAAGAATACGTATCGGTCTAAACTGAGTAAAAAAAAAAAAAAGTAAAATAAAAATAAAAAATGATGATATTTATTAAATCAAAAAGTAAAAAATATTGTGTTTTTTTTAAAAAATTTACGCTTTCTTTTGTTTATAGTGCAAAAAATAAAAACCGCAGAGGTGATCAAATATCACCAAAAGAAAGCTCTATTTGTGGGGGGAAAAAAGGGTGTAAATTTTGTTTGGGAGCCACGTCACACGACCGCGCAATTGTCATTCAAAGTGTGACAGCGCTGAAAACTAAAAATTGGTCTGGGCAGGAAGGGGGTGAATATTCCCTGTATGGAAGTGGTTAAGAAATGGCTTTCTTCTTGCCACTTTTCCATAAAGGCTAGATTTGTGCAGTATACAACTCATTGTTGTCCTATGGACAGAGTGTCTCACCTCAGCTGTAGATCTCTGCAGTTCATCCAGAATGATCATGGGCCTCTTGGCTGCATCTCTGATTAGCCTTCTCCTTGTATAAGCTGAAAGTTTAGAGGGACGGCCAGGTCTTCGTAGATTTGGAGTGGTCTCATACTCATGTTTAAAGCTTGGGAAACCTTTTTGTATCCAAATCCAGCTTTAAACTTCTCCACAACAGTATCTCGGACCTGCCTGGTGTGTTCCTTGTTCTTCATGATGCTCTCTGCCAATTTTGTTTGGGAGCCACGTCGAACGACCGCGCAATTGTCAGTTAAAGCGATGCAGTGCTGAATCACAAAAAGTGCTCTGGTCATTGGGCAGCAATATGGTCCGGGGGTTAAATTAAGTGGTTAAATAAAAAAATAAAATAAAAATTCCTTTAAATATTGTATCTGCTGGGTGTCTATAGTTTGCCTGTAAAAATGTCTTTGAGGACCCGGGAACATGTATCAATGGGAAAAAAAAGTTTTAAAAACTGTCGTTTTTTTCAGGAGTCCTGCTCCTGAAAAAACGACCGTTTTTAAAACTTTTTTCCATTGATACATGTTCCCTGGGGCAAGACTCGGGTTCTAAAAGACGTTTTACGACAATGACTTGCATATTAGGCTTTAAAACTAGCACTTTTGAATTCGAACATTGGAGTCCCATAGACTTCAATGGGGTTCATTTGACGGTTCTGGTGCGAACCGAACGCGGGGGTGTTCGGCTCATCCCTACTCTGCTATCCCAATTCTAAGGAGGGTCTGTGGCAGAGACCTTTCCCTTAAGTTCCGAGTGATACTCTGGCTGCCAGGTCAGTGAGAGAGCCCTGTCCAGGTACTCTAAACCCACTCTGGCTGGAGTGGCGAAAAAGAAAGTGTTGTTGGAAGCAGGACTGTTTCCTTATTGCTACGCCTGAATCTGCTATTTCTCCTTCTACTGAATCTCTACCTTTCACCATAAGTTTTATTGTTTTTACCTGGCGCTCCTGGCTCCTCCTCTTCATCAGGTGCCCCCACAGAGGGGCGCTTTCCAGGGGGGCATCTGTGCGGGCGTGCTCATGAGTCCCGTGTGGGCACGCTCATGAGTCCCGCTACTGTGTCCATTGACACAGACAGCAGACACCGCCCCGCCCCTGGCTTCTGTGTCACTGGATTTGACTGACAGCAGTGGGAGCCAATGGCTCCTGCTGCTATCAATCTATCTAATAAGGACCAGAGACAGGGGCTGGAGCCACTGGGCCTGTGCTCGTCGCTGGAACGATTGGGATTGGGTAAGAAAAAGAGGGGAATCTGGGGGTCAGTTGAAGCACAAAAGGTTTTTCACCTTAATGTATAGAATGCAATAAGGTGAAAAAACATGAGACTTTATGTCCCCTTTAAGCAGGCCATAGACAAGTCAGAAATGGAAAAAAAAATTGTGTCGATCATCAGGTCTTTCTGTTTTTGCATCATTAGTGTGCCAACTGAACAAGTGCCTGATCCAACATGCAGTGAGGCCCAGAGTAAATATGACAGAAGGGAGAGTAACAGAGGGTCGGGGCATGACCGTGTGCAAGGGAGTTTTTGGGGAGGAGGAGAAAGGAGGGGCTGATTGGAAAAATGAGTGTGGGGGAGGAGCAGTATAAGAAGGGGAGGTGGAGTCTGGTGGTCACAGTCGGGCAAGGAGTTAGAACGAAGGCGTTAGAACGAAGGATGGCAGTTTTCCCACCCACACTCCCTATATTTGTATTGTTGTGTGGTTGTTTCTTTTCTTGTCTTTCAGGAAGCTGGATGCAGGTCGTCATAACAGCAATGGAACAGCGGTGTCCTTGGTCTTTGATGGTTGAATATAACAGATCTGATGGAAGTTCGGGGCCCTCTGGGGTATTCTAGTGTGTGTGTTAAAAAAAGTTGCCGTTAAAATGTTTATTTGGAAATGTAATAATTTAATAAAAAATTTTGGTAATAATAAAAAGGCTGTTGTGGCCAGTTATACTCCAAACTCAGGTGTGGTCTCATTATTTTTATTATTAATCAAAACAAATGATGGCACAATAGTATGCACCTTTTTTGTTTGACAGAATAGGTTTTGAACTCATCTACAGCCAGCCTTAAAGGATGGATTATAGAGTATCAGCATAATCCAAACTCACCACTGCAGCTTTGCTCTTGCTAGAGACTTGCCCTGCAAATTTGATACAAACTGGAAAGGTGTCAACTAGAACTTGTGCTTCATGAGCTCTGCAAGTGTACAACTTGCCAGTGAAAATGTGTAGCAAGTAAAAGAGGAAGTAAACCCCGATGGGTTTTACTTCCTCTTTGTTCCCCTGCAAAGTAAAAGCATAATGGGCTAGTGTGTATCACATACTAGCCCATTATGTGAAGGCGACCAGATTTTTAAAATGAAATCCGGGGACGTGTTTTTTTTTTTTTTTTTTTTTTACTAGCAATGGCAGCAATCAGCGACTCTATGCCCGTTGCCCCCCGCCTCACAGTCTATCAAGTCTTACTCTTCAGGCTCCGGCTACTACTGGGTAGCGGAGGAAGATCACTCCACCAGGGAAGGCAAGGAGATAAGCAGGCAGGCGGCTGGCCGGGACTTGAGCCAAGGCAGAAGAACATGCGAGCGGAGCTGAATGGGCGTGCTCCCGAAACTGAATAAATATTCCTTCTGCTCTGACCTGCACATGATCATCAGAAAGGTGCACAGATAAAGGGAGTGTATTCAGATTTTTTTTTTATTATTCTGCACTGTCTGTCTTTGAAATTGCCCCAGTCCCTGTTCAAATCCAATCCGGGGACAAAACCGGGGACAGACTTGGTTCAGGGACAGTGTCCTAAAACCGGGGATTGTCTCCTTAAACCGGGGATTTCTGGTCACCCTACATTATGTGCCACTTACCTGCAAACGAAGCCCGCGCTGTCCCTGCATCCATCTTCACCCCTCTTTCTACCGGGGCCATGGACTCCATCTCTGCGACTGGTTGAAGCCGCATAATGTCACTCCCACACATGCGCGTGGGAGCCATCAATCACGGCATTTGTGAGTGACATGACATGACATCATCGGCGCACTACAAGGTAAATATTTCCTAAACAGTGCGCGTTTAGGAGATATTTCCACTACCTCCAGGTAAGCCTTATTCTAGGCTTACCTATAGGTAAAAGTGACAATCGGGGGTTTACAGCCACTTTAACAGACTTACAGTTCAACTCTGCCACAAATTAGTGGCAAGTTATCCTTCCTATCTGGGTAGTAACTACATAGAGTCACTGGCTCAGCATGGCCATCATTTCGAGAATGCCTTTTATTTTTCTCAGTCATTGCAAATCATTTTCTGATTGGATAAGGTAGAGAGGCGGGGTGATGGAGTCATGTTTCAATGAAATACAAACTATACCTTAAAGTGGAGGTTCACCGTATTTTTTTTTAAAAAAGCCAGCAGCGACAAATACTGCAGCTGCTGACTTTTAAAAAATGGACACTTACCTGTCCAGGTCACCCGCAATGTTAGAAGTCGAAGCTGAAGCTGAGTTGCTGCTCGGCTCTCGACTTTCCCCGCCACCATCCTTGGTGAGGGAATCGGGAAGTGAATCGCTGCGGCTTCACTGCCCTGTTCCCTACTGCGCATGCGCGAGTCAAGCTGCGCTATCCTCACTGGTCCCCACTGTGTTCTGGGAGCTGTGTGTTTCCCAGAACACTACGGGGGGGGGGGGGGGATAGTCGACGCGAAGTGGCGGGACTCCTGCGGTAGTCTATACCAGGAAGTGGTGCAAATACCCGTTTTATACAGGTATCTGCACCCTCTCCCCCCTGAAAGGTGCCAAATGTGACACCGAAAAAGGGGGGGGGGGGGGTTCCGAAAAGCTGAGGTTCACTTTTGGGTGAACCTCCACTTTAAACTTGAACATACATTAATTCTTGTAAGCTGTACATCTGCACAAGCTTCTCAGAGATGCTTTGAGATGTAAATTAAAGGTCACTCTGACCTCTTCTGCTATGTACCCTGAGAACTGGTGCAGGCACCTAAAGTTCATCTTCCAAGAATCAGAGGATGAAAATAAAAACTGTACTCTGCAAATGAGATGCAGATATCAGATGGATGTGCAGGAAAACCTAGAAGGATTTATGCGAAATTAGCCAGGAAGAGATCTAACTTCATGCAAAGAACACTTGGGTATAAATAATGACTTTTTAGCAAGGCAGAATTTTACACCTAAGGAAACTGATGCTTTGACAAACATGAAAGCTGCCATTGATGACCTTTCCCTTTGAAAGTGCAAGGCCCCTGGATGTCATGCTGATTTCATTGATTCAATGCTTTTTTAGCTGCTGGCCTAAAACAAGTTTGCCAGCTAGGAGCTCTGTTTACTCTAACGCTTAAAGGAGTTGTAAAGGTTTGTTTTTTATTTTCTAAATTTGGTTCCTTTAAGCTAGTGCATTGTTGGTTCACTTGCCTTTTCCTTCAATTTCCCTTCTAAATGTTTGTTTTTCTTTGTCTGAATTTCTCACTTCCTGTTTCTACTCAGTAAGCTTGCCCTCATCATTCGAGCGGTGGTTAGTCAGCCAGAACAACTTATTAAGGAGGAACAGGAAGTGAAAATTCGGACAAAGAAAAAAAAAATTTAGAAAGGAAATTGAAGGAAAAGGTAAGTGAACCAACAATGCACTAGCTTAAAGGAACCTATTTAGAAAAAAAAAAAAAAATTACAACCCCTTTAAAGCCAATTTCACCTTTTAAAAAGCATTGCTCACAGTGGCATGACTAAGGTTGGTGTCACCTGGTGCAGTAAAACATGGTGTCACCCCCTCCCCCGTGTTTTACCACATCGGATTGGGTCCCCCCAGCCTGCCACAGTGCTCTGTCCTGCGCATGAGCAGGACAGAGCAATAGACACTTGAAAGGCTAGCACATCAGACGCCCCTGTGTAGTCTGCCACTGTGCACTTGATCAGGGATCAACCTCGCCCCTACTACAGGGGGAGGCCCACTGCATGAAAGCATAGGTGCAGCCGAATTGCATGCCACATACAGGGTGCAGGACTCAGCAGTGCACTATTTACATGGACAGGACTCAGGTGTGTGCTACGTATGGGGTGCAGGACTCAGGATTGCAGTATGTACAAGGTGTAGGACTTGAGATTGCGCTATATACAGGGTTCAGGGTACAGAAGTGGGCTGTATACAGGGCGCAAGGCTAAGGAGGGTGCTACGTACAGGGTGAAGGACTCTGGATTGTGCTATGTACAGGGAGCAAGGCTCAGAAGGGAGCTATATACAGGGTGCAATTAAGGCTTAGGAGGGCACTATGTACAGGGTGCAAGGCCCAGGAGGGCGCTATGTCCAGGGTGCAGGACTGTGGATTGCGCTATGTACTGGGTGCAGGACTGTGGATTGCGCTATGTACAGGGTGCAAGGCTCAGGAGGGTGCTATGTACAGGGTGCAAGGCTCAGGAGGGAGCTATGTACAGGGTGCAATTAAGGCTTAGGGGGGCGCTATGTACAGAATGCAATTAAGGCCCAGGAGGGCGCTGTGTACAGGGTGCAAGGCTAAAAGGGTGCTACGTACAGAGTGCACGGTTCAGGAGGGTGCTATGTACAAAGTGCAAGGCTCAGGAGGGCGCTATGTACAGGGTGCAGGACTGTGGATTGCGCTATGTACAGAATGCAGGGTTCAGGAGGGCACTATGTACAGGGTGCAGGGCTCAGGAGGGCGCTATGTACAGGACCTAAAGTGGTTGTAAACCCTTTACAACCACTTTAACCTACAGGTAAGCCTAGATTAAGGCTTATCTGTAGGTACAAGAAATATCTCCCAAACCTTAAAGGAAGTCACTCTGCGTATCATGGCGGCATCGGAGGAGGCGAACGAGGGCCACTGCGGGGGCTTCGATCTCAGGTAAGTAATTCATAATGAGCTAGTATGCTATGCATACTAGCTCTTTATGCCTTTGTCTTGCAGGTTGTCTTTTTTATTTTTTTGGGACGAGAGGGTTTACCCTCTTCAAGATTGCGCTATATACAGGGTACAGTGTCCAAAAGTTTGCTGTGTACAGGAGGCAGGGTTTAAAAACTCACAAAGTTCAGGGTGCAAGGCTCAGGAGGGCAATATGTACAGGGCGCAGGACTTAAGACTGTGCTATATACAGGGGGCAGAGTTCGAAAGTTTGCTGTGTACAGGGGGCAGGGTTAAAAACTCGCAAAGTACAGGGTGCAAGGCTCTAGAGTTCCTGCTTCACAGGACAGAAGAGAGGACTGAGGGGCAGCTGTCGAAAAGTAGCCTCATCCTTCAGAGGGTGTGCAGTCTGGGCTTTAGAAGGAGCTGCCGCCGAGTCAGTAGAGCTGTCATACACATCGCCTGCCCCTCCCTCTCTCTGAGCAGTTAACATCTTTCCAGATCTCTTCCTATTGGCCGACGCTGCTGCCGTCAGTCTTGTAAATCCCTTTTATTGGTCCGGAGAAATGGGCGGGCAATGTCTGCAGCACTGCTTGTGTGGGGCACTGTGACCTGGAGTGTGCTGTGTTGGGGGTACAGTGGAACCTTGGTTTACAAATAACGCGGTTAACAAGCATTTTAAAAGACAATCAACTTTTTTTTTTTTATTCTGACTCGGTTTGCGAGTGTTGTCTCGCAAAACAAGCAGAATTCAAGCTAATGGGGTGTGCAGTACCGCATTTGGCCAGAGGTGCGGGGGCGCCAGTGACACTCAGAATGGTGTCCGACTCCCTCCCCCCCACCTCTGGCCACATGCGGAACAAATTATTTTAGTTTCCATTGACTTTTATGGGGAAACTCGCTTTGCGAGTGCTTTGGATTATAAGCATTCTCTTGGAATGGATTATGCTCAAAATCCAAGGTTTCACTGTAAATGAGACCAAGCTGCCTCAGCAGCCAGCAGTCATAGGTGGCTAAGCACAGCTGTGGGGCTCAGATTTGTCTGAGATAACTCTGTGTGTGCAGTGTGGCTCACGCTGGTGTCACCATACTGGTTGGTGTCACCCCTGCCACCCCCCATAGCGACGCCACTGATTGCATCCCACAATCAGCAGATCCTCCAATTTAGTGGCTGTATCTGACTGAATGAACTACGAGCGTGCTCAATAGTGTAATTGCAGTTTATGGAAACTACAAGTTTGTTTGCCACAGTGGCAGAGGGGCTTGTAGTTTTTAGATGCACATGGAGGGGTGAGGGGAACAAGGTGGGTTGCTTAAAGTGATATCAAAGGCAATCTTTTTTTTATATATAATAAACATGTCATACTTACCAGTGGTTTTACACATAGCAGCCCTGGTTCTCTCCTTTTTGGGTCTCCCACCAGTGGAGGTCGCCCCTCCATCCTGCTGAGTGCCCCCAGAGCAGGCAGCTTGCTATGGAGCCACCCAAGCATGCTCTCTCCACAGCCATTGCTTTGTGTGTCTATTCACACACAGAGCCATGGCTTGGACCCACCCTCTTCTCATTGGCTGTGATTGACCGCATCGGGAGCCAATGGCTCAGCCAATGAGGGACAGTCCCCTTAGAGCCAAAGCTATTATGCACACCACTGGATCACAATGGGGCTTAGGTAAGTATTGGGAGGATGCAAAGAGGTAAAACGCATTGAGCCAAACCACTTTAACAGTAAGAAGTCATATTTGGCAACTCTATATTTCTCTTCATATAAATATCTCTAAGCAGTCTAATTGGAGAGCCCAGAAATGCCCGTTTGTTTGTTGGCAGCCTGTGTAACAGAGTAAGCAAGACAATATACTGTATTTTTTTCTAGGAGAGAGAAAAGGGAATGAGCTATTAGCAGTTTGTATATTTAGATTTCTCTGGCTATTTATGCCTCTTGAACAGCCCAGCTGTATAAAGAACCTACAGGGAGCTGGCTTTCAAAACTGGAACTCACCATCTGCTGGCTGCAAGCAGTAAACATGAAACACTCTTATGCAATATTTGATATTTGTGTGATAAGAAGAAATATTGTACAGATCATAATGAAAAAATAAACACACATAAAAAGCACTATGCATTGCCCTTAAGCAAACATACTTCTGGACAAAACAAGTTATACATTGAACTCTGTACAGTGAAACTTTTTTCTGTATTTTGACTTATTATATTTTGGTTTGTAATAATGCATTGACCTCTGGCAAAACTGACACCTTTCCACGAATGAACCTTGGAGCTGTAGGGAAAATTGTATCAAATACTTACCGTAATTTTATTTTCCTGATGCCAAGACATGGCAGCATACATACAGTATGATATAGCTTTGCCCCTATATCCACCCACAGGACACTCTATTAGGGATGAGCTTCGCGTTCGATACGAACGTATGTTCGACTCCAACATTTTCTGTTCGTACGTTAGACGAAAATAGAACAAAAGTGGTCGCTGGCGCCAAATTCGAGTGACGTAAAACGGCCCATAATCCACTGCGGCATTGCACGCTGATGATTGGCCAAGCATGCTGTATGTCCCGCATGCTTGGCCAATCAAAGCGCGCAAAAAACGAAGAGCCATAATTGGCCAAAGCCTGGATGGCTTTGGTAAATTATGGCTCAAGGCTTTAGCACACGCCCCACACTATATAAGGCCGCCTGCTGGCCAGCCTTGTGTAGTGTGTTCCGGCTTGTTAATGAGAGCAGTCAGAGAGACAGACAGATTGTCTTTTTATATAGCTAGATAGAGCAGACAGGCAGACTAGTCAGTTTAGCTTAATTTACAGTGTGTAGAGGATATATATACATCCCTAGGAGTTGTACATATTAAACTTTTTTCCATTGATACACATTCCCTGGGGCAAGACCCGGGTTCTCAAAGACGTTTTACAACAATAACTTGAATATTGGTCTTTAACCACTTTAGCCCCGGGCCTGTTTTTGAGATTCGGTGTTTACGAGACTAAAACATTTTTTTTTTGCTATAAAATTACTTAAAACCCCCAAACATTATATATATTTTTTTCTAACACCCTAGAGAATAAAATGGCGGTCATTGCAATACTTTTTGTTACACCGTATTTGCGCAGCGGTCTTACAAGCGCACTTTTTTTGGAAAAAATTCACTTTTTTAAATAAAAAAATAAGACAACAATACATTTTTCCCAATTTTTTTGCATATTGTGAAAGATAATGTTACGCCGAGTAAAATGATACCCAACATGTCACGCTCAAAAATTGCGCCCGCTCGTGGCATGGCGTCAAACTTTTACCCTTATCACGATAGGCGATGTTTAAAAAATTCTACAGGTTGTATTTTTTGAGATACAGAGGAGGTCTAGGGCTAGAATTATTGCTCTTGCTCTAACGATCGCGGCGATACTTCACTTGTGTGGTTTGAACACTGTTTTCATATGCGGGCGCTACTCGCGTATGCGTTCGCTTCGCGATTTAATTTTTTTTTTTTTTTTAAGGTCCTCTTAAATATGAGATCTGGGGTCAAAAAGACCTCAGATCTCATATTTAGGCTAAAATGCAAAAAAAATACCAAAAATTTTAAATGTCATTTTTCAAATGACATTTAAAAAAAAATGTCTCTTTAAGACGCTGTTTGAAACTGACGTTTGACGTCACTTCCGCCCAGCAGAGCTACGGGGATGGACGAGGGAAATTTTTTCCCTCACTCGCATCCCCACTGAACAGACGAGCGCACCCGATCGCCTCCGCCGCTACCGACGGCTCCGGTAAGCGGCGGAGAGCGCGGGAGCGCAGCGGGAGGGGGGGGGGACGCTCGCCCGCCACCGATAACGGCGATTCCGCCGCGGAGACCGCCATTATCGTTTACCCGACCGCCCACAGAAGAGATGGATATCTCGGTTGTGGCAGCAGCTGCTGCCATTACCGAGATATCCATCTTCAAAGTGCCGACGTATACCTGCGGTGGGCGGTCGGGAAGTGGTTAAAATGAGCGTTTTTGAATTCGAAAGTTCGAGTCCCATAGACTTCAACGGGGTTCTAATTGTTCGCGCTAACGGTCGGTCTGTTCAACGGTTCTGGTGCGAACCGAACGCGGGTATGTTCGGCTCATCCCTACTCTCTATAAAAGTCTGACTGAGAGCTACCTCCCCCATTCTCCGTATAAAGTAGAATGATCAGACGGAGGGTTCGTATGCTGCCATGTCTTGGCATCAGGAAAGGAAAATTGCGGTAAGTATTTGACACAATTTTCCCTTTTCCTGACACCAGACAATACAAGAGGATTAAGAGGGCCCTGCTCAGAAGAGCTTACAATCTAATAGGGTGGGGGAGGTGGTACAAAAGGTTATAACTGAGTTGATGGAAGTGATAAAAGATTAGTTGGAGGCGTGATGATAGGCTTCCCTGAAGAGATGAGTTTTCAGGGATCGCCTGAAGGTAGCAAGAATAGGGTACAGCTGGACAGCCGGACATGAATATGCTTTGATCTAAACCATTCCATTGTAGCTCTGGCTGTATGTTTAGGGTTGTTGTCCTGCTGGAAGGTGAACCTCTGCCCCAGTTTCAAGTCTTTTGCAGACTCGTTTTCTTCTAAGATTGCCCTGTACTTGGCTCCCTCCATTTTCCCATCAACTCTGAGCAGCTTCTCTGTCCCTACTGAAGAAAAGCATCCCCACAACATGATGCTGCCAACAACGGACCGAATGTTTGCGCGAACATTTAGAACCCCATTGAAGTTTATGGGACTCGAACGTTCGAATTCAAAAGTGGTCATTTTGAAGCCTAATATGCAAGTCATTGTCGTAAAACGTCTTTGAGAACCCGGGTCTTGCCCCAGGGAACATGTATCAATGGAAAAAAGTTTTAAAAACTGTCGTTTTTTTCAGGATGTTCCCTCGGTCAAGAAACGGGTTCTCAAAGATGTTTTCACAGGCAAACTATAGACACCCAGCAGGTACAATATTTAAAGGATTTTTTATTTTTTATTTTTATTTATGCATCATTAAAATCACTGCTCCAGGAGCAGTGATTTTAATGATGCTTAAATCAAAAATAACGTCTTTAAATAGCACAATCACCTGCATGCCAGTAAATTAGGAAGAACTGATCTAGCTAAGCTATACAGTGTATAAATATATGTACAACTTTATATATATCCTCTACACACTGTAAATTTAACTAAACTGACTAGCCTGCCTGCTCTATCTATCTATCTAGTAATAAAGACACTGTCTCTCTCTCTCTCTCTATAGGACTGATCTCTTTAACAACGCCGCAACACACTACACGAGGCCACCTTGCAGGCAGCCTTTTATAGTGTGGGGCGTGTACTAAACCTCCTGAGCCATAATTGGGCAAATTATTGGTTTTGACCAATTATGGCTCTCCGTTTTTTGCGCGCTGTGATTGGCCAAGCATGCGGGTCATAGTGCATGCTTGTAGAAAAAAGTAGAGATGCGCCAATCTAAGTGCAGTAAGCAAAGGATTTAATAAAGGTAAAATGACACAACACAGCCAAATGGCTACTCACAGACAGAGTGGTAACAGAGGCAAAGAAGAAGTGATGCAGGCCCGATGTCACTATCGGTCATCATCGATTTCCAAGAGTCCAGTGGAAATCGATGATGACTCATGTCTGTAAGTAGCCATTTGGCTGTCTTGTGTCATTTTACCTTTATTAAATCCTTTGCTTACTGCACTTAGATTGGCACATCTCTACTTTTTTCTACAATATCCTTCAGAGCTTGCATCTGCTTCAGTGTTGATGCCGCTAGTGTACATCTCATATCTCCATATATACTTGGACTATTTGTTGGACTACTATGGGACATTGTATCATACTATTTATGTCTTTATGGACTATAGAACAATATTTTATCTTTTACTCTACTAATAGTGCATGCTTGGCCAATCATCAGCGCGCAATGCCGCAGTGAATTATGGGCCGTGACGCATCACTCGAATTTTGTCGTGAACGACCCGTTTTGTTCAAATTTCGACGAATGTACGAACAGACGATGTTCGAGTCGGACATACGTTCGAATCGAACGCAGAGCTCATCCCTAGTCAGGGATAAAGTTGTGGAGAATGTTACTAATAAACACCTGAGGCTTCGCAGAACAGCTGTATTCATATTGAGATTATAGTACACACAAGTGCACTCTATTTACTAATTAAGTGACTTCTGAAGGCAATTGGTTCCACCAGATGTTAGTTAGGGGTATCAGAGTAAAGGAGGCTTAATACAAACGCACGCCACACTTTTCATATATTTATTTGTAAAAAATTGTGAAAAACATTTATAATTTCCTTTCCACTTCACAATTTTGTGTCACTTTGTGCTGGTCTACACATAAAATCCCCAGGAGAAGACGACTTTTTAAAATAAAGCATTTTACATTGCAGTGCTTTTTGGGGTAAATGGGAAATGGGTAGGGGTACGATGTACCCGATATCCATTCAAATTGAGGACTGGGATCTGGAGGCCCACCTCTTAATAGGAGGCTTCCAGATTCCGATAAGCCCCTCGCCTGCATACCCCCCCCCCACGAATTGAACAGGGTTGTCGGGAAGAGGCCCTTGTCCCCATCAACATGGGGGCAAGGTGCTTTGGAGGGGTCAGAGCCCCCCAAAGTACACATCCCCCATGTTGAGGGCATGCGGCCTGGTATGGTTTAGGAGGGGGGGCGCTTGTTCATCCCCTCCCTATCCTGACCTGCCAGGATGCATGCTCGGATAAGGGTTTGGTATCGATTTTGGGGGGGGACCCATCTGACAGCTGATGATTAATCAGTTGTTAAGGACGCAGCGGCTGACTTCCTGGCCCCCTGCTTGGCAACCATACAGTGTTAAAACACAACACTTGCCTTTCTGGTGCAGAACACTTGCTTTTCTGGTGCAAGTCGATTGAAGTCTATTACACGCAAAACGCAGAAAAAACACCACAAAACGTATAGATGTGAGCTTGTACCATAGGAAACCATGTTAAATGGACTGTAGTGCATTTCTGCAAACTGCAAAATGCACTGAACCTAGGGTCAAAGATTCTTCTTTGCTCCTACAGACCCCAAATCTTCAAAATGTATTTCCATCACATTGTTACAGCACACATCAACTTGTGACAAAACTGGGAGAACATATTTGCAAGCAACGATTTGCCAAAGTCCTAATCCTTTTCATTTTTTATGGAAGATTTTACTAAACCAATGGTATGTGCCAAGCAGGCAGTGTGTGTCAATATACTTAAAGTGATTGTAAACCCTCCCTCTGTAAAAACAGCCCTTTCAGTTTAATAGAAATGAAAGGCAAAACATTTGTGTACGGATGTAAAAAAAAAAACAACAGCAAACTGAGCTTCCCAGTGAAAAGCTGTGCAGGGAGGGGGTGTCAGGACAAGTCTGATCATTGGAGGGGAGCTCACTGACTTTACAGCACAGCTATAGAACTGACCATGGTGTGCTCTCGTGCTTAGTGTGGTTAGTTTTTAATAGGAAAGCAGAGGAACTGGCAGGAATGTTTTGGACTGGACAGAAACGTCCAAACTTTTTATATCTGCCCCTGGTCAAATCAGATACAATACAATGTGTGTACACTAAGTAAAACACACTGACACACAGTTCAGTTACAGGGAGTGAGGAATTCTCAGAAGAAATAAGGACATTTAAAAGCAAAATGGAAAGATGAGGTAAGTGAAGGAGGACTGGACTAAGGTAAAGGAAGCTATTCTGGGGGGAAAAATTACCTTTACAACCCCTTTAAGGCTGATAAGTAATTAGCAATAACAATAACATATATATATTACATGTTGAAATTACATGTAACATTTTACTGTGATAACTTATTCACATTCATTACAATCCCCCCTTAAAATGTCTATTTCAATCTGTCAATCTGCCCACTACCGCATGGACATCTCCCCTAGATTCATCAGTAGTCCCGAGACAATTACTATCACTTTCATCCTAACCAGCTACAGAGCCCCAGAGGGGTAAGGTGACTTCACTGGTTTGAGACAAGTCCTACCTGTGGGATCTCCCTATGTAGCCGGACTTACTGGAGCTCTGTCGCCGACTGACCCTGCTCTGCCTGTAACACCTTTTTGCAATGGGAACGGGTGAATCCAGGTAGACCATGGGAGTGGCAATATGGCCCTATGGTGTTGCATTTTGGGGAGTGAGTGTCTGTAATGGACCTTTCATAATCATCATCTGGTATTTCCTGGTTCACAAATGTGGGAGTAGTTTGGTAAACAGCTTTTTCTACACACTTTTTAAGACAGGGGAGAATACAGCAGACTACAACAGCAAACATCACTAAAATTGCTAGGATGGCTATCCCTATCTGTGCTAATATTCCCTGCCATCCCTTTATCCAGGTGAAGTACTGATCCCAGGGTTTGGAGAGCCCAGAGTTCTTGTCTAAAGGAGTTGTAAAGGTTTGTTTTTTATTTTCTAAATAGGTTCCTTTAAGCTAGTGCATTATTGGTTCACTTACCTTTTCCTTTGATTTCCCTTTTAAGGCTTCATTTCCATGGACGTTTTTACAGCCACTTTTCTGAGCGTTTTTTGCAGCTTAAAAACGTCTCTCCATTTTAGTCTATGGCCTCATGCCCACCATGACATTTTTGAGCTGTGAGCTGAGCCGTTTTTAAGCTGCAAAAAAAACCCGGACCAGTGTGTTCTGAAGCTCCAGCAATAGAACTGTAAAAACGCCAGACGTTAAAAAATTAAAGGAAAATGCACTAGCTTAAAGGAACCTATTTAGAAAATAAAAGACGAACCTTTACAACACCTTTAATTCCTCAGACAGGTCCTCAAGCTTTCTAATGGCCAAAGTTACTTTACCATTTGGGCCGGTATTATCTGGTATGTATGTACAGCATGTACTTGTCTCAGGTAACATTTTACACACACCCCCCTTCTCAGCTAGAACCATATCTAAGGCCATACGGTTTTGGAAGGTCATCTCTAGTTGTTCGGCTAAATCTTGGAGTGCGTCCCTGATGTAATTGACACACCTTTTTGTTGGTTGTAGTAGATGTAATTTATCGAACATTCTACATTCTTGTTTACAGTGATGATGGGAATCAGAGACTCAAATCCTGCTGCTACCTGGTCTTGTGCTTTGAATTCATCTGGGACCCCCCTTGGGACTCCTACGGCATCTATGTATACATGAGGGTCAAAGCTTCCTGCTGGGGTACTCCTGCGCCTCCTGTTAGGGCTGGGTGTGTTGTTTGTCTCTGGTTCTGGGTTTGCCGAGAAAATATGCAGAGGCATTAAAAACCTTAGCCAGTGCACATTCCCCTGTCCACTGTCCTGTCATCCTGCTTCTTATTTTCATGGCACCGCAGAGCCAGTGTACGTCTCCCAAAGACTGGATTTAATATTTTGCAATAGATCTGCAGACACCTTACTATAAGATCCACAGTAACCGATAGTAAAATTCCCAAGGGGTTTCCCTACTCCCTGATACTGTCCATAACATGTGTAATTGCCTGGATATATGGTAATACCTTCTCCTGGCTTGGGGGTCTTGGCGACTATAGGATACTCCTTTTTCCAATGTTCACATAGGGAGTGGTTAGTGGTTGAGTTGGTAAATAGGCTGAGGAAACATGTCTCATGTTCGGGGGGTATGTTTAGGGGTACCGTTCCCAGATGGGGTCTAGCCTCCCCACACACATAGCAATTGGTTCTATTATGTCTCCCTGCACTGTACCTCATCTATTTGAGCCACAGGTTGACATCTGAGAACCCGGTTTCTGTGGCCATAGTGTCCTCAAAAGGTAGGGTCCGCTATGGCCACCATGTCCCCTATCTTCCATATGTGGGATCTCTGGGGGTTGGTTATAGACTGAGGGGGCCGCCAATCCAGTTAATTATACATGTCTTTCAGTTGGAATTTCTTTCTATAACTGGGGTATCCATTCCCCCACCATAGGCCTAAACCATAGGTCCCACCTATGACCGGAATATGTGATCAGTACCACCAGTGAGTATTTTTTCATAGGGGGATATGAAGGTGGCAACATGTGTATTAGATGAATTATACCAGAATTGTGTTATACCATCTGTCTGTTTGATGGCTACTTCCTGTGCTTGAACAATAATTATAATGAAAAGGATATGCAAGATCTTGGTTTGGTCTCCTCGGCCTCCTCAGATACAGGGGCCTTCTTACAGTGGGAGGCGTGTATCCATGAGTTCTTTCCGGCCAACTTTACTGGTGTGGTGGTTGCTAGGAGGACCTGGAAAGGACCGTCATATCTTGGCTCAAGCAAATGTTTTCTCACAAACCTCTTTACCAGGACCCAATCACCGGGGACCAGCTTGTGTGTTCCTGTATCTGACTCAGGATCTGGAATGGAAGAAAATACTTGTGAATGGATACGGTTAATTCTCAAGCTAAAGCAGTCACATAATCAGTTAACACATCAGATTGAAGCTGTAACTGTTGTGGGAAGTAACAACCCAGCCAAACAATATCTCATAGGGTGACAGACCATGGTTTCCCTTTGGAGTGCACTTAACACTAAATAGGGCAATGGGCAAGCTGTCTGGCCAACTCATTCCTGTCTCCTGAGACTTTTTTTGCATTCTAGAATTTGTTGTACCGTTTAATCCTTCCACCTTCCCACTGCTCTGAAGGGTGTGGAAAGCTAGTGTGACCCCCTAAGGTTGTCCATATTTCTTTGGTCACTGAGGACATGAAAGGCGGGCCCTGGTCACTCTCTATAACCTCTGGGACACCATATCTGCACACTATTTCTGTCAGAAGTCTCTTGGCTGTGGTTCTTGCCATCATGTTGGTGACGTGGTAGGCTTTGGGCTTTCCGAACATGTCAACGATGACCAATGCATACTCATATCTGCCACTCTTTGGCATCTGGTTGTGGTCAGTCTGTATTCTCTGAAACGGGTACTGGGCTTTTGCCAGATGTTTTAATGGTACCTTTTCTGTTCTTCCTGGATTGCATTCAGCACAGATGGTGTATGACTTGAAGAAATTGTTGGTAAGTGGGGGTGATCCCTAGAGGCAAGTAGTATTTGTTGATCAGGGTTTTTGCTGGTTGGGAAGCACCATGGGCCCACTGTACCACTGCTGGGAACATGGATTGTTGCAGACACGGCCTCTTGTTTAATTCCATGATTCCTTTAGTTTCTGTGGCTCCTTTCTTGATCCACAATTCTTTCTCCTCATTTCTTCTTCATGCTCCTTGAGATGGGTCATGTTCACAGGAGGATTTTGTAGAACCATGGTGGTTTGTATAGCTACTTCAGGGGTATTCATCGGATTGTCTAGAATGGGTATATTCACTCTGCTGACGACTTCTCGTACTCTGTTTGCAACTTGTTTTGCAGCGGCATCTGCCAGGTGATTGCCTCGTGCTTCTTGAGTCCATTAGATGTTGACTCTTTTCCCCTCTGCCAACTTGCATGCCATAGTCAAGGCTTGAAGTTCCGCTTCCTGCGCAGACTTGGAGGGCCTGGAGGACTGTATCCTCAGCAGTAATGGCATATCTGGTGTGGTACTGTCCTGTATGGATTGTTGCAGTCCTGGGGGATGTCATGAGGATAATTTCCTCCCCTCGAGAAGTGGGAGCAGAGTAGGAGGGTGGCACATCTAAGAAGGGTAATGTTGTCCGGGAGGTGCAAGGCTCACTGTAGTCTTAGGCCGCGTACACACGATCGAATATATCTGCTGAAACTGGTCCGCAGACCAGTTTCAGCTGACAGATTCGATCGCGTGTACGGGCTAGCAGACAGGTTTCCAGCAGACAAAAGTTTTAAAGCATGCTTTAAAACTTGTCTGCTGGAAACCCGTCTGTCCGACATGTCCACTGGTTAGTATGCCTAACCAGCGGACAAAAATCCCCCACATGCGTCGAATGTATTTTACTTCCTGGTTCGGTGACGTGGCAGCGTCAACGTCACTGCCACGTCACTGCGCTGTCTGTCCGCTGGGATTTTGGTTTGATCGTGTGTACACAGATCAAATCAAAATAGCCCAGCAGACATGTCCGATGAAAACGGTCTGTCAGACCATTTTCATCGGATAAATCTCCTTGTGTGTACGCGGCCTTAGATGTCTTGCTGAGGACAGGTGTTTTGGCTGCACCTGGTTCAGTATGGCAGTTATGTCATGAGGAGCAAGGAGCACCAGGTGGTGTCTCAGGGCGAGGTCAGCAGTTTTGTCCAGAAGAGCCTGGGCTGCAAAAGGGCTCTAATGCAAGAGGGCCCCCCCTTGGCCACTGGATCCAGTTGGCAGGACAGGATCTTCTTCAGAACTTCAAAATTGGTCGTAGTTTCTGGAGATAGTGGGAAAGAGTCAGGCTGCGTACACACGATGAGACATGTCCGCTCAAACATGTCCGACGGACCGTTTGCAGCAGACATGTCTCATCGGATTTTGGTCTGATGGCGTGTACACACCATCGGACGAAAATCCCCTCGGGCTGAGGACGCGGTGACGTGGCGGTGACGTTGACGCCGCCACGTCACCACTCCAGGAAGTAAAATACTTCCACGCATGTGTCGAATCCATTCGATGCATGCGCAGAGATTTCTGTCCGCTGGTTAGTGTACTAACCAGCAGACATATACGACAGACATGTCTCCGGCGGACAAATTTCAAAGCATGCTTTGAAATTTTTCCGCTGGGAAAACATGTCTGCTAGCCCGTACACACGATCGGAGATGTCTGCTGAAACGGTCCGTCGGACCAGTTTAAGCAGATAAATTCGATCGTGTGTACGCGGCCTCAGACTTCTGGGCGTCATAGAGGGGTTGCATCAAGAGGGAGGCTCTTGGACTTCTGGTTCCGGCGCCGCATGTAGGGGAAGCAAGCTCCGGAGGCTCCGCTCAGACCGCCGAATAACCTGCATACAAAGCCCCGGCACTGCCCCGGAACACAGCGTTTCATTGCGCCCACGCATAGTCCTAACCGCGAGGCATGGAGCGGTACCTGACACAGCCGCGGACATCCAAAGATCCCGGCGGCACGGACGTCTCGTCGGATACAACGGCCGCGTCCAATATGGCGGCCGCAACACGAGGTGCCTCTCCTTCACAATATGCCCAGGTACAACCAGCGCAGGGATGTCCTGATCAGGGCACTTCACCAAGTGAGGACATGGACACTTTAGCTACTGGCTATGTGGAGCAGGGGGACACACACGAGCGGATTGCTAAAGCCTTGGCGGCACTGCTCTCGCCCACCATCACAGCGGCTGTTGAAAGGGCAGTTGCAGTAGGCATCCAGCAGCTCCGCAAAGAAATTGGGGAACATTCCCTGAGGCTAACCACCGAAGAACAGCGCATTTCTTCAGTAGAGGATGATCAATACAATATGAGCGGTGCCCTGGAACGGTTCACGCAAGATCTACAGCACCTCCATGAACGCATGGAAGACCAGGAGAACCGTTCCAGGAGAAATAATTTGAGGATTATTGGCCTTCCGGAGTCATACAAGCCGGGCTCACTGCTGGACATATGCTCCGCCGCCCTCCCCGAGTCCCTGGGCCTAGGTAGGAGGTGTGTGGTGGAGAGAGCCCATCGCATCGGCGCTATGTCTGAGGATCGTGCCCGCCCTAGGCCGGTGATTGCGAGGTATTTAAATTACGCAGACCGTATGGACGTCTTGCAGAGCTTCCGCAGAGCACGATCGGCGGAGTTCGAGGGTCACAAGTTGCTGATTTTTGCTGACTACTCTGCGGAGGTGTCTCGTAAGCGCAAAGAGTTTCAACCAGTGTGCGCGGAACTGCACAAGAGGGGTATTCGCTTTACACTGGCATACCCTGCTATCCTTCGCTTACAAGCTCCGAACGGAGACCAGCTCACACTGCAATCTCTGGATAAAGCCCGCGCTTATCTTCAGTCACTCACGGCCGACAAGATATCACCAGGCACTTACGCTGACAGAGCTAAACAAGGCCCCAGGGACCAGAGAAGCCCCAGGAAGGACCCGCCAAAACGTCTCAAGCACACGTCTGCCCAGGGCCACCAAGAATCTGACTGATTTACAAAAGCTCATATTTCCTGGCCCAGGCCAAGAGGGACCGGATTGGCCCGTGCAACTCCAAGGCAGCCTTATGTCTTCTCTAATTTAGGGTCATACGGGTCATACGGGGGTAGCCCTACGGCCGAGATGATGCCCCTAGTTCTAGTCCCGCAGGTTGCCTTCTGTCTTTGTGGATGTGATTCAATAGTAAATGCTAATGTATATATTCTCGTTGGAACTGCCGTGGCTAGTTATGCTCAACCTGATGACACACGCTGGTTTAATGTTCAATATGTTTATTGTTGCTGTGCCTCTATTGTGATAGGTCTCCCCTCTTAGAGGGTCACCATGCATCCCCACTGCTGAGCCTTTTCTATTTTTTTTTTTTATATATATATATTTTTTTGTTGTTGATGGTATTGCTCAATATGTTCAACACCGCATTGTTGATACTTCTTAACTTCTACTACTTTAAAAAAAAAAAAAAAAAGCCGCAGTGCTGGATTCTATAAGTATCCCATGGTGGCGGTCTGTCGGTACGTCCGGCGGTGGGAATGCATGCGGAAAAAAGAGAAGTCTCGAATTACTGTTCTTTTTTTCCTTGTTTCTAACTTTCTTTCTTTGCCTTTCTTTGTTCCCGTGATTGTGCCCCTTTTCCTGCTGAGAGGATGGTTCCGATGGTGCTACCCCCGAACACTAAAAACCTACACCCACTCTCGAAGCGTGCAAGGTCGCCCTGACCCAGGTAATTCACACTTACACCCTCGTATTGATCACCCCATGTTATGCCATCCATGGCTCAGATCTGTGTAGTTTCCTGGAATGTTAAGGGGCTAAGGTCACCCATCAAACGTATGAAAGTTCTCAGACACTTAAAAAGGCTTAAGGCTGATATTGCTCTACTACAGGAGTCACATTTGGGAGAAAGAGATTTCTCCCGCATGCAGAAGCTTTGGGTGGGGAGGGTCTTAGGCTCAGCCTCTTCTGGACGCAAAGCAGGGACACTTATTTTACTTCACAAGAATCTAGTTTATGATCTCCTCTCGGTTAATAGTGATGGAGATGGTAGACGGATTTCTGTTCACCTCAAGCTCCCATCGGGAGAGATAAGGGTAACTAATGTTTACGCTCCCAACTCCCCTGACCAGGCGTACTTTACTAAACTATCGTCTCTACTGGCGGCAGTTGGGGACGTCCCACATCTTATAGGGGGTGATTTCAATTCCACTTTCTGCGATCGGGAAGATAGATCCGGCGTACGCTCTCCCCCACCCATGGCCCGTCTGTCCCGTTCTACATACCTATCGCATATGATACAGGCACTCAATTTAGTTGATACGTGGAGGCTCCAACACCCCCTGGACAAGGAGTACACCTTTTTCTCCCCTGTCCATGGCTCCTTCGCTAGGTTGGACTATTTTCTGTGCACTCTCTCTCTCCTGCCCAAGATTAGCCTTACAAATATACATGACTTGGTAATTTCTGACCACTCTCCTATTTCGGTTTCACTATACACTCCTCAGGTTAACCCAGGGGCTAGGCAATGGCGGTTTCCAAATTATCTATCCCAAAACGAGAGTTTCCAGACAATGATGTCAGAAGCTTGGACAGAATATGCGCACAACAATACTCAGCACTTAAATGACCCTAACCTATTCTGGGAGGCGGGCAAGTCTTATATCAGGGGGAGGATTATATAATTTACATCAGCTTATAAGAAGAACACTCAAAAGCAATTTATAGATGCTAGTATGAAAGTGCGGACAGCCCAATCAATCCTCAATGCTAATCGTACTGATGACAACCTTGTCGCCTGGCGAGATGCTAAAGACCAGTTTGACACCTGGGCAGAAAGAGTGGAGCTGATGAAGCTATCTGCCTCACAGCTACACTATCACAAATTTGGCAACAAAGCCGGGAAGCTACTAGCGAGACTTACCAAAGGTGCATACACCCCAACTCATATCACAGCCTTGCGCAACCCTGACGGCTCGCTGTCCACGGAGCCACAAGATGTCAATAAGACGTTAGAGACTTATTACACCCTTTTATATGGTCCAGAACCCATAGATATTGACCTGGCTCAGGAATGGCTAGATGATGTCACTTTGCCGCAAATTGACCCAGACTTTTTGACCCGACTAAATGCCCCCATCACACTAAATGAAATTAGAGGAGCTATAGGTGGTCTCTCCAATGGCAAAGCCCCGGGCCCAGACGGTTACTCGCCTGAGTTCTTTAAGATGATGCTGGCAGCAATTGCTCCTACTCTCCTATCTGTCTACAACTACATTTGGACTGGTGGACCATACCTCCCCACTGGTCATCTAGCCAACATCAAGCTTATTGCCAAGAAGGGAAAAGACCCTCTGGACCCGGGCTCTTTCCGTCCTATCTCTTTATTGAATGTTGACTCCAAAATACTCTCTAAAATCGTGGCCTCTAGGCTAGGGGACATAATGCCATCACTTATTCACCGGGCGCAGTCAGGATTCACTAAAGGGAGATCTGCATCTGCCAACATCCGCAAGGTACTGGCGGCTCTTGACTATGCAAAATCTCACCCCTCACAAGATGTAGTTATAGTTACATTAGATGCTGAAAAAGCTTTTGACAATGTAAGCTTCTGCTGGCTTTCCATGGTCATGCTCAAATTTGGACTGGTAGGCCCTTTTAGCACGTTCATTCACAACATGTACTCAGCTCCCTCGGCCACGGTGTCTGCAGCAGGAATCCAATCACCCTCCTTTAGATTACATAAAGGCACGAGACAAGGCTGTCCCCTCTCCCCTTTACTTTTTAATCTAGCCATAGAGCCCCTCTCACGTCTTCTTAATGCTACTCCTCTCCTTCATGGGTTGCCTTTTGGACATGAGGAAATGAGAGTGACTCTTTTTGCCGACGACATACTTATTTTTTCCACCTCCCCCCAGAAAGACATCCCCATCATCCAGGCGATATTTGACTCGTTCCGCAAGTGTTCAGGTTTGAAAATAAACTTCACTAAAAGCGAGATTCTTCCCCTTGGGTTACGTTCATCTTACCAGCGCTCGTCCCCCCACTCCTCCCTTCGGATCGCGGAACATCATATCACCTATTTAGGGTTAAAAATTGGCAAGGAACCATCCTCTCTATACTATCTGAATTATCCACACTTAATCGATAAACTAACCAATGAAATGGAAACGTGGGCAGATTTGCCGCTCTCGTTCTTTGGGAGATGTGCACTGTTAAAGATGGTGAGCTTTGCCCGCCTACTGTATCCTCTACAAACCCTGTCTTTACTTTTGAAACATAAAGATGTCCAAATTTTGAACAAAGCTATCTCTAGATTCATTTGGAAGAAAAGTAGGCCGAGGATTGCTCTGTCTAAACTCTATCTCCCGAAGGGCGAGGGTGGCGTGGGTCTCCCAAATATCAGATTATATAATTTGTCTTGTTTATTGAGGATTGGGACAGATTGGTTAGTAGGTTCCTCACGTTACTCTAACTATGCCCTGAAATCTGCCATGGTATCCCCCATGAATCTAGCCGCCCTTTTACATAGCTCGCTCCGAACTCTACCTGACCCCATCAAGCAAAATCTTCTTTTCAGAGACACGATAGTGGCCTGGAGAGAGGTCAGGAAAAAACTGGGTCTCTCCCCTCATGTTTTTAGACATCTTCCGATTCACGGCAATCCTATGTTCACACCCAGTCTCCGTTACGAACCTTTCTCTAAATGGAAGGACAAGGGCCTAGCCAAAGTATGCTCTCTGTTCCAAGACTTATCTGGCAACCCCAAACCTTTCACATTACTGGCAGAGGAGTTTTCGCTACCCTTAGGTCATTTTCTCCCGGTTATGCAATATGTGGACTTTGTTAACAAGGTGTGCCCTAAAAAACATATCAGATTCCAATCATCCTTCTTAGACAAGCTGATTGCGGACGAAAAGTACTCTATAGCTGATATCTACTCCCCCCTTAACTTGCAGCTTGCAAAACCCTTACGCTACACTTCTTTGTCTGCTTGGACTGCAGACATTCCGAATCAAATGGATATAGATGACATTATTCGAGGCTATGAGCTCACTAGACGCATTACTCTGTGCGAATCCTGGAGAGAAACACAATTTAAATTGATGCATAGAGCATACTACCCTTTCTCCACAACGCGCTCTCCTGACATAGGTCCTGCTTGCCCATGGTGCCTCCAACATAGACCTACCTTGCTCCATCGTTTTTGGAATTGTATTGCTGTTACAGACTTCTGGTCTAAGATTCTGCTTTATATACGTGATGTGACAGGCTGCCTTTTGGAAAAAGAACCTAGGCTGTTATTATTTGGCTGCCCACCCGAGGATGAGGCTCACTCTGGGGCCTACAATCTCTTTTCTCAAGGTACACAGCACTGGATCCTCCTCACTCTGCTGGTGGCCCGCAGGACTATCCTTAACCATTGGATTTCGTCTACCCACCCATCCCTTGCTGCAGCGATTCAAAGCCTGAGGACTTTATTGTACAGGGAAAATTTAGACTTACATACACATCCCTCGCAATCGAGAGACAGGTTTTAACAAGAAATGGGAATCCTTTATCAAGTTTCACCTGTCTGTCTCTGAACAACATAATTTGCTATCTTGCCCCTTCATGTTTTCAGTTAGGGGCCCCACCGGGCAGGTGACCCCCCCCCCCGGTTGATTGTTTGATCTGTCCACTTATATGCTCTGAGTGGCCTTCCAGGTGTCCCCCTCCCTTGATCCCCTCCTAGCCGACCTTGCGAATATCCGACATCTTTCTTACCTTACTCACCCTACTAAGTGGATGTAATAACCCTGAGGTTGAATTTTGTTTTTCAGTGTTCCTGATGAGATGTAGTATGTTGTATACTTTTTGCACTCTTTTCCCTTTGATACACAGCCCTATGTCCGAGTTCCCACCCTCCTCTCCCCCCTCTTCCCTCTTTACCCCTCTCTTTCCTCCCCCCCTACTCTATGTGCCCCTATTCTTCTCTCTTCGGTACACTCACTCTGTGCAGGTTCTAAATTCGTTATTCTGCTCATTATACTCCTGCGCTGGACTTGTTATTTTTCGACTTGTTATATCTCTTCTATGTTAAGCATAAGATATAACAACTGATATTGTCTGTTATATATCCAGTCGCATTACATTGTTGTGATTGGGTGATGTATCCTATCTCCTTTGTAATCTGCCTCCTTATATTTCCTGTTTTTGAAACTGATAAAATATTGAAGAAAAAAAAAGAGGGAGGCTCTTGGGATCCAGGAGCGACAACAGGAGATCAATCCTAGAAAGGCATGAAGGGGCTTTCGACCTTTTGGCAAGGGGATGGCTTTGATTGCAGCAACTCTCTCTTCAGTGAGATGTCAAGCGCCTTGGGAGATACAGTGATCTAGGAAAACCACTGTTTCTCTGCACCACTGGACCTTTCGTTTCGAGGCTTTGCATACTTGCTTGTCTAGGTAGTGGAGTAGACTTTCTGAGAAAATTGAGGCATCTCCAAAGGTATCTGCACAGAGCAGGGGGTCATCTACATACTGAAGAAGTACGATGTCTGTGTGCAATTTCATACAGGTGTCCTGATGAGGGCCATTGCTTTGGCAAATTGGAAGGGGGAGTTCTGGGCGCCTTGTGGCATAAAATTCCAGGTATAGCCCCGCCCCTCGAAAGGCGAAAGCAAACAGGAATTGGCAGTGGGAGTCGAGGGGGAAGCTGAAGAAAGTGTTTGCTAGGTCAACCACTGTAAACTACTTTGCTGTGGGCGGTATTCCTGCCAGCAAGGTGTGAGGGTCGGGCATGATCGCTGTTTCCAGTACAGTAGCTTTGTTCATTGTCTTGAGGTCTTGTACCATTCATATTCCTGAGGTCTTGTATCATTCGGTATCTTCTTTTGCGGTTCGTTTCTTCAACCAGAACAGTGGTGTGTTACACGGGGATGTGCAGGGTATCAGGGCGCCTTTTGACAAAAGGGCCATCATCCATTACAAGAACACCTGGGATTTCACATAAAGGAAGCAATACAAAGAGAACAGGACTTTTTCATACAAGTACATATCAAAAATATGAAATGTTGGGGTAACAAACTCTTTAACCACTTCCTAAAGGCCGTACGACTTTGTACGGCCGCAGTGTAGATGCCATTTGCCGGGAGGCCGTCTATATACGGCCTCCGGCCTCCAGCCACTGGGGAAGCGCGAGCACCGCCGACGGCGGCTCGCTCGCGCGCGCCCGCCACATCACTGAGATGCCGATGCCCCTGCCTGGTGGCCTCGATGTCCGTCGGGCACCCGCGATCAGCGGTTACAGAGACAAGGACATGGATCTGTGTCCTGTCAGGAAGAGAGGAGACCGATCTGTGTCCCTTGTACATAGGGACACAGATCGATCACCTCCCCCAGTCAGTTCTCTTCCCCCACAGTTAGAAACACTATGTAGGGTACACATTTAACCCCTTCCTCTCCCCCTAGTGTTAACCCCTTCCCTGCCAGTCACATTTATACAGTAATTAATATATTTATAGCACTGATCGCAGTATAAATGTGAATGGTGCCAAAAATGTGTCAAAAGGGTTCGATGTGTCCGCCATAATGTCGCAGTCCCAATAAAAATCGCAGATCGCCGCTATTACAAAAAATAATAATAATAATTCTGTCCCCTATTTTGAAGGCGCTATAACTTTTGCACAAACCAGTCGCTTATTGCGTTTTTTTTTTTTTACCAAAAATATGTTTGTTTTTTTTAAAAAATGGGCTATTTATTATAGCAACAAGTAAAAAATATTGAATTCGTTTTCAAAATTGTTGCCCTTTTTTTGTTTATAGCGCAAAAAATAAAAAACGCAGAGGTGATCCAATACCACCAAAAGAAAGCTTTTTGTGGGAAAAAAATTATATTTTGTTTGGGAGCCACGTCACACGACAGTCAGTTAAAGCGACGCAGTGGCGGGTATATGTGCCCAGTAAGCAAGTGGTTAACACAGTGCAGTAACAATGTTCTTTTTTGGGATACAGCACTGCGTCGCTTTAACTGACAATTTTTTGCGCTATAATCAAAAAAAAAAGAAAATTTTGGAAAAAAAGCTATATTCTTTACTTTTTGCTATAATAAATATCCCCCAATAATATATATATTTATAAAAAAATGAATTTCTTCCTCAGTTTAGGCCGATATGTATTTCTCTACATATTTTTGGTAAAATTGCAATAAGCGTAAATATTGATTGGTTTGCGCAAATGTTACTGTGTCTACAAACTATGGGATAGATTTATGGCATTTCTATTATAATTTTTTTTTAGCAGTAATGGCGGTGATCTCCAATTTTTATCAGGACTGTGACATTGTGGAGGACAGATCGGACACTTTTGACACTATTTTGGGACCAATGACATTTATACAGCAATCAGAGCTAAAAATAGCCACTGATTATTGTGTAAATGTCACTGGCAGGGAAGGGGTTAAACACTAGGGGGAGATCAAGAGGTTTAGTGTGTTCCCCCAGCGTGTTCTAACTGTAGGGGGGATGGGATACCACTGACATAACAGAAATCACTGCTCCCGATTACAGGGAGCAGTAGATCCCTGTTATGTCACTTGGCAGAACAGGGAAATTCCTTGTTTACATATGCACTTCCCAGTTCTGCCTCTCCTCGCGGGTTGCCAGCAGACCTTGTGTCCACGGAGACCAGTGGGCACACTCCCATGCGCCCGCTATCCTGCTTTTGTAGACTGAGGTATGGGGTCAGTTTGCGCACTAGTGTCATTCTGCCGATGTATGTCTGCCCTGTAGGCCCAGCAAGGCGCGGGGGGGGCGGCTATGGCTCCAAGTCGGCGGCCAGGCCTGGCCCTGCTTACTGAGAAGGCTGCGGTGGGCTCTCACCCCGGTTGTGCACCGGTGGTGCAGGAGCCTCGGCGAGTGAGATCGGTCGCAGCGGTGGCTAGTCCCTTGCCATACACGGCTAGCCACCTCCAATCCAGCCCGGAGGTGAGGGGGCGTGTGGGAGTGGAAGACAACGGCAGACGTGAGGCACCCAGAAAAGCGTTGGTGAAATCCGTGCACGGGTCCAGAGTGCGCTGAGTGAGTGTTGCCAGCTCTGGGCCCTCGGCCGCCAGGCCCGAGTCGCCTGATGGGCCATCATCTGAAGGGGACTTCTGGCCCGGAGTTCGTTCGGAGGGGGAGTTCGTGCCCGGGACGGAGTTCGCTGCGAGGGAGACGAGTGCTTCGGCTGGTGGGATTTGCTTCCAGGCAGCCCGGTAAGTCGTTTTCATCAATTTCTACTGTGTTGCAAAATGCTGGTGTGTTGGTAGGGGGACGGGGGAGGGTCCCTGTAGTCGTTTGGTAGTGCCCGCAGTGGCGGGGGGTAGTGAGGCAAGGCCTAGTGCCAGGGGGAAAAAGGTTGGAGGGGATGCAGGTGGGCATCGGTTGTTTGTAGGGTTGGTATCGCTGGTGAGCCATTGGGGGGGGGACAATCCCGACGTTAGCCCTGCAGCAGCTTGGGTGCCGGCAGGGGGGTATGGTATGGTGGAGGCGGCGGGAGACTCCGCAAAGGAGAGAGATCTGGTCTGGTTGTCGGACGCAAAAGGAGGAAGTGTATACTTGTGATGAGGCACCCCTGGGTTCACATTTTAAGCAGGAGGTGAGAGAGGAGAGCTGTAAGAGCGAATGTGTAGAGATATTTGCGCATTTGCCTCTGGAGATGTTTAACCTGGTCAGGGTTTAGCCTGAGTCCAAAAAAAAAAGAAAAGTAGGATGAAGCAAAGGAGGTATAGGTTTATACCCAGGACTTTTTGCTAAGTGGTCGCAGTCGTACTAGATCGGGGCGAGCGTGATCAGTGAGGAAAAACTGAACGCTGTTCGGCGCTTTTCAGTTAACAGGAGGCGATTAGCGAGGCCTATTGTGTTACGGAGGCACGGGATGGCTCCGTTGCGACGAACGGTTCAGGCAACGCAGGGCGGTGGGACCGGACATGTAGGTGAAGAGACCGAGGGTTTTGGCCTTGGGATGCAGCTCATGTCGGCCCCACGGACGTCCACTACGTTTTCAGAGGGGGGGGGGGGGGGCGGTGTAACCTATTCCCCCGGGACAGTCGGCCGGAAAGAAAAAGGGGGTCTGCTGGCAGTGTAATGAGGGTAACTGCACATTTGGGGGGTCCTGCCGGTTCAAGCATGAGGGCTCCGGTTGCAGTGGTAACCATCCCTCTTCCCGGGTTTTTGTTGTGAGCAAGGCAAGGTACGTCCCGGAGATTTTACGAGTAAGAGGGAGGACTACGGTGATGGTGTAGAAGATGCGACCGTTTCTCGGTAGCACCCCAACAGGGCGGCTGCCCGATCGTTGGAGGGGGGGGGTTTTCAGAGGGTTTCAGCATTCCTTGCAAGCTGGGGGTGCCCCCCCCCCCATGCCTAACAATTTGCGCTCCGCGCTACGTCACCCTGAGGTGGTTTGCGGATACACTGCAGTAGGAAGTAGCTCTTGGCCGGATGGGGTGCCCATTCTCCCCGCCCCCCCCCCCCTTATATGAGTTGGTCATTTTCCCCTTTGGTGTTGTGCCAAACAAGGAGCCGAACAAGTTTGGGCTCATTCATCAACTGTCTTTACAGGGGGGGGGGTCGACGAGGCTATTAGCGCGGGGTATTGTACGGTATGTTACGCCTCCATTGATTAGGCGGTTGATTGGGTCAGGGGTATGGTCGAGGGGCGGTGATGGCCGAGCCTGACATCGAGGCTGCCTTTCGGCTTCTGCCGGTACACCCGGATAGTTTCCGGCTATTGGTCTGTCACTGGGAGGGGGAGTTCAAAAGGGACAAGTGGCTACCGATGGGTTGCTCGGTTCATGTGCCTTGTTGGTACAGTTTAGTTTGTTTCTAGAATGGGTGGGTCGGTATGTGGCTGGAGTGAAAAAAAAGAAAAAAAAGAAAAAAGTGCAGCGCCAAAAAAATTTACAGAAGGAGCTTCACCTGAAGCAGGTGAGTCTAAAAGTGATATAATCTATTGAGTGATAGACTTGCGGCTATCCACCCAAATGATCAAATAAATGTGTAAACAGGTTGGATATTAATCCAGCGAACACCTTGTGATAATAAGTCCCAAAAGAGGTGAGTAATAAAAAAATATTCCCAATGGTTTATGGGTATCCTTAGACTTCACAATCTTTACTTTATGTTGTCTTTGTTAAGACCTCCCCATCTTCATATTGACAATCCGTGGCATATAGATGAATTAAACACGCTTACCAGCTGTTGTTGACCTGCTGACACCGTACGGTGAGTGGTTCATGAAGGCTTGTGTGGGTCGACCGCCCTCCTTGGAATGGGACGTAGATATAGTTCTCACTCCCGACACTCCATAAAAGGTCCAAGGAAGAAGCTGGTGAGGAAAGTCACAGGATTTCCCAATGGGGTGAGGTAAGTCCTCCAGAAGCTTTCCGATCACAGGAAAAAAGGGAGAAAGGGGATAGACCTCCTCATAGTGTAAAAACGTATTTATTTACACACGCAGATCACAGCAACACGTGTAATACTTGAAATAAAACAGTAAAATCAAATCAAATCAAGGTGGTGGAGCTGGCGGGTCCTTAGGTATGGGTCCTGATTCGGTATTGTTTGTCCAGGAACATAGAGGCTGGGATGTCACAGTTGGTACTCGATAAGAAAAGTTGTTGAGTCTGGTATTCTCGTTTGAGTGGCTAAGGTGCCTGGAATTTTACTATGGTTTTTGGGTGCGACAAGCGCTCAAGGGATATAGCCAGCAGGAACGGCGGAGGGGCCCAGTATCGTTACATCTTAAGAGGTGTTATGGGGAATGTGGGGACATTGTGTATATACCGGTATGGGGTTGTGTCGTTTCTGCACAGTGTTTTGGTCTGGCAAATTTTTTGGAGCATTCGGGGTGGGCGAGTTAGTTAGCCCCTTCAAGAAACAGTTCAAGGCGGCATGTTGCCATGTTGGCTGCTGACGTGTGGGGGGCACATGAAGGGGCCACACTGCTTCTAAGCAGATCCAAAACGGATCAGAGGGGGTGAGGTAAGTCAGTGCAGGTGGTCACTGTTGTTGGTTCAGACCTTTGCCCAGTCGGGCTGGTGGGGAATTCCGGCAGGTACGCCCGAAGGTGGGCGGTTCATTTGGTTACATAAGTAGGGGGCTCCAGGGTCGCGGTATCAGTTTGTGGCAGGGTTTAGGAAAGGATTGGGGGCTTTGGGCCTAGTGGAGAAGGAATTCTCTGGCGTTCCCTTAGGATTGGGGCAGCGACAGAGGCTGCACGTGATCGTCTTGACGAGGAAACATTCAAGGGGATAGGCAGGTGGAGTCGAAGAGTTTTCGACTAGATGTAGGCCACAATGGTTGGTGGGCCTGGCGTAGGGGTAATTTGGTGGTTGCATCAATGGTTGTATATGTTGCTTACTGTCTTTCAGGTACAGTGCAAGGATTGGTCTGGATTATGGGCCACTCCTTCGGAGATGTGGGGGGGCTTGGAGAGTGTATGTGCGACCGGTGGGTCGACAGCTGGGGGTCCCGAGACGGCAGGCTCGTGTACATGGGTTGCGTTTCCCAGGAATGATGTGGAAGTAGAGTGGTATTGGAAGTGCACAGGTTTGCACGTTGGGACCGACCACTGGAGGTACTGGTTCTCCATGTAGGAGAAATGATTTAGGGGGTGAGGTCAATGCTGGGGTCGTGAGGTTCCCGGATACGATAGTGGTATGATCGGTCATGGTGGCTGGGACATCATAGAGGATGGCCAGACAGTGGAGGGGGTGAAAAAGAGCTTGGTGGAAGATGGACAGAGAGGTGGTGGGGGCACTGCAGTCAGTGGTCGTCTCTGAGCCAGCCTGTCGGCTTGAGGCCTATGACCAGAGGTTAGATAACGCAGTGCCAACCAAAATGTGGTTTGTAAGTAGAAACGGGGGCCTGGCGGTCAGGCATCTGGGAGTTGGAGGTGTCTACGTGAAGATACCTTAGGAGTGATGGAGTTTACTGCACAGATGTTGGTATCGATATGGTGGGGGTTGGGCCCGTAGGACGAGGTACAGCAAGCATTGAGGGTGTGGAGGTGCGCCCAAAGGCAAGGGGTTACCTTTGGGTGCTGGTGGCGGGTGTTTGGACTTTGCAGGAGAAGAAATTACCCCAAATATGGATGCCATTACCCAGAGGTGGTATGGGTTCTGAAGGGGTGTGGTTTCCAGTCTACCAAGGTGTAGCTGGAATGTTGGTTAATGGGGGCACTGCAGTCAGTGGTCGTCTCTGAGCCAACTTGTCGGCTTGAGGCCTATGACCAGAGGTAAGGTACCGCAGTGCCAATAAAATGTTATAATGTTAAAAGGTTTTACAAGTCAGTGTTAGTGGTGCCTGCAAAGTCCAGCACTAGTATGAGAAGAACTGTTTTTCTCAGGAATTATATGGTTTATATATGTTATTTATTATTGGATGTTATCTAAAATAAAGGAGACTGCTACAGCCAGTTTTACTCCAAGTTACAGTGGTGGTCTCATTATTATTAAAGGTTTAAGGGGGAGTATAAATCA
The DNA here is from genome assembly GCA_029574335.1 of Rana kukunoris. Classification (NCBI taxonomy): domain Eukaryota; kingdom Metazoa; phylum Chordata; class Amphibia; order Anura; family Ranidae; genus Rana; species Rana kukunoris. Next base: position 518,566,710 of record CM056049.1, read on the forward strand.
GTGGGTCTTAGCAGTAAAGGTTATATCTGGGATACCATAGTCATGCATCTCTTCTACAATAAAGATTCTTGCCTTCATATCTGCACATGCAGCTAATTTTACAATTTCAGCATCTGCTAAAAACAAAGAGAATTAACATGTGTGTATATAGAAATTCCAGTGCAAAGGCAGAAAATTAGAACTGGGAAGGAAACTAGCTGAAAATATTAGGGCCCATGAGGGATCTCCGAGACATCACAGCACTGTAATGGAGGTGAGTATAGTTCCACTTCCGGGCCTACAAATATAAATGGGAGCTACACGCTAGGTGGGCAATCTAGGGTGGAATGGGTTCTGGGGTTCTAGTAGACCACAGGCTCAACAGTAGCATGCAGTAGCATGCAATGCCAAGCTGCAGCCAGCAGATTAGCATGCATCAAGAAGGGTATCTAGTCAAGGGACAAAACAACAATTCTACCTCTTTCACAAGACTCTGATTTGGCCACATCTTGAGTATGCTCTCCTGTTATGGTCACCAGTCCTCAGGAAGGATGTGCTGGAACTGAATAATAATAATAATAATAGAGACATAAATTCATACACACTCATACACCCACACAGGTTGAACAGGATGGACTAATGTCTTTATTGAACCTTACCAACTATAAAAATTTTAACTGCTGTGTGGCTTCCATTATGCTTTGTAGTATGGCAATTTCAACATTTAATGTATAATATAGAATACATGATGTACTGTATATATGAGTATATATATTTATTTATTTTTTACATAGAAAATTACCCTAGAGTTGTAGGACTATCACGCTAATATGAATTTGTTAGACATGCCATACTAAAACCTTTTGCACTAATATGAAGTTGGCCCTCCTATAACAGGCTTAAAGCGGAGTTCCACCCAAAAGTGTAACCTCCGCCTATCTGCTTCCTCTCCCTTCTCCGCTGCCACATTTGGCACCTTTCAGGGGGAGGGGGAAACAGGTACCTGTTTTTGGCAGGTACCCATCCCCACTTCTGGGAGACAGCACCATTCCTCTGAAGTTTGCCCCCTCTGCTCCTTTCCGCCTGGCAAGTTAGAAAGCACAGCGCACTTCGCGTATGAACAGTAGGGAACCGGCTGTGAAGCCAAAAGTCTTCACTGCCAGTTTCCCTCGACAGCACTCGACAGCCAAATCGAAAATTGACTGATTTCACTCCCACTGGCAGTCCCGATTTCGGCCGCGATTTCAGACATCTGTGCAGGTTTCTGCACAGATGTCAATCTAAATCGCTTCCCGAAATGGCAAAAAGTAGTACAGGAACTACTTTTTGAAATCGGTGTAGCGCCGCAAATGCAGCGTCGCACCGATTAGGATGGTGCCATTGCTAACAAATGCTGGCGATTTGAGATATCTCAAAACGCATCTCAAATCGTACCAGTGTGAACCAGGTCTAAGGGTTCCATATTTTGGAGTGTTTGTAAGACTCTATGCCTAACAGAATTTGTGAGGCCAGGGGATGGACAAGAGGACATGGCTTGCAATAAGAGTTTTAATTCACTCCAAAACGATGTTCAGTAGGGCTGAGGCCTTGTGAAACCAAGTCTTCATGGACCTGGCTTTGTGCACAAGAGCACAGTCTCAATGGAACCAGCGATACTTTTGGCAATGAGTTATTGGTGTGGTCGTCAGGTGTCCACAAATAAATACCTGTAATAAATAGATAATAGTCATGTAAATATTTGTAGGCAATGATGGCTCATGTGGAAGAGTGAATGGTTGACTGACTGAACCACAAAAAAAAAAAAAATGCACAAACAACACTGCCAGGGAAATAATTATGTCACAGGAAACTGAAACTTAAAATATGTTTGACTTTTGTGTCAGTACATTGGAAAAAAAAACCCCACAAGACAGTCTGATGTCTGATGATTTCAGACCTATTTTGTAATTGTTGACTTAATAGTTCTTTTAATTTACCATTTGGATTCTGCCTCTAGCTACTGAAGAACTCTGCCCAAATGTCACAGGTGGAGTGGCAGCACATTTATGCATATACAACATAACAATATTAGATTTGTTGCTCTTTTGCTATAATGCAGTAATTGGAAAGTCATGGGCAGAGATTTTTTAACCATAATGCAATAGCAGATCTATTTCAGATTCAGTTTTTTTTTTTTACTTCAGTTCTATATGTCAGTTCCTATTCATGTTAGTAAGTCCAGGCATGCAGAAAAATGGGTTGTCTTTTCAGGTTAACCCTTAGTGGTGGCTCTGTGTTTCTAAGAGCATGCATTTTTTTTATTCATTTTTAAGCACATATTTGAATGCATGTTCCAAGAAAAGAGGATATGTAAAATGCATTAATTGTGTTGTGCATTTACTGTAATTCCATTCATTTACAAAATGATTTTTTGTCCAAAAAAAAGCAGCAAAATGCAGCTTAGAGAACTATTTAAAGCTGAACTCCAGGAACATAAACTTTAATTTGAATATATTCAATGACCACAAAGGATATAAATCTGCTTGTGTGCACTAAACGCTTTTGCAAACCCAGAGTATTACCTTGTAAGAGTAGCAGTGATAATAGCACCATGCTTTACATAGTCTGTGCAGAGAGCAGAGCTGTGGGAGGTACCCAGCAGCCCCCCACTACAAGCTGTCTGCATAAAACCACAGGAGGGGGCAGTGGCGTCAGGGCCGGTGCTAGACTTTTTTGCGCCCTAGGCGAGACCAGCTACTTGCGCCCCCCCAAAAAAAAAATGTTTTTTAAAATAAAACTTGTATACTGCTAAAATATAATTTCTATATCTCTATAAGGTATAGAAAGGGCTCAAAAGTCTAGCACCGGCCCTGTCTATACCCCCCTGTGATGTTTGTTGACCCTCATTGTACTGCCGTACACAGCAAACATAGTTGCCAACAATTTTTTTTTTTTTTTAGAGAGAACTGGGTGACAGCAGGGCAGAGAACTCTGGGTGACAGCAGGGCAGAGAACTCTGGGTGACAGCAGGGCAGAGAACTCTGGGTGACGGCAGGGCAGAGGACTGGGTGGCGGCAGGGCAGAGGACTGGGTGGCAGCAGGGCAGAGGACTGGGTGGCAGCAGGGCAGAGGAGAGGACTGGGTGACAGCAGGGTGGGGGACTGGGTGACAGCAGGGTGGGGGACTGGGTGACAGCAGGGGGGGGGACTGGGTGACAGCAGGGCAGAGGACTGGGTGACAGCAGGGCAGAGGAGAGGACTGGTTGACAGCAGGGCTGAGGACTGGTTGACAGCAGGGTGGGGGACTGGGTGACAGCAGGGCAGAGGAGAGGACTGGTTGACAGCAGGGCTGAGGACTGGTTGACAGCAGGGTGGGGGACTGGGTGACAGCAGGGCAGAGGACTGGGTGACAGCAGGGCAGAGGAGAGGGCTGTTTGACAGCAGGGCTGAGGACTGGTTGACAGCAGGGTGGGGGACTGGGTGACAGCAGGGTGGAGGACTGGGTGACAGCAGGGCAGAGGAGAGGACTGGGTGACAGCAGGGCTGAGGACTGATTGACAGCAGGGTGGGGGACTGGGTGACAGCAGGGTAGGGGACTGGGTGACAGCAGGGTGGGGGACTGGGTGACAGCAGGGCAGAGGACAGGGTGACAGCAGGGGAGAGGAGAGGACTGGGTGACAGCAGGGTGGGGGACTGGTTGACAGCAGGGTGGAGGACTGGGTGACAGCAGGGCAGAGGAGAGGACTGGGTGACAGCAGGGCTGAGGACTGGTTGACAGCAGGGTGGGGAATGGGTGACAGAAGGGTGGGGGACTGGGTGACAGCAGGGTTTGGGTACTGGGTGACAGCAGGGCAGAGGACTGGGTGACAGCAGGGCAGAGGAGAGGACTGGGTGACAGCAGGGCAGAGGAGAGGACTGGTTGACAGCAGGGCAGAGGAGAGGACTGGTTGACAGCAGGGCTGAGGACTGGTTGACAGCAGGGTGGGGGACTGGGTGACAGCAGGGTAGGGGACTGGGTGACAGCAGGGTGGGGGACTGGGTGACAGCAGGGTGGGGGACTGGGTGACAGCTAGGAGAAATTGAGTTAAAGATTGCTCAGTCAGTAGATACCATCTTGATCTTTGTCAGCTAATAGCACTATTTACTTCTATGTAAAAGTCTAAAGATATAAGTCCTACAGATGACAAAGATCAAGATGATATCTGTGTTTTCCTGTAGCCCTATCCTGACTGAGCAATGTTTACCCAATATCTCCTAGTCTAGTGGCTTCATTAAAAACAAAACAGCATTTTTAGAACCATTTTTTTTTTTTACCTGCTGCTCTGCCCAGTGCCCAGAAAGACCTGCGATCATCCCCGAGGCCGCCCACTTTGCTCTCCTTCCCCCAGTGACAGGCGGGATCGTCCCTTGGCTGGCCACACCCACTCACGAGTCCCGACCAGTGACTGTGAAGGAGGCGGCTCAGCTCCTCGGCATCAGAGCCCTGAGCCCATCTAACAACTCTGACGCTGTGGGAGCGGGAGGGGGGGTCGCGATCTATCAGTGTACTGCTGCATGTGTGATAGTTTCCTCCCCGCGCCCCTGCACTATCCCCGGCAGCAGACATTCCCTCTCCTCCGGACCGCTCCAGTACAGTGTACACTCATAAAGACACACCGCACAGGGACCGCACCGCACCGCTCCAGAGGTTACATCCAGCGGGGATGAGTAGGTGACTGGCCATGGCTGCGCTCTAGGCGGCAGTGCGCTCTAGGCGGCTGCCTAATCCGCCTAGTGGTAGCGCCGGCCCTGCGTGGCGTAACTAGAACCTTCAGGGCCCCGATGCAAGAAACCATAAAGGGCCCCCGACCCCCAGATAGGGCTCTTTTCTCCGAGCCCGGTGGCGTTACAGGACCCGGTCGCAAGTAGGCGGCTGCATATAAATGAACCGATTTCTCCAGTTCCCCTTGCTTTTTTTCCTCTCCCTCCCGCAGGCATTCAGCGGCTAAAGGAGGAAAATGGAGAGATTGGTTCCTCTATGTCGGTGTTTCGCAATCTTTTTCCAGTCAGGGCACCCTTGAAGTATACCCCTAGGTGAATGGCGCTACACTGCAACCCCCTTGCAACTGTGTGCATTGCATGCAGTTGCAGCATAGTGATAATGTATTTAAGGGGTTAAAACAGGCAGTCAGTAGGCAACATGTTGCCTCTATACCGGCTGTCAAATGTCTCTGAAAAGCGATCTAAGCATGGATCGCTTTTTTGGAGGAATAGCATTTTTTGACGATACTATGAACAAGCAAAAAAAAGAAATAAACAAATAGGTTCTGATTGTACACATATAGGGGATCGGGATTAAATGTGCATACATACATGTAAACACACATATAAAAACACACACATATATATATATATAAATGCACATATGCACACACATATAAACCAGTGGCAGCTGGTATTCAAAATGTTTAGGGGGGCGCAAGCAAACTGAAAAATTCTTAAAAAAACATAATTTGCAACCACTGTGCCCATCAAAAGCTGACACCGTGCCCATCAAAAGCTGCCACTGTGCCCATCAAATGCAGCCACTGTGCCCATCAAATGCAGCCACTGTGCCCATCAAATGCAGCCACTGTGCCAAACGCCACTACTGTTCCCATCAAATTTCGCCATTGTGCCCATCAAACTCTGCTACTGTGCCCATCAAATTCTGCCACTGTCCCCATCAAATGCAGCCACTGTGCCCATCAAATGCCGCCAGTGTGCCCAGCAAATACTGGTGTGCCCATTAAATGCTGCCAGTGTGCCATCAAATGCTGCAACTGTGCCATCGAATGCCACCACTGTGAATCCCCCCGCCTACCCGACTCTTACCCTGTCTCATGGGGCTGCGGGTGACTCCTACGAGCAAGATCTTCCATGCATCTCCTGCCGTCCTCATCTCCCGTCCTCTCCTCCTGATAAGTGTCCAATAGCCGCTCCTATTGTTTCAGAAAATCAGGTGACGGGTAACAGACCCTCACACCTAATTGGTGGAGAGGTGGTTCAGTGTTAGGAAAGTGAATATAAATTCGCCTTTCTAACACACCTGGGTGGACTTTGAGCGCCCAGCATGGCGCTCGCGGTTCACCTATTTTGAAGCCTATTAGAGACTATGGCTCTAATCAGGTGCTCCAACCCCCCCCCACCCCCCTGCTGTGATTCAGGCACCTGAAAAGGAGCCGGACACCTAAATATGGGGGTGGCAGCGGTGGCCATGGATAGATTCATGCTATGCATAAATCTATCCATTGGTCATAGAGGGAGTGACTGGGGAGAGGGATCGGCACACATGCACCCTTATGGACGCACTGCCACCGATAAACACATGCACATACATGCACACTCACATACATACATGCACACACACATACAGTACATACATATGCACACACACATACATACATACATATACACACATACAGTACCTACATATACATACATACATACATATGCACACACACATACTGTACATACATATACACACACATACAGTACATACATATACACATACATACATATGCACACACACACTTACAGTACATACATATAAACACATACATATGCACACACACACATGCATCCATACATGCACACACACACATACAGTACATACATATACACACACAGAGTATATAAACACATACAGCAGATAGTCATAAAAAAAAACGGCAGACATTTACCTTGGCACTTTCTTCCGGGTACTGCACTATAGGGGGAGACAAAGAGCACACACTACTTTCACTTTAGGTTAATGTGACAAGCTCCTTCCCTGCACAGTTCGGCTGATGATCGGGAGCTCATCTCAGCCGCCCCTGCCACTGCTCCTATCAAAGAGTAAAGGGCCCCCTGCAGCAAGGGGCCCAGTCAACATGGAGATCTCAGCACCCCTATAATTACGCCACTGGGAGGGGGCAGATACAAGACCAGTCATCTTGCACAAGAAGAGAGTGCAGCAGTGACCAGTCCGTATTACAGGAAAATACTACACAAATGCAAAATGTAGAAGTTGTTTCATGCTGAATTACAGTAGAGATCTGAAAGAAATACCCAAAGGACATCAAAATTCAAGTAAGAATCTAGAAGGCTGTTGTAGTTAGACAATATTCATGTTGCCTAAAGTCCAGCTTTAAGGATAAAAAAAAACGTTTTAATCAAGTTGAGGCTAATTCCCCCTATTCTCTGTCCCGTTTCTTTATACACCCCGCACTGCTGAGCTAAGATCAGCCAGCAACCTGCTCCAGCAGCTGGGGCCTACACTGAAGTGGGACCCGAAAAAGTGGGAGGCCGTTACTACATGGCCTAGACCAATGACTGTAACTGAATTAAGATCCTTCCTGGGATTCTGCTCTTATTTTTGCTGGTTTGTAGCAAATTTTGCCAGAATCCCCTCAATGAACTGTTACAAGTGGCCATGGGGGAAAGAGAGAATGAGTCCAAGGCAAAGAAGTCTGCTTGTCGTAGGAGGGGAGAATCAGTACAAGATCAATGGACTCATCAGCGTGAAGAGGCGTTTTGACACCTAAAGAGGAGTCTCACCGAAGTCCTAGTTTTGGCTTATGCTGACCTTAGCAAGCCTTATGAACTTCATGTAGATGCCAGTAGTTGAGAGGAGTTCTCTATCAAGAACAAGATGGTGGTCTCAGACCAGTGGCCTATGTGAGTCGCAGCCTTACTCCTTTAGAAAGAAACTACCCCATCCACAAGCTGGAGTTCCTGGTTTTAAAATGGGCTGTAGTAGACAAACTGAAGAATTATCTGTATGGAGTGGCTTTCGTAGTAAAGACGGATAATAATCCTTTGACTAGGGATGAGCCGAACACCCCCGGGTTCGTTCGCACCAGAACGTTCAAACAGACTACGGGTCCGCGCGAACATTTAGAACCCCATTGAAGTCTATGGGACCCGAACGTTCGAATTCAAAAATGATCATTTTAAAGACCAATATTCAATTTAATGTTGGAAAACGTCGTTCAGAACCCGGGTCTTGGCCCAGGGAACATGTATCAATGGAAAGAATTTTTTTTTAAAACAGCCGTTTTTTCCAGAGCAGCCATTTTAATGATGCTTAAAGTGAAAAAAATAATAATAATAATTCCTTTAAATATCACACCTGCTGGGTGTCTATAGTAGTGGCACGTGTTTAGAAATGTCCCTGCACAACATGAGAGGACTAAAAAAAAAGTAATTAATACTGCTTGCGCACGTGCTGTGTGGCAACAATATGTCGAATATTTTAGCGGTGGTGGGGGCCATTATTGTTTTGTGAAAGAAAAATTTTAGAAAAAAGGGCACCCCTCAAACATACTGTAATTGGAGCGCAACAAGGAGCGACGTATTGCATCAAAAATTGTTATTGGGCACAACACAACACTGCAACCCCTCCCAAGAACACCAATTGGAGCGCAACAAGGAGCCACATGCAAAGTATTGCATCAGGAATTGTTATTAGGCGCCCCTGTTAAACAGGGGCAGAAAAATTGTGCCTTGGGCACAACACAGCACTGCAACCCCTCCCAATAACTCCAATTGGAGCGCAACAAGGAGCCACGTGCAAAGTATTGCATCAAAAATTGTTATTAGGCGCCCCTGTTAAACAGGGGCAGAACAATTTTGCCTTGGGAACAACACAACACTGCAACCCCTCCCAATAATTACAATTGGAGCGCAACAAGGAGCCACGTGCAAAGTATTGCATCAAAAATTGTTATTAGGCACCCCTGTTAAACAGGGGCAGAAAAATTGTGCCTTAGGCACTGGTGGCGGAGCCCAGAAACACAACATTTCTTACTAGCTATCAGCAAGAAAAGTGAGGAGGAGAAGGATATTCCATCAGCAGCATAAGAGGACAGTCACTCAGCATCAGCATACGCAGTCTAAAAAGGATCCGACATTTCAACAAAAAAATATTATTCAGTAACATCAGCATCAGGTGCTTGGTAGCTGGTGTTGATCCAAGCCTGATTCATTTTGATGAAGGTCAGTCGATCAACAGAGTCGGTGAAGAGGCGCACCCTGTGATTGGTAACAAAGCCTCCAGCAGCACTGAATGTGCGTTCTGAAAGAACACTGGATGCAGGGCAAGCCAGTAGCTCAATTGCGTACTGTGCAAGCTCTGGCCAGTGATCCATCCTCAAGACCCAGTAAGCCAGAGGATTTTCGGTGGGGAAGGTGTCCAAGTCGGATCTTGCCCCTAGGTATTCCCGGACCATGTAAACCAGACGCTGGCGATGGTTGCTGGAACCAGTCAGACCTTGGGGCTGCAGACTAAAAAACTGTCTGAAGGCATCGGTCAGATGGCCACCTTCTCCACCGCTTCTTTTGTGACTCACCGAAGCCTCAGCAAGACGTTGTCCAGTGCCAGGTTTTGGTAATCCCCCCGTTTCTGGGAACGCATTGCACAGACCCTTCTGCAAGGCCTCCCGCAGAAGTTTTTTATCTTCTGCTCCCTCTGCGATGGCAACATAAGGTCCGCAACCTTACTCTTGTAACGTAGATCAAGGAGAGTTGCCAGCCAGTAATGATCCCTCTCCTTGATAGCACGTACACGAGGATCCTTACGCAGGCTTTGCAGGATCAGGGAGGCCATGCAGTGTAGGTTTGCAGAGGCATTCGGGGCACAGTCCTCTGGGTCACTGAGGACGACAGGATCCACAGGCACCTCATCCCAGCCACGTAAAAGTCCATGTGTTACTTGGGACTGTAAATGATCCCTTAAAGACTGCTGCTGCTGATGCTAGGCTCCACCTCCATGCTGCTGATACAATCATCCTCCTCCTCCTCCTCCTCCTCCTCCTCCTCCTCCGCAAGCAGGCCCACTGTCTGGGTAAAGGGGGCCTTGAGAGGTAAGGAAGTCCTCCTCTTCCTCCCTCAGTTCTGCCTCAAGGGCCCTGTCCATTATTCCACGTAGCATGTGCTCCAACATGTGAATAAGAGGGACAGTCTCACTGATGCATGCACTGTCACTGCTCACCATCCTCGTGGCCTCCTCAAATGGTGACAGGACAGTGCATGCATCCCTGATCAAGGCCCACTGGCGTGGGGAAAAAAACCTAGCTCCCCTGACCCAGTTCTGCTGCCATATTGGCACAGGTACTCATTGATGGCCCGCTGCTGCGTGTGCAGCCACTGCAGCATGGCCAACGTAGAGTTCCATCTGGTGAGCATGTCACAAATTAGGCGGTTCTTGGGCAGATTGTATTCCCTTTGGAGGACAGTCAGCCGAGCAGTGGCATTATATGACCTCCGGAAATGCACACAGACTTTCCTGGCCTGCTTCAGGACATCCTGAAAGCCCGGGTACCTGCCCAAGAACCGCTGTACCACCAAATTCAGGACAAATGCGCAAAACAGGGCACGTGGGTGAATTTTCCCTGTCGCAGGGCAGAGAGGAGGTTGGTGCCATTATTGCTGACCACCATTCCAGGCTTCAGCTGGCGCTGCGTCAACCACCTCTGAGCCTGACCCTGCAGAGCTGACAAAACCTCTTCCCCAGTGTGCCTCCTGTCTCCCAAGCACACCAGCTCTAGCACCGCATGGCATCTCTTGGCCTGCATTCCAGCGTAGCCCCTCGTACGCCTACGGAGCACGGCTGGTTCTGAGAAAACATCACCACAGAAAGAGGCCACAGAGGAAAGAGGAGGGGGTGGAGGAGAAAGGTGTGTCACAAACAGTAGTAGTGCTTTGGAGGCGTGGTGGCGGAACAACCTCCAAAACTACTGGACCTTGCCCTGCGTCCTTCCCAGCTGCCAGCAGAGTCACCCAATGCGCTGTAAAAGACAGGTAACGTCCCTGTCCATGCCTGCTGGACCATGAGTCAGCGGTAAGATGCACCTTACCACTGACCGCCCTGTCCAGCGAGGCATGGACATTGCCTTCCACATGCCGGTAGAGAGCCGGAATCGCCTTCCGTGAGAAAAAGTGGCGTTTTGGTACTTGCCACAAGCCACTGAAGTACTGCACATTGCACAAACTCACGGAAGGGGGCAGAATCTACCAACTGAAAAGGTAGCAGTTGAAGTGCTAGCAATTTCGCTAAGCTAGCATTCAACTGCTGGGCATGTGGATGGCTGGGATTGTACTTCTTTCGGCGCTGCAGCAGCTGGGGCAGGGAAATTTGCCTGGTACTATCAGTAGATTGCCTGCATGTACTACTACTACTAGCTTGTGACACACCTATTTCTACACCTTCACTGCAGGCTTCAGAGAGGACTGGGGGTCTAGTGGGGTTGGAGGTCCCAGAAGGGCAAGGGGGGGTACGCTTTTGTCTTTGGTGTGGGTCTTTCTGGTGTGCTTGCCAACGAGCTGCATGGCAGGTCGATATATGTCTGGACAAGCATGTGGTACCCAGGCAGTTGATGTTTTGGCTACGCGAGATACGCTTGCGACATATGTTGCAAATAGCAAAGGTACGAACTTGTGGACATGTTTCAAAAAAGGCCCATGCCAAAGAACTTTTGCTGTAACGGTCAGACACAGCAGCGCCATGCACAAGCGCCGTAGATGTGCGCTGTAATGCAGTTGGTGTGCCCTTAAGCTGACCCCTGGAGGGCATCCTGCCTCTTTGGAGATGTGCCTCGTCCTCCTCCTCCTCTTCCTCCTCCTCCTCCTCTCTCCTATCAGGCCCCCAGGTAGAGTCAGTGACCTCATCATATCCTCCCTCCTCATCACTGTCAACAACCTGACAGTATGCTCCAGCTGGGGGAACATCACTGCCAGATTGCTGTCCCTCTTGGCCACCCCCTCTCCCTGGACTCACATCAATGCCTTTCTCTATCTGTGTTCCATCATCGGAGCCTTCAAAACGCTGCGCATTTTCATTCAGCAGCATGTACCCAACACTGTGTTGAAACAGTTCGGGGGACTCCTCAGGAGGACACGATGGGACTAGGGAAGGATTGTGTGATGCCATGGTACAGAGGGAAGAGGAAGCCTTGGCAGCTGCTTTGCCAGACAAACTACGATCAGTCTGTGTGAGAGAGGATGAGGAGGATGAGGACGGCTTGGTCATCCAATCTACTATTTGGTCTGCATGTTGAGGCTCAACACGGCCAGCTCCCGAAGATAAAGACGAGCAGCCACGTGCTAAAGAGGATGCACCGCATCCACCACCAGCGTTGCCTCTAGATGCAGAGCCTGCTTGCCCTCGTGACGCTCTGCCTTTCTTTGTTGTCCTTCCAGACATTTTAATAGCCTGCACAGGACAAAACAAAATCAGAAATAAAGAGGAAACGTATAGTAAGATCAACTGCGTTTATGGGCAAAAACACAGCAAACTTATAGTAAGATCGACTGAGCAAAAACACCGCAAACGTGCAACGTGCAGTATGATCGCCTGTCTTTATGGGCAAAGACACAGCAAACGTGCAACGTGCAGTATGATCGCCTGTCTTTATGGCCAAAGACACAGCAAACGTATAGTACAGCACAATCTCCTGCCTAACAAAAACTAATAGCAAATCTAGCTAAGCTATACAGTGTATAAATATATGTACAACTCCTAAGGATGTATATATATTCTCTACACACTGTAAAATCAACTATACTGACTACTAGCCTTCCTACTCTCTATCTATCTATCTATCTATCTATCTATCTGAAACATGAGCAGCATGTACCCAACACTGTGTTGAAACAGTTCGGGGGACTCCTCAGGAGGACACGATGGGACTAGGGAAGGATTGTGTGATGCCATGGTACAGAGGGAAGAGGAAGCCTTGGCAGCTGCTTTGCCAGACAAACTACGATCAGTCTGAGTGAGAGAGGATGAGGAGGATGAGGACGGCTTGGTCATCCAATCTACTATTTGGTCTGCATGTTGAGGCTCAACACGGCCAGCTCCCGAAGATAAAGACGAGCAGCCACGTGCTAAAGAGGATGCACCGCATCCACCACCAGCGTTGCCTCTAGATGCAGAGCCTGCTTGCCCTCGTGACGCTCTGCCTTTCTTTGTTGTCCTTCCAGACATTTTAATAGCCTGCACAGGACAAAATCAGAAATAAAGAGGAAACGTATAGTAAGATCAACTGCGTTTATGGGCAAAAACACAGCAAACTTATAGTAAGATCGACTGAGCAAAAACACCGCAAACGTGCAACGTGCAGTATGATCGCCTGTCTTTATGGGCAAAGACACAGCAAACGTGCAACGTGCAGTATGATCGCCTGTCTTTATGGCCAAAGACACAGCAAACGTATAGTACAGCACAATCTCCTGCCTAACAAAAACTAATAGCAAATCTAGCTAAGCTATACAGTGTATAAATATATGTACAACTCCTAAAGATGTATATATATTCTCTACACACTGTAAAATCAACTATACTGACTACTAGCCTTCCTACTCTCTATCTATCTATCTATCTATCTATCTATCTGAATCTATCATGACACTGGGGGCCAGATTCTCAGCTGCGATACGACGGTGTATCTCAGATACACTGTCGTATCTCTGTTTATTTCAATAGGTATCTATGCGTGTGATTCCTAGAATCACTTACGCATAGATACACTAAAGATCCGACAGATGTAAAACAATTACATCGTCGGATCGTAGATGTAATGACAACGCCGGCCGCTAGGTGGCCTTTACGTTGTTTTCTCATTTGCCTATGCAAATGAGCCTAATACGCCGATTCTCGAAAGGTTTTTACGCCGCCCCGTCGTAGTTTACGTCGTTTCCGTAAGGTTTTTCCTGTGTAAAGATAAAGCAGCCCAAAGATGGGGCATCCTATGTTAAGTATGGACGCCGTGACCGAGGGAAATTTGAAAGTTTTTACGTCGTTGCGTAACTCGTCCATAAATGGGGAATTACGTCGATTACGTTCACGTCGAAAACACCGTCATAATTTGGAGCATGCACACTGCGATTTTACTATGGCTGGCGCATGCGCAGTTCATTCGGCGCGGGGGCACGCTTAATTTAAATACAAGCCGCCCTCTTCGATTTACGCTGGGATACGCAGGGCTATTTACACTACGCCGCCGCAAACTACGGAGCAAGTGCTTTGGGAATACGGCACTTGCTCCATTAAGTTGCCGCGGCGTAGTGTAAATGGCTTACGCTACGCCAGCGGCCATTCTATGAGAATCTGGCCCTGTGTCTCTATCTATCTCTCTCTAACTCACTGTCTGTCTAACTTGTCTGTAAGGCAAGCCGGAACACACTACACAAGGCTGCCCGGGAGGCGGCCTTTTATAGTGTGGGGCGTGTGCTAAAGCCCTGAGCCCTAATTGGCCAAAGCACCCAGGCTTTGGCCAATTAGGTCTCTTCATTTTTTGTGCGCTGTGATTGGCCAAGCATGTGGGGTCATGGTGCATGCTTGGCCAATCATCAGCGTGCAAAGCCGCAGTGCATTATGGGCCGTTGCGCGTCATTCGAATTTGGCGCGAACGACCCGTTTTGTTCATTTTCGACGAACGATCGAACGGGCACTGTTGGATGCGAACATGTGTTCGCATCGAACGCGAAGCTCATTCCTACCTTTGACCTACCTTCTGACTTTGGCCAAATTGGATACTACGATAGGACATAGATGGCTGGCCGCTCTTGCTGGATTCCAATTCAGCCTAAAGTACAGATCTAGGGCAGGAAATCGAGATGCAGATGCCTTATCTCATAGACCTCATAGGTTGGGGAAGAGCCAAGAGGTTGGGCCTATGTGTCTGCAGAAGGTGTACAGGCCTTGTGCCAAGGCTTGGCTCGGAAGATCAAGGGAGATGTTGCAGTTAAATCTATTGAAGTCCACTCCTCGGGGATACCCAGACGCTACTGTGGGCTGACACAAGTCTAAGGTGAGGGGCTTACTCAGTTGTCCAAGAAGCTTTTCAAGCCTTAAACAAGCAGGATCCAGACTTGTTGATGAAAAGATTTGTGGCTGGAGCGAAGATTCTATACCGGGAATGGAATAGATTGCAGTTAAGAGATGGAGTACTGTATAGGCAAGGTCCTTCAGAGGATAGGGAGGAAAAATGGCAGTTATTTCTCCCTGAAAAACATAGTTCAACCATCTTGACCAATTTGCCTGATGACCATGGGTATTTAGGAACAGAAAGGACCTTCTGCCTAATTAAAGATAGATTCTACTATTAGATAGATTCTAATGAGAGGAGAGGTAGTAAGTAATTGTCACTCCTCTCTGGCATGCATCCAGCGTAAGACATTACCAGTTCGGGCTGCTCCAATGGGACACTTTCAGAGCCAGAAGCCTTTAGAGCTGGTTTGCATTGACCTCCTGTGCCTAGAACCTGATACGGGTGGAAGAAGTAATATCTTGGTGGTGACTGACAATTTCACCCATTATGTGCAGGCCTATCCCACTAAAGACGAGCGGGCAACCACTGTGGCCAAAGTCCTTGTTGAGAAGTTTTTTTTTATTATGGGCTGCCTATTCCAATCCACTCTGATCAAGGAAGGGACTTTGAGAGTTGGCTAGTCCATCAGCTGTGCACCTTGCTAGGCATAAAGAAGTCCCAGACCACGCCTTACCATCCACAAGGGGATCCTCAGCCTGAGAGGTTTATCCAAACTTTGTTGAATATGTTGGGGACTTTGCACTGTGGAAATTATATTGCAGCTGTTGTACATGCTTACAACCGTATCGTGAGTGATGCCACTGGCTATTCTCCATATAGACTCATGTTTGGAAGAGAAGCTTGCCTTCCTATTGATTTCGTTTTTGGCAGGAGTGTTCCTGTGCAGTAGCGTAGCATTGGTTATCAGCGCCCAGGGCAAGACAAGTAATTTGCGCCCCCTGACCCGTATATTTTCAGCACTACCTAAATCTTTTCTTTTCAAACTTTTCTTCTGTATTAAGAAGATACTGATGTAATTAAAGTAATACTAGTATACTCAAATGTATTTTAATTTTAAATTTTACATTATTGAGAGTAATGCACATAGTACCTACCCACATTGTCACCCCTGGGGGATGGTTAGTCCCCTAGGAGGTGCAGGAGAAGTGAGAGAGACACCGGGGAAGTCCCCCAGGCCTTGCACACATCACCCCAAATCCTGCACCTTCCCACCTCAGATCTGTCCAAAATGTCTTTACTATCCAAATCAGCCCGATTCCTGTGCAACAGACCCCATAACACCCCAATTCCTGAACCTTCACACCTCAGATCACCCCAATTCCTGCATCTTTAAACCTCCGATCAGTCCCAATTCTTGTACCTTCATACCTCAAGTCAGTCCCAATTCCTGCACCGTAACACATAAGGTCAGACCCAATTTCTGTACCTACACACCTAAGATCACCCCAAATCCTCCACACTTTAGATCACCCCAATTCCTCCACACCTTAGATCACCCCAATTCCTCCACACCTCAGATCACCCCAATTTATGCACCTTCACACCTCAGATCAGCCCAAATTCTTGTACCTTTATTCCTCAAATCGCTCCAATTCCTGCACCTTCCCACCTCAGATCACCCCAATTCCTGCACTTGCACACCTCAGACCACCCCAATTTATGTACCTTCACACCTCAGTTCAGCCTTAATTATTGCATCTTCACAACTCAGATCAGCCCCAAATCCTGCACCTTTACACCTCAGATCACCCTACTTCTTGCACCTTCATACCTCAGATCACCCCCGATTTCTGGGGGGAATGTCAACAGGGCAGAGGAAACATCAGTAGGGCAGAGGGGTTGAGGAAACATTAGCAGGGCAGGGGGGCGGAGAAAACATCAGCAGGGCAGAGGGGATGAGCTAGCAGGGCAGAGTGATGGGGAGTGTTAGCAGGGCAGAGGGGGGGACATCAGCAAGGCAGAGTAGCTGCTCCTCCCAACACTGCACGCAGCTAAGATCTTATTCCTTTGCATACACAACCTGGATTTTCATAGTGTGTATCTGGCTTTTGCAAGTGGGGGACTTCACAGGTCAGAGGACCAGCAACCAGCCACTGAAGAAAGAGTGTGGGAAGATATGTTTCTCCTCAGCCAGGTTTCAATGTCCCAGTCACAGTTTAGCCTGTCCATCTCCATCCAGCCCGGCCCCGGCAATAAAGCGCCACTCACCTGGGCTCTTCTTGTCTCCAATGCTGTGTGGTGGAGGAGATTCGGAGCCTGTAGACCGCCCAGCCAGTAGTGAGACCCAGACAGTAAGGTGGGAGCAAGCAGCTGCACTAACAGCCATCACCTGCCAAAACCATCTCTGCCCGCCACCGCGGCCACACATGACTGAGTGAAGCCAATCAGAGCTTGAACAGCCAGGGAGGCTTGGCCAGGTCTAACTTGGATCACAGAGAACGGCAGAGGCGGGGAGCACTAAGTGGCACACTCTGGACTTTTCTTTGCCCCTCTATATTTTACGCCGGGGCCACCAGCCCCACAGCCCCCCAACGCTACGCCACTTTTGCTGTGCAATATAAAATGTTCAATAAATAGCATAAGCGTGAACCATAGGGTGGAAAATGGAAGTAGCAGTTGCATAAAAATTCAGATATTAGATATGCAAAAGCTGTTTGTTGGATGATGGTTGTAAGGTGCTGTGTGATGGGTGCTTGTTGTTTGTTGGTTGGTTGTCAGGTGCTGTATATTTGGAGATGCTTGTCAGGTGCTTGCTGTTTTCTTTGGGTGAAGGTTGTGAATGAATGAATGAATAAAAACGTATATAGCGCAACACATGCAAACTAAATCGCCTCTGGGCGCTTGTTGTTCCTGTCTCCTTTGATATCAAAAGAGATGAGTCTTGATCTTTCTTCTAAATGCTAAGTGGTTCTCCTCCAACCGAATGCTGGTTGGTAAAGTGTTCCATAGTCTGGGACCTTGGACCGCAAATCTTCTTTCTCCTTTGGACTTGTAGTTGGCTTTCGGTATCTGGAGTAGATTTTGATTGGTGAATCGCAGAACGCGATTGGGATTATGAGCTTTTATTTTTTCGCATGGATAATGGGGAGCATTCCCATAGATACATCTATGCGTTAGACAGTGCTTTAAAAGCAATTCTGTCTTTTACTGGCAACCAATGAAGGGTTCTCAGTGAAGGTGAGATTGATTCTTACGTTTTTTTCCCAGTCACAAGTCTGGCGGCCGTATTTTGAACGACTTGCAGACGAGCGATTTGGTACTTTGGGAGTCCGAGGTAAAGGGCATTTGCATAGTCCAATCTTGAGTTTACAATTGCTCCCACCGCGACCGCTATGTCTTCTTTGGGAATAAAAGGAGTAAGTCTGCGTAGTAGGCGCAGCAGATGGTGAGATCCGCTGACTACTGACCCTATTTGTGCGTCCATTGTCATATAGGAATCAAAGATGATCCCGAGACTTTTGACTTTGGCGCTAGGGGTGATGATTTTGCCCAGAATGGGCGGGGGTCTCTAAGTTGTTGCAGGTTGATTCAAATGCTTGGCGTGAAACAGGAGAAGTTCTGTTTTCGCTTCGTTGAGTTTAAGATAACTCTTTGTCATCTAGTTCTCTATCAAAGAGAGGCATGTCTCTAGATTGAGGTGGTGATCCTTTTTGTTGCAAATGCGGAAATACAGTTGGGTGTCGTCTGCATATGAGTGGTAAAGCAGTTTTTGGCTGCTGATGATTTCAAAAAGAGGACGAAGATAGATGTTAAACAGCACCAGCGACAGAGGCCATCCTTGAGGGACTCCGCACGATACTGTGCGTTTCTCAGAAGTGAAAGGTCCTAACTTCACTGTTTGCGATCGGTTTTCCAAAGAAGAGGAGAACCAAGATAAATCGCCTTCTGCGACTCTGGCTACTTCAGCTAGCCGAGTCAGTAATAGTTTGTGGTCGACCGTGTCGAAGGCTGCGCTTAGGTCCAACAGAACCAGAAGACAAGATCCTCCTTCGTCTGCGGCCTCGAGAGCGTCGTCCCATATTTTGAGCAATGCGGTTTCTGTCCCGTGTCCTGGGCGAAAACCCAATTGAAATGGATCAAGTAGGTTGTGGGTATCTAGATGCTGTTGCAGCTGTTGTACCACTACTTTTTCCATTACCTTTGAGAGTACATTTAGGCCTGTTATGGGACAGAGGTGGATTGGGTCCTTGTGGTCTAGGGTGGGTTTCTTTAAGATGGGTTGGATTATGCCCTCTTTCAACTGGGAGGGCACTATGCCTTCCTTGAAAGGTTGGTTTATAAGCTGCGTAATAGGAGGCGCCAGGATGTCGGCGCATTCCTTCAGCAGCTTAGTGGGGATGATATCATTTGGCGCTGTGCCGTTACGCAAAGTACCAATGATATTCTTTGTGGCATGGAGAGAGATGGGTTCCAGCGTGAACTTACCTGATTGTGGTAAATTACTATGGGTATTGTGTGAATAATTGCGGGGGGGGGGGGGTTGAGGGGGGTATTGTTTTGCTGAATGCTTTCCTGGATTCCCTCAATGTTGTTAATGAAGTAATCCGATAATTCATTGCAAAATTCTTGGGTATCCGAATTGGGGGCTTCAAGACATCCTGGATTCATGGTCTGAGTGACCAGCTTGAAGAGTTCGCAGGGGCGGTTTGGGGGGCTGTTGATAGCCTTGGAAAAATATTTTTTCTTGGCTTTGAAGATTTCTTTGTGGTATTTTCTTGTTGTTGCCTTGTAGATGGAGAGGTTTTCCTCTGAAGTGCTTCTTTTCCAGGCGGCTTCTGTCCTTCTGCGCTCATGCTTCAGTAACGACAGCTGGTTGTCAAACCAGCTGGAGTTATTTTTCGGGATGTGGGTTTTACGTTTCGGCGCTATTAAGTCGGCTGACTGTAATGGGGCTGTATTTATGGCATCCAGTGTTTCTACGGCCGCTTGATGCGGTTGAATTGTTTTTATTTTTTTCCCTCAATGTGGTTTTGAAGAGTTCCGAAAGGAGCTTCTTCTGACATCTAGTCCAGTGTGTTGTCACTGGTTTTGATGTTTTTGTTAAGGGGGGAATTTGAAAATAATGAATTTAATTGCATGGTGATCTGTCCATGGCAACGGTTCATTTTCCAAAAATTTTATTTCCAGATCTTGTCTGAAAATAAGATCGAGTGTGTGACCTGAAACATGTGTGGGTCCACATACTAGTTGTTGTAGCCCTAATCCTTCTAGGTGGTCAATACAGGTGTCGGCAATGGGGTCTTGTGAAGAGTTGGCCCAAATGTTGAAATCCCAGAGCAGCAAAAAGTGTTTGCTGTTAAGGGTGTAAGTGGAGATGAACTCCGTCAATGATGGTAGCAGCTGTGATTTTGGGCCAGGAGGTCTATAGCAGAGTAGAATGCGGACGGTCTCCTGTGAATTTGTTTTCAGTTGCAGAGTAAGGGTTTCCATGAATGGAAGAGGGTTTTGAAGGACAGGTTTAGTGATCGCGAGGTGATTCTTGTGGATCACCGCCAGTCCTCCTCCTTTTTGCCCTATTCTGTTTTCCGTTATAATACGATAGTTTTCTGGCACCAGTTCTCCTAGAATGGTGTTACAGTCGGCTGTGAGCCAGCTCTCTGTAATAAAGAGGCAGTCTAGATCGTGCTGTAGAATGAAATCATAGATTTCTAATCAGTGTTTTACTGCCGATCTAGTGTTGATCAAAGCACATAATATGTGCTTAGGCTGGGGTAAATGGCTGAAATTTGTCGATCGATTCTCATTAGTCGCTCAATTCTTAGGCCGTGTACACACGATGAGACATGTCCGCTCAAACATGTCCGACGGACCGTTTGCAGCGGACATGTCTCATCGGATTTTGGTCCGGTGGCGTGTACACACCATCGGACGAAAATCCCCTCGGGCTGAGGACGCGGTGACGTGGTGGTGACGTTGACGCCGCCACATCACCACTCCAGGAAGAAGAAGAAAAATACTTCCACGCATGCGTCAAATCCATTCGACGCATGCGCGGAGATTTCTGTCCGCTGGTTAGTGTACTAACCAGCGGACATATCAGACGGACATGTCTCCGGCGGACAAATTTCAAAGCATGCTTGCTTGCTGTGTGTTGGACGATGGTTGTCAGGTGCTGTATATTTGGAGATGGCTGTCAGGTGCTGTGTGTTGGGTAAAGGCTGTCAGGTGCTGTGTATTTGGAGATGGTTGCCAGGTGCTGTGTGTTGGGTGATGGCTCTCAGGTGCTGTGTGCTTTCAGTTTGTTGGGTGATGGTTGTCAGGTGCTGCATATTTGGAGATGGTTGTCGGGTGCTGCTGTGTGATGGGTACTTGCTGTGTGTTGGGTAATGGTTGTCAGGTGCTGTGTGTTGGGTAATGATTGTCCAGGTGCTGTATTGTTGGAGATGGTTCTCAGGTGTTGGGTGCTTGCTGTCTGTTGGACGATGGCTGTCATGTGCTGTGTGTTGGGCAATGGATGTCAGGCACTGTGTGTTGGGTGCTGGCTCTCGGGTGCTGTTTGTTGCATGATGGTTGTCAGGTGCTGTGTGTAGGGTGATGGTTGTCAGGTGGTTGTGTGTAGGGTAATAGCTGTCAAGTGCTGTGTGTTGGGTACTGGTTACAGGTGCTGTCAGGTAGGGTTGCCACCTCATCTCTTTAACCACTTAAGGACCAGAAGGATTTGCCCACTTAATGACCAGGCTTTTTTTTTTTTACTTTTTGCTATAATACATATCCCCAAAAAATATATATAAAAAAAATTCTTCAGTTTAGGCCGATATATATATATATATATATATATATATATATATATATATTCTTCTACATATTTTTGCTTAAAAAATAAATAAATCACATAGGCTTATATTGATTGTATTGCATCAACAAACTATGGGATAGATTTAGGGACTTTTTTTTATTGTTTTTACTAGTAATGGCTGGCGATCTGTGAGATTTGTAGTGGGACTGCCACAATGCTGGCGGACAAATTGACCCCAAATGGACACTTTTTGGAAACCCAATGACATTTATTACATTGATTCAGCCGCTGTAAAGATGCGTGCTGATCATGTGTAAAAATTACACTGGCAGGGAAAGGGCTGTTACACAGGGGGGGTGATCAAAGGGCTGTATCTGTGTTCCCTGGGTGTGCTGGTCTTTTAACTGTACGAGGGGATGGGATGCGAGGGACATGACAGAGAATCATGTTCCCTATGACTGGGAACAGTAGTTCTCTGTTATGTCTCCTGTCAGAACAGGGATCCACTTGTTTACAAAGACAGATCCCTGTTCTGCCTCTGTACTAGGCGATTATGTGTTCCCGACTGACATCGCACCCGCCCTAATCGCAGGCACGTGCGCTGCCCATAATTACACCCAGTGCAAGCAATTTACACAGAAGATGCCAACCTGCTGCCATATAACGACAGCGGCTGGTCGGCAAGTAGTCAAACCCAAACACAAATGAATTACACAGGTTATGAGGCTAATTTAATGCAAAATAAGGCACTGAGTTGAGTTTATTTAATTACCACCTTAATCAGCCACAGAATTTGTGTAATTAATAATTGTTCGGATTTGAGACCCGGTTCACACTTGTAGGACAACGCTCCGACTTTGGAAATTCATGTCGCATGACGTGTGAAAACCAATGTTTCCCTATGAGAGCCGTCTTAACTGGTCCGACACAAGTCGGTCTGACTTTGAAAAAGGTTCCTGGCTGTTGGTTGTCGGGGTCTGCGGGCGGGGGGCTTATCAGAATCTGGGAACCCCCTTTAATAAGGGGGCCCCCAAATCCTGGCCCCCCCACCCTATGTGAATGAGTATGGGGTACATCGTTCCCCTACCCATTCACCTGGAATAAAAAGTGTCGAAAATAAAACACACTACACAGGTTTTTAAAGTAATTTATTAGGCAGCTCCGGGGGTCTCTTCCGACTTCAGGAGTTGCGTCCACATCGGAAGAAGAACAGAGGGAAGAAGACGATGGAGAAGACTGGGCAAGAGCAAGCAAAAGAGTGGGCAAAAGAGCAGAAGATAACAGAGGAGACCCGGCAGAAGACACCGGACAGAGGGAGAAGAACCGGAGAGGGTGAAGAAGAGGCCAGAGAGCGGAGAAGTTGGAAGAGACCCCCGCAGCTGCCTAATAAATTACTTTAAAAACCTGTGTAGTGTTTTTTATTTTTTACACTTTTTTCCCAAGTGAATGGGTAGGGCTACAACCCCATACTCATTCACATAGGGTGGGGGGCTCCCAGATTCTGATAAGCCCCCCGCCCGCAGACCCCGACAACCAAGTCAAGGGTTCTCGGGAAGAGGTCCTTGTCCTCGTCAACATGGGGACAAGGTGCTTTGGGGTGGTATGGTTCAGAAGTGGGGGGCGCCCGCTCGTCCTCACCCCTTTCTTGACTGGCCAGGCTGCATGCTCGGTCGTTTTTTCGGCGTAGGGGGCTCCCCTTAAAATCCATACCAGACCGAAGGGCTCTTAGAGGGGGAACCCATGCCGTTTTTTTTTTTTTATTTGGCATGGAGTTCCCCCTCAAGATTCATACCAGACATCGTGCCTGGTATTTTTGGGGATCGAAGTCAGATCACTGTCCATTGAAGTTGGATGCATGTCATACCAGTATGAATCCAGCCTCAGGCACTGTGTGCTGGCTGTCACGTGTTGTGTGTTGTGTGATGGGTGTTGGCTGTCAGGTACTGTGTGTTGAGTGATAATTGGTACTGGCTGTCAGGTACTGTGTTTTGAGTGATGGTTGCTGGTTGTCAGGTGCTGTGTATTTGGAGATGGTTGTAAGGTGCTGTGTGTTTGGTAGTGGCTGTCAGGTGAGGGGTGATGGTTGTCAGGTACTGTCTGATGGGTAATGATGGGTACTGGCTGTCAGGTGCTGTGTGTTGAGTGAGGATGGGTACTGGCTGTCAGGTGCTGCGTGATGGGTGATGATGGATACTGGCAGTCAGGTTTTTGTGATGGGGGGTACTGGCAGTCAGGTACTGTGTGATGGGTGATGATGGGTACTGGCTTTTAGGTGCTGTGTGTTGGGTGATGATGGGAATTGGCTGTCAGGTAATGTGATGGGATAAGATGGGCACTGGTTGTCAGGTGCTGTGTGATGGGTGATGATGGGTACTGGCAGTCAGGTTCTTTGTGATGGGGGGGTACTAGCAGTCAGGTACTGTGTGATGGGCGATGATTGGTACTGGCTGTCAGGTGCTGTGTGATGGGTAATGATGGGTACTGGCTGTCAGGTATTGTGATGGGTACTGGCTGTCAGGTGCTGTGTGTTGGGTGATGGGTACTGGCTATGTGGTACTGTGATGGATGATGATGTGTACTGTCAGTCAGGTACTCTGTGATGTGTACTGGCAGTCAGATACTGTGTGATGGGTGATGATGGGTACTGGCTGTCAGATACTGTGTGATGGGTGATGATGAATAGTGGTTGTCAGGTACTGTGTGATGGGCGATGATGAGTTCTGGCAGTCAGGCACTTTGAGGGGTGATGATGGGTACTGGCTGTCAGGCAGGGGTGTATTTAGGTTTCGTGCTGCCCTAGGCCTGGTGAAACTTGCGCACCCCCCTACTTTATTTATGACGCATCCCTTCCTTTTTAAAACCCGTCCTGTCATTTTCATTGGATAAGGACAGAGGGACGCAGTGGGATGAGGACAGAGGGACGCAGTGGGATGAGGACAGAGGGACAGGGTGGGATGAGCACAGGGGGACAGGGTGGGATGAGCACAGGGGGACAGGGTGGGATGAGCACAGGGCGACAGGGTGGGATGAGCACAGGGGGACAGGGTGGGATGAGCACAGGGCGGGATGAGCACAGGGGGGCAGAGCATCTTTTAATTTGGGGGGAGAGGGTGGTATGGGGATATGTGCTAGGGAGTGATTTGAGAAGAAATCAGACCCCCCACTAGCACATATCTTCTTCCCTCTCAAATCACTCCCCAGCACATATCCCCATACCACCCTCTCCTCTCCCATCACTTCATTCGTTCACCTCATATCTGCCTGCCCCCCTCCTTCCCTCCTGGTTACTGTGTCCTCTCTCTCTCTCACTGAAGTTGTCTCACATACCAGCAGCACAGCTCTCTCGGTTGTGTCTCTCCTCAGCTCCTCCTCCTGGCTGTGTACACAGGAACATTGAGCCGCCCCCCACAAAGTGCCGCCCTAGGCCTGGGCCTTGTTGGCCTAGGCCATAATACATCTCTGCTGTCAGGTACTGTGTGACGATGGGTACTGACAGTCAGGTAGTGTGTGATGGGTAGTGATGGGTACTGGCAGTCAGGTACTGTGATGGGCGATGACAGGTACTGGCTGTCAGGTATTGTGTGATGGGTACTGGCTGTCAGGTACTGTGTGATGGGTACTGGCAGTCAGGTGCTGTGTGATGGATCTTGGCAGTCAGGTACTGTGTGATGGGTGATGATGGGTACTGGCTGTCAGGTGCTGTACGTTGGGTGATGATGATGGGTACTGGCTGTCAGGTACCTTGATGGGTGATGATGGGTACTGGCTGTCAGATATTGTGTGATGGGTGATGATAGCTACTGGCTGTCAGGTACTGTGTGATGATGGGTACTGGCTGTCAGGTACTGTGTGATGGGTGATGATGGGCACTGTCTGTCAGGTACTGTGTGATAATAGGTACTGGCTGTCAGGTACTGTGTGATGATGGGTACTGGCAGTCAGATACTGTGTGATGGGTACTGGCAGTCAGGTACTGTGATGGATGATGATGAGCACTGGCAGTCAGGTACTCTGTGATGGGTCCTGTCAGTCAGGTACTGTGTGATGGGTACTGGCAGTGAGGTACTCTGTGATGGGTACTGTGATGGGTGATGATGGGTACTAGAAGTCCGGTACTGTGTGATGGGCACTGGCAGTGAGGTACTCTGTAATGGGTCCTGGCAGTCAGGTGATCTGTGATTGGTACTGTAAGTCAAGTACTGTGATGGGTGATTATGGGTACTACCAGTCAGGTACTGTGTGATGGGCACTGGTAGTGAGGTACTCTGTGATGGGTCCTGGCATTCACGTATTATGATGGGGGATGATGGGTACTAAAAGTCAGGCACTGTGTGATGGGCACTGGCAGTGAGGTACTCTGTGATGGGTCCTGGCATTCACGTACTATGATGGGGGATGATGGGTACTAGAAGTCAGGCACTGTGTGATGGGCACTGGCAGTGAGGTACTCTGTGATGTGTCCTGTAAGTCATGTACTGTGATGGGTGATTATGGGTACTACCAGTCAGGTACTGTGTGATGGGCACTGGTAGTGAGGTACTCTGTGATGGGTCCTGGCATTCACGTACTATGATGGAGGATGATGGGTACTAGAAGTCAGGCACTGTGTGATGGGCACTGGCAGTGAGGTACTCTGTGATGGGTCCTGGCATTCACGTACTATGATGGGGGATGATGGGTACTAGAAGTCAGGCACTGTTTGATGGGTACTGGCTGTCAGGTACTGTGTGATGGGTACTGGCAGTCAGGTGCTGTGTGATGGATCTTGGCAGTCAGGTACTGTGTGATGGGTGATGATGGGTACTGGCTGTCAGGTGCTGTACGTTGGGTGATGATGATGGGTACTGGCTGTCAGGTACCTTGATGGGTGATGATGGGTACTGGCTGTCAGATATTGTGTGATGGGTGATGATGGCTACTGGCTGTCAGGTACTGTGTGATGATGGGTACTGGCTGTCAGGTACTGTGTGATGGGTGATGATGGGCACTGTCTGTCAGGTACTGTGTGATAATAGGTACTGGCTGTCAGGTACTGTGTGATGATGGGTACTGGCAGTCAGATACTGTGTGATGGGTACTGGCAGTCAGGTACTGTGATGGATGATGATGAGCACTGGCAGTCAGGTACTCTGTGATGGGTCCTGTCAGTCAGGTACTGTGTGATGGGTACTGGCAGTGAGGTACTCTGTGATGGGTACTGTGATGGGTGATGATGGGTACTAGAAGTCCGGTACTGTGTGATGGGCACTGGCAGTGAGGTACTCTGTAATGGGTCCTGGCAGTCAGGTGATCTGTGATTGGTACTGTCAGTCAGGTACTCTGTGATGGGTTCTGTAAGTCAAGTACTGTGATGGGTGATTATGGGTACTACCAGTCAGGTACTGTGTAATGGGCACTGGTAGTGAGGTACTCTGTGATGGGTCCTGGCATTCACGTACTATGATGGGGGATGATGGGTACTAGAAGTCGGGCACTGTGTGATGGGCACTGGCAGTGAGGTACTCTGTGATGGGTCCTGGCATTCACGTACTATGATGGGGGATGATGGGTACTAGAAGTCAGGCACTGTGTGATGGGCACTGGCAGTGAGGTACTCTGTGATGGGTCCTGTAAGTCAAGTACTGTGATGGGTGATTATGGGTACTACCAGTCAGGTACTGTGTGATGGGCACTGGTAGTGAGGTACTCTGTGATGGGTCCTGGCAGTCAGGTAATATGATGGGGGTTGATGGGTACTAGACGTCAGGCACTGTGTGATGGGCACTGGCAGTGAGGTACTCTGTGATGGGTCCTGGCAGTCAGGTAATATGATGGGGGTTGATGGGTACTAGAAGTCAGGCACTGTGTGATGGGCACTGGCAGTGAGGTACTCTGTGATGGGTCCTGGCATTCACGTACTATGATGGGGGATGATGGGTACTAGCAGTCAGGCACTGTGTGATGGGCACTGGCAGTGAGGTACTCTGTGATGGGTCCTGGCAGTCAGGTACTATGATGGGTGATGATGGGTACTAGAAGTCAGGCACTGTGTGATGGGCACTGGCAGTGAGGTACTCTGTGATGGGTCCTGGCATTCACGTACTATGATGGAGGATGATGGGTACTAGAAGTCAGGCACTGTGTGATGGGCACTGGCAGTGAGGTACTCTGTGATGGGTCCTGGCAGTCAGGTAATATGATGGGGGTTGATGGGTACTAGAAGTCAGGCACTGTGTGATGGGCACTGGCAGTGAGGTACTCTGTGATGGGTCCTGGCAGTCAGGTAATATGATGGGGGTTGATGGGTACTAGAAGTCAGGCACTGTGTGATGGGCACTGGCATTGAGGTACTCTGTGATGGGTCCTGGCATTCACGTACTATGATGGGGGATGATGGGTACTAGCAGTCAGGCACTGTGTGATGGGCACTGGCATTGAGGTACTCTGTGATGGGTCCTGGCAGTCAGGTACTATGATGGGTGATGATGGGTACTAGAAGTCAGGCACTGTGTGATGGGCACTGGCAGTGAGGTACTCTGTGATGGGTCCTGGCATTCACGTACTATGATGGGTGATGATGGGTACTAGCAGTCAGGCACTGTGTGATGGGCACTGGCAGTGAGGTACTCTGTGATGGGTCCTGTAAGTCAAGTACTGTGATGGGTGATTATGGGTACTACCAGTCAGGTACTGTGTGATGGGCACTGGTAGTGAGGTACTCTGTGATGGGTCCTGGCATTCACGTACTATGATGGGGGATGATGGGGTACTAGAAGTCAGGCACTGTGTGATGGGTACTGGCTGTCAGGTACTGTGTGATGGGTACTGGCAGTCAGGTGCTGTGTGATGGATCTTGGCAGTCAGGTACTGTGTGATGGGTGATGATGGGTACTGGCTGTCAGGTGCTGTACGTTGGGTGATGATGATGGGTACTGGCTGTCAGGTACCTTGATGGGTGATGATGGGTACTGGCTGTCAGATATTGTGTGATGGGTGATGATAGCTACTGGCTGTCAGGTACTGTGTGATGATGGGTACTGGCTGTCAGGTACTGTGTGATGGGTGATGATGGGCACTGTCTGTCAGGTACTGTGTGATAATAGGTACTGGCTGTCAGGTACTGTGTGATGATGGGTACTGGCAGTCAGATACTGTGTGATGGGTACTGGCAGTCAGGTACTGTGATGGATGATGATGAGCACTGGCAGTCAGGTACTCTGTGATGGGTCCTGTCAGTCAGGTACTGTGTGATGGGTACTGGCAGTGAGGTACTCTGTGATGGGTACTGTGATGGGTGATGATGGGTACTAGAAGTCCGGTACTGTGTGATGGGCACTGGCAGTGAGGTACTCTGTAATGGGTCCTGGCAGTCAGGTGATCTGTGATTGGTACTGTAAGTCAAGTACTGTGATGGGTGATTATGGGTACTACCAGTCAGGTACTGTGTGATGGGCACTGGTAGTGAGGTACTTTGTGATGGGTCCTGGCATTCACGTACTATGATGGGGGATGATGGGTACTAAAAGTCAGGCACTGTGTGATGGGCACTGGCAGTGAGGTACTCTGTGATGGGTCCTGGCATTCACGTACTATGATGGGGGATGATGGGTACTAGAAGTCAGGCACTGTGTGATGGGCACTGGCAGTGAGGTACTCTGTGATGGGTCCTGTAAGTCAAGTACTGTGATGGGTGATTATGGGTACTACCAGTCAGGTACTGTGTGATGGGCACTGGTAGTGAGGTACTCTGTGATGGGTCCTGGCATTCACGTACTATGATGGGGGATGATGGGTACTAGAAGTCAGGCACTGTGTGATGGGTACTGGCTGTCAGGTACTGTGTGATGGGTTCTGGCAGTCAGGTGCTGTGTGATGGATCTTGGCAGTCAGGTACTGTGTGATGGGTGATGATGGGTACTGGCTGTCAGGTGCTGTACGTTGGGTGATGATGATGGGTACTGGCTGTCAGGTACCTTGATGGGTGATGATGGGTACTGGCTGTCAGGTACCTTGATGGGTGATGATGGGTACTGGCTGTCAGATATTGTGTGATGGGTGATGATGGCTACTGGCTGTCAGGTACTGTGTGATGATGGGTACTGGCTGTCAGGTACTGTGTGATGGGTGATGATGGGCACTGTCTGTCAGGTACTGTGTGATAATAGGTACTGGCTGTCAGGTACTGTGTGGTGATGGGTACTGGCAGTCAGATACTGTGTGATGGGTACTGGCAGTCAGGTACTGTGATGGATGATGATGAGCACTGGCAGTCAGGTACTCTGTGATGGGTCCTGTCAGTCAGGTACTGTGTGATGGGTACTGGCAGTGAGGTACTCTGTGATGGGTACTGTGATGGGTGATGATGGGTACTAGAAGTCCGTACTGTGTGATGGGCACTGGCAGTGAGGTACTCTGTAATGGGTCCTGGCAGTCAGGTGATCTGTGATTGGTACTGTCAGTCAGGTACTCT
Source organism: Rana kukunoris (assembly GCA_029574335.1). Classification (NCBI taxonomy): domain Eukaryota; kingdom Metazoa; phylum Chordata; class Amphibia; order Anura; family Ranidae; genus Rana; species Rana kukunoris. Next base: position 518,596,683 of record CM056049.1, read on the forward strand.
GTGATGGGTTCTGTAAGTCAAGTACTGTGATGGGTGATTATGGGTACTACCAGTCAGGTACTGTGTAATGGGCACTGGTAGTGAGGTACTCTGTGATGGGTCCTGGCATTCACGTACTATGATGGGGGATGATGGGTACTAGAAGTCGGGCACTGTGTGATGGGCACTGGCAGTGAGGTACTCTGTGATGGGTCCTGGCATTCACGTACTATGATGGGGGATGATGGGTACTAGAAGTCAGGCACTGTGTGATGGGCACTGGCAGTGAGGTACTCTGTGATGGGTCCTGTAAGTCAAGTACTGTGATGGGTGATTATGGGTACTACCAGTCAGGTACTGTGTGATGGGCACTGGTAGTGAGGTACTCTGTGATGGGTCCTGGCATTCACGTACTATGATGGAGGATGATGGGTACTAGAAGTCAGGCACTGTGTGATGGGCACTGGCAGTGAGGTACTCTGTGATGGGTCCTGGCAGTCAGGTAATATGATGGGGGTTGATGGGTACTAGACGTCAGGCACTGTGTGATGGGCACTGGCAGTGAGGTACTCTGTGATGGGTCCTGGCAGTCAGGTAATATGATGGGGGTTGATGGGTACTAGAAGTCAGGCACTGTGTGATGGGCACTGGCAGTGAGGTACTCTGTGATGGGTCCTGGCATTCACGTACTATGATGGGGGATGATGGGTACTAGCAGTCAGGCACTGTGTGATGGGCACTGGCAGTGAGGTACTCTGTGATGGGTCCTGGCAGTCAGGTACTATGATGGGTGATGATGGGTACTAGAAGTCAGGCACTGTGTGATGGGCACTGGCAGTGAGGTACTCTGTGATGGGTCCTGGCATTCACGTACTATGATGGAGGATGATGGGTACTAGAAGTCAGGCACTGTGTGATGGGCACTGGCAGTGAGGTACTCTGTGATGGGTCCTGGCAGTCAGGTAATATGATGGGGGTTGATGGGTACTAGAAGTCAGGCACTGTGTGATGGGCACTGGCAGTGAGGTACTCTGTGATGGGTCCTGGCAGTCAGGTAATATGATGGGGGTTGATGGGTACTAGAAGTCAGGCACTGTGTGATGGGCACTGGCATTGAGGTACTCTGTGATGGGTCCTGGCATTCACGTACTATGATGGGGGATGATGGGTACTAGCAGTCAGGCACTGTGTGATGGGCACTGGCAGTGAGGTACTCTGTGATGGGTCCTGGCAGTCAGGTACTATGATGGGTGATGATGGGTACTAGAAGTCAGGCACTGTGTGATGGGCACTGGCAGTGAGGTACTCTGTGATGGGTCCTGGCATTCACGTACTATGATGGGTGATGATGGGTACTAGCAGTCAGGCACTGTGTGATGGGCACTGGCAGTGAGGTACTCTGTGATGGGTCCTGTAAGTCAAGTACTGTGATGGGTGATTATGGGTACTACCAGTCAGGTACTGTGTGATGGGCACTGGTAGTGAGGTACTCTGTGATGGGTCCTGGCATTCACGTACTATGATGGGGGATGATGGGTACTAGAAGTCAGGCACTGTGTGATGGGTACTGGCTGTCAGGTACTGTGTGATGGGTACTGGCAGTCAGGTGCTGTGTGATGGATCTTGGCAGTCAGGTACTGTGTGATGGGTGATGATGGGTACTGGCTGTCAGGTGCTGTACGTTGGGTGATGATGATGGGTACTGGCTGTCAGGTACCTTGATGGGTGATGATGGGTACTGGCTGTCAGATATTGTGTGATGGGTGATGATAGCTACTGGCTGTCAGGTACTGTGTGATGATGGGTACTGGCTGTCAGGTACTGTGTGATGGGTGATGATGGGCACTGTCTGTCAGGTACTGTGTGATAATAGGTACTGGCTGTCAGGTACTGTGTGATGATGGGTACTGGCAGTCAGATACTGTGTGATGGGTACTGGCAGTCAGGTACTGTGATGGATGATGATGAGCACTGGCAGTCAGGTACTCTGTGATGGGTCCTGTCAGTCAGGTACTGTGTGATGGGTACTGGCAGTGAGGTACTCTGTGATGGGTACTGTGATGGGTGATGATGGGTACTAGAAGTCCGGTACTGTGTGATGGGCACTGGCAGTGAGGTACTCTGTAATGGGTCCTGGCAGTCAGGTGATCTGTGATTGGTACTGTAAGTCAAGTACTGTGATGGGTGATTATGGGTACTACCAGTCAGGTACTGTGTGATGGGCACTGGTAGTGAGGTACTCTGTGATGGGTCCTGGCATTCACGTACTATGATGGGGGATGATGGGTACTAAAAGTCAGGCACTGTGTGATGGGCACTGGCAGTGAGGTACTCTGTGATGGGTCCTGGCATTCACGTACTATGATGGGGGATGATGGGTACTAGAAGTCAGGCACTGTGTGATGGGCACTGGCAGTGAGGTACTCTGTGATGGGTCCTGTAAGTCAAGTACTGTGATGGGTGATTATGGGTACTACCAGTCAGGTACTGTGTGATGGGCACTGGTAGTGAGGTACTCTGTGATGGGTCCTGGCATTCACGTACTATGATGGGGGATGATGGGTACTAGAAGTCAGGCACTGTGTGATGGGTACTGGCTGTCAGGTACTGTGTGATGGGTTCTGGCAGTCAGGTGCTGTGTGATGGATCTTGGCAGTCAGGTACTGTGTGATGGGTGATGATGGGTACTGGCTGTCAGGTGCTGTACGTTGGGTGATGATGATGGGTACTGGCTGTCAGGTACCTTGATGGGTGATGATGGGTACTGGCTGTCAGGTGCTGTACGTTGGGTGATGATGATGGGTACTGGCTGTCAGGTACCTTGATGGGTGATGATGGGTACTGGCTGTCAGATATTGTGTGATGGGTGATGATAGCTACTGGCTGTCAGGTACTGTGTGATGATGGGTACTGGCTGTCAGGTACTGTGTGATGGGTGATGATGGGCACTGTCTGTCAGGTACTGTGTGATAATAGGTACTGGCTGTCAGGTACTGTGTGATGATGGGTACTGGCAGTCAGATACTGTGTGATGGGTACTGGCAGTCAGGTACTGTGATGGATGATGATGAGCACTGGCAGTCAGGTACTCTGTGATGGGTCCTGTCAGTCAGGTACTGTGTGATGGGTACTGGCAGTGAGGTACTCTGTGATGGGTACTGTGATGGGTGATGATGGGTACTAGAAGTCCGGTACTGTGTGATGGGCACTGGCAGTGAGGTACTCTGTAATGGGTCCTGGCAGTCAGGTGATCTGTGATTGGTACTGTCAGTCAGGTACTCTGTGATGGGTTCTGTAAGTCAAGTACTGTGATGGGTGATTATGGGTACTACCAGTCAGGTACTGTGTGATGGGCACTGGTAGTGAGATACTCTGTGATGGGTCCTGGCATTCACGTACTATGATGGGGGATGATGGGTACTAGAAGTCGGGCACTGTGTGATGGGCACTGGCAGTGAGGTACTCTGTGATGGGTCCTGGCATTCACGTACTATGATGGGGGATGATGGGTACTAGAAGTCAGGCACTGTGTGATGGGTACTGGCTGTCAGGTACTGTGTGATGGGTACTGGCAGTCAGGTGCTGTGTGATGGATCTTGGCAGTCAGGTACTGTGTGATGGGTGATGATGGGTACTGGCTGTCAGGTGCTGTACGTTGGGTGATGATGATGGGTACTGGCTGTCAGGTACCTTGATGGGTGATGATGGGTACTGGCTGTCAGATATTGTGTGATGGGTGATGATGGGTACTGGCTGTCAGGTACTGTGTGATGATGGGTACTGGCTGTCAGGTACTGTGTGATGGGTGATGATGGGCACTGTCTGTCAGGTACTGTGTGATAATAGGTACTGGCTGTCAGGTACTGTGTGATGATGGGTACTGGCAGTCAGATACTGTGTGATGGGTACTGGCAGTCAGGTACTGTGATGGATGATGATGAGCACTGGCAGTCAGGTACTCTGTGATGGGTCCTGTCAGTCAGGTACTGTGTGATGGGTACTGGCAGTGAGGTACTCTGTGATGGGTACTGTGATGGGTGATGATGGGTACTAGAAGTCCGGTACTGTGTGATGGGCACTGGCAGTGAGGTACTCTGTAATGGGTCCTGTCAGTCAGGTACTCTGTGATGGGTTCTGTAAGTCAAGTACTGTGATGGGTGATTATGGGTACTACCAGTCAGGTACTGTGTAATGGGCACTGGTAGTGAGGTACTCTGTGATGGGTCCTGGCATTCACGTACTATGATGGGGGATGATGGGTACTAGAAGTCGGGCACTGTGTGATGGGCACTGGCAGTGAGGTACTCTGTGATGGGTCCTGGCATTCACGTACTATGATGGGGGATGATGGGTACTAGAAGTCAGGCACTGTGTGATGGGCACTGGCAGTGAGGTACTCTGTGATGGGTCCTGTAAGTCAAGTACTGTGATGGGTGATTATGGGTACTACCAGTCAGGTACTGTGTGATGGGCACTGGTAGTGAGGTACTCTGTGATGGGTCCTGGCATTCACGTACTATGATGGAGGATGATGGGTACTAGAAGTCAGGCACTGTGTGATGGGCACTGGCAGTGAGGTACTCTGTGATGGGTCCTGGCAGTCAGGTAATATGATGGGGGTTGATGGGTACTAGACGTCAGGCACTGTGTGATGGGCACTGGCAGTGAGGTACTCTGTGATGGGTCCTGGCAGTCAGGTAATATGATGGGGGTTGATGGGTACTAGAAGTCAGGCACTGTGTGATGGGCACTGGCAGTGAGGTACTCTGTGATGGGTCCTGGCATTCACGTACTATGATGGGGGATGATGGGTACTAGCAGTCAGGCACTGTGTGATGGGCACTGGCAGTGAGGTACTCTGTGATGGGTCCTGGCAGTCAGGTACTATGATGGGTGATGATGGGTACTTGAAGTCAGGCACTGTGTGATGGGCACTGGCAGTGAGGTACTCTGTGATGGGTCCTGGCATTCACGTACTATGATGGAGGATGATGGGTACTAGAAGTCAGGCACTGTGTGATGGGCACTGGCAGTGAGGTACTCTGTGATGGGTCCTGGCAGTCAGGTAATATGATGGGGGTTGATGGGTACTAGAAGTCAGGCACTGTGTGATGGGCACTGGCATTGAGGTACTCTGTGATGGGTCCTGGCATTCACGTACTATGATGGGGGATGATGGGTACTAGCAGTCAGGCACTGTGTGATGGGCACTGGCAGTGAGGTACTCTGTGATGGGTCCTGGCAGTCAGGTACTATGATGGGTGATGATGGGTACTAGAAGTCAGGCACTGTGTGATGGGCACTGGCAGTGAGGTACTCTGTGATGGGTCCTGGCATTCACGTACTATGATGGGTGATGATGGGTACTAGCAGTCAGGCACTGTGTGATGGGCACTGGCAGTGAGGTACTCTGTGATGGGTCCTGTAAGTCAAGTACTGTGATGGGTGATTATGGGTACTACCAGTCAGGTACTGTGTGATGGGCACTGGTAGTGAGGTACTCTGTGATGGGTCCTGGCATTCACGTACTATGATGGGGGATGATGGGTACTAGAAGTCAGGCACTGTGTGATGGGTACTGGCTGTCAGGTACTGTGTGATGGGTACTGGCAGTCAGGTGCTGTGTGATGGATCTTGGCAGTCAGGTACTGTGTGATGGGTGATGATGGGTACTGGCTGTCAGGTGCTGTACGTTGGGTGATGATGATGGGTACTGGCTGTCAGGTACCTTGATGGGTGATGATGGGTACTGGCTGTCAGATATTGTGTGATGGGTGATGATAGCTACTGGCTGTCAGGTACTGTGTGATGATGGGTACTGGCTGTCAGGTACTGTGTGATGGGTGATGATGGGCACTGTCTGTCAGGTACTGTGTGATAATAGGTACTGGCTGTCAGGTACTGTGTGATGATGGGTACTGGCAGTCAGATACTGTGTGATGGGTACTGGCAGTCAGGTACTGTGATGGATGATGATGAGCACTGGCAGTCAGGTACTCTGTGATGGGTCCTGTCAGTCAGGTACTGTGTGATGGGTACTGGCAGTGAGGTACTCTGTGATGGGTACTGTGATGGGTGATGATGGGTACTAGAAGTCCGGTACTGTGTGATGGGCACTGGCAGTGAGGTACTCTGTAATGGGTCCTGGCAGTCAGGTGATCTGTGATTGGTACTGTAAGTCAAGTACTGTGATGGGTGATTATGGGTACTACCAGTCAGGTACTGTGTGATGGGCACTGGTAGTGAGGTACTCTGTGATGGGTCCTGGCATTCACGTACTATGATGGGGGATGATGGGTACTAAAAGTCAGGCACTGTGTGATGGGCACTGGCAGTGAGGTACTCTGTGATGGGTCCTGGCATTCACGTACTATGATGGGGGATGATGGGTACTAGAAGTCAGGCACTGTGTGATGGGCACTGGCAGTGAGGTACTCTGTGATGGGTCCTGTAAGTCAAGTACTGTGATGGGTGATTATGGGTACTACCAGTCAGGTACTGTGTGATGGGCACTGGTAGTGAGGTACTCTGTGATGGGTCCTGGCATTCACGTACTATGATGGGGGATGATGGGTACTAGAAGTCAGGCACTGTGTGATGGGTACTGGCTGTCAGGTACTGTGTGATGGGTTCTGGCAGTCAGGTGCTGTGTGATGGATCTTGGCAGTCAGGTACTGTGTGATGGGTGATGATGGGTACTGGCTGTCAGGTGCTGTACGTTGGGTGATGATGATGGGTACTGGCTGTCAGGTACCTTGATGGGTGATGATGGGTACTGGCTGTCAGGTGCTGTACGTTGGGTGATGATGATGGGTACTGGCTGTCAGGTACCTTGATGGGTGATGATGGGTACTGGCTGTCAGATATTGTGTGATGGGTGATGATAGCTACTGGCTGTCAGGTACTGTGTGATGATGGGTACTGGCTGTCAGGTACTGTGTGATGGGTGATGATGGGCACTGTCTGTCAGGTACTGTGTGATAATAGGTACTGGCTGTCAGGTACTGTGTGATGATGGGTACTGGCAGTCAGATACTGTGTGATGGGTACTGGCAGTCAGGTACTGTGATGGATGATGATGAGCACTGGCAGTCAGGTACTCTGTGATGGGTCCTGTCAGTCAGGTACTGTGTGATGGGTACTGGCAGTGAGGTACTCTGTGATGGGTACTGTGATGGGTGATGATGGGTACTAGAAGTCCGGTACTGTGTGATGGGCACTGGCAGTGAGGTACTCTGTAATGGGTCCTGGCAGTCAGGTGATCTGTGATTGGTACTGTCAGTCAGGTACTCTGTGATGGGTTCTGTAAGTCAAGTACTGTGATGGGTGATTATGGGTACTACCAGTCAGGTACTGTGTGATGGGCACTGGTAGTGAGATACTCTGTGATGGGTCCTGGCATTCACGTACTATGATGGGGGATGATGGGTACTAGAAGTCGGGCACTGTGTGATGGGCACTGGCAGTGAGGTACTCTGTGATGGGTCCTGGCATTCACGTACTATGATGGGGGATGATGGGTACTAGAAGTCAGGCACTGTGTGATGGGTACTGGCTGTCAGGTACTGTGTGATGGGTACTGGCAGTCAGGTGCTGTGTGATGGATCTTGGCAGTCAGGTACTGTGTGATGGGTGATGATGGGTACTGGCTGTCAGGTGCTGTACGTTGGGTGATGATGATGGGTACTGGCTGTCAGGTACCTTGATGGGTGATGATGGGTACTGGCTGTCAGATATTGTGTGATGGGTGATGATAGCTACTGGCTGTCAGGTACTGTGTGATGATGGGTACTGGCTGTCAGGTACTGTGTGATGGGTGATGATGGGCACTGTCTGTCAGGTACTGTGTGATAATAGGTACTGGCTGTCAGGTACTGTGTGATGATGGGTACTGGCAGTCAGATACTGTGTGATGGGTACTGGCAGTCAGGTACTGTGATGGATGATGATGAGCACTGGCAGTCAGGTACTCTGTGATGGGTCCTGTCAGTCAGGTACTGTGTGATGGGTACTGGCAGTGAGGTACTCTGTGATGGGTACTGTGATGGGTGATGATGGGTACTAGAAGTCCGGTACTGTGTGATGGGCACTGGCAGTGAGGTACTCTGTAATGGGTCCTGGCAGTCAGGTGATCTGTGATTGGTACTGTCAGTCAGGTACTCTGTGATGGGTTCTGTAAGTCAAGTACTGTGATGGGTGATTATGGGTACTACCAGTCAGGTACTGTGTGATGCGCACTGGTAGTGAGGTACTCTGTGATGGGTCCTGGCATTCACGTACTATGATGGGGGATGATGGGTACTAGAAGTCGGGCACTGTGTGATGGGCACTGGCAGTGAGGTACTCTGTGATGGGTCCTGGCATTCACGTACTATGATGGGGGATGATGGGTACTAGAAGTCAGGCACTGTGTGATGGGCACTGGCAGTGAGGTACTCTGTGATGGGTCCTGTAAGTCAAGTACTGTGATGGGTGATTATGGGTACTACCAGTCAGGTACTGTGTGATGGGCACTGGTAGTGAGGTACTCTGTGATGGGTCCTGGCATTCACGTACTATGATGGAGGATGATGGGTACTAGAAGTCAGGCACTGTGTGATGGGCACTGGCAGTGAGGTACTCTGTGATGGGTCCTGTAAGTCAAGTACTGTGATGGGTGATTATGGGTACTACCAGTCAGGTACTGTGTGATGGGCACTGGTAGTGAGGTACTCTGTGATGGGTCCTGGCATTCACGTACTATGATGGGGGATGATGGGTACTAGAAGTCAGGCACTGTGTGATGGGCACTGGCAGTGAGGTACTCTGTGATGGGTCCTGGCATTCACGTACTATGATGGGGGATGATGGGTACTAGAAGTCAGGCACTGTGTGATGGGCACTGGCAGTGAGGTACTCTGTGATGGGTCCTGGCAGTCAGGTACTATGATGGGTGATGATGGGTACTAGAAGTCAGGCACTGTGTGATGGGCACTGGCAGTGAGGTACTCTGTGATGGGTCCTGGCAGTCAGGTACTATGATGGGTGATGATGGGTACTAGAAGTCAGGCACTGTGTGATGGGCACTGGCAGTGAGGTACTCTGTGATGGGTCCTGTCAGTCAGGTACTATGATGGGTGATGATGGGTACTAGAAGTCAGGCACTGTGTGATGGGCACTGGCAGTGAGGTACTCTGTGATGGGTCCTGTCAGTCAGGTACTATGATGGGTGATGATGGGTACTAGCAGTCAGGCACTGTGTGATGGGCACTGGCAGTGAGGTACTCTGTGATGGGTCCTGGCAGTCAGGTACTATGATGGGTGATGATGGGTAGTAGCAGTCAGGCACTGTGTGATGGGCACTGGCAGTGAGGTACTCTGTGATGGGTCCTGGCAGTCAGGTACTATGATGGGTGATGATGGGTAGTAGCAGTCAGGCACTGTGTGATGGGCACTGGCAGTGAGGTACTCTGTGATGGGTCCTGGCAGTCAGGTACTATGATGGGTGATGATGGGCACTAGCAGTCAGGTACTGTGTGTAGAAGAGAGGAGGCGGCTCTAGGACCGCAGCGCTGCCTGTTCTGTCAGGGTGGATGCAGAAGAAAGAAGGAGGAGAGCTCCTGTGACCCGGGAGGAGGATAGGGCGAGGAGAGAGCAATGCTAAATCAAGGGTACTGTTAGGAGGCACAGACACCCAAGGTAGGGAAGGATCGTATGAGGAGGAGGTGTGATCAGCAGACACACACACACACACACAGACCAGTCCGGAGAGACCGGCCTCCCTCATTCTCCTCTCTAGGTATCACACAGCAGGTCGCCCCGATGAACATGTCAGTGTTGACTTTACAAGAATATGAATTCGAGAAGCAATTTAACGAGAACGACGCGATCCAGTGGATGCAGGAGAACTGGTAAGTACAGGCTGATCGCCCTCATTGATTAGTCTATGTATCTGGATGGATGGATGGATGATCATGGATGGCATATCACCCACACATTCATTCTGTAGGAGTGAGATGATGATGGTGATGATGTCCCTCCCAGAGGATTTCACCTTGTGGATCACATGCACGATGTGCCCTCCATGTGTTGGGTACACTCAGCCCTGGGGATGCCTCTCCCAACATGCAGCCATAGGCCTTTGTGGCATTTGAAGGGTGCAGGTGTGATGTGCTGGGCCCTGGTCTATCCACAATGAATGGAAGCTCTATATTTCTGGACTGGGTGGCTTACATGGCTTTCCACATACGTGATCACTTGCATTGCCTGGGGCAAGAGCGCATACATAGGCAGGAGGGGGGTTCTGGTACAGTGGTACAAGCTAAGAGGCCCTGCTTCGCAGACAACACCATATTCCTGCCTTCATCTGTGCATGCTGATAATAGTCATCAATATATGGCAGCAGCAGTAGTAATAGCTGGATCTGCTCTGCTGGGGTCAGGAAACTGCAAATCAATAGCTGCCATTGATCCGTTTATTGCATTCATTTTGTCAAACAAGTGTCTGGGGTGTGGGTCTCCTGATTTCAGGTACATTAGAATGTTGTGGATGTGCCAAGTTCATGCTTTTCTATCCAAATCTGCCATGGTCTGTTTGGAAATCAGGCCATGAAACACATAATTGCCTTATTTAACCTTGCAGATTGTTTTTGTTAAATATTTTCTTATATGTATTTATTTTATGTTTGTGTAACAATGTGTTGGGTTCATGTTTTATAAATATAGAGGATTGTTTTAAAAAATCTTCATTCATTCTTTATTCTGGATCTTAAAGTATCTAAAGACTTGAGCTCAGTTTTTTTTTTTTTTTGGAGGCAGGAGTAAAGATGCCCACACACGCATCAATACGATTGATTAAAATCATCACATTCAAGGTCAGTTAGAAAGCATCAGATATGGTTTATTCATCTTTTATTAATCGTTTCCTTTACTGTAAAAAGTATTAGAAAAAAAGTAAAAAAAAAACCAAGATGATTGTTTCTCAATCAATTGCTTCATATGCCAAGTGATCAGCTTCAATACAATCCGTTTTCTAGCCCAATCACTTATCTTAGACCCAGCAAGGTGGTCATTATAGCAGTAAGAGATCTATAAATGTTCAGTTAGGTCAGACTATTGATATGATTGTTTTATCAGATGAATAGATCGATACACGTATGGGCAGTACAGCCTCGGAGTTCTATTCTTCTCGAGTTTTGTTCTACACAAGGTACTGTGCCCACAGGGACATTCAGACACGTAGTACTTGTTAATCTAAATGAGTTTTGACAAAAGAATAAAATGCCCGGAATGAAGCGTTGACTTGATCCTATTGGTGGGCTGAGACATGTCTGTGTTAATAGAAGTTTTCAAATCTGTCCTTCATAGAGTAAATTGCCCGCAGTATAATGCACCCTTTCTACCCCAGAGGATCCCTTGATATTATAATCAAGTCCCATGAAAAACCCTTGCTGAGGCCATGTACACACGATCAGTCCAAACTGATGAAAACAGACTGAAGTTCAATTTCATCGGTTCACAGACTGATGGTCTGATGTGCCTACACACCATCAGTTCAAAAACCGATCGTGTCAGAATGCGGTGACATAAAACAGAACGACGTGCTGAAAAAAACGAAGTGCAATGCTTCCAAGCGTGCGTCGACTTGATTCTGAGCATGCGCAGGTTTTTGAACCGATGCTTTTGCAAACTAACGATCGGTTTGGACCAATGATCAGGCATTCATCAGTCCGATTTTAAAGCAAGTTTTAAAACTTTGGACTGAAGCACAAGAGACTGATGGGCCATACACACGGTCGGTTTGGACCGATGAAACTGGACTTCAGTCCGTTTTCATCAGTTTGGACTGATCGTGTGTACGCGGCCTTAGAAGGACATTTTCTACCATTCAGGTCTAGTATGTTGTAGTTATAATTAAATAATAAAGAGTGTGGCATACCTAGAATATTTGACACCCCCTACTCTGGTTGATAACGTCTTTGGGGGTTATTTACAAAAGACAAATACACTTTGCACTACAAGTGCACTGCATGTGCTCTTGAAAGTGCACTTTCAAGTGCAGCCGCTGTAGATCTGAAGGGGACATGCAAGGAAAATAAAAAACATAATTTTTGCTTGCATATAATTGGATTATAAAATCAGCAGAGCTTCCCCCTAATTTCAGAGCTCCCCCCCCCCCCCAGATCTACAGCAATCTACAGCGCACTTGTAGTGCAAAGTGGATTTGCCTTTCGTAAATAACCCCCATTGTCTTAGTTTTCATTTCCATTTTGAAAATACTATCAATAATGACCAGAAAACAAATGCAGGCAGACCTCTTTACATTAGTAGTCAATTGAGAAAGGCTTCCCAACATTGTGGCCAGAAGGAGAGGCGTGCCCTAACATTGATGGTTATTAAAGGAGTGGTCCCTTTTCCTAGTGGTTGATCCCTGTTAGGTTGGAGGTCAATTGAAAGAATGAGCACTTTCATTGGGGATCAGTTTAAATAGCGCTACCAAGAGAAAAGAAAGAAAGAGGGCACACCAATCTTGTGCATTATCCTATGGTGTGTTTTATTAAAAATGGAATAAAAAAACTACTCACAAATAAATGGAAACCAAAGATCTCCAAATGACAGCAATTGTTCTGAAGATGAACGACTCCAGATGGTATCACAGGAGTAAACAGGGGCCACTGCCAGCTGACGCGTTTCGAAGGAACACCTTCTTCAGAGCCCAGCCTTGGTGAATGTTTTCCATTTGTTTGTGAGTAGTTTTTTATTTAATTTATTTATTTAATAAAACACACCTAGGGATAACGCACAAGGTTGGTGTGCCCTCTTTCTTTTCTCTTGTGATCGCTAGGATACCCCTATCCTTGAGGGCAGCAAGGCCTGTGACACTGTCCTTTCCAACCCTAGTTTATCCAGTACCCACTTTTGCGCAGGAGTATTTGTCTTTCTAAATAACGCTACTCCCTCCCCCAACAGGTGGCATGTTGTCAACTGGTGTTGGCCCTGGAACTATGCAGGGACCATCAGATGCTAAGTCAATCAGCCACTGCTCAAGGAACATCTTGCAACCCATTTAGGAGCCCTAGGGTTCCATAGAGCCATTATTTACAATAGCTGGTAAAAGAGAGGCAGGAACTTATAACAATGGAATCCTTTATTCAAGATGCTACAAATTCAGATTTAACAACAGAATGAATTGTGCCCTAGCCAGCCATGTGCACATTCTCTACAGCCTGGGAAGGAAGTGGGTTTTAAAGTATCTGCAATTGAATTCTACTTTGGTATTATATGTATAGTAATACTAAGGAAATGATTAGTCCACGGTCACAATATCTGTTCCTACCACTGTTCTGGGCTGTGTTTTTTTTTTTTTTTTTGTCAAAATAGTATTAGTTTTAACGTTTGCTTGGTAAAGGAGAGCTCCAGAGGTAACATCTTTTCTGATGACAGAGTTGTTTACAACTCAAGGTATCCCCTAGTAATATATTACTTTTATTTCTGAAATTGAAGGGCTGCTGTTATGCAAATTATTGGTTATGTTAAAGCAGAAAGGAAGAAATGTCTTGCCTCTGTCTTCACTGATTTATGGGAATCTGTAGGTACTATGCTGTACCTAGACCTCCGCCCACCTTTGACAGCTAAGACAGTTAAGCTAATGTAAAGTAATTTTGCGCATCCCGCCGCCGTTGACCTCCAATACACCTCACTCTGAATGATCCATTCATGTGGCAGTGCTGCGGGATCGGAATGACCTTGGTGTTCAGTCATTCTAAATGACTGAAGGTCAAAGCCAGTCTGTACCTGCACCTCTGCTTTGTGAATGATTTATTCTGAATGAGATGTAAACATCAACAATGTGTTGCCAGTGCATGCGCAGAATGACCACAGCCTTCAATCATTCAGAGTGACTAAGGCCAATATCATTCTGCATCTGCACTATTGACTACACATTGTTTATATCTGTTTAAATTTTTCCCACCCTCCTCCTGACTACACATTGGTTATATCTGAGCCTAAATATTTGCACCCCTTGGCCCCCCCCCCCCCCCCCCCAAAAAAAAAAAAAAAAAGATTTTTTATTTTTCATAAGGGCGCTTTCATCCATACCTATCCCTGTGATGCCTTGTTAGATGAAGAAAATCTTGACAATTTGTATACAGCCATAGACAGCCACAAAGTCCTGTTGTGATCGGAGTTAGATGTTACAAATCTGCTCAGCAATACATCCTGAACATAAGGAAGAAGTTACCTTTGGTGAAAGGTGCAAAAACAATTGTATACTGTGTACGTAGAGGTAAAATGAAAATGCAAATCTTCTTTAATATGGTTCTCCATCTTTCTGTAGCTGCCCTATGTACACAATTCGTCCATTAACCAAACCACTTTCCTTAAAGTGGATGTAAACCCACCCTCATTCTTTCTAAACTACTGCCATAGTGCTGATCTATAAGGATATACATGCCTCCTGCATGTATCCTTACCTGTCAAATGTCTCTCCTCTGTCTGTTATAAGAACTGAAAAATTGCAGATTCTGTGGGTAGATCTGTTGTCTGGAGCTCTGTGGGTGGAGTTGTGATGTCAGTAGACTTTCTGCCCACCTCTATACTTCCCTTACACTAAATTCTGCTATGATCACTAACATCCAGTCAAACTCCAGAAAAGTAACCACATGACTTCAGAAAAGGAGTGGGGGTGGGAATTAAAAAATAATGCCTGTCTCCAGGCTAGTGCATGAGATATGTAAATAACCTGTCATTCACAGCAAGGGGGGCAGAACGGACTAAAGTTTTTCTCTGAAAGTCTGTTTTATTTCACTGAACATTAAAAGAGGATTGCTCAGAGCTGGCAAGACTGGGCACAGATGAAAGGAAATCTTATAATGTACATTGTGACATAAGAAAAAAAAATCGGGTTTACATCCACTTTAACCACTAGAGGTCCACGCTATTGACAGAATACGTCAACAGCGCGGACCTGAGGCACCGGGGTCACGTCTTTGGACGTCATGTTCTTGTAATTCCCCGTGCGCGCCACAGGGTGGCGCGCGGCGGGGAAAAACAGTCCCGTCGCATCACCGAGGATTCGATGCGTGTACCCGGCGGCCGCGATGTCCGTCAGGTACACGCGATCGGCGGTGACAGAGCAGGGACGTGGAGCTCTGAGTGTAAACACACAGCTCCACATCCTGTCAGGGAAAGGAGACAGATGCTGTTTCCCTTGTACATAGGGACACAGCATCGGTCACCTCCCCCAGTCACCCCCCTCCCCCCACACAGTTAGAACACACCCAGGCAATACATTTAACCCCTTCCTCACCCCCTAGTGTTAACCCCTTCAATGCCAGTCACATTTATACAGTAATTAGTGCATATTTATAGCACTGGTCGCTGTATAAATGTGAATGGCGCCAAAAATGTGTCAAAAGTGTCCGATGTGTCCGCCGCAATATCGCAGTCCCAATAAAAATCGCAGATCGCTGCCATTACTAGTAAAAAAAATATATAAAAAAAAAAAATCATAATTCTGTCCCCTATTTTGTAGGTGCTATAACTTTTGTGCAAAGCAGTCACTGATTGTGATTTATTTTTTTCTTTTTTTTTACAAAAATACGTAGAAGAATACGTATCGGCCTTAACTGAGAAAAAAATATATATTTAAAAAAAAAAAAAATTGGATATTTATTGTAGCAACAAGTAAAAAATATATATATATTTTTAAATTGTCGCTCTTTTTTTGTTTATAACGCAAAAAATAAAAACCGCACGGGCGATCAAATACCACCAAAAGAAAGCTCTATTTGTGGGGAAAAAAGGACGCCAATTTTGTTTGGGAGCCACGTCGCACAACCGCGCAATTGTCAGTTAAAGCGACGCAGTGCCGGAAGCTGAAATTTCGCCTGGGCACGAAGGGGGTTTATGTGCCCAGTAAGCAAGTGGTTAAGCATTATTATGGTGGCCATCAGTGCCGGGACAAGGCCATCCAGTGCCCAGGGCAAAGATGCCAACCCTTCCCTTAGGATTAAGGTCAGGGTGCCCACATCCCTGCAAAAAAATATTGCGCCCAGGGCACCCATTCCTTCTGCCCACCTCTTGTCCCAGCCCTGGTGGTCATATACACTTTGATAAATGATCAACTTCTTTTTTCATAATTGTGCTTTTTGCACTGATCCAAATCATTTGGTGGAGGGGGGATTATTGTGCGCTGTTGATTTTCAGGGATTGGGCTTGGCCCCTTAGTTTCAGTGAAGGGAACTCTTAAAGCGGTAGTAAATCGCTGTGGTGTGTTTTTTTTTTTAATTGAACTTCCAAGGTAAAGCTATAATGTGCTAGTATGCAGCGCATACTAGCACGTTATGTGACACTTACTTTAGAACGAAGCCCTTCCATAGGCGAGCTGTCACCACTGATGAGGCTTCCATCTTCACCCATCTTCCTTCTGCGTTTGCGGACTCCGGCTCACTGAGTGGCCGGAGCCACGATGATCTCACTGCGCACAGCAGTCGTCGTTTATGGCACAGGACTCTGAAGGAACGGCCCAGGTTACAGGCTTATCTATAGGTATAAATTATGCATGGGAGTTTACTCCCACTTTAAGGTATTAGCATACCAAGACATTTTGGGCAATTTTATGCTCCCAACTTAGTAGGAACAGTTTGGGGGTTGCCCGTTCCTGTTCCAACATGACTGCACACCAGTGCACAAATAAGGTCCATAAAGACATAAATGAGCGAGTACGGGGTGGAGGAATTTGTCTGGCCTGCACATAATCCTGACCTCAACCCGATAGAACATCTTTGGGATGAATTCGATCGGAGACTGTGAGACAGGCCTTCTCATCCACATCAGTGCTTTGACCTCACTTTTGGAAGAATGGTCAAACATTCCCATAGACATACTCCTAAACCTTGTGGACAGCATTCCCAGAAGAGTTAAAGCTGTTATACACTGCGGAAAATAAGTATTTGAACACCCTGCTATTTTGCAAGTTCTCCCACTTGGAAATCATGGAGGGGTCTGAAATTGTCATCGTAGGTGCATGTCCACTGTGAGAGACATATTAAAAAAAAAAAATTCCAGAAATCACAATTTATGAATTTTTAACTATTTATTTGTATGATACAGCTGCAAAGAAGTATTTGAACACCTGTCTATCAGCTAGAATTCTGACCCTCAAAGACCTGTTAGTCTGCCTTTAAAATGTCCACCTCCACTCCATTTATTATCCTAAATTAGATGCACCTGTTTGAGGTCATTAGCTGCATAAAGACATCTGTCCACCCCATACAATCAGTAAGAATCCAACTACTAACATGGCCAAGACCAAAGAGCTATCCAAAGACACTAGAGACAAAATTGTACACCTCCACAAGGCTGGAAAGGGCTACGGGGAAATTGCCAAGCAGCTTGGTGAAAAAAGGTCCACTGTTGGAGCAATCATTAGAAAATGGAAGAAGCTAAACATGACTGTCAATCTCCCTCGGACTGGGGCTCCATGCAAAATCTCGCCTCGTGGGGTCTCAATGATCCTAAGAAAGGTGAGAAATCAGCCCAGGAATACACGGGAGGAGCTGGTCAATGACCTGAAAAGAGCTGGGACCACCGTTTCCAAGGTTACTGTTGGTAATACACTAAAAGGTCATGGTTTGAAATCATGCATGGCACGGAAGGTTCCCCTGCTTAAACCAGCAAATGTCAAGGCCCGTCTTAAGTTTGCCAATGACCATTTGGATGATCCAGAGGAGTCATGGGAGAAAGTCATGTGGTCAGATGAGACCAAAATAGAACTTTTTGGTCATAATACCACTAACCGTGTTAGGAGGAAGAAGAATGAGGAGTACCATCTCAAGAACACCATCCCTACTGTGAAGCATGGGGGTGGTAGCATCATGCTTTGGGGGTGTTTTTCTGCACATGGGACAGGGCGACTGCACTGTATTAAGGAGAGGATGACCGGGGCCTTGTATTGCGAGATTTTGGGCAACAACCTCCTTCCCTCAGTTAGAGCTTCGAAGATGGGTCGAGGCTGGGTCTTCCAACATGACAATGACCCGAAGCACACAGCCAGGATAACCAAGGAGTGGCTCTGTAAGAAGCATATCAAGGTTCTGGCGTGGCCTAGCCAGTCTCCAGACCTAAACCCAATAGAGAATCTTTGGAGGGAGCTCAAACTCCGTGTTTCTCAGCGACAGCCCAGAAACCTGACTGATCTAGAGAAGATCTGTGTGGAGGAGTGGGCCAAAATCCCTCCTCCAGTGTGTGCAAACCTGGTGAAAAACTACAAGAAACGTTTGACCTCTGTAATTGCAAACAAAGGCTACTGTACCAAATATTAACATTGATTTTCTCAGGTGTTCAAATACTTCTTTGCAGCTGTATCATACAAATAAATAGTTTAAAAAATCATACATTGTGATTTCTGGAGTTTTTTTATTTTTTATTTTGTCTCTCACAGTGGACATGCACCTACGATGACAATTTCAGACCCCTCCATGATTTCCAAGTGGGAGAACTTGCAAAATAGCAGGGTGTTCAAATACTTATTTTCCGCACTGTAACTGCAAAGTAGGGTTGTCCCGATACCAATACCAGTATCGGGACCAATACCGAATATTTGCGGGAGTACTTGTACTCCCGCAAATACCCCCGATACCTGAATAGAATACTTGTCGTCGTCCCCCCGCTGCCGCAATGAAAGCCGCCGACGCATCGAAAGCCGCCGCCGCATGGGTTAAACAGCATGCGGGAACATCACAGCTTTCATTTGAATAGCTGTAGTGTTCCCGCTGCGTATAGACACTCCCCCTTGTTCGGGATTGGATGGGTGTTCGTGATCTGTCCAATCCCGAGCAAGGGGGAGTGTCTATATGCGCAGGGAAAACAGCTATTCAAATGAAAGCTGTGATGTTCCCCGTGCAGCGGCGGCGGCTTTCGGCGGCTAGGTATGGGGGACATGGCTGGAGGGACATGGCTGCATATGTGGGTGACATGGCTGCATATGTGGGGGACATGGCTGGAGGGACATGGCTGCATATGTGGGGGACATGGCTGGAGGGACATGGCTGCATATGTGGGGCACATGGCTGGAGGGACATGGCTGCATATGTGGGGGACATGGCTGGAGGGACATGGCTGCATATGTGGGGGACATGGCTGGAGGGACATGGCTGCATATGTGGGGCACATGGCTGGAGGGACATGGCTGCATATGTGGGGGACATGGCTGGAGGGACATGGCTGCATATGTGGGGGACATGGCTGGGGGGAAATGGCTGCATTTGTGGGGGACATGGCTGGAGGGACATGGCTGCATATGTGGGGGACATGGCTGGAGGGACATGGCTGCATATGTGGGGGACATGGCTGGAGGGACATGGCTGCATATGTGGGGGACATGGCTGGGGGGAAATGGCTGCATATGTGGGGGAAATGGCTGCATATGTGGGGGACATGGCTGGAGGGACATGGCTGCATATGTGGGGGACAAGGCTGGAGGGACATGGCTGCATATGTGGGGGACATGGCTGGGGGGAAATGGCTGCATATGTGGGGGACATGGCTGGAGGGACATGGCTGCATATGTGGGGGACATGGCTGGAGGGACATGGCTGCATATGTGGGGGACATGGCTGGGGGGAAATGGCTGCATATGTGGGGGACATGGCTGGAGGGACATGGCTGCATATGTGGGGGACATGGCTGGGGGGAAATGGCTGCATATGTGGGGGACATGGCTGGAGGGACATGGCTGCATATGTGGGGGACATGGCTGGAGGGACATGGCTGCATATGTGGGGTACACGGCTGGAGGGACATGGCTGCATATGTGGGGGACATGGCTGGGGGGAAATGGCTGCATATGTGGGAGACATGGCTGCATTTGTGGGGGACATGGCTGCATTTGGGGATTCGGTATCGGCGAGTACTTGAAAAAAAGTATCGGTACTTGTACTCGGTCCTAAAAAAGTGATATCGGGACAACCCTACTGCAAAGGGTGGGCCAACTCCTTATTGAACCCTACGGATTAAGACTGAGGTCACGTACACACGATCAAATTGATCTGCTGAAAACGGTCCGATGGACCGTTTCAGCAGACAAATCCAATCGTGTGTATGGGCTAGCGGACAGGTTTGTCCATCGGACAAATTTCAAAGCATGCTTTGAAATTTGTCCGATACAAACCTGTCCGTCGGATCCGTCCGCTGGTTAGTACACTAACCAGCGGACATATCTTCCCGCACATGCGTCGAATGGATTCGATGAATGCGCGGAAGCATTTTACTTCCGGGTTTGGTGACGTGGCGGCGTCACCGCCACGTCACCGCACTGTCTGCCGGCGGGGATTTTGATCTGATGGTGTGTACACGCCATCGGATCGAAATAGCCCGGGGGACAGATCCGATGGAAACGGTCCGAGATGTCATTAAAGTTCATGTGTGTTTAAAGGCAGGCGTCCCAATACTTTTGGTAATAGTGTATCTGTTAGTTATCAATCACATCTTCATTTCACCACAGATGCGACCTCATCTGATCAATCAAAATATGACTGCATTCACAAGCAAAGTATCTCAGTGCTGCCGATCAATGCAAAACCATCAATGATATTCCTCCCTGGCTGATTGACTCAGTTTGACTGAATCCAATCGAATTGAGTCCAAATCCATCGGTAGAGAAGTTATGGTTTTTCAATTGTGTGCAGATTCCATTGTTTTTATCAAATTGCACATTGATTGTGTTTAAAAAAAAATGGTCACCATTAGGAAGGAAGAGTTGTTGAAAGATTTCAAGGAAATTATGCATTTAGTTCAAGCAATGGGCAATCAGAAAACCAATAAAGAGATAACTCCACTTTCCTTAGGGAAAAAAATAGCAAATAAAGAAAAATTTATATAGCGTATACAATTGCGATACAAGTCATATTGTAATTGAATGTTATAAAAAAAAAACGTTCCTTTTCAATCTGCAGCGACTGTAATATACTATAAATGCAAAGCATGATGGCTGCATGGAGTTGTTCTGTACACAGAATGTGAACTGACCTCTCCCTAGAAACATCTTCCTGCTTGTGTGATTGGCTCACTGATTTTCCCAGAAGTCTGCCAAAGGTACAAGTCAGATCTCAGGCATCCCCTGCAATTTCATTTTTGGTGAGATATTTTAGATATTGCATCATCTAAAGGGATGCAGGCCCAGCAGATTTCCTCATTAGTGCCCTGCAGCTGTCACAGCTGACTGATAATTATGAAACCACTCCCATTAGACCCACTATGCACAGAGGCACAGACAAACACACATTGGTTTCTTCAGAATAACAAAAGGTAGGAATCTGCAACAAAAGTTGTTATAATCCTTGCAATGCACATAGATCACCCAGAGGAGAATGTTTTTTTCCTCAACAAAAGTGGAGTTACTCTTTAATAGTGTTGCTCACGAATATTCGCATTGCGAATATTCGCTACGAATATTGCATATTCGAGTATTCGCGAATAACTCGAATATTGCGGCGAATATTCGCTATGGCGAATATTCATATTTTTTCAAATTTATTTTTAAAACAGATCACATCCTAGTGATCTCCATCGACGTCTAAAAGCATTGCTGGTATGATTAGAGAGAGACCCTGGGCCGAGTAGCTGATGCGATTCTTTTATGTTGCCGAAAATTCGCATTGCGAATTTTCGGCAACATAAAAGAATCGCATCAGCTACTCGGCCCTTCTTTTGCATCAGAGCCAATCAGAATACCTCGAATATTCGACATACGGAATATTGCGCGATTATCTTCTCCGCCCTTCTTTTGCATCAGAGCCAATCAGAATAACTCGAATATTCGGCAAAAGGAATATTGCGCGATATTCCTTTTGCCGAATATTCGAGTTATTCTGATTGGCTCTGATGCAAAAGAAGGGCGGAGAAGATAATCGCGCAATAGGAATATTGCGCGATTATCTTCTCTGCCCTTCTTTTGCCCCCTTATTCTCCTTTCTTTTAAGTAGAGTGAGGCCTTGTACACACGGCTGAATATATCCGCTGTGAACGGTCCCCGGACCGTTTACAGCGTATATTTACGCCGGGGTGTTTTGATCCGATGGCTGTACACACCATCGGATCAAATTCCCCGCCGACGGACAGCGCGGTGACGCGGCGGTGACGTTGACGCCGCCACGTCACCGCACCAGGAAGTAAACACTTCCGCGCGCATGCGTCGGATCCATTCACAGGATACGACGCATGTGCGGCAAGATATGTCCGCTGGTTTGCCGTACTAACCAGCGGACATATCTGACGGCCAGCTATCCGGCGGAATTATTTCAAAGCATGCTTTGAAATTTTTCCGCCGGATGAATCCGGCAAAAAGCGTCCGTTTGCCCCTACAGACGAGGGGATTTTTCGGCTGAAATGGTCCGTCGGACCATGTTCAGCGGAAATATCCCCTCGTGTGTACAAGGCCTTAGTGTAGAGTATGGGCCAGATTCAGCAACACTTGCGCTGGAGTATTTCGATATGCGCCGCGTAACTGTGAAGATGCGCCGTCGTTTCTATGTGCCCGTACCCACCAAACTAGATGCGCCCAATAACGGGTCATTTGCGACCGGCGGAACGTTCCGACGCCAGAGTATCGTCAGCGCTTAATTTCGCTGGGCGCATCAGTCGCGCCTATTGATTTCCCCTGCAAATATGCAAATGAGGGATTTTTCCCAATTCACGAACGAATTAGCACCATACGCTGGCTACATGCGCCGCGCGTATCTCGTCCGTCCGGCGCAAAGTTATTTCTACAAAAGGCTGCTTTATCTTTACTCCAGACGGTCAGAGGTCAGCAGGAGAGCAGCTACAGCAGCGTTACCGACGATAGGAGCTAGCTGAGCACCCCCACTTGCAGGACAACACCTCTGTCCATGCTTGTCTGTCAAATTTTACAGCCATGGAGGAAGACATCATAGGTCTCCATAGCCGAGATGACGGCTGACAGCTCCTGGCCTTTAAAGTTCAGCTTTCTCCTGTGTGTTTGCGGGGAATGGGAGCAGCCATCTCAGAACAAAAGTAACATCACTGCGGGGAGGGGGAGCAGGATATACTTTAGTGCCGGAATGGCGCTTCTACGGGCGCATTTAAACGCCCAACGGAAGGCATTGCGCTGACGTTTCCTGTGAAGTGGTGCCGACGGAAGTTGTGAGCATGTGCACAAAGGGGGCGAGTGGAGCCTCACTCACTGCGCATGCTCCGTGGTTGATGCGCTGAACGTAAGCCTCTGCGCTGGGCTCCGCCCATCATTTACATATGATCACACCCACTCCCCCTTGCGTCGGGTTACGCCAGCGCATTATCGTTACTCTGGCGCAAGTTTACGCGCAACTGCTATGTGAATAACAGTACTTGCGCTGAAAGGGTCGTCAGAGTAACGTAAATGAGAAGCGTTACTCTGGAGCAAAGATGCTCTGATCTACCTGAATCTGGCCCTTAGTGTTTAGTGCATATTAGTTTAGTAATACAGGAAATGATCTCCGTTTATGAGAATTTCGCAATCATTTTCGCATTAGCGAAATTTTGCAAAAACATTTTTGGATAAAATATCACGAATATTCGATATTAGCGAATATTCGCGAATATTCTTCTATATATTCGCGCAATATCGCGAAATCGAATATGGCGTATTCCGCTCAACACTACTCTTTAACCACTTAAGGACCGCCTCCTGCAGATTTACGTCGGCAGAATGGCACGGCTGGGCACATCAACGTATATATACGTTGGTTATAGTACCCAGCCGTGGGTCGCGGGCGCGCGCCCGCGGGCGCGCGCCAGCGACCTGGTCCGAAGCTCCAGGACCGGGACCGCGGGATTCGCGGACCCGATCGCCGCTGCAGTGCGGCGATCCGTCCCTGGAGCGGAAGAACGGGGAGAGCCGTGTGTACACACGGCTTCCCCGTGCTTCTCTGTGGCCGGGGAGCATCGATCGGTCATCCCTGTAATAGGGGGACGCGATCGATGACGTCACACCTACAGCCACACCCCCCTACAGTAGTAAACACACACATTAGGTACACATCCCCTACAGCGCCACACTGTGGTTAACTCCCAAACTGCAACTGTCATTTCCACAGTAAACAATGCAATTTAAATGCATTTAGATTTGCATCTGTGAAAGGGATGACAATTGTCCCAAAAATGTGTAAAAAATTGTCCGAAGTGGTCGCACATATTGTGCCCGCAGCTGTCACGAAAAAAAATCGCTGATCGCCGCTATTAGTAGTAAAAAAAAAAATAATTAATAAAAATGCAATAAAACTATCCCTTATTTTGTAAACGCTATAAATTTTGCGAAAACCAGGCACCGATAAACGCTTATTGCGATTTTTTTTTACCAGAATAAAAATATGTAGAAGAATACGTATCGGCCTAAACTGAGGAAAAAAAATGTTTTTTTATATATTTTTGGGGGATATTTATTATAGCAAAAAGTAAAAAATATTGCATTTTTTTTTAAATTGTCGCTCTATTTTTGTTTATAGCGCAAAAAATAAAAACCGCAGAGGTGATCAAATACCACCAAGAGAAGCTCTATTTGTGGGAAAAAAAGGACGCAAATTTTGTTTGGGAGCCACGTCGCACCGACGCAGCCGCGCAATTGTCTGTTAAAGCGACGCAGTGCCGAATCGCAAAAACCCCTTGGGTCATTTGCCAGCGTATTGGTCCGGGTCTTAAGTGGTTAAAGGAAACCTGTAGTGAGAGAAATATGGGTCAACATGACAACCAAGCTTAGTATATATATATACAAAAGGAGAGGTCAACCATGGCAGCTCCCATGTTTCTCTCATGAGAAGTTTCCTTTTTAGAGGACTTCAGGGAAGAGAAGTATGAGTATTAGAGGAGATGGGCTATAAAGAAAAGTTGTTACGGTTACAACCTGACAGGTTTATTTGAAGGCAGTGCAAAGGGTAAGAATAGGGTTATCAGTTTAGAAAACAAAATAATAAAATATAAAGGTCTTGTTGTTTTTTATGTTTTTTTTTTTTTGTATAATACATTCATAATGCACAATTAAAGGTACATGCACTATTTTTTTCTCTACCGCAGAGCATCATAATACGGCACATGCTAGTGGCGCACATAAATGCAAGGGCATTGGGTTGCCTTTAACCTTTGGCCAACCGCATATATGTAGGGGCAAAAAAAGTGGGCTTTAATGCCCAGCTTGGGGTTTCCACCAGCTCTCAGTTACAGCTCTTGATGTTGTAGCCCATCACAGTGGTCATGTGATAGAATAACCGCACCACCTCCTGGGCATTAAAGCCCACCTAAAGGGCTGCTGGAAGGTGGCATTAAAGGGTTAAGCATACCAAGTTGTCTTTTGGAGCATTACCAAGGCACAGTTGTGTGAACCTTTCCTCATGCCGCGTACACACGGTCGTTTTTTGCGATGAAAAAAAAACGACGTTTTTTAAAACGTCATTTAAATTGATCGTGTGTGGGCAAAACGTTGTTTTTTGTCTTCAAAAAAACGACCAAAAAAAAATTCCAACATGCTTGAATTTTTTGTGTCGTTTTTCAAAACGTCGTTTTTTGTTTCACAAAAAGTCACCGTGTGTAGCAAAAACGTCTTTTAAAACGACGTTTTTCAACCCGCGCATGCCCAGAAGCTAGTTATGAAGCGAGCTTCAATGGAAAAGTGTGGTGAACGTAACCCCGCTTTTTGTGAAAAAACGATGGTGTGTATGCAAAATTGTCTTTGAAAAGTGACGTTTCAAAAACGTCGTTTTTTACTTCACAGAAAACGTCGTTTTTTTTCATCGCAAAAAACGACCGTGTGTACGCGGCATAAGGCTGCTTTCACACTGAGGTGTGGGCGGCGACGGCAGTAAATCACTGATATTTTTAGCGACGCTGTACCGTCGCTAGCGGGGGTGCTTTTAACCCTCGTTAGTGGCTGAAAAAGGGTTAAAAGCACCTCCAAAGTGCCGCTGCAACGGCCCTTTTGCCGGTAGTTCCCGCGGCCGCCGTGCTGCCCATTCATTTGAAAGATGCTGCTTGCAGGAGTTTTTTTTAACGTCCTGCCAGCGCATCGCATCAGTGTAAAAGCCCTCGGGCTTTCACACCGAGACTGCAGGGGAGACGTTTTTCAGGCGCTATTTTTGGCCCAAAAGCTCCTAAAAACACCAGAGTGTAAAAGGGGTCTAAAGGAAACCTGTCCTGAGAAAAAATATGTATGGACTTATTGCAAAGACACCTCCTTCTGAAAATGCTAGATGCCTGGTTGGCATTCTGAATCTATGGCTTCTAACCTTTGATGCGCTGATCTGGCATAAATGTCGATAACAGGAACTTTTGTGTGACTTTTAGGCTGCATGAACACTAGCATTTTTTAAAAGCTCAAAAAAACGCTGGATAAACAATCCTGAAAATGAGATGTTTGTGCCGGCTCGTAGTAGCGTTAGTGTTTTATTAGCATTTTTTGCACACGAAGGGAGGAGAAAAAAAAATGCTAGTGTGCATGGAGCCTTCATTTTCTGCATACTTTTTCCCAGTCTGTGATTCTGAAGTATAGAAGCCAGAGAAAGGCCAGGAATTATTTTCACAAGATGGCTGGCAATGGTCTAAAATGTTTCTCTTTTGGCAGGAGTACTGTTATCTTTAAAAGGCAGCCATGTACAACCGTGGCATCCACTTGCCGACCGCCCACAGTACATTTACGTTATTACTTTGACATTAAATACTGTTGTTATGGCAACAGCTAGCTACCATAACACTGGTATTATTTTGTACTGTGGGCGATTTTGAGTCTGATAAAAGCGGCTCCAGTGGCAGAATTGTCACAGGTTCGCTTTTCGAGACGATGGGATTGGTGCCACCTCCTGCCGCTACCCGATCGTCTCTAAGCTTACCCAAGCCGATCAGATGCCGGGCCAGGAAGTTGAGTGAGAGCAAGATAGCCCCCACATTGCTCTATGCTCTTGGAGGACCAGAGCAACGTTAGATGTCACTTCCGCTTCTTCGGGTTTTGTATTTTTTTCTGTTGAATGCAAAATATCCCCCTTTTTTTTTTTAAATAAATAAGGTAAACAAAAGATCTGGGGTCTTTGCAATAAAGAGGAACTGTCATGCTTGTTTCTATTACAAAGGATGTTTACTTTCCTTAAATAAGTAATACAAAAATAAATAAATAAAGGGACAATGTAAAAATGAAATAAAAAATAAATAAAAAAAAGCATTAGACCTTCTCTGTAACACTAAACAGGTAACCTGTAAAAATGTTTAAAGTGTCCTTAAAGGGGTGTTCCAGCCAAAAATGTTGTGTATTAAAAGTCAGCAGCTACTAAAAGTGTAGCTGCTGGCTTTTAATAAACACTCACTTACCTGCTCCTGCGTTCCAGCGACGCGCCGACCGGGGCTCCGCTCCTCTCCCCCCTCCCCGGCCGGCGTCTCCATCCCGACTATGGGCACCCAGCCGTGACAGCCGGCTCGTCACTGATTGAACAGGTGATCGTATGGGACCTGTCATGTGTCCCATGCGATCGCCTACAGGGAGGGGCTGGTGTAGGCGATTAAGCTTAATCGCCTAACCAGCCCCTCGGCGGAAGCAGGAAGTGGGACAGGAAATCCCACTCCTCCTGAAGCCCCCACTCCCCCCCAAAAAAAATTACATGCCAAATGTGGCATGTATGGGGGTAAGGAGTGGGATAAGCGGAAGTTCAATTTTTGGGTGGAACTCTGCTTTAAACATTTTTCAGTACTGTAGCTTGTCGCCATTTCAGGAGCATGTGCAATTTTAAAGCATAACATGTTGGTTATACATTTACTCAGCGTAACATCTTTTACATTATACAAAAAAAATTGGGCCAACTTTAATGGTGTGTGTGTGTATTTTTATTTTTGAAAGTGTATTTTTTTCAAAACAAATGCGTTTGAAAGACCCCTGTGCAAATACAGTGTGGCATTAAATATTGCAATGATCACCATTTTATTCTCTAGAGTCTCTGCTAAAAAAATATATACGGTACATAGATATATAAAATGTTTGGGGGTTTTAAGTAATTTTCTAGCCAAAAATACCAATTTAAACCTGGTCTATCCTGAATATGAAATTGCCTTAGAAAATTCAATAACTATTAATAAATATGTTAGCATTTAAAGTGGATGAATGTCACAGATGTGTGCTAAAATCTGTTAACTATACGGTCGTTTTTTTGAAAAAAAAACGATGTCATTTAAATTTCTGAAACGTCGTTTTTTGTCTTGACCAAAAAAAAATTAAATAATTGCAAACGTCGTTTTTTGCAATTAAAGCCGGTGATCTGCCAATATGGTTTCTTTTTGTGAAAAAACGATGGTGTGTATGGCTATCAGGATCACAGAAAACGGCTCGCAAAAAACGACCTGTAAGGACTGCGCAGGCGCAATCCTTGCCGACGGAAATCTCCGAACCTCGGCCGGCATCCAGGGTGACGTGGAATTTGAGGAAAGTGGCCAGTGGGCCTCACATCCTCGCTTCACTCGGACATCTCGCTCGGCCTCCTGGCTCATTTTTTTAACATCCTCCAATCCACGGGGATGTTAAGGAATGAGCCTGGATGCCGGCCGAGGTTCGGAGATTTCCGTCGGCAAGGATTGCGCCTGCGCAGTCCTTACAGGAGCCATCCTGATAGCCGGAACCATATTGGCAGATCACCGGCTTTAATTGCTTTGCAATTATTTACATTTCAGAACATAATATAGTTAACAGATTTTAGCACACATCTGTGACATTCATCCACTTTAAATGCTAACATATTTATTAATAGTTATTGAATTTTCTAAGGCAATTTCATATTCAGGACTTTTCTTTTTTAGACCAGTAAAGTGAATGTAAGGTTTAAATTGGTATTTTTGGCTAGAAAATTACTTAAAACCCCCAAACATTTTATGCTTCCTTGGCCCCTGAGCCTTTTCTGTTCTCTTCTGTCGTCTGTACCGTATGCTCTCCTGCTGCTGTCCTTTTTATATTTTTTTTAGCAGAGACTCTAGAGAAGGGCCCCGGTGTAAAATGGACCACCCCCCTCCATGATCATTGCATGTGCCCCCTGGGCGTGGATATTTAATGCCACACTGTATTTGCACAGGGGTCTTTCAAACGCATTTGTTTTGAAAAAAATACACTTTTCCCCGCACGTTGTGTCTCTGTGAGGAAAGGAGAGCTGATAATTGGAGAAACAACCTGTACATTGTACATAATCAGTGCCTCCTATCAGTGGCTATCAGTGCAGCTTATCAGTGTTGCTGCCCATCAATGCTGACTATCCAGGGCATTTGTAATTGGTTGCCAGAGGTTACAGCACATTATTACTGCTCACTGATTGGTTGCCAGAGGTTACAGCACATTATTACCGCTCATTGATTGGCTGCTAGAAGTTACTGCACATCGTGACTGCTAACTGACTGGTTGCTTTAGATCAGGGATCCTCAAACTACGGCCCTCCAGCTGTTGCGGAACTACAAGTCCCATGAGGCATTGTAATACTCTGACATTCACAGACATGACTAGGGCATGATGGGAATTGTAGTTCCTGAACAGCTGGAGGGCCGTAGTTTGAGGACCCATGCTTTAGATTAAAGCCAATCACTACTAAGTCTGGGGGCGGGGTCCCCACTCTAAGCTCTGTTCCTACTACAGCCATTTCCTCCCGAGTATTCAGACTGCATGGGGCGGGGTCTGAGCCTCAGTGGAGCTCCAGGCCCTACTCCCTCTCTGCTGGCCAACGAATACAGCGATGCCTCCCTCCCAGTATATAGACTACATAGGGTGGGGTCAGCGCATCAGTGGAGCTCCAGGCCCCCTCCTTTCTCAGCTGGCTTGGGATTACAGCTCTGCCATCAGTGTCCCCGGTACATTCTGCAGTGCCATAATCGCTGCCCCGATTTGTGGATAACGTGGGGTCAAGGGACAGCTGCTTTGGGCCCCACAGCAAAGACAGGGCCCAGGGAAGCTGCCCCATTTGCCATGCATTAAAGATGGCCCTGTGCCTATCAGTTGCTCCTCAGCAAGACTCTGAGCTGAGAGCATATCTCTCATACAGCTCAGAGCCTGCACTGACTGTTCACCCTCCCTCCACCCTCGCATGGATGGGAGACGAGAGAGCCGATCAGCTCCTTCTTCTCCCATTCCTCTCCTCCTGTGTGCACTGTAGGAAGTGTGAAGCTTAGAAGTTGAATTTACACAGGAGTCTCTCCTCTCCCATCTGTGCGAGTGAGGGGGAACTGTAAGTGCAGGCTCTGGGCTACATGAGGGAGACGCTCTCATCTCAGAGCCCCCCCCAACAGTGGTGGAATGCAAAGGCCTAGTGGTCGCAAGTACGACCCTTTGGTCGACCATGGTTTTGTCACTGGTGAAGGCAGAACTTCCTGTTTGCACTCTTTTTCCAGGTTAGTGGGTAGGAAAGAACTGAGCTTATTGGATAAGAATAACAACCATGCATCACAACAATAAGTCAGCAATCTAAATGCCCCTCCATGTTAGTCTATATGTCAATACACACATTTGCATGAGCTTAGAATCAAAATAACTCAATTGTCTGTAACAGGCCTTTTTGGGCTTTAAATGTGCATGAGGCTTAAAGTCCACTGAAGTCAAAGAAACAGATATGCAGTCATGCACTGTACAAAAAGAACCTACATTTTCACAGTTCTGTCTTCACTTTGTTAAGTCTTCTTTCACTTTGGTTGTACTGCTCATATTAGTTGTACTGCTTGCACCCTCTGAAGAGTGATCTGCAGTGGACTGCTTTTCAGAGGGCAGTACAACAATAGCTGACAGGCATTCGAATAGCTCTACTGCCTGTTTTTTATTTATGTGTGTGGTGTGTTGTTTTTTTTTTTTACTTATTTTAAAACTGCGTCGCTGAAGATGCAAGGTGACAGTTCGGCCTACTGTTAGGATGTGACCCCATTGAGCTCAATGGATGAATTTGACAGGTGGCACCATCTGTCAAACTGTACTCTGCGTTAAAAATTCTGCAGCAACAAAACAAAGCGCAGCGTTATTTGTTAACCATGCCTAGTTGTGCTGTTGCAACTTGGATGGGCAGCAAAACTACCACTCAGCCCCCTGTTTTTACTATCTGCTAGCTGCCCGTGTGAGAAAGCTCTTAGGCTGCTTTCACACTGAAGTGCTTTGCAGGCGCTATTGCACTAAAAATAGCGCTTGCAATGCACCCTGAAAGAGCCGCTCCTTTCTATCCAGTGTGTTGGCCGAATATCGCGGCAAACACAATGGTAAAACGCCGCAAAAAATATCGGCGCTTTACCGCCAGTGCACCCAGCGCCTCAGTGTGAAAGTAGCCTTATAGGCACTACAGTTAGTGCACTTGGTAATCATCACTTAGTCAGTGCACTTGGTAAGCATTATCAGAAAGGCCCCCACCCTTCACTCCAAGTCTGTATGAGGACACTTGTGATCAAGGGTGTGGCTGTTACTTAGACTTAGAACAGTGGTCTCCAAACTGTGGCCTGAAGGCCGGATGCGGCCCTTTGCTTGCCTTTACCCGGCCCTTGGGACAGTATCCCTCCCACTGATACGAGACACTATTCTGACATCTGACACCGACAGTGGAGCACCATTTCTCCCACTGACACCACTAATGGGGCACTATTCCTCCCTATGATACCAACAATGGGACACTATTACTCCCCCTAATACCATATGTTTAGTTCCACTGATGCCAGGAAAATTTCCACCCCGCTGGCCAAAGTCCGGCCCTCCAAGTGTCTGAAGGACAATAAACCGGCCCTTTGTTTAGAATGTTTGGAGACCCACCCCTGACTTAGAGTTAAGTGGGAGTACAGAAATCAGCATTTTTAATAATACAAAGGTATTTAAAGCCAATGTGTGTGCCAATGTGTGAATGCATCAATGCAGTGCATGTTATCTCAGCCTGCAGAGCTTGGATTCATTGACTGAGTTTACATTTGTTTTTACTATTGCAGAATATACAGCCTCATGCTACATAACTAAGCTCCATTTCATGCTAAATAAACTAAATTATTAATGTATCTTAAATAAACAACTATCTTAAGATTGACTTTTACTCCAAAAGCATCTTATTCAAATAAATTGGATAAAAAAAAAAAATGTATTAAAAAAAATCAAAAATCTGATTTAATGTTTTTGTAAACCCACGACCCCCCCCCCCCAAAAAAAAAAATAGAAGACAAAGGCATAATGAGCTAGTATGCATAGCATACTAGCTCATTATGAATTACTTACCTTAGATCGAAGCCCCCGCAGCAGTCCTCATACCCTGCTCTGGCCGGCAACATCGCTCCTGGATTTACTTCCAGGTACCGCAATGATGTCACTCCTATGCATGCACGCAGGAGCCGCCAGTAAAGACACACTCACTGAAGCAACACCACGTACATGCCATTGCTTCAGTGCACGTGTGCCGATGATGTTGGCACATGCAGATACAGGAGATATCAGGGCCGGGTAGCTACAGGTAAGCCTTATTATAGGCTTACCTGTAGCAAAAAGTGTTTTTAAAGGGTTTACAGCTTTAACCACTTGTGGACCGCCGCATGTACATTTAAGTCGGCAGAATGGCACGTACAGGCACATTGGCGTACCTGTACGTCCCTGCCTAGATGTGGGTCGGGGGTCCGGGGGTGAGATTACATCGCACAGTAAGTCTGCACAACACTAAACTGACACACACTACACATAGGCACATTAACCCCCCCCCCCCCCCCACCCCGCTGTCGCAGTGTCACTGAATGCAGTGATTATATATGTACTGATCACTGCATTTAGTGTCAGTGTGACAAATTTTGTTTATTTGATTTTTCTTATAACAAAAATTTAAAAAATATAGATTTTTTTTCAAAAATGTCGCTCTATTTTTGTTTATAGTGCAAAAAAAAAAATCGCAGAGGCGATCAAATACCACCAAAAGAAAGCTCTATTTGTGGGAAGAAAAGGACGCACATTTTGTTTGGGAGCCACGTCGCACGACCCCGCAATTGTCTGTTAAAGCGACGCAGTGCCGAATTGTAAAAACCCCTTGGGTCATTTAGCAGCATATTGGTCCGGTCCTTAAGTGGTTAAATAATTTTTATTTTTTTTAAGCATTGGCTACGATGAGGAACACTAGAATGTCAATGCAGAACTGTATAGGATTGCCTATCTCACCACCTAAAACCAAACACCTATTAATTACACAGGTTCTGTGGCTGGTTAAGGTGGTAATTAAACTCACTTGGTGCCTAATCTGCATTAAATTAGCCTCAGAACCTGTGTGTTCAGGCTTAAAGGGATGAAGTGGCAACCCTGGCTGTGTAGTGGATGGGATCTGCACGTCAGCATCCAACCCATGGATTTTCAAGCCTCAGTTTGCCCATTATCAGCCTGCAATTAGCATAGGTCATTTGAAAGCATAGTATGCCTGTTTGGATGTTTATGAAAAAAAAAGCTGAACTGTTCATTACTGTAGGTTACTTTTCTCTGCACTAGATTATGCCTTACCATGATTTTTTTTTTTTTTTTTTTGCGTATTTGTATTGCTAGGACAGCAATGCCAAAACGTACCATGCACATGAAATTCCGCATTACCTTTTAGGATGTATGGTTTAGTTTAGGGTTTCCATCAATTTGATGACTCTAATTTCCCAAACATGTGCCATGTACCAAATGTAGCATCATCCTTTATCTAGGTCTGTGTGACGTTATAGAAATAGGGAAGCTACAGAAATGACAGCCACAGCTATATGTTCTAATGTGCTACAAGAAATAGACAAATAGGGGGATAAATTAGGCAAAACTAATATGTGGTTTTTTTTTTATTATTATTATGCTAATCCAGAGCAATGGTATTTACTGTTCTGCACAGTTCTTTTATATGAATTTTAGAATAATAAATCAAATAAATAACAAAAATATATTATATCTGTATCAAGACATGTCCTCTGAGAATGTTATCTCTCTCTTTAATTGATAATGACTGTTATGAAGGCACACACTAATTACCCAGGTGAGTTATGCGCAATCAGAAGGCTGCAGACAAATGAATTCTCCAGATGACACTACTTGGAATGAACAGTCAGCGTAGAGGCGTAGAAATCTAGCTTTTATTTGCTCTGCATGCAGTTTACATCAAGCGGAGGATAATTGGTTTTAAAGGGCAAGCACATCAAAATGAGACTTGCCTGACTATTTTTCTGGAATTACTAGTTGCTTGGCTGTCCAATGAGTTTAATATGTTTTGCATCATAGACACGGAACAGGCATACAGATTTGGAGAGTCAAGTGAAGTCTGATCTTTTATACTTCTCTTATAGAAAGTGCTGACATCATAGTTTCAGAATAACAGTCACGCAACTACCAATTCCAGAAGATGAGGTTAGAAATGGCAGCACACATAATTTACATGCTAATAGTTTCCTTGAGCAAAGTCGTGCATTTACCTGTATTACACATAGGGTTTTACTGTATTACACATAGTGATGCGCAACGGCCCATAATTCACTGCGGCATTGCGCGCTGATGATTGGCCAAACATGCACTATGACCCTGCATGCTTGGTCAATCACAGCGCGCAAAAAACAAAGAGCCATAATTGGCCAAAGCCAGGGTGGCTTTGGCCAATTATGGCTCAGGGCTTTAGCACACGCCCCACACTATATAAAGCCGCCTGCTGGCCAGCCTTGTGTAGTGTGTTCCGGCTTGTTAATGAGAGCAGTCAGAGAGACAGAGAGATTGTCTTTTTATATAGCTAGATAGAGCAAGCAGGCAGACTAGTCAGTTTAGCTTAATTTGCAGTGTGTAGAGGATATATATACATCCCTAGGAGTTGTACATATATTTATACACTGTATAGCTTAGATAGATCAGTTCTTCCTAATGTACTGGCAGGCAGGTGATTGTGCTATTTAAAGACGTAATCACAGGTATAGACACCCAGCAGGTACAATATTTAATGGAATTTTTTTTTTAATTTAAGCATCATTAAAATCACTGCTCCTGGAGCAGTGATTTAATGCTTTTAAAAAAAAAAAAAAAATCCTTTAAATATTGTACCTGCTGGGCGTCTATATTTTGCCTGTGAAAACGTCTTTGAGAACCCGGGTCTTGCCGAGTCCTGCTCCTGAAAAAACAACCGTTTTTTAAACTTTTTTCCATTGATACATGTTCCCTGGGGCAAGACCCGGGTTCTCAAAGACATTTTACGACAATGACTTGCATATTAGGCTTTAAAATTAGCACTTTCGAATTCGAACGTTCGAGTCCCATAGACTTCAATGGGGTTCTAAATGTTCGCGCCAACGTTCGGTCCGTACGACGGTTCTGGTGCGAACCGAACGCGGGGGTGTTCGGCTCATCCCTAGTTTTCTTCAAGTCAAACCCAAACACTTTAACGGTGCATAGCATTTTTTTTCTTTTATACATATATTTTGTTACTACATAACATTTCTAATCACATGAAGTTAATAACACGAGTCCCCCTTTACATCCACAGAGTTCCCCTTTTATATCTGAACTTGCAGAGTTCCCTTTCACTGTTCACTGTTCATGCCGCGTACACGCGGACGTAATTTCCGACAACAAATGTTCGCTGTGAGCTTGTTGTCGGGAAATCCAACCGTGTGTATGCTCCATCGGACATTTTCTGTCGTAATTTCAAAAAACAAAAATTTGAGAGTTAGTTCGGAAAATCCGACCGTGTGTACACAATTCAACGCATAAAAATTCTATGCATGCTCAGAATCTATTTGACGCATGCTCGGAATCATTGAATTTCATTTTTCTCGGCTCGTTGTAGTGTTGTGCGTCACCGCGTTCTTGACGTTTGGAATTTCCGACAACAATTGTGTGACCTTGTGTATCCAACATCCGTCAGAAATGTATCCACGGTTTTGTTGTCGGAATGTCTGATCGTCTGTACGCGGCATAAGGGAGGACTCTGCAGACTCTGATGTAAGGGAGAAATCTGGGGTTCTGACATAAGGGATGCTCCGGGAACCCTGATTTAAGGGGGAACACTGAGGACTGTGATGTAAGGGGGAACATTGTGTCCTCTGGTGTAAAGGGGAACTGTGCTATAAGGGGCTCTCTGAGAGACCCGATTTACCTTAGTGTACTCACTCAAAGAGAGAAGGAGGAGAGACTTCAGTCACAGACAGGGATGAACGGTGAGCTCACTCACCCCTTGGCAGTCGGCACCTCTCATCCAGACGTATCTAAGGCTGCTGGACTGTTTGGGGGGGACTGGTTGTTAGTGCTGGCTTTGGGCAGTGTGAAAGAGTGTAACGGACACTCTCAGCTTAGACAACTGCAGCCAACAACCCTGC
This sequence comes from Rana kukunoris, assembly GCA_029574335.1. Taxonomy (NCBI): domain Eukaryota; kingdom Metazoa; phylum Chordata; class Amphibia; order Anura; family Ranidae; genus Rana; species Rana kukunoris. The sequence goes on from CM056049.1 coordinate 518,632,943, forward strand.
TAGGAAGCCATAGTCCAGTCTGGATAATGTGTCCAGGTTTCAGGCAGTCTGAAACGCAAACGCATGATTCCAAACCCAAACTGTCCGGGTAAATCCCAGACAGGTGGTAACCCTAATTACACATAAAAGCAAGCACATGCATTTGTGATCAGATTGTGTTGTAGGAAATGCACACTAACTGATGTAATTCCTTTTAAGGGCCAGTTCAGATGTAGTTCCGTGCACTTTTTTTCTGCACTAAAAATGCTTGCACAGTGTTTTCCATATATTCCAATGGCTCTAGTTGACACCAATGCAGTCAGTTTCTGCACTGGGACTGACTGCACTGGTGTAAACTAAAGCCATTGGAAAACATTGTGCATGCATTTTTACTGCAGAAAAAAAAAAGCGCACGGAACTACATCTGGTGTGAACTGTCCCTAAATGTGCATAACCCCTTTTCTTGCTACATCCTTCTTCATGCTTCTACCTGTCAGTGCACAGATTCCCAACAGAATCAGAGCAGAGTAGCACAGTTGTCACTATTGTGATATCATGTCCGTTCAGTTTTTTGCTGCAGCAGTTTTCCAACCCATATTAGATCTATAGGCGGCCAGATGTAAACTGACTTCCAAATTACATCAATACTATCTCTGATCTGTCACCTTTAGGATGTAAAAAATGGAAAAAAAACACAGACCTTTAATTTATTTTTTTTTGGACATGTTATAAATAGATGCATGTACATATACAACCGCCTTCCCATACCCTTATGCCGCGTACACACGATCATTTTTTGTGATGAAAAAAAACGACGTTTTCTGTGAAGTAAAAAACGACGTTTTTGAAACGTCACTTTTCAAAGACGATGTTGCATACACACCATAGTTTTTTCACAAAAAGCGAGGTTACGTTCACCACTCTTTTCCATTGAAGCTTGTTTCATAACTAGCTTCTGGGCATGCGCGGGTTGAAAAACGTCGTTTTAAAGACGTTTTTGCTACACACGGTGACTTTTTGTGAAACAAAAAACAACGTTTTGAAAAACGACACAAAAAATTCAAGCATGTTGGATTTTTTTTTTTGGTCGTTTTTTTGAAGACAAAAAACAACGTTTTGCCTACACACGATGAATTTAAATGACGTTTTAAAAAACGACGTTTTTTTTCATCGCAAAAAACGACCGTGTGTACGCGGCATTAGACTCGATGCATGTTGCTTTTGAGCATTTCTGCAGTGCTTTTTGCGACGATTGCCATGCTTTTTTTACACACGTTTTACTGTGATTTTACTACTATTTTGCAGCGATTTGTGTTTTATTTTTACACTGTATATAGCTGGTTGCTAAGGAGGGGGCCAGGAAGCCAGCCATCATGTCCTTAACAACCGATGAGTCATCAGGTTTCAGCGGGAATCCCCACTGAATGTCGGAAAAGAAAGAATTGCCGGCTAAAAAAAATATGTAAAAAAAACCTGTGTGGGTGTCCCCCATCCATACCAGTCCTTCCTGGTCTAGCATGGATTCGGAGGGGACCCCTATGCCAATTAAAAAAAAAAATTGTCATAGGGTCCCTCCAAAATCCATACCGGACCCTTATTTGAGCATGCAGGTCAGGAAAGGGAGGGGACGAGTGAGTGGACCCCCTGTCAGAGTCAGACTGTGAAGCCCCGTACACACGGCCAAGGTTCTCGGCAGAAACCAGCGAGAACCTCGCTGGCATCCTGATTCTGCCGAGAACCTCGGCCGTGTGTACGGATTCGGCGAGCATCCCGTCGGGAATGCCGTCAAGCAGAAACACCATGTGTTCCGCCCGTCGAGGTTCTCGGACGTGTGTACGGGGCCTGACTCTGACAACCACCGGGCAAGGTATGGTTTGTCCCCTTCCTTTCCTGGCTTACCAGGCTTCATGCTCGCATAAGGGTCTGGTATGGCACACGACTAAGATAACAAAGATGTGGCTATGGGTCAACTCTGTGAATGTCCTTGAGTGGATCAGCCAGATCCCAGACTTGAACCTGATTGAACATCTCTGGAGAGATCAGAAAATGGCTTTGCACCAACGCTCCCCATCCAACCTGATGGAACTTGAGAGTTCCTGCTAAGAAAAATGGGAGAAACTGCCCAAAAAATAGGTGTGCCAAGCTTGTAGCATCATACTCAAAAAGACTTGAGGCTGTAATTGGTGCCAAAGGTGCTTCAACAAAGTATTAAGCAAAGGATGTGAATACTTATGTACATGGAATTTATTTGTTTTTTATTTAAATTTTTAATACATTTTCAAAGATTTTAAACAAACTTCTTTCAGGTTGTCATTATAGGGTAATGGTTGTAGAATTTGGAGGAAAATAATGAATTTAATCAATTTTGGAATAAGGCTGTAACGTAACAAAATGTGGAAAAAGTGAAGCGCTGTGAATACCTTCTGTATTGTGTGTGTGTATATATATATGTGCGTGTGTGTATATATATATATAATCTGAGGAATACTCTGCTCAAATTTCACATGTGGCCTTTTTTTCCTTTGTCCCAACGGTGTTTATCAGCCTGGCATAGATGCATATTTAGTGGGGGGGAAAAAAAATGGTCACACATGTACACATTTTTTTTTTCTTTTTTTTTAGAGAGTTGAGCAACAACAGGAATTTGAATGTTTTTTTTTCTTATTTTGTCTTCCCTGACTGCATCGTACAGGCTAGCATCAGTGAATGACAGCTGCAACAGCTCTAATTGTTTGGCCAATGACTATTATCTTCTGATGTCTGCTGACATACAGAACGCCAATAGGAACACAGAATATCTGTGCTGACTGCTGGAAATTAATCCATACAGGCTTACGTCATGGAGGAGGGAGCCTGTCTGAAAATCACACTGCTAGAAAGTTTTGAGTCATCCAACAGAAGGCATCTGAATGAACAGCTCATTCTACGTTACACTGCTATAGTGCTTTCTAATGCAGCTTGCTCTATATCTTTGGTTTTGTATTGAGCGCTGTGAACAGGGTTAACAAATTATAGTAGAACAATCGAACATCAGCTCTTCACTGGTATATACAGTACAGCACCGCCAAGCTTATCTACGTATTGGACCAGATATCTTTTTGGCTTGTTAAAGAAATGGATATAACTTCTCTATATTTTTTCAATATTTATTTTTATAGAACGTATTGAAAGAAATACAATTAAACAAGTTACACAGCTAGCCCAGCGTTGTATAGCTAGAATATAATCCATTTGGTCTTCATATATGAAATATATACAAAACCGAACAAAATTTTTATTTATTGCAGCTTCCATGTTGTGGATGAATTGGTTTATTTAAAAAAAAAAAAAATTAGATCACACTGCTGCATTACCAGACATCACATGTGATTCGCACTGCATTGCTGTGCAGATCAAATGTGATGTCTGTACGATGCAAATTTCAGCCATTACAAACTGTATGGCTGAATTTGCATTACATTTGGACCAAACTCGGGCAAGACCCCATCAGAATAGGATCGCATAGGTGTTCATCCGATTCTGCAAATCACGCTATTTTGCAAACTTATTGTGGGGTGTCGTTCACTTAACATACACTCCACACTCAGTTTGCATTAACGGGTTTGCGATTTTAACTGCGGTGCAAATTTGCAGCCGCATCTAGTGTGAACCGAGCCTTAGGGCTGAGTACATTCTCTGCAAGTACAGAAAATTACCCGTTGATTCTGTCTAAAAAATTGTTTGTCTAATTTTGTCTTTACAATTTATTGTAGCCTAAACTGAAGTATCAATTTTATCAGCTTTGGTTTTGTGAATTACAAAGCATTGTCCCTCTGTTTTAGCCAAATCGCCATCTATTGCCGGTGTGCTGCCGATTAATGCCTCCCGACAGAAAATGCATCCAACGAACTGCTCATGCGTAGTGATGACGTCACTCACCAGGAGACCAGATGGAGTGACGTTGCGTACTACGTATACGAAGATCGTCGGATGCGTTACCAGACAAGAGGCATTATTGACGATCTGCAAAGCATGGAGGCAGAATCTGACTATAACATTCTGCCTCGCCCTGTACACGGCAGTAATCGGCTGTGTAAAGATGCTCTAAAGGGGAGGGGGAAGTGTTGGGGTCACATTATCCCCAATAATCGACTTTTTATCAGAAATTATTTCTAGGTGAAAGATTCAACTTAAAATCCCAGGGAACAATAAACTACAGCGACAATTGACCTCCCACATAAAGAGTTTTGTGGTGGGAGGATTATGCAATGTGTACACTATAAGGGGACTCGCTGGCATTCCATTCATTATGCGCAGAGAGAGCGAGGCAGAATCTGACGATGCCATACAGTGCTATTGCATGCTGTACAGTACCATCGCACGTCGTACAGTACCATTGCATGCCGTACATCGCTCTATAGCTGGATGATGATGGAGGACAGTAAGGCCTGTGCATTCTATAGCTGGGTGATGATGGAGGACAGTAAGGCCTGTGCGCTCTATAGCTGGATGATGATGGAGGACAGTAAGGCCTGTGCGCTCTATAGCTGGATGATGATGGAGGACAGTAAGTCCTGTGCGCTCTATAGCTGGGTGATGATGGAGGACAGTAAGGTCTGTGCGCTCTATAGCTGGATGATGATGGAGGACAGTAAGTCCTGTGCGCTCTATAGCTGGGTGATGATGGAGGACAGTAAGGCCTGTGCGCTCTATAGTTGGGTGATTATGGAGGACAGTAAGACCTGTGCATTCTATAGCTGGGTAAAAATGGAGGACAGAAAGTCCTGTGCGCTCTATAGCTGGTAAAAATGGAGGACAGTAAGTCCTGTGCGCTCTATAGCTGGATGATGATGGAGGACAGTAAGGTCTGTGCGCTCTATAGCTGGGTGATGATGTAGGACAGTAAGGCCTGTGTGCTCCATAGCTGGGTGATGATGGAGGACAGTAAGTCCTGTGCGCTCAATAGCTGGATGATGATGGAGGACAGTAAGGCCTGTGCGCTCTATAGTTGGGTGATGATGGAGGACAGTAAGACCCGTGCCTTGTATAGCTGGGTAAAAATGGAGGACACTAAGTCCTGTGCGCTCTATAGCTGGATGATAATGGAGGACAGTAACGTCTGTGCGCTCTATAGCTGGGTGATGATGTAGGACAGTAAGGCCTGTGTGCTCCATAGCTGGGTGATGATGGAGGACAGTAAGTCCTGTGCGCTCAATAGCTGGATGATGATGGAGGACAGTAAGGCCTGTGCGCTCTATAGTTGGGTGATGATGGAGGACAGTAAGACCTGTGCGTTGTATAGCTGGGTAAAAATGAAGGACACTAAGTCCTGTGCGCTCTATAGCTGGATGATTATGGAGGACAGTAAGGTCTGTGCGCTCTATAGCTGGGTGATGATGGAGGACAGAAAGTCCTGTGCGCTCTATAGCTGGGTGATGATGGAGGACAGTAAGGCCTGTTCGCTCTATAGCTGGGTGATGATGGAGGACAGTAAGGCCTGTGCGCTCTATAGTTGGGTGATTATGGAGGACAGCAAGACCTGTACATTCTATAGCTGGGTAAAAATGGAGGACAGTAAGTCCTGTGCGCTCTATAGCTGGATGATGATGGAGGACAGTAAGGTCTGTGCGCTCTATAGCTGGGTGATGATGTAGGACAGTAAGGCCTGTGTGCTCCATAGCTGGGTGATGATGGAGGACAGTAAGTCCTGTGCGCTCAATAACTGGATGATGGAGGACAGTAAGGCCTGTGCGCTCTATAGTTGGGTGATGATGGAGGACAGTAAGACCCGTGCCTTGTATAGCTGGGTAAAAATGGAGGACACTAAGTCCTGTGCGCTCTATAGCTGGATGATAATGGAGGACAGTAAGGTCTGTGCGCTCTATAGCTGGGTGATGATGGAGGACAGTAAGTTCTGTGTGCTCTATAGGTGGGTGATGATGGAGGACAGTAAGGCCTGTGCGCTCTATAGTTGGGTGATGATGGAGGACAGTAAGACCTGTGCGTTCTATAGCTGGGTGATGATGGAGGACAGTAAGTCCTGTGTGCTCTATAGGTGGGTGATGATGGAGGACAGTAAGGCCTGTGCGCTCTATAGCTGGATGATGATGGAGGACAGTAAGGTCTGTGCGCTCTATAGCTGGGTGATGATGGAGGACAGTAAGGTCTGTGCGCTCTATAGCTGGATGATGATGGAGGACAGTAAGTCCTGTGCGGTCTATAGCTGGATGATGATGGAGGACAGTAAGGCCTGTGTGCTCCATAGCTGGGTGATGATGGAGGACAGTAAGGCCTGTGCGCTCTATAGCTGGATGATGATGGAGGACAGAAAGGCCTGTGCGCTCTATAGTTGGGTGATTATGGAGGACAGTAAGACCTGTGCATTCTATAGGTGGGTAAAAATGGAGGACAGTAAGTCCTGTGCGCTCTATAGCTGGATGATGATGTAGGACAGTAAGGCCTGTGTGCTCCATAGCTGGGTGATGATGGAGGACAGTAAGTCCTGTGCGCTCAATAGCTGGATGATGATGGAGGACAGTAAGGCCTGTGCGCTCTATAGCTGGGTGATGATGGAGGACAGTAAGGCCTGTGCGCTCTATAGCTGGGTGATGATGGAGGACAGTAAGGTCTGTGCGCTCTATAGCTGGATGATGATGGAGGACAGTAAGACCCGTGCCTTGTATAGCTGGGTAAAAATGGAGGACACTAAGTCCTGTGCGCTCTATAGCTGGATGATAATGGAGAACAGTAAGGTCTGTGCGCTCTATAGCTGGGTGATGATGTAGGACAGTAAGGCCTGTGTGCTCCATAGCTGGGTGATGATGGAGGACAGTAAGTACTGTGTGCTCTATAGGTGGGTGATGATGGAGGACAGTAAGGCCTGTGCGCTCTATAGTTGGGTGATGATGGAGGACAGTAAGACCTGTGTGTTCTATAGCTGGGTGATGATGGAGGACAGTAAGGTCTGTGCACTCTATAGCTGGGTGATGATGGAGGACAGTAAGGTCTGTGCACTCTATAGCTGGGTGATGATGGAGGACAGTAAGGTCTGTGCACTCTATAGCTGGGTGATGATGGAGGACAGTAAGGCCTGTGCGCTCTATAGCTGGATGATGATGGAGGACAGTAAGGCCTGTGCTCTCTATAGCTGTATGATGATGGAGGACAGTTAAGCCCCATACACACTATCAGTTTTCCTGACGGTTTTCTCTTCAGGTTTACCAAAACCATGTAGTACAATGGCCTGCCTGATTGCATACAAATTGTAACTCTTGAGGTTTGAGCTCATATTAGGCCGTGTACACACGACCGAGGTTCTCGCTGGAAACCAGCGAGAACCTCGCTGGAAGCTGCATTCCAGCGAGGACCTCGGCCGTGTGTACGCTCTCGGCGAGCTTCCCGTCGGGAAGCCCGTCGAGCAGAAATAGAGAGCACGCTCTCTATTTGCTCGACGGCCCGCCTGGAAGAATGGCTGGTTGCCATTCCCGACGGGCGGGTCGCCGATTTCGACGGCCGGCAGGGAACCTCGACGGGCGGAACGATGTGTTCTGCCCGTCGAGGTTCTCTGCCGTGTGTACACGGCCTCAGATGGTTTTGGTAAACCTGAAGAGAAAACCGTCAGGAAAACTGATAGTGTGTATGGGGCTTAAGACGCGGGGTTCCCCTTAATATCCATACCAGACCTTAAGTGCCTGATATGGAATTTGGAGTTTTTTTATTTTTTTATTTGGTTTTGCTGTTCTTTTTCAATGACTTTGATCTGTATTGCCGGGGCCCGACAATTCATGAATAGCCGCAATTTTTAAATTGCTCTTTTTCCTTTAGAAAATACATTTTGTGCAGGGACAGTTCTAAACACTGGAAACGTGCCCTACTTTACAGGCATAGTAAACACACCTCCCAGGTACGAAATTTAAAGGAATATTTCACTTTTATTGTTTCACTTTAAGCATTATTAAAATCACTGTTTTTAAAACTTTTATTTTGCATTGATACATGTCCCCTGGGGCAGGACCCAGCTCCCAAAACACTTTTTATAACAATAACTTGCATATTAACCTTTAAAATTAGCTCTTTTGATTTCTCCCATAGACTTTTAAAGGGTGTTTTGCGGCTTTTCCAATTTGCCGCGAACACCCCAAATTGTTCGCTGTTCACCAAACGGGCAAACAGCCAATGTTTGAGTCAAACTCATCTAAATATATACATACATATATAAAATTCACTTTTTATCTATCAAAAGGTGTTTTCCAGCACTAACCCTTTCATCTGATTTCTAAATTGCTGCATTTGTAAACTCCAAAAGCCAATATAAAGGAATAGTAGTGGTAAAAAAAGCACTTGTTGGTTTAACCAATCTTTTTAAGGGTACGTGACAATGTGTGTGTTCTATGCCTGCATACTTTTGCTGATAGGTGTCCCTCATTCCCATCTCAAAAAGTTGGGCGTTATATAGATGTGCCTGGTTGCGTGCAAAAAAAATGAATACGGAAACAATACAGGGTGGGAACTAAAGGGGAAGGCTGGGTGGTGATAGGGGGGGCAGTTGGCTGAATCTCTCAATGCTGGCAGACGCTGCTTCTGTGCTCTTAAGTCCAAGTGCAAGAAACCCCCCCCCCCCCAAAAAAAACAGATCATGTGGATCATTACAGGCAGGGGCTAAGCCTGAAATCTGTCTAACTCTTGAAGGTGGTCCCCAATTTCAGGCTGTGTGCCCTCTTCTCTCTCCCACATGCTCCTGCTGCCAGTAACTCCTCTTGTTAGCCTACAAGTCAAATAAGCTGGGCTTCAAAATCTCCCATTTACTTTATTCTCTTGGTATCTTCCTCTCTCTCCCCCTCCTCTTCTTGCCCAAACACAGCCACTCCACTAAGCACAGGGAAATTTCAAATCGGGGTGTCCTTGCAGTTGGAACAATAAACTCTGAGACACTGTATCCCTTCACAGTTGTGAAAAACCTCCCTGCCAGGCATCTGCAATAGGGTTGAGCGTACCAAACTTTTGGGTTTTTTGGACCCGAACCCGAATAATTTGCTGAAAGTTTGGGTTCTGAGTTCGGCAATGTAATGGCGTGCTGCACGGCAGCCAATCGCCATTTGTTTTACTCGTGTGACCTAGACGCCATCACAGCCATGTCTACTAATGGCATGGCTGTGATTGGCCAGTGCAGCATGTGACCCAGCCTCTATATAAGCTAGAGGCACACAGCACAGCTCATCACTCTGCACTCTGCTTTAGTTAGGTTAGGGAAAGGCTGCTGCTGCTCTCAGGGAGAGATTTAGATAGGAGTCTGTCCTGCTTCAGAATCACCAGCACTGCATATGTTACTCTGAGATACTCTGCAAGATAGTTTAGGGAAAGGTTCCCGATTGAATTTGTAAGGAGATAGGAGTCAGACTGTATTGTCCTGCTTCAGAAACACCAGCACTGCATATGTCACTATGAGATACTCTGCAAGATAGGTATGGGGAAGGTTCCTGTTTGTGCTTGTAGGGAATAGAAATATATATAGGCGTCTGTCCTGTTTCTAAAATCTAATTAAACCAGCACTGCATCTGTTCCTGTGAGATATTCTGCAAGATACTTTAGGGCAGGGGTCGCCAAACTTTTTAAACAAAGTTTACTGTCCTTCAGATTTTAGGGGGCCGGGCTGTGGTCAGTGGGAATACAAAATACATGAAAGTTATAGTGCCTGTAGTCAGTAGGTGGAATAGTGCCCCATAAAAGGTATTAGTTATAGGAATAGTGCCCCATTGTTGGTGTCATAGGGAGGAAAAATACACCATCATTGGTGTCAGTGGGAGGAATAGTACACCATCATTGGTATCAGTGGGAGGAATAGTGTCCCATCATTGGTATCAGTGGGAGGAATAGTGTCTCATCATTAGTGTCAGTGGGAGGAATAGTACACCATCATTGGTATCAGTGGGAGGAAAAGTGCCTCATCGCCTGTATCATTGGGAGGAATAGCACTTTATATCTGTAGGAGGAATTTCCAAGGGCCGGATAAAGGCATGCAAAGGTTCGCATCCAGCCCTGGGGGCCGCAGTTTGGAGAGCACTGCTTTAGGGGAAGGTTCCTGCTTGTCAAGATTTTTATTTTTTATGTTATTTTAAGTTATTTCCCTATCCACATTTATTTTCAGAGTACTTGCCATGCTCTTACTGTCATTTTACTGCCATTTGCAGCCCTCTAGCCCTTTCTCTTAGTCTTTTAGAGACATTTTAGTAGTCAAAATTCCGGGTCCCCATTGACTTCAATCGGGTTCGGGGTCAAGTTCCGCACCCGCCGAACCCGAACATCCAGGTGTCCGCTCAACTCTAATCTGCAATACTATGTTTTTTTTTGTTTTTTTGTTTGCAAGTAATACACTAAAAAAATTATATATATTTATTCAAAAGCTGGCTGTGAACATGGGGATGCTAAACGATTATTTTGTGGGTGTTTAGCACCCACCTGGCACTGCCCCTGCGCCTACCCACATTCTTTGCTTCCGGGACAAAAACAAGGAGATGGGGAGGGTGAGGAAATACTGTCTGAATTCGACAGTCTCTATTCCATAGCACTAAAGTGGCAGAAAAAGGAGCTGGGGGGGGGGGGGGGGGGGGGGGGGGGGTGGGGGGGGGGGGGGGGGAGAGAGAACTCGACCAACATCTCCTCTCAGGTGTCTCCTCCACTTCAGATTTGGTATGCCACATCCAGTGCTAAGCTGATAGGAGTAGTGAGAAGTTGCTGTCACTACTATCAATTTTCAACATCAGTAACTCTGCTCATGGTGCCCCTCCCCTCACATGATACCATGGTGCCGAGGGCAGGCCATGCCTTGACCACACCCTGACTTTTGGTGATGGCCCATTAGGTGAGTTTGGAGATCTCTTTAGAGATCTGAAAACTTGTTGGTAGCCCTTGTAGAAGGGGTGACCTTGCTACAGTTTTTTTGATGCCAAGTGTCAACTTACGCCTAGTCCTTATTACTAGTCACCTTATATGCTAAATTGTGTTATTACTATTGTTAATCTATTTCTATGCTTACTTTGTTACCAACCATATCAGGTGACAACATATTAAAGTGATATTAAAGGAGTTGTAAATAAAACATTTTTTTTTGTTGCTGAAATTACTGTTTACAGGGTATAAAGACATAATAGTTAACTGATTCCTTTTAACAATGATTAAAAATAGATAAAAATCAATCATATAATGTACCTCTAGTTTCTAGTTTAGTTTTTGCATGTTTCCTGCTTCTCTGCTGTACAGAGCCACAGAGCCAATACAGGGCAGTGATGGTTTGGAAAATGAAACTGATTGGTGCTGTGGGGTTAAAGACACACAGTAATCACACCTCCTTGATTAGTGACCACAGAGAGAAAGCTCCCAATACTGTGTTTTTTAGGAAACATCAGAGAAGAATTACAGCAACTTGAGAGCAAAAACGAACAATGAGGACATGAAAACAGCACTGCATTAAGGTAAAGGAAGCTATTAAGATAAAAATGTTTCCTTTACAAACCCTTTTAAAGTCTTGGTTTATTTTTGTTTAAAAATAAGGAATATGTTATACTTACCTGCTCTGTGCAGTGGTTTTGCACAAAACAGCCCTGATCCTCCTCTTCTTGGGTCCCTCACCGGCGATCTGACTCCTGCGTAGTACCCCCACAGAAAGCACATTACTATGGGGGCATCCAAGCTGAGCTTCTGTTCTGTGTGTCCATTTGACTGGAGCCGTGGCTCGACCCTGCCCCCTCTCTCTCCTCATTGGCTCACTGACTTTCACAGCAGCGGGAGCCAATGGAGGAGTCCCGGATAGCTGATGCTCTTGTGTAGGGATGAGCTTTGCGTTCAAGTCGAGCCCATGTTCGACTCAAACATCGGCTGTTTGACCATTCGTCGAAAATCGAACAAAACGGGAGACGCGTCATGGCCCATAATTCACTGCGGAATTGCGCACTGATGATTGGCCAAGCATGCACTATGTCCCGCATGCTTGGCCTATCACAGCGCGCAAAAAACGGAGAGCCATAATTGGCCAAAGCCAGGGTGGCTTTGACCAATTATGGCTCAGGGCTTTAGCACACGTCAGTTAAATTTACAGTGTGTAGAGGATATATATACATCCCAGGAGTTGTACATATATTTATACACTGTATAGTTTAGTTAGATTAGTTCTTCCTAATCTGTCAGGCAGTTGATTGTGATAGCTGCAGTGTTCTCACGCGTTGTATTGCCCGTGTGCTCAGTGCACCTAAACCAACTTGCTGTATACTGCAAGTTTGCGCATTACTTTGCAACTGAACCCACTTGGTGGTGCATAGTGCAAGTGTGCTCATTGCTTTGCAACTAAACCCACTTGGTGGTGCATAGTGCAAGTGTGCTCATTGCTTTGCAACTAAACCCACTTGGTGGTGCATAGTGCAAGTGTGCTCATTACCTTACAACTAAACCCACTTGGTGGTGCATAGTGCAAGTGTGCTAATTACTTTGCAACTAAATCCACTTGGTGGTGCATAGTGCAAGTGTGCTCATTACTTTGCAACTGAACCCACTTTGTGCATAGTGCAAGTGTTCTCATTACTTTGCAACTAAACCCACTTGGTGGTGCATAGTGCAAGTGTGCTCATTACTTACTTTGCAACTAAACCTACTTGGTGGTGCATAGTGCAAGTGTGCTCATTACTTTACAACTAAACCCACTTGGTGGTGCATAGTGCAAGTGTGCTCATTACTTTGCAACTAAACCCACTTGGTGCATAGTGCAAGTATGCTCATTACTTTGCAACTAAACCCACTTGGTGCATAGTGCAAGTGTGCTCATTACTATACGACTAAACCCACTTGGTGCATAGTGCAAGTATGCTCATTACTTTGCAACTAAACCCACTTGGTGCATAGTGCAAGTGTGCTCATTACTATACGACTAAACCCACTTGGTGCATAGTGCAAGTGTGCTCATTACTTTGCAACTAAACCCACTTGGTGCATAATGCAAGTGTGCTCATTACTTTACAACTAAACCCACTTGGTGCATAGTGTAAGTGTGCTCAATACTTACTTTGCAACTAAACCCACTTGGTGGTGCATAATGCAAGTGTGCTAATTACTTTTCAACTAAACCCACTTGGTGGTGCATAGTGCAAGTGTGCTCATTACTTTGCAACTGAACCCACTTTGTGCATAGTGCAAGTGTTCTCATTACTTTGCAACTAAACCCACTTGGTGGTGCATAGTGCAAGTGTGCTCATTACTTACTTTGCAACTAAACCCACTTGGTGGTGCATAGTGCAAGTGTGCTCATTACTTTACAACTAAACCCACTTGGTGGTGCATAGTGCAAGTGTGCTCATTACTTTACAACTGAAACCCACTTTGTGCATAGTGCAAGTGTTGCTCATTACTTTGCAACTAAACCCACTTGGTGGTGCTGCAAGTGGTGCATAGTGCAAGTATTCATTACTTTGCAACTAAACCCACTTTGGTGCATAGTGCAAGTGTGCTCATTACTTTACAACTAAACCCACTTTGGTGCATAGTGCAAGTGTGCTCATTACTTTACAACTAAACCCACTTGGTGGTGCATAGTGCAAGTTGCAACTGCAACTGAACCCACTTGGTGCATAGTGCAAGTATGCTCATTACTTTGCTCATTACTATAACTAAACCCACTTGGTGCATAGTGCAAGTGTGCTCATACGACTAAACCCACTTGGTGCATTGCAAGTATGCTCATTACTTTGCAACTAAACCCACTTGGTGCATGCAAGTGTGCTCATTACTATGACTAAACCCACTTGGTGCATAGTGCAAGTGTGCTCATTACTTTGCAACTAAACCCACTTGGTGCATAATGCAAGTGTGCTCATTACTTTACAACTAAACCCACTTGGTGCATAGTGTAAGTGTGCTCATTACTTTGCACATAAAGCTACTTGTTGTGTACTCCACGTGTCCTCTGCAGTTTGCACCAAAAGCTACGAGGTGTGTGTACTGCCTTTGACATTATAATGTCTGGAAGGGCAACAAGGAGAGGCAGAGTGTCACGAGGGCAAGCAGGCTCTGCGTCTACAGGCAACAATGCTGGTCGTGGACACAGTGCATCCTCATCAGCAAGTGGCCGTGTGACACTCTCGTCCTTGATTTCGGCAGCTGGCCGAAGTCTTGGTAGAGTGGATGACAAAGCCATTCTCATTCTCCTCATCCTCTCTCACCCATGCTCAGGGTACTTTGTCTGGCAAAGTAGCTGCCAAGGTGTCCTCTTCCCTCTACTCAATGGCATCACTTACTCCTTCCCTAGTCCCACCATGTCCTCCTGAGGAGTCCCACGAACTGTTTGAACACAGTGTTGGGTACATGCTGCATGAAGATGCACAGCGTTTTGAAGGCTCCAATGATGGAACACAGATAGAGGAAGGCAGTAATGTGAGCCCAGAGATAGGGTGTGCCCAAGAAGGACAGCAATCTGGCAGTCATCTTCCCTCTGTTGCAGCATACTGCCAGGTTTTCGACAGTGATGAGGAGGGAGGGGATGATGACGTCACTGACACGGGTCTCTGAGAGAGGAGGAGGAGGCACAGGCACATCTCCAAAGAGGCAGGATGCCCTCCAGGGGACAGCTTAAGGGCAGCACACCAACTGCATTACATCACTACGCCTGTGCAGGGCGCGGCTGTGTCTCAGCGTTACTGCAAAAGTTTTTTGGTGTGGGTATTTTTTGAGACATGTGCATCAAATCGCACCGTTGCTATTTGCAACATATGTTTCAAGCATATCTCGCGTGGCCAAAATATCAACTGCTTGGACACCACATTCTTGACCAGACATATGTCGACCTGCCATGCAGTTCGTTGGCAAGCATACATGAAAGACCCACACCAAAGAACAAAGCGGACCTCCCCTTGCCCCTCATCAGCTAGGATCCCCAACCCCACTATACCATCAGTCCTCTCTGAAGCCTGCACTGATAGGACTGAAGGTGTAGAATTGGGTGTGTCACAACCTAGTAGTATATGCGGGCAATCTACTATCGTTACACCGATGGCAGATTGTACCAGGCAAATTTCCCTGCCCCAGCTGCTGCAGCACCGAAAGAAGTACTCCCCAAGCCATCCACATGCCCAGCGGTTGAATGCTAGCTTAGCGAAATCGCTAGCACTTCAACTGCTGCCTTTTCAGTTGATAGATTCTGCCCCCTTCAGTGAGTTTGTGGAATGTGCGGTACATCAGTAGCAAGTTCCCAAACGCCACTTTTTCTCACGGAAGTCGATTCCGGCTCTCTACCGCCATATGGAAGGCAATGTAATACCTCGCTGGACAGGGCGGTCAGTGGTAAGGTGCATATTACCGCTGACTCATGGTCCAGCAGGCATGGACAGGGATGTTACCTCTCTATCACGGCGCATTGGGTGACTCTGCTGGCAGCTGGAAAGGACGCAGGGCAAGGTACAGTAGTGTTGGAGGTTGTTCCGCCACCACGCCTCCAAAACACTACTACTGGTTGTGACACACCTCTCTCCTCCATCCCTTTCTCTTCTTCTTTACCTGTGGCCTCTTCCTTTGCTGATGTGTCCTCGGAACCAGCCGTGCTCCGTAGGCGTACGAGGGGCTACGCAGGAAAGCAGGCAAAGAGATGCCATGCGGTGCTAGAGCTGGTGTGCTTGGGAGACAGGAGCCACACTGGGGCAAAGGTTCTGTCAGCTCTTCAGGGGCAGGCTCAGAGGTGGTTGATGCCATACCAGCTTAAGCCAGGACTGGTGGTTAGCGACAATGGCACCAACCTCCTCTCTGCCCTGCGATAGGGACCACTGACCCATGTGCCCTGTTTTGTTCATGTTCTGAATTTAGTGGTGCAGCAGTTCTTGGGCAGGTACCCGGGCTTACAGGATGTCCTGAAGCAGGCCAGGAAAATCTGTGTGCATTTCAGAAGGTCATATAATGCCACTGCTCGGCTGACAGACCTCCAAATGTTTTGCTCATGTTCTGAATTTGGTGGTGCAGCGGTTGTTGGGCAGGTACCCGGGCTTACAGGATGTCCTGAAGCAGAAGGTCATATAATGCCACTGATCGGCTGACAGACCTCCAAAGGGAATACAACCTGCCCAAGAACCGCCTAATCCGTGACATGCCCACCAGATGGAACTCTACATTGGCCATGCTGCAGCGGCTGTACACGCAGCAGAGGGCCATCAATGAGTACCTGTGACAATATGGCAGCAGAACTGGGTCAGGGGAGCTTGTTTTTTTCCCCACGCCAGTGGGCCTTGATCAGGGATGCATGCACTGTCCTGTCACCATTTGAGGAGTCCACGAGGATGGTGAGCAGTGACCGTGCATGCATCAGTGAGACTGTCCCTCTTAGTCACATGTTGGAGCACACGCTACGTGGAATAATGGACAGGGCCCTTAAGGCAGAACAGAGGGAGGAAGAGGAGGACTTCCTTACCTATCAAGGCCCCCTTTATCCAGACAGTGGTCCTGCTTGCCCGCCTAGCACACAGGAGGAGGAGGAGGATTGTATCAGCAGCATGGAGGTGGAGCTTTTGACTTAGCATCAGCAGCAGTCTTCAAGGGATCAATTACAGTCCCAAGGAACCCATGGACTTTTACGTGGCTGGGATGAGGTGGCTGCGGATCCTGTCATCCTCAGTGACCCAGAGGACTGTGCCCCGAATGCCTCAGCAAACCTACGCCGCATGGCCTCCCTGATCCTTCAAAGCCTGCGCAAGGATCCTCGTATTCGTGCTATCAAGGAGAGGGATCATTACAGGCTGGCAACTCTCCTTGATCCACATTACATGGGTAAGGTTGCGGACCTTATCTTGCCATCGCAGAGGGAGCAGAAGATGAAACATCTTCGTGAGGCCTTGCAGAAAGGTCTGTGCAACGCGTTCCTAGAGACTGGGGGGTTACCAAATCCTGGTCCTGGACAACATGTTGCTGAGGCTTCGGTGAGTCACAGAAGGAGCGGTGGAGAAGGTGGCCGTCTGACTGATGCGTTCAGACAATTTTTTAGTCCGCAGCCCCAAGGTATGACCGGTTCCAGCAACTATCGCCAGCATCTGTTTTACATGGTGCGGGAATACCTAGGAGCAAGAGCAGACTTGGACACCTTTCCCACCGAAAATCCTCTGTCTTACTGGGTCTTGAGGATGGATCACTGGCCAGAGCTTGCACAGTACGCAATTGAGCTACTGGCTTGTCCTGCATCCAGCGTTCTTTCAGAATGCACATTCAGCGATGCTGGAGGCTTTGTGACCGATCACAGTGTGCGCCTCTTCACCGACTCCGTCGATCGACTGACCTTCATAAACATGAATCAGGCTTGGATCACCACCGGCTACCAAGCACCTGATGCTGATGTAACTGAATAATTTGATGCCATAGTTTGCAGCAGGCTCTTTGCTGCTCTACAACTAGAGTATCTGTGAGGGGGTTGCAGTGTTGTGGCACCAGCACCAGTGCCTAAGGCCTAATTTTTGTTCCCCTGTTTAACAGGGCGTGTAATTACAATTCTTGATCTAATATTTTACAGAAGGGTGTTCCAGCGCACACCAAGACTAACTGTGAGGGGTTGCAGTGTTGTGGCAACACAACACCTAGGGCCCAAATTTCTGCAGAGTATATACGGCAGGCCCCTACTTTAAAACATCCAACTTACAAACGACTCCTACTTGCAAACGGAAGGAGACAACAGGAAGTGAGAGGAAATCTACCCCTAGGAAGGGAAATTCTTTTCTGTAAAAGGTGTCTCCTGTCCACTGATGCTTTATCACAATTCTTGTTTCACCAAAAAATTTTTTTTCCAAAAATCTTTTGTCTTTGGGACAGTAAGTGAGGTGTAATCTTCTGAACAGATGCACACAGAATGAATGAATGAATGAATGAATGAATACTTATATAGCGCAGCACATGCAAAGTAAATCGCCTCTGGGCGCTTGTTGTTCCTGTCTCCTTTGAGATCAAAAGAGATGAGTCTTAATCTTTCTCCTGAAGACTAAGTAGTTCTCCTCCAGCCAAATGCTGGCTGGTAAGGCGTTCCATAGTCTGGGACCTTGGACAGCGAATCTCCTGTCTCCTTTGGACTTGTATCTGGCTTTCGGTATCTGAAGCCGATTTTGATTGGTGGATCGTAGAATACGATTGGGGTTGTGAATTTTTAATTTTTCGCATAGATAATGGGGAGCATTCCCATGGATACATCTATGCGTTAGACAGCGTGCTTTAAAGGTGATTCTGTCTTTAACTGGTAGCCAGTGAAGGGATCTTAGTGAAGGTGAGATTGATTCCCAGGGTTTTTTCCCAGTCACAAGTCTGGCGGCCGTATTTTGAACGACTTGAAGACGAGCGATTTGGTTCCTTTGGGAGTCCGAGGTCAAGGGCATTTGCATAGTCCAGTCTGGAGTTTACAATCGCTCCCACCACGACCGCTATGTCTTTCTTGGGAATAAAAGGAGTGAGTCTGCGTAGTAGGCGCAGCAGATGGTGAGATCCGCTGACTACTGACCCTATTTGTACAGACAGCAAAACAAATGTTACACGGGGGATAACCCTTCTCTTTTTTTCAGAAAAGCTTAAAAAAAGATTCTATGGCTGAAGCTAAACTTTAAAGAAGTACCAGTTGAAAATTACAAACAGATTCTACTTAACCACAAACCTACAGTCTCTGTCTTGTTTGCACCACCTGTATACTGCTGTTCAAATTATATAGAGCCAAAGGAGCTTGTAATGACCTGGGAAGAGGGGGCGGGGAAACCCATGATATTTTTATCAGTGATTCCATCCATATTGCAGGGACCAGACATTACATTAAAGCCACAAGCAGTTTTAAATTATCTCTCTCTTATAGTAATCTCATTTTGTGCTAAACACTTGCACCTATAGACACCCAGCAGGTACGATATTTAAAGGACTTTTTCATTTTTTTTTTCACTTTAAGCATCATTAAAATCGCTGCTCCAGAACGACCGTTTTTAAAACTTTTTTTTCCATTGATACATGTACCCTGGGGCAAGACCAAAGACGTTTTCCGACAATAACTTGCATATGGGGCATTAAAATTAGCACTTTTGAATTTGAACGCTCGAGTCTCATTGACGTCAATGGGGTTCTAAATGTTCGCGCGAACGGTCGTCCGTTCGAAAGTTCTGGTGCGAACCGAACGCGGGGTGTTTGGCTCATCCCTACTCTTGTGCAACATAACTGGATCGAGATGGGATTCAGGTTCTTTGATATAGTGCTACTACTGGGTACTAAGTATTACTGTCAGTGATTTTACGTGATATTGCAAGCTTTGTAAACGCAACACAGTCCTTAAAGAGGTCAACGCAAATAGAGTACAGCTACTGAGATTTGTAAAAATTCAATCAAGGGCTTTTGGAGCTCACATTTATGTATAACAAAGGAACAAAACCCAATGTTGTGAAAGTCTGCTAATGATTTTTGACTTGACTCAGTCTTAAGTCAGATTTCTGTGGCATAACCTTTTTATTTAATTGTACAAAAAAGTCTATATTCTAAGATGTTTTATTGTAGAATAATGCATTGGTATTGATTGAATTTGCCTTTTGTCTTATGCCGCGTACACACGATCATTTTTTGTGGTGAAAAAAAACGACGTTTTCTGTGAAGTAAAAAACAACGTTTTTGAAATGTCACTTTTCAAAGACGATGTTGCATACACACCATCGTTTTTTTCACAAAAAGCGAGGTTACGTTCACCACTCTTTTCCATTGAAGCTCGCTTCATAACTAGCTTCTGGGCATGCGCGGGTTGAAAAACGTCATTTTAAACAATGTTTTTGCTACACACGTGACTTTTTGTGAAACAAGCATGTTGGAATTTTTTTTGGTCGTTTTTTTTAAGACAAAAAACGACGTTTTGCCCACACACGATCAATTTAAATGACGTTTTAAAAAACAACGTTTTTTTTCATCGCAAAAAAACGACCCTGTGTACGCGGCATTAGAATTATTTTTTAATCAAATTTTACCATATTTATACCTTGAATAACATTGACTATTGTACTGCGTTATATATTTTGATTATTATTATTAAAGGGCCCAGAGGTCCCCAGGGCCCCATGTGGCTACCCCCCTGTTTTTTTTAATTTTTTATAAATGTTTATTTTTGTATTTATTTTTTCATTAAAGAGCCCAGAGGTTTCTTCTTTTTTCTTAAAGGGCCCAGGGGCCCGGAGGTCCCCAGGGTCCCGGGTGGTAACCCCCCTTTTTTTATTTTTTTATTTTCATAAAACATTTATATATATTTTTTTTATATATATATATATATATATATATATATATATATATATATATATATATATATATTATATATATATATATATATATATATATATATTTTTTATTAAAGGGCCCTGGATAGAACCCCAGAGGTCCCTTCATAATTTATAAAAAAAAAAAAAATTATATATACTTTTCCTTATTTCTTTTTTTTTTGTAAAGGGCCCCCCCCCCCCGCTTCTCAATTAGCGGCGGCACCCCCCTGCTTCTCAATTCGCGGCAGCCCCCCCCCCCCCCGCTTTTCAATTTTCTCAATTAGTGGTGGCGACCCCCCGCTTCTCAATTTCAGCAGGTTCTCTGCTCCAGGGGGCCCATGCCTGAAGCTGTGTAAGGGGCCCCATAATTCCTGATGGCGGCCCTGCCTTTAAGCCTCTGTAGTTTTTTTTTCCCCATAAATCTCACTAGTCAAAGTTTTTAAAAAGACTGCCCTGCATTGAAAAGGATTATTATTTACCTGTGCCTCCAACCATACTGCCGTCTCTGCTGTTCTGAGCATTGCTTAAAGGTCTCAACAGCTGATGCTGGTGTATCAGATGTCTGGTCTCCCACTGTGCGTGTCGGTTCCATCTGCTTACTCTAACATCACTCCTGTGTCCTGCAGTGTTAGATGTTGGAGTCCAGGTAGCTGGACAGGTAAAGCTGGCCACACACTGTTTTTTTTTTGGGGGGGGGGGGGGGTTAGCCAGCCATGGCTGAATTCACTGATCAGCAGCTGATTGAGGAAAATTTTACATGTTCCTTCAACATGATAATTTCAGGCTTAAAATCACACACTCAGTGTCCCAGATCAAACCAGTTGCAGTGTCATCACACCAATGTAAGCCAGCAATGATGTCCCTGATTGTTGCCACATCAGTCACAGTGACACCAGACCACTGTATATCAGCATTCCTGATTGCTGCCACACTAGTCCCCAGTGTCACCAGACTAGTGTAAGCCAGCAATGGTGTTCCTGATCACCGCCACACCAGTGCAATGTTGCCTCTGCCTGTACTAACCTTGGCTTGTTTATTGACCATGTTTCTACCTGTTGCCTTCACCGATCCTTTGCCTGTTTGAACTGACCCATCTGCACGTCTGAGCCCTGGACTACCATCTAGTTTAGGGTGACCAGACATCCCCAGTTTCAGGGGACAGTCCCCGGATTGAGGACACTGTCCCCAGACCAAGTCTGTCCCTGGTTTTGTCCCCAGATTGGATTTGAACAGGGGCTGGGGCAATTTCAAAGACAGTGGGCCAGATTCTCATAGTTTTCCGTTTTTTCGTCGTAGCGTAGCATAGCCCATTTACGCTACGCCTCCGCACTTTTTACGGGCAAGTTCTGTATTCTCAAAGCACTTGCTCCGTAATTTCCGGCGGCGTAGCGTAAATGCCGCGTAATTCAAAGTAGGAAGGAGATGGGCCCGTTGTATTTAAATTAAGCGCGCCCCCACGCCGAACGAACTGCGCATGCGCCGGCCATAAACGTAGCCCACTGCGCATGCTCCATAGTACGCCGCAAATACATTGATTTCGACGTCAACGTAATTAACGCAAAGCCCTATTCGCGACGGGTTAGGTAAACGACGGAAAAACACGACGCTGTCCCGACGTCCATACTTAACATGGCGTACGCCGGACCTACGCAAGGTTACCCCTCATATAGCAGGTAAACGGCGACGGCGCGCAAATACGTTCAGGAATCGGCGTATCAGGCTCATTTGCATATTCAACGCAGAAATCAACGGGAATGCCACCTATCGGCCAAGCGTAACATTGCAACTTGGATCCGACGATGTAAGTGACTTACACCAGTCGGATCTACGCCAAATCTCTGCATAACCGATTAGAAGAATCGGTCGCATAGATACCCAGGCGGAAAAACAGAGATACGACGGCGTATATGGAGCTACACCGTCGTATCTCTTACAAGAATCTGGCCCAGTCAGTGCAGAATTAAAAAATTAATAATTCTGAAATACACCCCCCTACTCTGCCGCTCCTACTAGCTTAGGAGTTGGGGGGGTATATTTTTCCATTATCTGTGCCCCTTTCTGATGATCATGTGCTGGTCGGAGCGGAGGGAATATTTCTTCAGTTTCGGGTGCATGCCCATCCAGCTCCATTCGCATGTTCTTCTGCCTTGGCTCAGATCCTGGCCTGCTGCCTTCTTATCTCCTTGCCTTCCCTGGCGGAGTGATCTTCCTCAGCTCCCCACCCAGTAGTAGCCAGGGCTCGGAGAGTGAGACTTGGCAGGCTGTGAGCTGGGCGGCTGCAGTGATGGGCAGAGTCATAATATAAGCCATACCCCCAAAAATAAGACGTAGTGATGGGCGTGACTATGCCTAGCAGAGCGGAGCGGTAAACAAGACGTGATAATCGTATGTACCGTAGTGTACTGGTGCAGAGCTGTAAAGAAGTCGTGCAGCCCTTCTTATCTGCTCCATTGTGACAGCTGCTACGGTGACCGGAGAGGTGTCGGCAGCACCATCAATAAGGTCAGCTCCCCCTGTCAGGTCCCAGTCTGTGAAAGTGATAGTAAAAAGTCTCCTCAGTGAAGTGAGGAGCTGGACATTCTGTCCTCAGGGGAAGAAGTAAAGCTGCTCCTCAGCACTGACCAGCAACAGTCTCTCACCCCACACAAACACCAGGGGATAGGGGGAAAAGCTTCAGCAAACAGTCTGCTACTAAGCCCAAAGAGATCACCCCAGCTCCACTGTGCTCCACATCAGAAGAAGTAAAGCTGCTCCCCAGCACTGACCAGCAACAGTCTCTCACCCCACACAAACAAATGTAGATTGTTGTACCATACTTGCTGGTAATAAAAATAAGACATCCCCTGAAAATAACCCATAGGGCCAGATTCAGGTAGATGGGCGCATCTTTAATCTGGAGTAATGTTTCTCATTTACGTTACTCTGGCGAAATTTTAGGAGCAAGTGCTGTTATTCATGAAGCACTTGCTCCTAAAGTTGCGGCAGCGTATCGAAAATGAGCCGGCGTTATTCAAATTGGACGGGTACGGGGCGTGTATTATTAAAACTAGGCGCGATCCCGCGGCGAACGTACTGCGCATGCGTCGACTGTCAATGCATCCCAGTGCGCATGCTCACAACTTCTGTCGGCACCACTTCCTTGGAAACGACAGCGCAATGTGTTCCGTTGGACGTTTAAATGCGCCCGTAGATGCACCATTCCGGCACTAAAGTATATCCTGTTCCCCCTCCCCGCAGTGAAGTTACTTTTGTTCTGAGATGGCTGCTCCCGTTCCCCGCAAACACAGGAGAAAGCTGAACTTTAAAGGCCAGGAGCTGTCAGTCGTCATCTCGGCTATGGAGACCTATGATGTCTTCCTCCATGGCTGTAAAAGTTGACAGACAAGCAGGGACAGAGGTGTTGTCCTGCAAGTGGGGGTGCTCAGCTAGCTCTTATCGTCGGTAACGCTGCTGTAGCTGCTCTCCTGCTGACCTGTGGCCGTCTGGAGTAAAGATAAAGCAGCTATTTGTAGAAATAACTTTGCGCCGGACGGACGAGATACGCGCGGCGCATGTAGCCAGCGTATGGTGCTAATCCGTTCGCGAATCGGGAAATCTCCCTTATTTGCATATTTGCAGGGGAAATCAATAGGCACGACTGATGCGCCAAGCGAAATTATGCGCTGACGAGACTCTGGCGTCGGAAAGTTAAGCCGATCGGAAATGGCCCGTTTTCTGTCGCATCTAGTTTGGTGGGTACGGCCACATAGATACGACGGCGCATCTTCACAGTTACGCGGCGCATATCGAAATACTCCAGCGCAAGTCTTGCTGAATCTGGCCCATAGTGTGTTTTTTTGAGGAAAAATAAATATAAGACGGTGTCTTATTTTCCGGGAAACACGGTATGTGTCTATTCACATCCATATATGAAGTTTAGAGTTTAGAGTCAGGAAGAAAAAAAAACTTTTGTGTTTTTTGATTGGAGCTTTCTGGCACAACAAAAGGCAAAAACTTACCTAAGCTGTGTACAAAAACCCTCCTTTTTTTTTCTGCCAGGGGTCGCTTTTTTTAAGCCCAGTGTGCATGAAGCTTTAGAGCCGGTTCACACAGGGGCTTTGGGGGGGACTCGGCAAGGCGATCTCAAGAAGACTATTGAAGTCAATGCAAGTCGCCCCCAAAGTCGTACAAGAACATTTTTCTAAGTTGGAGCGTCTTGAGTCGCTCCTAGTAGAACGGTTCCATTGAACAGAGCGGAGCGTGACTTGTTATAGAAACCAAGAAAACCAAGAAAAAAAAAAAACGAATTGTCTTTTTTTTAAAGTAAAGCAAATAAAAAAATTTGGCACCACAAAATAAAATTGTACAAAAGAACAGCAGAAGCTATTTTTGGATTTGGTGTCTTCAACCATTAAAAATGTTTTTTCTCTTTATAAAACCCCAACCGTTCCTCTTCACCACCTTATAAAAAAAATCCCAAACCTCCTTTTGATTATTGGAACCATAATTCTGATTGGATAATTGCTTAGATTTTTCCATGATTAGTTATATCTATAAGTAATTATTTAAACATTTGCATTGCATTTTCCTGGTCAGTGGTGAAATTCTGCCAGTAATAGAGTTTATCAACATCAGCAGAATTCTAAAGTGGTGTTAATCACCAGCATCTTCTGCCATCTGTTGTAATTTTTACCTTGTGGAATTAGGAATCATTTTGGTTAGCAGCACAGATGCACCTTTTTGTGCATGTTGCAGATGCTGCAGATTTTCAGGGGAATGCCGCTAAATGTACAGTTTAGCAGCTGAGCAGTGAGATCTGCAGTCCATTCTTTTACATGAATAGACCAAACTCATTTACTAAGGTAATGCAGAGAACTAAGATGATCTCTAAGATGATTTGCAATAACCCATATCAAGCATTTTGACAGGTTGCTCTGAATTACTACAGTTCACAAATATCCTCTGTGTTCTTATAGTATAGCAATAGGCAAAACTTCTTCCTTCCTTTTTTTTAAATTTTTTTTTTTTTTAGTTTTGGATAGAGTGGCGATGGACAGGGCCGTCTTTTCGATTGGACCCTGGGCAAACATTTTTTGGGCACCACCCCCCCCCCCCCATCAAATTTCAGGCTCCACCTGCTCATACAATAAATAGCAGCTAAACTCAAAACCAGTTTACTGACTCAGATCAGGCAGCTATTGTTATTGGTTGCCAGAGGTTACAGTGTATCATTACCGCTCATGGACTGGTTGCTAGAGGTTACAGGACACATTATGGGTCACTGATTATTTGCTAGAGGTTACAGCACATGACTTCTGTTTGTTGATTGGTTGCTGGAGATTACTGTACATCAACACTGCTCACTGGTTGCTAGGGGTTACTGGACATCCTCACCACTCACCAATTGGATTGCTAGAGAATATTGCACATTATCACTGCTCACTGATGGGTTGCTAGAGGTTACTGCATATACGATTCCTTACCGTTCAATGATTGGTTGCAAGACGTTAGTGCACATCATTACTGCCCACCGATTGGTTGCTAAAGGTTACAGCACATCATCTCAGTGCGGTAAATAACTACTGCGGTATTGTTTCGATAATGCAATATTTTCATGCAGTAATTTATTGCATTAAGCTGGTTGCTAAAGAGCGGGTCGGGAAGCCAGCTGCCGCATTCTCAACAACAGATGACTCATCAGCTGACAGCTGAATGTAAAGAAAACATGCCAGCAATTAAAAATAATGAGGATCAGCTTAGCCTGGAATGCTTCTGCCCTCTAGGGCAACATTGCCATATACTTGCTGTTTGTTGTGAGGCCTCAGGTGGATGACCTAAGGGCCTGGATACTGAAGATCTAGTTTGGCACCACTGGAGAAAGGTGTTGCTTGGAAATTGGAAGGAGGCAACCCCGGACATTTTTTGTGAGTACAGACTACTGTGAGAGATTTTAGAGACTTTTGGGCTGCTGCCTGTGATAGAGAGTCAGCTGTATGTTTGGTAACAGGGCCGTTGGTTGATGTCCTGAAGAGCTTAGTCTATCTAGTTCTACATCAAAAGACTCTACTCTTGTTGCTCTAAAGCAGGAATCCTCAAACTACGGCCCTCCAGGTGTTGCGGAACTACACTTCCCATGAGGCATTGTAAAACTCTGACATTCACAGACATGACTAGGTATGATGGGAATTGTAGTTCCTGAACACCTGGAGGGCCGTAGTTTGAAGACCCATGCTCTAAAGGAAGAAGTCTGCGTATAACTGTTTTTGGATTATCCCACTCCATTTCCCTCAACCCTATCCCAGTTACTCCAAAGATTAAAACAACAAAAGAGCACACACGTTGTCTGGTTTTTGAGGAGAAGAGTGTAAGCATGTAAGAGTGACTGTAAGCGTATGCCTGGCTGCTGGGGCATTCTACTGGGAAAGACCCTAAGCGTATTTCCAGTGGCTCCTACAGGAGCAAGCTCTATATATATAAAATCCCAAGTTCAAATTGTGTATTGAGCAAGCCACAGCCTTAATGCCGTTTGGAGAACAGAGACATGTCGGGAGCTGTGAAGACGATCGCTCCTGCTGTTTGTATGTGTAGGTCAGGTTTCTGCAAGGCAGGCACTACACCGCGAGCATGGCAAATTTGTTTATCAAGATGCTCCTCTGCATTATTGATTGGAGCATCTTTATTTTCAGGCAAATGAAAACAAGCTAAAACAACATGACTGGGGCTTGTCTGGATTTTAACCTAGATCACCTTACACTGCTTTCTATTAGCCTTGTTTTTAAAGCTATCGTCTTTTTGGAAAGACATCTTAAAGGGATTGTAAAAGTTTGTTTTTTATTTTCTAAATAGGTTCCTTTAAGCTAGTGCATTGTTATTTCACTAACCCTTTCCTTCGATTTGCCTTCTAATTTATTTTTTCTTTGTTTTCTTTGTCTGAATTTCTCACTTCCTTTTCCTCCTCAGTAAGCTGTTCTGGCTGACTAACCCCCATGGATGATGGGGGCAAGCTTACTGAGGACAAAACAGGAAGTGAGAAATTCAGACAAAGAAAAACAAATATTAAGAAGAGAAATTGAAGGAAAAGGTAAGTGAACCAACAATGACTTAGCTTAAAGGAACATATTTAGAAAATAAAAAACAAACCTTTACAACCCCTTTAAATGCTACAGCTTACAGCGTAAGCTGAACGGTCAAACTTTCACCGTTTTATGTAATGGCACTATACTACCATATGTGGAGACTTTAGAAACCTTTGGGAGCTTAACCACTTGCTTACTGGGCACATAAACCCCCTTCGTGCCCAGGCGAAATTTCAGCTTCCGGCACTGCGTCCCTTTAACTGACATTTGCGCGGTTGTGCGACGTGGCTCCCAAACAAAATTGGCGTTCTTTCTTTCCCCACAAATAGAGCTTTCTTTTGGTGGTATTTGATCGCCTGTGCGGTTTTTATTTTTTGCGTTATAAACAAAAAAAGAGCGACAATTTAAAAATATATATATATTTTTTACTTCTTGCTATAATAAATATCCCAATTTTTTTTTTCTCAGTTAAGGCCGATACGTATTCTTCTACGTATTTTTGTAAAAAAAAAAAATCGCAATAAGCGACTGCTTTGCGCAAAAGTTATAGCACCTACAAAATAGGGGACAGAATTATGATTTTTTTTTAAATATTTTTTTTTTACTAGTAATGGCGGCAATCTGCGATTTTTATTGGGAATGCGACATTACGGCGGACACTTTTGACACATTTTTGGCGCCATTCACATTTATACAGCGACCAGTGCTATAAATATGCACTAATTACTGTATAAATGTGACTGGCATTGAATGGGTTAACACTAGGGGGTGAGGAAGGGGTTAAATGTATATCCTGGGTGTGTTCTAACTGTGTGGGGGGAGGGGGGTGACTGGGGGAGGTGACCGATGCTGTGTCCCTATGTACAAGGGACACAGATCGGTCTCCTCTCTCCCTGACAGGATGTGGAGCTCTGTGTTTACACACAGAGCTCCACGTCTCTGCTCTGTCACCGCCGATCGCGTGTACCTGACGGACACCGCAGCCGCCGGGTACACGCATCGAATCCTCGGCGATGCGACGGCACTGTTTTTCCCCGTTGGGAATTACAAAAACATTGACGTCCAAAGACATGACCCCGGCGCCTCAGGTCCGCGCTGTTGACGTCTTTTGTCAATAGCGCGGATCTGTAGTGGTTAAAGTAGTTCTAAAGCCTAAACATTTTTTACCTTAATTCATTCCTTTCATTAAGGTAAAACATTTTTAGGCATCAGCATCTTCTCTTGGAGCATGTCTGCAGTCTCTGACCATCTCCTGTATCATGTCTGCAGTCTCTGACCATCTCTTGTATCATGTCTGCAGTCCCTGACCATCTCATGTATCATGTCTGCAGTTTCTGAACATCTTTTGTATCAGGTTTGCAGTCTCTAACCATCTTCTGTTATACAGTGCAGAAAATAAGTATTTGAACACCCTGCTATTTTGCAAGTTCTCCCACTTGGAAATCATGGAGGGGTCTGAAATTGTCATCGTAGGTGCATGTCCACTGTGAGAGACATAATCAAAAATAAAAATTCCAGAAATCACAATGTATGATTTTTTTTAATTATTTATTTGTATGATACAGCTGCAAATAAGTATTTGAACACCTGAGAAAATCAATGTTAATATTTGGTACAGTAGCCTTTGTTTGCAATTACAGAGGTCAAACGTTTCTTGTAGTTTTTCACCAGGTTTGCACACACTGGAGGAGGGATTTTGGCCCACTCCTCCACACAGATCTTCTCTAGATCAGTCAGGTTTCTGGGCTGTCGCTGAGAAACACGGAGTTTGAGCTCCCTCCAAAGATTCTCTATTGGGTTTAGGTCTGGAGACTGGCTAGGCCACGCCAGAACCTTGATATGCTTCATTATTTTGCATGGAGCCCCAGTCTGAGGGAGATTGACAGTCATGTTTAGCTTCTTCCATTTTCTAATGATTGCTCCAACAGTGGACCTTTTTTCACCAAGCTGCTTGGCAATTTCCCCGTAGCCCTTTCCAGCCTTGTGGAGGTGTACAATTTTGTCTCTAGTGTCTTTGTACAGTTCTTTGGTCTTGGCCATGTTAGTAGTTGGATTCTTACTGATTGTATGGGGTGGACAGGTGTCTTTATGCAGCTAATGACCTCAAACAGGTGCATCTAATTTAGGATAATAAATGGAGTGGAGGTGGACATTTTAAAGGCAGACTAACAGGTCTTTGAGGGTCAGAATTCTAGCTGATAGACAGGTGTTCAAATACTTCTTTGCAGCTGTATCATACAAATAAATAGTTAAAAATTCATAAATTGTGATTTCTGGAATTTTTCTTTTTGATTATGTCTCTCACAGTGGACATGCACCTACGATGACAATTTCAGACCCCTCCATGATTTCCAAGTGGGAGAACTTGCAAAATAGCAGGGTGTTCAAATACTTATTTTCTGCACTGTATGTCCATACCTCTGCTATGCAGTCCCTAACTATATTAATATAGTTCTTTAAGTTAGGCTAAGACAAAGCAATCAAAGCATATTTTATAGGTAAAAGGAAGCACAGGTTTTTGTTTAACCACATCCCTTAAGCCCCTCCCACTATTATGTGCTTTAGCACACCCAAAATTTACCACAGTGAAGCGTCTTTTTATTCCTCCAGTGTCCCTCATACTGAAGTTCAAATGTTGGGAGGTATGGGCTAGGAGCGCAGGTGGGGAACCCGAGAAGAGGAGGTTTGGAGCGCTCTCTGCAATTCCATTGCACAGAGCAGGTAAGTATAGAGATGTTTGTTCTTATCTTCAAAAAAAAAAAATCCATTACAATCGTTTTTACATTTGGAGAGGGAAGGTTGTATAGATGGCCAAATTAGGTCATGGCCAAAATATTGATATTTTAAAGGGGTATTAAAGTATTTAAAAAAAAAAAAAAACACTGACAGTTTGGGTTCTTATGATGGAAAAGACTTTAGAGGTCTCTTTTATCATAAATGCCTCTCCCAGCCTTATCAGCAGTAATGTCATTTGAGCTGAGCATGTGCAGCTCAGATCACGTTTACAGCACCCGCTGTGTGCCATGGGGAGGTGACTCCTGTCACATTCATGAGAGTGACGCGACCATTGCCCCGACTAGAGAGTGAGAACCCAGAAAGAAGACCAGGGTGTGAATAAGGCGCCGAGACCTGCCGGAGTGCTCTGTAGACAGGTAATTCTGTCAAAACGTGTTAATATGCCAAGCATACTGTGGCCCCATAAAATAAAATAAAATGTGGCTGAGTTTAATACCGCTTTAAGAGAATATCTATTGATTTTTCAATATTTGTTCTTAAGTTTTTTTTCTCTAGGTAGTAAAAATAATAATAATATAAAAAAAAAAAAAAAAGATTCACTATAAATTATTTGTACTTGCCATTTACAAATATTATACCATAATCTAGATTGTAGCAATCTATTGATTTAGATTTAATTTCAGTGTTTGTTTTTTGCTTATTCTTTACCAAATATATTAAAAAGTTTGTATACAGAGATCAGCAGCATACGCCTCATGCACACAGCAGAATAACTCACCAAAGTGACAATACCATTCTATTCAGTTCAAGGTTATAAACAAAGAATACAGTTTCAGTCAGACAAAGAACCACAAGGCAAATGTATTTCAACATTCCAAAGTTTTTTTTAGCTGACCCATGTTGCTCTGTGAATTATTTTCTGAAATGTAATTTGTAAATAAAGATTGTGAACTATATACAAAAACCGACAGTTTAAAAATGTGTAAATTAAAAAAAATACAACATGTTGCTTGATAGTGAAAATAGCGTGGAAACTGGCAAAATGAAGCAATGCAATGACAAATGCAAACAGTCCAGTGCATATTCAGGTACACCGGCAGCATACCGGTATGTATGGTGGATATATAAATGGTAAAATGTCAGGTTTCTGTGATGTAAAAAAATGAGACAAAGATAAATAATTTCAGAACTTTTTTCACCTTTTCTTGTGACCTATAAACTGTACAACTCAATTGAAATACAAACTGAAATCTTTTAGGGAGGTAAAGTAAAAATAAAAAAATTAAATAATGCGGCTGTGCACACCCTCTTATAACGGGGGATGCAGCTGTGTTCAGAATTAAGCAATCAAATTCAAACTGATGTTAAATAGGAGTCAGTACACACCTGCCATCATTTAGAGTGCCTCTGATTAACCCCAAATAAACTTCAGCTGTTCTAGTAGGTCTTTCCTGACATTTTCTTAGTCGCATCCTACAGCAAAAGCCATAGTCTGCAGAGAACTTTCAAAGCATCAGAGGGATCTCATTGTTAAAAGGTATCAGTCAGGAGAAAGGTACAAAACAATTTCCAAGGCATTAGATAGACCAAGGAACACAGTGAAGACAGTCATCATCTAGTGGGGAAAATATGGCACAACAGTGACATTACCAAGAACTGGATTTTCCTCTTAAATTGATGAAAAGACAGGAAGAAAACTGGTCAGGGAGGCTGCCAAGAGGCCTACAGCAACATTAAAGGAGCTCCAGGAATATTTAGCAAGTATTGGCTGTGTGGTACATGTGACAACAATCTCCTGTATTCTTCATATGTCTAGGATAGAGTGGCAAGACGGAATACATTTCTTACAAAGAAAAACATCCAAGCCCGGCTAAATTTTGCCAAAACACATCTGAAGTCTCTCAAAACAAACAAACGAAAATGCAGCGCAACAGTAGGTAAATTAATAGTGTCACTTTATAGTCTAAAAGAGCATAAACAACACAAAAAGATTAACAGTCTCCTGAAGTCTCTCAAAAGCATGTAGGAAAATGTGTTACGGTCTGATGAAACCAAGGTTGAACTTTTTTGGCCTTAATTCCAAAAGATAGAAACAACACTGCACATCACCAAAAGAACACCATACCCACAGTGAAGCATGGTGGTGGCAGCATCATGCTTTGGGGCTGTTTTTTATCAGCTGGAACAGGGGCCTTGGTCAAGGTAGGGGGAATTATGAACAGTTCCAAATATCAGTCATTATTGGCACAAAACCTTCAGGCTTCTGCTAGAAAGCTGAACATAAAGGGGAACGTTACCTTTCAGCATGACAATGACCCAAAGCATACATGCAAATGACCAGGAATGACTTCACCAGAAGAAGATTAAAGTTTTGGAATGGCCCAGCCAGAGCCCAGACCTGAATCCGATTAAGTCAAGATGTGCCATGCTGATAGACTCATCCCCAAAAAGACTGAGTACTGTAATAAAATCAAAAGGTGCTTCAACTTAAAGAGGGGGTTCACCCTTAAAACAACTCTGTGTCATCCCATGCAGCATACTGGCGTCAGCGCCAGTATGCTGTTTTTTTTTTTTTTTTTTAATCTCTGTACTTACTGTTTAATTGCTTTTATTTTGTCCCTACCGCAGGGAATGGCGCGGCTATGGAGCGTCACGGCTTCCGAAAATGGCCAACTAGCACTCGGGTCTTCCCAGCGCTATGCGGCGCCTGCGCACAGACCTAGGAGCCTGCGCAGTCAGCCTGCGCAGTCAGCTCCTAGGTCTGTGCACAGGCACCGTATAACGCCGGGAAGACCTGAGTGCTAGTAGCCTATTTTCGGAAGCCGTGACGCTCCATAGCTGCGCCATTCCCTGCGGTACAGATATTAAAAAAAAAAAAACAGCATACTGGCGCTGACGCCAGTATGCTGGATGGGATGACACAGAGTTGTTTTAAGGGTGAACCCCCGCTTTAAGCCCTGTACACACGATCGGTTGGTCTGATAAAAACGGACTAATGGACCGATTTCATCTGACGCACCGATCCTGTGTGGGCCCCATCGTTTTTTTATCCATCGGTGAAAAAAAATAGAACCTGTTTTACATTTTTCTTATGGTTAAAAAAAACGATCGTCTGTGGGGAAATCTATTGGTCAAAATCCACACGTGCTCAGAATCAAGTCGACGGATGCTCGGAAGCATTGAACTTAGTTTTTCTCAGCACGTCATAGTGTTTTACGTGGCGGCGTTGGACACGATCAGATTTTTAACCGATTGTGTGTAGGCAAGACTGATGAAAGTCAGCTTCATCGGATATCCAATGAAAAAATCCATTGCATTAGATTCCATCAGATATCCGATCGTGTGTACAGGGCATAAGTATTACTGTAAGTGTGCACACTTATGCAACCATATTATTTTATTCGTTCTTCCCTCCACCATAAAGATTTCAGTTTATTGTTCAACTGAGTTGTACAGTTTATAGGTCACATGGACAAAAGGGTCAGGACAAAAGGGTTTATAGGTCAGGTGGACAAAAATTCTGAAATTATTTATCTTTGTTTAATTTTTTTACATTATTCTGACTCCGATTGTTGTGATAGCGATATATCCCTTGCTGAGACCTCTATGCCTGGCCTGTATAAGTAGATGTACTCACTGTGGACAATCCTTGTCAGATAGCTGAACTCGTCAATACCGATTCATTCAAAAGAGGTGTTTATTCTTTAACTTCAGGGGTTACAGCAGATAACAGGAACAGCAGATGAATGGTAATAGTATTGTGCGGTCAAAAGATGATGCCTTTCCCAAGTACCGTGCAGATACATGTGTGTCCTTGTACATGTGGCTTGCTTAGCTGAGAGAATGACACAGGAAGTACTACCCACAGGAAGTAGGGAGGGGCATACATAAACTGGAAAATGTGGTAACTAATGAGGAATTACAGAGAACATGTACATTGCAAGAAAGGCCACTAGATGGCAGCATAGGATAACACATAGATTTAGCTATGAGAAAATAGTTAGGCAAACCACACTATATGAACTCTAATCTATATAACAATGCTAATATTAACTGAGGCTATGCATCTCATATTCTATGCCCATATTGGGGCAGCACACTCCCCGTCTGGCATGGTAATGCCACTATTTACCTAATACAACGGTAGTTATGCAAATAAACAACAGCGCAATTTGCTTGATGTCTTGAAAACCTGAAAGACATAATGGAGAACATGCATATAATGCAACAACAACTATAATATAAAGCTTCAAGTTGTGACAACTAAAGTCCCAGATACTTCCTTCTCGAAGTCGCAGGTAGGATCCAACAGCATACCCAAGTAAGTTCAGTCTCCAAACGGCAAGAGCAAAATGAGTTCCGTGATAGGTCTGATGAAAGTCTTTACAGTCCCTTGTCTTGAAACTTTCACCTCTTCATGGTAGTGCCGTATGAGCAAAGTGGTGATGTGATAGCGAGCAGGTATAATGAGAGGATTCTGTTCTTGCTCACTGAACTTAGCCTTGTTTAAGCGTCCACCAACCCTTAACGTGCCATCATTGTTAATGAATGGGTTCAGGTTAGCAATTGGACTGTTTTTTGGAATGTCCCCCTTGTCACGGATACGTCTGATTTCTGAGCCAAAGACATCCTGTTGTACACTGCGTATTGCGATCAGTTCAGCTTAAGCAATGTCTTTTGCAGAAAGAAGCTTTTGGCACATGTGCCAACCTTGACAGTGAGCATCTGTGGGCTTCGTGTGAAAGCAGCGTGCAATATGAACTAACCTTGCGGTGGTGCGTACCAGCCTTGTCCACTTGGAGAAACGTTCAAAGCGTTGACAGCCCAAGGCACGTCTTTGTTCAGTTCTGGTGACAAGGGTTTTAACTTCAGGACGAACCTCTGGATCTTTGTCGGGTTCTAGAAGACTGAAGACATCAGCCGTGGTTTCTTCTGGATCAGCCAGCAAGAATTCAGGACCTTTTAACCAAGAAGAATTTACAAAGGCACTCGCAGACACTGGCCTGGTGCCATGGTCTGCAGGATTACTTTCAGATGAAACATAATGCCATTGTTCAGGTTTAGATGATTTTCTTATTCTTTCTACACGGTTGCTGACATAGACATAGAAACGTTTAGTCTGGTTGTATATGTAGCCCAGAACAACCTTGCTGTCTGTGTAGAATTTGATGTCATCTATCTGAATGTCTAGCTCACGCAGTATGAAATCTGCAATTTCTACAGCTAGCACAGTCCCACAAAGTTCAAGCCTGGGAATTGTGTGTTCAGGCTTGGGTGCTAACTTAGCTTTCCCAAACAGAAACCCTACATGGGTTAGATTAGCTGAATCTCTCACCTTGAGGTAGGCAACAGCCGCTATGGCCTCAGTAGATGCATCTGAGAAGATGTGAAGCTCTTTCCTCTGACTGGTAGCAAGGGAAGTTGGAGTGTAGCAGCGTGGTATACAGATTCCATCTAAGGCATGTAACGATTGTTTCCAGGACTCCCACTTTGAAAGTTTGTCTATCGGTAGTGGAGCATCCCAATCTTTGATAGTCTCTGAGAGCTGCCTAAGTATGGATTTACCTTGTATGGTGATGGGGGCCACAAATCCCACTGGATCGTATAGGCTGTTCACCACTGACAGAACTCCACGCTTGGTAAATGGCTTGTCTGCAGAGCTGGCTTGAAAACCGAAGGTGTCTTTTAATAAGTCCCACCGAAGGCCCAGACTTCTCTGCACAGGTGGCATGTCCATCCCCAGATTTAAGTCTTTAAACCCTGTGGCATGATCGCCAGGTCGAAAGGCTTTCATAACAGCAACACTGTTTGAGGCAATCTTGTGTAGTCTGAGGTTAGCCTCAGAAAGCATACCTTGTGTCCTTTGGAGCAGGTCTATGGCTTCTTCCGCTGTAGGTAAAGATTTAAGTCCGTCGTCCACATAGAAGTCTCTCTCGACGAAATGTCGAGCATCTGCACCATACTCCTGTTCTCCATCAAGAGCAGTCCTTCGTAAACCGTATGTTGCAACGGCAGGTGAGGGGCTATTTCCAAAAACATGAACCTTCATGCGGTATTCAATCATCTCATTGTCCATGTTGTTGTCACGGTGCCACAGAAACCTTAGGAAGTTCCTATGGTCTTCTCGTACAATAAAGCAATGAAACATTTGTTCAATGTCAGCAGTTATGGCAACTGGCTCTCTTCTGAACCTCATGAGTACACCTACAAGGTTGTTGGTTAGGTTAGGGCCAGTGAGAAGAATATCGTTCAGGGATACGCCCTGATGCTTGGCACTGGAGTCGAACACTACCCTGATTTGTTTTGGCTTACGTGGATGGTACACTCCGAAGAAAGGTAGGTACCAGCACTCATCGTGTATTTGAAGAGGTGGAGCTGGCTCAGCGTGCTCATTGTCAAAGATCCTCTTCATAAAGGTAATGAAATGGTCCTTCATTTCAGGCCTGTTCTTTAGTGTTCGTTGAAGTGAGTTGAATCTGGATAAAGCCTGTTCACGATTGTTTGGCAGTCTGACCTTTGCAGCACGAAGAGGCAATGGTGCAACCCAGCTGTTGGACTCATCCTTGAAGAATTCTTTGTCCATTATTTTGATGAATTCTCTGTCTTCAACTGACAAGGCTATTTTGTTGTCGTCACTTGTGGTACAAAACACTGTGGTACCTAGGTTGTCGTCACAAAGGATAGGAGTGACATCAGGTACTTGGATGATGTCAAGAGGCTTCTCCTTTACTTCATAATGGTGAGGGCACTCTTTGAAGTGGGATGCACGTCCATTTCCTAACATGTAAGTTTTGAAGGAGTGGATCTCAGATGACGTACACATTCTATCCAAGCATACATCGCCCACTATTACCCAGCCTAGATCAAGTCTTTGTGCATAAGGGGCATCCTCAGGTCCATCACACTGCTCACGTACCTTATGTACTCTGAGAATGTCTCTTCCTAGCAAAACTAAGATTTCAGCATTCATGTCCATTGCGGGAATCTCATCAACAAGGTGCCTTAAGTGAGGATGGTGATATGCAGCCTCTGGAGTAGGAATCTCTTCTCGTTCGTCTGGTATCTGGTCACACTCAACTAATGTTGGTAGGAGTATGCCATCTTTCCCTTCGATATGAGACACCATGAACCCATCGCGACCCTTCTGCCGAAAGTCTCTACGCGACCAGAACAGGTTCTGAGAGTATACGGTGTGGCATGACCCTCAATGCCAAAGATCTCAAAGAATTTAGGCTTGACCAGGGATCTGTTGCTCTGTTCATCTATTATGGCATACATCCTGGCAGCTTTTTCAGGTTGATCCTCTGGGTATACCTTAACAAGGCATATCTTGGCACAGCACCTGTGATCTAAACCTCCTCCACAGACTTCTGTGCATGAAGAAGAAACATTCTCCTTGGCTAGAGCGTGGCTTTGTTGCTCCCCGCCATGATTTGAGAGAGGGGTGGAGGTAGGTAGCTGCTGTGGGATGTCTGTAAGTGGAGAAGGATGCATAGCTGTCACATGTCTTTCGCTACTGCATTCTGTGCACTTGATGACAACTTTACAGTCCTTGGCAAAATGACTATAAGAAGCACAGCACCTGTAGCATACTCCAAGTTTCTGGAGAATCTCCCTGCGTTCTTGTAAAGTCTTTGCTCTCAGCTCCCGGCATTTCTTAAGAGGGTGAGGCTTCTTATGAATAGGGCACTGACGATTAGGATCTTTATCTCTACCACCCAAATCACTCTGGTATGCATGAGAGGACACAGGTGGTGAGATGTCTGTCCTTTTAACAGATATTGCTCTATGAAAGTCTCTGCGTTTAGCTGCTGTGTTATCATACCTTGGTGATGGTGATGATGATGAAGCAGGTAAGTTGGGTTCACTGAAGCTGAAGCTGGGATCATTTCTCATCCAGGCTTGTTCACTGATGAACCTGCAAAAATATGAGAATGGAGGAAAGGCTACGTCATAGTCTCTTTTGTACCTTGAGCCCTGCTGCGCCCATCTCTCTTGCAGGCCGTATGGCAGTTTAGACACCACTGGATTGACACCATGAGCAGTGTCCAGGAAGCTTAGTCCAGGTAGACGTGGGTCTGACTTTGCCAACTCTAACTCCATGAGGAGGTCACTTAGATCTTGGAGCTTGCGATAGTCTTTGTTCCCTATTTTTGGGAAGTTTTGCAGTCTCTTGAATAGAGCGCTTTCTATGGCTTCTGAGCTACCATAGGCTTGCTCAAGTCTTGCCCATGCAGCAACAAGACCTGCATCTGGGTGGTCAACATGTACTGTCCTCAGTCTTTTAACACGATTTGCAGATTCTGGCCCCAGCGACTTTATGAGATAATCAAGTTCCTGCTTGGCAGTAAGGTTGAAATCAGCAATAGCAGCCTTGAAGGTTGATCTCCAGGCCCTGTAGCTCTCTGGACAGTCATCAAACCTTAAGAGGCGAGTGTTAATGAGCTCACGGTGTGCCATATATCTGGCGAAGTCATTCAAGTCTAATCTCTCACTCTTTGGTGCCAAAGTAACTTGTGGAACCCCTTGGGTGTGAAAGTTCTCTGGTGAAGAAGGGTGAGGTTTACCAGGATAAAATGATGTTGCATGAGCGCTTAACTTTGGTGTAGTCTCTAAGGCTTCTGCTGGCTGTGGCTGTAGCTGCGGCTTGTCGCTGGAAGTCACCTTGTTGTTGGCAGGAGTCGATGTGGTTTGCTGCGTAGATGCACTTGTGTTGTGGACTTGAGGAGGCTCAGGCATTTGGAGCTGAGAGGTCACTGTATTGAGAGTCAGAACAGTGTTGTTAGTAGGAGGTATAGGAGATGACTCTGTAACTTTGTAAGCATTATGCTTTAGCACATATTCACTGGTGCGTTCAATTGGATCTTCCAGTTCTGCTGGGATAAGACAGTCTGAATTAGTACTTTGACCCATTGCTTGTTCAAGGACTTTCAGCCTTGCTAGAGCACCTGCTTCCTCTTTCTCTATTTGCAGAATCTTTATTTGGGATTCCATCTCTGCTTGGCGAGTTTTGCTCTGAGCTTCCATCTCTGCCTGGCGAGCTGCCATCTCTGCTTGCAGAGCTTTGCTTTGGGCTTCCATCTCTGACTGGCGAGCAGCCATCTCTGCTTGCAGAGCTTTGCTTTGGGCTTCCATCTCTGCTTCTTTCTTAGCAAGGGAGCTTTGCGCTTTTCTGGATTCAGCATCAGCGCGGGCCTCTATTAGCTTGTCGCTTAATGTTGAACTTCTGGAGCGAGAGGATCTAGAAGAACGTGCAGTGTGCTTGGTTGATATTGATCTGTGAGATCTGGTCTCTTGCAGTTGAGCAATGCGGAGTTCTGCCTTACACTGTGCATTTTGCACTAAGAGATCCCTTTGTTGGTTCAGTGCATCAGTATTGGTCAGTTCTGCTGAAAAGTCCTCTATATTACAGTCTTGCAAGAAGGCAGTGTATTTTGCAGACAGCCGCTGGTAATGTTCATACGCAGCAGATAGGCGATCTATAGAGTCTCTTAATTCAGCTGGTTGATCATTAAAGTGTGGCAAAACTGACATGCAGTGTGAAGTTTTGTCCCAGAGGTCTGACAGCTTGCTGGAGAACTCATCTCTAGTGTATTCATAGTTTTCTCTGAGTTTCTGTGTTGGTTTTATTGTACGCTTGGGTCTTACACTCTGTTCAGCAATATCTGCAGAGTCTGCTCCCTGTACGTCTGCGGGTTCAGAGGCATGATGAATCTGCGTTGGTTTAGCCATAAAGGAGTGTTCAGAGCCTTGTCTAGACATTTCTCACGGTTTTGTAAAAAATGGTACTGTCTCTTTAAGAAGACGAACAGCAGCTTAGACAGGTGGGGTAACACAGTTCAATTTAACAGCTTTCAACATTCACATGAAGCACAGTAAGCTTGTGCGACAATGTGCTTTTCACAAGATGGCGGCTGGCACTGAGCTTGGTTGCAGATTAGGCACACACATATACACAGCAGGCTGTAAGAATTCTATGCATCTTTTGACTAATTCCGACTCCGATTGTTGTGATAGCGATATATCCCTTGCTGAGACCTCTATGCCTGGCCTGTATAAGTAGATGTACTCACTGTGGACAATCCTTGTCAGATAGCTGAACTCGTCAATACCGATTCATTCAAAAGAGGTGTTTATTCTTTAACTTCAGGGGTTACAGCAGATAACAGGAACAGCAGATGAATGGTAATAGTATTGTGCGGTCAAAAGATGATGCCTTTCCCAAGTACCGTGCAGATACATGTGTGTCCTTGTACATGTGGCTTGCTTAGCTGAGAGAATGACACAGGAAGTACTACCCACAGGAAATAGGGAGGGGCATACATAAACTGGAAAATGTGGTAACTAATGAGGAATTACAGAGAACATGTACATTGCAAGAAAGGCCACTAGATGGCAGCATAGGATAACACATAGATTTAGCTATGAGAAAATAGTTAG
Organism: Rana kukunoris; assembly: GCA_029574335.1. NCBI lineage: Eukaryota > Metazoa > Chordata > Amphibia > Anura > Ranidae > Rana > Rana kukunoris. The sequence continues at coordinate 518,673,396 of CM056049.1, forward strand.
GCAAACCACACTATATGAACTCTAATCTATATAACAATGCTAATATTAACTGAGGCTATGCATCTCATATTCTATGCCCATATTGGGGCAGCACATACATCACAGAAACCTGACATTTTAACAGGGGTGTGTATACTTTTTTTCACATCCACTATGTATGTTCTCTAAAGACCTAGAGTAGCAGCAGCAACATGTGTGCAAATTGTATTCCCCAGTGGAGAGATTGTTGCTATCTCCTCTACTAGTGACCAGAAGAGTGACCAAAACAACACTTTCTGGACTAATATGTTGCACTTGATTCTTGAATCTGGATATATCCTATTGGTGTCCAAAGTTCTGAGGTGTGTACTTAATCTTTTGAGGGTCTGTATTGAAGGTGCAGCATGTAACGGTGGGTCAGATGTACTAGATCTCATTTTTGTCTAGCCAACAGCATTAGTGCTATTTGTTTTATACCATGTGCTCAAAGGTTTTACATCTGTGACAGTTTCAGCACATACAATAGAAAAAGCCTGGCCCTCCCAATCCACTTGTCTTGTATTGTAACTGTACTGCCTGACGTCATTTGCAAAGCACTGCAAAAATTCTTGGCGCTATATAAATACTGAATAATGATTCATAAACTATAACCAAAGGCAAAACTTTTTTTAGCGGAGAAGTCGACGCATGCTTGGAAGCATTGAACTTTGTTTTTTCATCACGTCGTTGTGTTCTACGTCACCGTGTTCTGGTCTGATCGGATTTTGGTCCGATGGTGTGTACGCACATCAGACTATCAAACAAGTTCAGAGTTGTCTGATGAAAACGGTCCGTCGGACAAGTTTCATCAGACATGTCTGATCGTGTGTACAGGGCCTTAGTTTTTATTGCTGTCTGTGCCCTCTGTTAAAGGGGTTGTAAACCCTCAAGTTTTTTCCCCCTAATGCATTCTATGCATTAAGGTGAAAAACCTTCTGTAGTGCAGCAGCCCCCAGAGCCCTCCATTTACTTACTTGATCATTCCAGGAACCGTGGCGAGCACAGCAGCTCCAGCCATTGGCTCCCGCTGCTGGCAATCGAATCCAGTGAAATGGGAGCCAGGGGGCGGGGCCGAGTCTAGCTGTCTGTGTCAATAGACGCAGTAGCAGGACTCAGTAGAGTGCCCCCATGCAAAGTGGCTCTAAGTGGGGCACTCGAAAAGAGGACCAAGGAGCCCCGCTGAGGGACCCCAGACGAGGAGGTGCCAGGCTGCTCTGTGAAAAACCCTTGCATGAAGAAAGTAAGTATAATATAAAGAAAATCACAAATTTGGGTTGTCCCCAGAAAAGTAATAGAGGAGAATTTTCCAATCTTCCGTCAGAAAAAATCTGACAGGGATTATAACCCTCCCTTGCTCTATTCAAATAAAAAAGTTTTGTCTATAATTCTACTTTTAATACTCTCTGAATTGCACGAAATGCCTCACCCCAGCACCTGTGTGTGTACTGGTTTAGAGAGATTTTGTACCAAGCTTGCACATGAGAACATGCACCAAATGCTCCCATGTAAAAGAAATGAAACTGTAGCTATACATTTATTCATTTTTCTACTGAAGTAAAAAGGAGGCCTGATAGGGTGTTTGGCGCAGGTTTTGATTAATGAGGGTTTCTCTTTGGGATGTCTCAATAAAAAAGAGAAAGCACATTTAGTACCTTCGGCACCTAGAATCCCTGTGATCTATTATCTGCCCAAAGTGCATAAGAGTATGACCAACCCGCCTGGTCGTCCGATTATTGGCGGTATAGATTCCGTGACCACACGCATTGGCAGATATATAGATGAATTTTTGCAACCGCTAGTGACTACTACCCCTTCCTATTTACATGATACGACACAAGTGATCAACCTTTTGGCAGATTGCGGTTGGAAGGAAGCCTTCATTCTGGCCACTGCTGATGTAAATTCTTTGTATACGATCATCTCCCACACTCATGGTTTGGAAGCAGTTCGTTTTTATTTACAACAGGATGTTACATTATCAGTGATTCAGAAGGATTTCATTATTAACTTATTAGTTTTCGCCACTAGTCATAATTATTTTTGGTTTGTAAGAAATTTTTATTTGCAGAGATGCGGAGTAGCCATGGGAGCTAAATTTGCTCCAAGCCTAGCAAACCTTTTCATGGCCTTTTGGGAAAGGGAAGTGATTGACACCAATCCTCCCAGAGAATTGAGGCTATGGAAAAGGTACATTGATGATATCTTGGTATTATGGGAGGGCGATCTCTCATCCTTAGAAAACTTTTTCTCTAGGTTGAATAACAATGATAGGGGTATTACCCTGAAGCACGAGGCAAGTGAGTCGCAGATCCACTTTTTGGATCTCAATATTATAGTGAAGGATGGCTCTATGACGACTACCACTTACTTCATGGAAACTGATCGCAATGCGTACATCCCTCTCAACAGTTGCCATCATTCTCAATGGCTCAAAGCCGTCCCTAAAGGCCAGTTCCAAAGAATTGGGCAGAACTGCACCACACTGGCAGATTACCATCAGCAAAATCTAGATTTATAGAAAAGGGCTATAATGAGGCCAGTATAGTTGATACCATCAAGGAGGTTGGTAATTTGGATTGGAATCAAATGTTGAGTGGTGAGAGCAGGCCTAAGGCCAATACAGACCATCCATTTGGTAATGCTATGGTTACTGGGTATTCAAACCAACATTTCTCTGTTAAAAACATTTTTAAAGCGACACCGGAACATTTTGAAAAACGACAAAGTTCTGGGTCCAGTCATTCCTGACCAACCAGTTGTCATCTTCAGAGGGGCACCGCTTTTGCGCCTTAAAATAGCTCCCAATGTGATTGAACCTCCTAACACCGTTCATTTTTTTTCAGGATATGAAAGCATTTTTTTTCGTGTGGAATGTGCAAAATTTGCCAAATTAATTCATTTCAAGGGCGGAAACTTTTGTCTTTTCAGACTGATAGGACGTATGATATTGACTCCTTCATTACATGCTCTAGCGAACATGTCGTATATCTTATACAGTGCCCATGTTCAAGACAATATATTGGACGGACTAAACAAGCTCTTCATGTGAGACTGGAGGAGCATGTGGACAATGTAAGACAGGGTTTCCCTAAGCATAATTTGTCAAAACATTATGCAAAACATGATGATAAGCAAATTAATGGAACCCTTTTTTTACCTATTAAAAAATTGAGTCCACATTGGAGGGGTACCAATAAAGTTCGATCCATATCTAACTTGAAACACAATGGATTTTTAATTTTACGTCTTTTGTCCCGTATGGGTTAATTGTGGATTGGGACATTAATTGTTTCCTTAATAATGCATAATACGTCCCACTCGTTTTTATCAAAAATATTTTTTTAAATATTTTTTAATAATTAAAAGTAATTTCTATTTTATTTTTTATTGAGTATATTTAGTTATATATTTAATAAGTGTAGAATATTTTATGTGAAAAGTTTTTTATCAAACAAGCTCTAATATAAATATTCTGTGATTTTTTTATATATATTTTATTTTTTATATTTAAACTTTTGGCGGTTTTTCCTTCTGTTTCTATTTCTCCCATTACTGAATTCCATTATGTGTGATTTTCCTTTTTTTCCACAAGATGGCAGTCTTTCGTATACATCCTTTTATTTTTGTTATGCTCCTATTGCGTCGTATGTTAATACGTAGACGATTTCTAATGTTTCCAGTGTTTTCCCCATCATGCCCTTTCAAGTGCCCCCAGTTAAGATGGAGTCACGCTGTTATATAAGGGCCCTGTGATGACGTGTAAACCAGTAGCCTATCCCGACGACATCTTTTGATGACGAAATGTACGTAGGTGTGGCCTAACTGAGTGGAACGTCATCACGTTTATGGAGACACGGAGCCTAGCAGATGGGACCAGAACGAACGAGACGCCGCTTCCTTGCAATTTTATCGTGCCATTTTATTCAACATAACTGTGAGTGCAACTTTATTTCTTATTAAACCCGCTTTCCAACGGTACTTCACTATGGAGTTTTCCTTAATTTTTTTATTCCATATGAGTTTACTTGCTGGATTGATTACACTGAAACGTCCTTTACTTGCTGGATTGATCATATTGAGGATTTGCATATTCATCCCATATGTCTGGAGAGAGTCTATTCGGGAAGACTTAACCACTTAAGACCGGGACCAAAATGCTGCTAAAGGACCTTGCCACTTTTTGCGATTCGGCACTGCGTAGTTTTAACTGACAATTGCGCGGTCGTACGACGTGGCTCCCAAACAAAATTGGCGTCCTTTTTTCCCCACAAATAGAGCTTTCTTTTGGTGATATTTGATCACCTCTGCGGTTTTTATTTTTTGCGCTATAAACAAAAATAGAGCGACAATTTTGAAAAAAAAAACAATATTTTTTACTTCTTGCTATAATAAATATCCCCCCAAAAATATATATATATATATATATAAAAAAAAAAAATCCTCAGTTTAGGCAGATACGTATTCTTCTACATATTTTTGGTAAAAAAAATTTGCAATAAGCGTTTATCAGTTGGTTTGCGCAAAATTTATAGCGTTTACAAAATAGGGGATAGTTTTATTGCATTTTTATAAAAAAAAATGTTACTACTAATGGCGGCGATCAGCGATTTTTTTTCATGACTGCGACATTATGGCGGACACTTAGGACAATTTTGACACATTTTTGGGACAATTGTCATTTTCACAGCAAAAAATGCATTTAAATTGCATTGTTTATTGTGAAAATGACATTTGCAGTTTGGGAGTTAACCACAAGGGGGCGCTGTAGGGGTTATGTGTTCCCTAATGTGTGTTTACAACTGTAGGGGAGTGTGGCTGTAGGTGTGACGTCATCGATTGCAATTCCCTGTATAAGGGATCATGCGATCGATGACGCCGCCACAGTGAAGGACGGGGAAGCCGTGTTTACACACGGCTCTCCGGGGACCGATCGCTGCACTCCAGCGGCGATCGGGTCCGCGGTTCTGGTCCTGGAGCTTCGGACCGGGTCATGGGTGCGCGCCGCGGGCGCGCGCCCATGACCCATGGCTGGGTACTAGCACAGGACGTACCTGTACGTACATGTGCCCAGCCGTGCCATTCTGCTGACGTATATGTGCAGGAGGCGCTCCTTAAGTGGTCCCTGTGCTCATTCGGACCACTGTAGCGACGGTCATTCATTTGTGGTAAGGAGACTACATCTCACAATTTGGGTGTCCCTTTGGTGGAAGAAGATTCCTATACACTTCACTTTGATTTGCTTTAATGTATCAATCATTATGGACTTATCCATACATAATTTTTTGGAATGTTGACCACACTTTATGAACTCTATGTCACATTAGCGTTTTTTTCACCTACCTTTATCACCTATTTAATTTTTCAATCTATTTTTTGGGTGCATCAATAATCTTTTAGCGCTGTACTTTTGTTTTGTATATTGTTTGGCGCAGCAGCTCCATTTTTTTCTTCAATTTCCTGATTTTGGCCTCCCAATTTGTCCCTGAAGCACAAATACCTGCTGCCCAATCTATATAGAGTTTTTAAAGGACAGAGAAAACAGAAACTTTTTAAAGTGGCTGTGCCAAGATTGGCACATCCTGCTGAGCTGCAGCATAATGTAGTGATCATTGCTGAAGGGGGACACCTTTTAATTAAGGAAATCCTCCGGGATTACCTGTCTAACCAATGTCCCTCCAGTGATAAATGATCACTGCAATAAGTTATGAGATATCTCAGACTAAGTTCTACGCATACTGCAGAAACAGCAGCTCAGAGTAATGTCTTGTGCCAAAGTCATAAAAGACTTTGCAAGCAAGGCTGTTGCTGTGTAAGCATTGGGACCATAGGGAAAACAGAAGCAGCAGCCTCGCCTGTTGCAGTCATTAGCATTTTCTTGGAGGCCATGGTAAATATTAAGGAAACCTGAGACAGGAAGAATCGGAGCACACAACGGACAGGGCTAACTATGGGGAAATACGAAGCCATAGTGTTGGGGCAACAGTCATGTTAACATGTGAGCAAGGGGGATGAAAGGGAGAAAAAAGGGAAACCATTCAAGGAACAGAAACTGCGGGGGGCACATTAAGGCAGACCCGGAGCTAGGAAAGAAATGGATAAGCGCAGGGCATACATGACAGGGTGGAAGGGGAAGCAGACAGCGTGGGGTTAATTGTGTAAAAAGTGGTAAGAAATGTATAGTGCTTTTCGGATTGGCTGATGAGATGAGGTGATGGGAAAGTGTGTAGGGGCATATGCCAAACAAATACAAAGAGATTTCTGAGCTCAAACCTAACAACCAGGCAGCGACCAACCGAATTGACCTGTCTAATGGTATGCGTTAAGAACAGGGGTTTAGACTGCACACATTTGCAAATGCATGCGTGAGCTACAGGACCGTCAAGGTACCCTGTTTTCTGTAGTCCTTACTCTAACTTCTGAGAGTCTCCAGAATGAAAGCACATGCATTTTGGATAGACAGAGGGCAGGAGAGCCTGGAAGGAGCCCACTCCTCCTTAAAGGTACAGGGGCACACTGAACACTTAGCACATAGGACTATGGCAGAAAAGGTGTCAGTTCGTTGTCTGACCAATATATGCAAATACAAACAAGTAGTTACTGTCCCCCACCTCTAACTGGGTAGGAGGATAGTTTACAGGGAGGGGTGTGACGGAATCGGTAGGAGAATTAAAGCTGTCGTATGAACGCCCCCCCTCCGTCCCTATTTGTTTTGGTTACTTTGGGTTTGGTGGTAGTTTGTAGTGCATGTTTTGGTAGTTTTGGGTCCTTGAAAGGGTTGAAAATGTGGTGTTTTGGGAAAAAGGTTGGGAACCATCGTTAGTGTGGTGCCCTCTAGTTGGTGTGGTCCAAATGGTGACCAGGTAGTGTAATACTTGTAATGTGTCTGAGTTCAGCTGGGATTGTTCCTGGGGTGGTTTCCTGCAGCCGGGGGCATAATTTAGCTAGTAATATGGTACCTTCAAGGACTAAGTTGATCTGTAATGTTATGTTTTTGTTTTTTATTCACACGTTGTTTATAATAAAATGCCTTACGCTCATTGAATCTCACTTTGGATGTAGATATTTATTTGGTATAGTGAGAGGTCGAGTTTGGGGAGTTTTTTTTTTTTTTTATAAAATAGGGTGGGTTCGCGCCACGAGCCCACCCAGGTGTTACAATGGCGAATGATGTGCCCGCCGATGCCCCGACCCTGCCGCTGCCCTTTGTGCCCGTCTCCTACTTGGGGTAAGTGGTGGTGGACCGGCAGACGGCGAGAGGGGAGATTGAGGTGCTGCGGGGGGTGGCTGTTTGCTGCCCCCCCCCCCGCCTAAACTAAAAGCCACCAGCCGCCACTGTTTGGGATATTTATGTTAGAGCATATTTAGGCTGTAAAGGGTCTGGGCCAGATTTTCAGAAGCGATATGACGGGGTATCACAGATACCCCGTCGTATCGCCGTTTTTTTGCCCGTGTATCTATGCGTGTGATTCCTAGAATCACTTACGCATAGATACAGGTGAAGATCCGCCATGTGTAAAATAATTACACTGGCGGATCGTAGATGTAATGACAACTCCGGCCGCTAGGTGGCCTTTACATTGTTTTCTCATTTGCTTATGCAAATGAGGCTAATACGCCGATTCCCGAACGCTTTTACGCCACCCCATCGTGGTTAACGTCGTTTTCGTCCACGTAAGGTTACCCCTGCAAAGATGTGGAGTAACCTTACGAAGTCCCGTCGGATGCCATGTTAAGTATGGCCTCGGGACCGCATCGTGTTGTGCGTCGTTTACGTCTTTTGCATACGTCGATTCTCAATGGGGCTGGCGTACGCTACGATTACGTCGTTTACATTGAGAAAGTGTGATGTCCTTTGGAGCATGCGCACTGGGATTTAGTCGCGGCCGGCGCATGCGCAGTTCAATCGGCACGGGGGCACGCTTAATTTAAATACAAGTCGCCCCCTTTGAATTACGCGGCCGTACACTGGGCCATTTACGCTACGCCGCCGCTAACTACGGAGCAAGTGCTTTGGGAATAAAGCACTTGCTCTAGTACGATGCGGCGGCGTAGTGTAAATGGCTAACGCTACGCCGCCGGAATTCTATGAGAATCTGGCCCTCTGTGTATATGAGCCCTTAGGTGTAAATAGAGATTATACAATTATAAAATATGTATATGAACATTTTAGTGACTCTGCCAGAGACATTCACATGATTGGATTTTATTTTGCAGGCCAAGAAGAATGTTGCAATTTCTGTTATTCCATGTAGTTATGCTTTAAAGAAGCATATTTATACAGTTTTCATTCTACCTTAAAAACTACTAGGAATATTATATTTGGATCACTTAATTTTGAATATTTAAGATGACTCTTCTGCAAGAATAAAGAAAATGTGTGCTGCATTTGCTAGAATTTGAAATGTATGTGTATTACATTTACCAGTGCATTTAAGTTTTTTTTTTCTTTACGGCTTGCAGTGGGAATTCAAGTGAATGTTCAACCACAAGAATTGTGCCCCTCATTACTGTGCAGAGATTTTCATCCCAACCAGTAGGTGACCCAGAGACTCACGCTGACATTATTAGAGCATGATGTACTGTTCATAAGATGGAAGAAGTCAGCATTTTTTTTTTTTTAGTTTCCAGATTAGAAGGGCACATTTTGTTACTTTCTGATAATGCAAACTTTACCATCCAGCTGCAGCTAGCTGCCTCATTACTAAAACCAATCAACAAAAATGTTATGGGAAAGGAACACCTAACTTGTACAACAAATGTTATAATTATTAAAATCTCCTAGACTCTAAAGAAAAAGTGCGGTTACCCAGAGCAACTAATTAGCAGTAATTGTATTCATTGTCTTGACTGCTTTTCACCTATTAACATTAACTCATGTGGCTTTTTATTTTAGTATGTGCATCATCATCGCTGCTCTTTGAAATGCCTTATCAAAAAAAAAAAGTGTGTATCAATAAATCAAAGCCTTTATATAAAGTGCATCTGCATTTGCATCTCTCTTTCTGGTGAGATCCTGGAAAATCTGAGGATCCCAAATATTATACAAAGATGCTCCAGAACGTCCCGGGGGAAAGGGAACCTAGGTGGAGGGGCCAAATGACTGGGGGGGGGGGGGAGACACACGCTGTGAGAAGATGCACCAGGAAGTGATTGCAGGATAGGGCAGCCAGCGCTGTGTCTATTAGATAGGGCAGGAGGGCGGAGCCTGGCATTTAGGCACGAGACAGGGAAGAGATAACATACAAGCATGGAATTTTTCCCTCCCTCCCTTTAGGCAGCGGTGTGCTATGTGTGTTGGTGTTTTACATTTTTTGTTGTTTCAGGTACTGGTTCCTGAAGTGTATGAAAAGAGATTACCGCTCTAACATGCACAAATGCCAATAACTACAAGCAGCAACCACTAAGTGTTATACATACACTATATTAAACAAGAGAAAAAGATTGGAGTAGCGCAACTCCAATCTTTTTCACTGGTTCCTGAAGGTTGGATGGTGGTTGGTGTGTGTGTGTATATATATATATATATATATATATATATATATACATACCATATATGGTTGGTACGGGTTGGGGCCTGTCATGGACCATGAAATACTGAAATCCTAATTCATGTATTACAGATTTGATTCTGAACCCCAGCCTACTTAAGACTACTTGCCCAACATCCTCGAGTGACCCGTTTGGGTCCCACTGCGGATGTTGAACTATTTCCCAGGGGGAGTAATGTCATGGACCATGAAATACTGAAATCCTAATTCATGTATTACAGATTTGATTCTGAACCCCAGCCAGGTCAACAGACTCATAAGTGATACTTATTGTCCATTGTGTGATAACCCTGTTTAAAGCCTTTCTATTATCAGGTGTAAATGACTTCTGCCCTGTCTCTGGTCTCCAGACAGTTCCATTGTTCTGTGGCTGGCTATTGTGTACATTGATTGACCCCCTGGGGCTTTTGTCTGAACACACATATTCAGGCTATTCAAGCTTTGGGACCAATCTCTGCTGAGACATTTTCAAGTCCTCATTTGCATGGTTTAAGAGGACCAGATTGAAGACTGCATACTTTACAATGGACCAATAAGAAAGCGGTTGTTGGGGGCGGGATGTTCCAAATCCTGTATAAAGTGTGCTGTGTACTTTCAATAAAGTGTGTCCTGTTACATTCAGCATTAAGCCATGGCTCATGTGTGGATTATTCAGCGATTCCAGGGATATTCCTAGTCGGGGAATATTGGGTGATTTCTTTTATGGGAGAAGAAGGGAATGGATGGCGGAGATATGTTCGACGACCGTCACAACTGGTTGGCAGCAGCGGGATTTTCCCTTCTACTTTCCTTTACACCAGGATTCCAAGCAAACACTGGGAACAGTGAATGGAAGACTGATAAACCCTGCTTAAAAGAAATACACGGAAAGGACTACTGGAAGTTTGTGGAAGGATTGCTAGCAACAAAACCGAGCATCGTAGCAGAATAAATGGAGCTAGACCAGGAGAACTCGGTTGCAGCAACGCCAGCAGTACAGAAGATGGGGACACCAGTGATTCAGGAGGAGGAATCACCAGCTAACAAGCTAATAAGAGAGAAATTAGCATGGTTCGGTCCGAACCCAACGGCGGATGTGGTGCTGAAAGTGATGACCCTAGTAGCGGAGGAGGCTAAACAAATAAGAAACGCAGAGCTACAGTTAAAACTGGCAGCAGTCCAACAAGCAGCCGCACATTCTCCAAACAGTGAGTACAGCACAGCAGACACAAGGAAGATTCCGTTTAGAGCTTTTAAAGCTTTTGATGAGAAAGAACGAGAGCGGCAACATGAGCTGAGAATTGCAGAAATACGACGATCGGTGACAACGCCTAAAGAAGCAGCACCAAATGAAAGACAGGAGATGGTGAACCTCTATCCCCAGACACCAGTTGCAGAGACAGGGGATCTGATAGACTTCTCTGCTGAGGAAGAACAACCTGATGGGCCTCCAGCAGAAGAGCTGGTATCAGGGCCACACTTCACTGTGCTCTGCCCAGCCCCAAGAGCAGTATTTGTGGAGTTACAAGGAACTTCCCCAGCTGAAGCGCTGGTCACCGGACAGAGGGTTCAAGACCTCTGCCCCACCCCTGTGGCAGTTTCGGAGGCTCAGGGTGAGAAGATGGCGATCACTCCCCAGCCACAGATTACAGAATGCATGGACTGTTCAGAGGATGTTCTGGATTATGCGCCCCCAGCAGAAGTGCTGGCAACAGGGCAGAGTGCCAGCCATCTCTGCCCAGCACCGGGACCAACTGTGGCGTTCCAGGGAGCCGGGGCGGTTGGCCCCCCTCCCCAGCAACCAGCTGAGGTGGTAAAGCTCTTACTCCCAGCTGAACCACTGGCAGCAGGACAGGATGCTACTGGCGGCTGCACCCCACTACAGCTTGAGTGGATATCAGTGGATGGGACTGTGGTCTCCACTCACAGCAACCCAGCGGAAGAGCTGGCAACAGAGCAGAGTGCCCCGGGCCTCTGCTTTCACCTAACAGAAGAGGGGGGTTCCTGTGGTAGTGGATGGGACTTCAGTCTCCACTGGCACAACCCCAGAAAATGGTACAGGACTGAAACAGGAGGATGTCGGCTTTGCTTTGCAAGCACTGGGGGATTTTCACCTCACATCAGTGGATGGGACTTCAGTCTCCACTGGTATACCCCATAAATGGTGGCCAGTTGGCCCAGACCCCCGACAGCATGATGGACTGAGCCCAGCCACCCTGTCATCTCTCCAGCGGCTGAAAGGACTCCAGGGAGAAGGGCCAGTCCAGGCCTCTCCCCAGTGGCAGACGTGTTCCCTGAGAGAGGCAGAGGATGGCGGGGTGAGTAATGCTCGGTTTGGAGCAAGTGATTTGGGGTACTGTATGGATACCGGCATTGGGGGACTGGAACTACTGACTGAATTCAGAGACAACCCATCTGGTGTCTCCTACTGGGTTAGTCCCCTGCCAAAAGGGGAGATGTGTGACAGGCCTAGCCGGGACAGGGGCTTTTGGAGAGGACTGAATGCGAGCCTCCTGCCGTCCGATTATGGGCCAGGGCCTCAAACCAGGAAGGCGGATGGGTTATCCTGGCAGACAGTCCTGGAACCTTAAGACTACTTGCCCAACATCCTCGAGTGACCCGTTTGGGTCCCACTGCGGATGTTGAACTATTTCCCAGGGGGAGTAATGTCATGGACCATGAAATACTGAAATCCTAATTCATGTATTACAGATTTGATTCTGAACCCCAGCCAGGTCAACAGACTCATAAGTGATACTTATTGTCCATTGTGTGATAACCCTGTTTAAAGCCTTTCTATTATCAGGTGTAAATGACTTCTGCCCTGTCTCTGGTCTCCAGACAGTTCCATTGTTCTGTGGCTGGCTATTGTGTACATTGATTGACCCCCTGGGGCTTTTGTCTGAACACACATATTCAGGCTATTCAAGCTTTGGGACCAATCTCTGCTGAGACATTTTCAAGTCCTCATTTGCATGGTTTAAGAGGACCAGATTGAAGACTGCATACTTTACAATGGACCAATAAGAAAGCGGTTGTTGGGGGCGGGATGTTCCAAATCCTGTATAAAGTGTGCTGTGTACTTTCAATAAAGTGTGTCCTGTTACATTCAGCATTAAGCCATGGCTCATGTGTGGATTATTCAGCGATTCCAGGGATATTCCTAGTCGGGGAATATTGGGTGATTTCTTTTATGGGAGAAGAAGGGAATGGATGGCGGAGATATGTTCGACGACCGTCACAACTGGTTGGCAGCAGCGGGATTTTCCCTTCTACTTTCCTTTACACCAGGATTCCAAGCAAACACTGGGAACAGTGAATGGAAGACTGATAAACCCTGCTTAAAAGAAATACACGGAAAGGACTACTGGAAGTTTGTGGAAGGATTGCTAGCAACAAAACCGAGCATCGTAGCAGAATAAATGGAGCTAGACCAGGAGAACTCGGTTGCAGCAACGCCAGCAGTACAGAAGATGGGGACACCAGTGATTCAGGAGGAGGAATCACCAGCTAACAAGCTAATAAGAGAGAAATTAGCATGGTTCGGTCCGAACCCAACGGCGGATGTGGTGCTGAAAGTGATGACCCTAGTAGCGGAGGAGGCTAAACAAATAAGAAACGCAGAGCTACAGTTAAAACTGGCAGCAGTCCAACAAGCAGCCGCACATTCTCCAAACAGTGAGTACAGCACAGCAGACACAAGGAAGATTCCGTTTAGAGCTTTTAAAGCTTTTGATGAGAAAGAACGAGAGCGGCAACATGAGCTGAGAATTGCAGAAATACGACGATCGGTGACAACGCCTAAAGAAGCAGCACCAAATGAAAGACAGGAGATGGTGAACCTCTATCCCCAGACACCAGTTGCAGAGACAGGGGATCTGATAGACTTCTCTGCTGAGGAAGAACAACCTGATGGGCCTCCAGCAGAAGAGCTGGTATCAGGGCCACACTTCACTGTGCTCTGCCCAGCCCCAAGAGCAGTATTTGTGGAGTTACAAGGAACTTCCCCAGCTGAAGCGCTGGTCACCGGACAGAGGGTTCAAGACCTCTGCCCCACCCCTGTGGCAGTTTCGGAGGCTCAGGGTGAGAAGATGGCGATCACTCCCCAGCCACAGATTACAGAATGCATGGACTGTTCAGAGGATGTTCTGGATTATGCGCCCCCAGCAGAAGTGCTGGCAACAGGGCAGAGTGCCAGCCATCTCTGCCCAGCACCGGGACCAACTGTGGCGTTCCAGGGAGCCGGGGCGGTTGGCCCCCCTCCCCAGCAACCAGCTGAGGTGGTAAAGCTCTTACTCCCAGCTGAACCACTGGCAGCAGGACAGGATGCTACTGGCGGCTGCACCCCACTACAGCTTGAGTGGATATCAGTGGATGGGACTGTGGTCTCCACTCACAGCAACCCAGCGGAAGAGCTGGCAACAGAGCAGAGTGCCCCGGGCCTCTGCTTTCACCTAACAGAAGAGGGGGTTCCTGTGGTAGTGGATGGGACTTCAGTCTCCACTGGCACAACCCCAGAAAATGGTACAGGACTGAAACAGGAGGATGTCGGCTTTGCTTTGCAAGCACTGGGGGATTTTCACCTCACATCAGTGGATGGGACTTCAGTCTCCACTGGTATACCCCATAAATGGTGGCCAGTTGGCCCAGACCCCCGACAGCATGATGGACTGAGCCCAGCCACCCTGTCATCTCTCCAGCGGCTGAAAGGACTCCAGGGAGAAGGGCCAGTCCAGGCCTCTCCCCAGTGGCAGACGTGTTCCCTGAGAGAGGCAGAGGATGGCGGGGTGAGTAATGCTCGGTTTGGAGCAAGTGATTTGGGGTACTGTATGGATACCGGCATTGGGGGACTGGAACTACTGACTGAATTCAGAGACAACCCATCTGGTGTCTCCTACTGGGTTAGTCCCCTGCCAAAAGGGGAGATGTGTGACAGGCCTAGCCGGGACAGGGGCTTTTGGAGAGGACTGAATGCGAGCCTTCTGCCGTCCGATTATGGGCCAGGGCCTCAAACCAGGAAGGCGGATGGGTTATCCTGGCAGACAGTCCTGGAACCTTAAGACTACTTGCCCAACATCCTCGAGTGACCCGTTTGGGTCCCACTGCGGATGTTGAACTATTTCCCAGGGGGAGTAATGTCATGGACCATGAAATACTGAAATCCTAATTCATGTATTACAGATTTGATTCTGAACCCCAGCCAGGTCAACAGACTCATAAGTGATACTTATTGTCCATTGTGTGATAACCCTGTTTAAAGCCTTTCTATTATCAGGTGTAAATGACTTCTGCCCTGTCTCTGGTCTCCAGACAGTTCCATTGTTCTGTGGCTGGCTATTGTGTACATTGATTGACCCCCTGGGGCTTTTGTCTGAACACACATATTCAGGCTATTCAAGCTTTGGGACCAATCTCCCCTGAGACATTTTCAAGTCCTCATTTGCATGGTTTAAGAGGACCAGATTGAAGACTGCATACTTTACAATGGACCAATAAGAAAGCGGTTGTTGGGGGCAGGATGTTCCAAATCCTGTATAAAGTGTGCTGTGTACTTTCAATAAAGTGTGTCCTGTTACATTCAGCATTAAGCCATGGCTCATGTGTGGATTATTCAGCGATTCCAGGGATATTCCTAGTCGGGGAATATTGGGTGATTTATTTTATGGGAGAAGAAGGGAATGGATGGCGGAGATATGTTCGACGACCGTCACAGGGCCTATCTCAGTATGGGCACCTTCCCTATCTGGTTATGGACTATTGGTCATTGAGCTGAATGGTAAAAGAAGATTCTAATCATTTGTTTCTGAGCTGGTGGGATCACGGCTAGAGGCCAGGATGCTGTGGTGATGGTGGACAGCCGATGAGTATTTATCTTATTTCAAGAACCTCATACATACAAGTCAGAACATTTTTGGGTTACATGTTTATACGTTTAAATATATATATTTACTTATTGATATATATACAGTGCAGAAAATAAGTATTTGAACACCCTGCTATTTTGCAAGTTCTCCCACTTGGAAATCATGGAGGGGTCTGAAATTGTCATCGTAGGTGCATGTCCACTGTGAGAGACATAAACCAAAAAAAAAATTCCAGAAATCACAATTTATGATTTTTTAACTATTTATTTGTATGATACAGCTGCAAAGAAGTATTTGAACACCTGTCTATCAGCTAGAATTCTGACCCTCAAAGACCTGTTAGTCTGCCTTTAAAATGTCCACCTCCACTCCATTTATTATCCTAAATTAGAGGTTTGAGGTCATTAGCTGCATAAAGACACCTGTCCACCCCATACAATCAGTAAGAATCCAACTACTAACATGGCCAAGACCAAAGAGCTGTCCAAAGACACTGGAGACAAAATTGTACACCTCCACAAGGCTGGAAAGGGCTACGGGGAAATTGCCAAGCAGCTTGGTGAAAAAAGGTCCACTGTTGGAGCAATCATTAGAAAATGGAAGAAGCTAAACATGACTGTCAATCTCCCTTGGACTGGGGCTCCATGCAAAATCTCACCTCGTGGGGGCTCAATGATCCTAAGAAAGGTGAGAAATCAGCCCAGGACTACACGGGAGGAGCTGGTCAATGACCTGAAAAGAGCTGGGACCACCGTTTCCAAGGTTACTGTTGGTAATATACTAAGACGTCATGGTTTGAAATCATGCATGGCACGGAAGGTTCCCCTGCTTAAACCAGCACATGTCAAGGCCCGTCTTAAGTTTGCCAATGACCATTTGGATGATCCAGAGGAGTCATGGGAGAAAGTCATGTGGTCAGATGAGACCAAAATAGAACTTTTTGGTCATAATTCCACTAACCGTGTTTGGAGGAAGAAGAATGATGAGTACCATCCCAAGAACACCATCCCTACTGTGAAGCATATGGGTGGTAGCATCATGCTTTGGGGGTGTTTTTCTGCACATGGGACAGGGCGACTGCACTGTATTAAGGAGAGGATGACCGGGGCCATGTATTGCGAGATTTTGGGCAACAACCTCCTTCCCTCAGTTAGAGCTTTGAAGATGGGTCGAGGCTGGGTCTTCCAACATGACAATGACCCGAAGCACACAGCCAGGATAACCAAGGAGTGGCTCTGTAAGAAGCATATCAAGGTTCTGGCGTGGCCTAGCCAGTCTCCAGACCTAAACCCAATAGAGAATCTTTGGAGGGAGCTCAAACTCCGTGTTTCTCAGCGACAGCCCAGAAACCTGACTGATCTAGAGAAGATCTGTGTGGAGGAGTGGGCCAAAATCCCTCCTCCAGTGTGTGCAAACCTGGTGAAAAACTACAAGAAACGTTTGACCTCTGTAATTGCAAACAAAGGCTACTGTACCAAATATTAACATTGATTTTCTCAGGTGTTCAAATACTTATTTGCAGCTGTATCATACAAATAAATAGTTAAAAAAATCATACATTGTGATTTCTGGAATTTTTTTTTTTGATTATGTCTCTCACAGTGGACATGCACCTACGATAACAATTTCAGACCCCTCCATGATTTCCAAGTGGGAGAACTTGCAAAATAGCAGGGTGTTCAAATACTTATTTTCTGCACTGTATATGTATATATATATATATTTTTTTTTTTTTTTTTAATTTATTTATTTATTTATTAAAATAACGTTTTTTTTAATAAAGTTATGTTTGAAATTAATAAAGGGGCCTTTATTGGCCATTTAATCCAGAAGGTGTCATGCATTTAATTTAATAATTTAAGGTTAAAGCTGAGGTTCCGCTGCAAACTTTATTTATTTTTTTGAGCATTCAATGTTGTTTAGGTGAGTACTACTCACCTATTTGGTGTTTTCAAATGTCCTCTGTTCGTTTTCTTCTAAAATATAACCTTTAAAATCCGTGTTTGGCAGTTTCCATTTTGCTTGTGGGCATTGTGAAGCCCACAAGCAATGACTTCCTGGAAGCATTCACCCCAGCATTCACTGCTGTTACTCGCACATGCGCGGTGTTACGAGTAGCGCCGTCAACTTCCTTGTTGCCATCACAACGGGCGGCGTCATTGATAGTTCATGCTTCGTTGTGATGGTATTTCGCTGGACGGCGTAGAGCAATGTGGGAATGATGCTGTGCTCCCAGGAGAATTCCCAGATCACATTGCGGCGCCGGGGAAAGGAGTAGCAATGCCTACTCCCGCGGGAGTGAAAACCCGGAAGTCACAATTCAACCAGCTGTACTATGGTAATTACAACATAAAAAAAATAATTATGTGGCTATTGAACATGTCTGTTGTACAGTAAGGAATGTGATCCGATAGAGTTGTTATTTTGGGTGAACCTCCGCTTTAAGTAGAAGGGGATTAAGAGGGTTTAGGGCAGCAAGCACACTAGCCTTACACCAGTCAAGTGCAGTAGCATCTTCAGCCTTTCACGTTTACTGTATACATGCTTCCAAGTCACTGTCGGGAGGCAAATAGAGTGAAAACAGCAGTGCGATGTGAATCACATGCGATATCTGCCATCCTCAAAAGTGTGAATCCAGCCTTAAAATTCCCTTTTTTGTTTTGTTTCATTTTATCTTGTTCGGTTTCCTATCTTCCTCCGGGAGCAGAGAAATCTACTAGGCTGCTAAGGTCTTCAGTCTGCAAAATCTAAAATGTGGAATAAGGAAGGCGCCACTTTCTTGAAAAGCATGGTACTCTCTTGGAATATTAACCCTGTACTGATTGGGATGGAGAAGCACTGACTATGTTGAAAACCCTTCTTACATTGCGTAGGCATTTAGTGTTATCACACTGCAATATAAAGGCCCTGTGACTGGCAAGAAAACCTGGTATTTTTTAACTGGTTAAGGACCGCCGCATGTACATTTACGTCGGCAGAATGGCACCGACAGGCACATCAATGTATATATATGTTGGTGCCTTGAGGGGGTTCGGAGGTCCGATCGCCCCCCCCCCCCCACCGTACATACGGCGGTCCCTGTAGCTGGCCGAGCGATCCGGGATGAGGGGGCGGCTATTAGTTTTTGTCCGCCCCCTCCGGATCGCTCTCAGCCAATCCGCACGCCCCCCGCCTTGTCACTTGCTGTAAACACAGGAAGGAGGAAGCGATGTGATCTCTCCTTCAGCGTTTTTTTCAACCACCGCTGAGGAGAGATCACATCGCACAGTAAGTCTGCACTAACACTACACTGACACACACTACACATAGTCACATTAACCCTTGCGATCTCCCCCCCTCCCCCTGTCACTGAATGCAGTAATCATACATGTATGATTACTGTATTTAGTGTCAGTGTGACAGTTAGTGTGACAGGCAGTCAGTTTTAGGTTCAGGGTAGCCCCCGTACCCCCCCTAATAAAGTTTTAACCCCTTGATCACCACCCTAGTTAACCCTTTCACTCCCTATTGCCAGCGTCACTAAGCGATCATTTTTCTGATCGCTGTATTAGTGTCGCTGTTCCCGCTAGGTAGCTAATTTTTTTTTTATTGCAGAGGCGATCAAATACCACCAAAAGAAAACTCTATTTGTGGGAAGAAAAGGACGCAAATTTTGTTTGGGAGCCACGTCGCACGACCGCGCAATTGTCAGTTAAAGCGACGCAGTGCCGAATCGCAAAGAGGGGCAAGGTCCTTTAGCAGCATTTTGGTCCGGATCTTAAGTGGTTAAAGACATCTTTTTTTTAGTTTTGTATAGAATATGGAAGGATAAAAACCTCTTGCCTGGTTTTTATTTCTGCATTTGAGCAATTCACTCACTATAGTTCTGGTGACAATTCTCTGCAGTACGGATGCATAGTTGCCAATAGGCAGAGACTTATTATAATTAGGGCTTGGGGCATTTATTTGTAGGCACGGCATAGCGAGGAAAAAATTGACAGGATTTAATCGAACATTAGGCATGGCTTAAAGGGGGCGTGGCGCAAACGGAGTGTGGTTAGAGTCTGAGATGAACGAGGGATAGAGAGAGAGAGAGAAATACCAGATCCTACACCACAATAGAAATATGTGTATTACAAAAGGTTTAAAAATCAGCAGATAAAGATACTCCAAACACCTGGTGTTAGCGCTTCCATCATCCCAACACCATGGTTGTTATGGTGTCAGGATTATTAAAGTGCATTATTACATTGTAATAAAAAAATTAAATCATTCAAGTCACCATAATATTTGCACATAATCATTTCACACTTCCATTAGGATCCCAGGTCTTTAGTAACTTTTTTACAGATTGCACATAGCTCCTCTTTTGTGCAATGGTTGTGCCTGTTTCATGAAGCATGTCCTAAATAAATGATGTTACTACCTGTGACACAAATCGAATTGCACAGACAGGTGTGACCACAATTGACCAGTAACTTGTCCTTGTGTACCACTGCTGAACTGGCCAAGAACGGTACTGTACAGTCCAGTTAATCATTTTTCCTGACTGATGCATGTTCCATACTGCAAGAAACCATCTTGCTGCAGGCCCTTGCATATGCTGTTCCATCAAGACAAGCAAGAGGACACACTGACAAGGTTTTCTTCCCACAGCTCACATGGGTCTCTGGATTTTCCTAGATGACAAGTAAAATGGCTTTCAGCAAAGACTTATCTACTCTCTGAGCTTGGATACAGGTATCTCTCTATCTCTCCATTTCTTTATCCTGTATCCTGTATTTACCCTTTTTCTGGCATGGGTTCCATGGCAATTTTAGATGACATCTCGCCTCTTACCAAAAAATGAAGTATAATAACAACATATAATATTTTCTTCCTGGCATTAATTTAAATGTTTTGATTCTAAAATGTCCTTTTGATAACTCAGAAAACATAACTTTGTAAGTTCTGGTTTTATTCCCCTCTTGGCTAAGTAATTAGTCCCCATGGACGACGCAGGAATTCTAGACCAGGTATGATGAATAGGTGTTCCTGTAATAAGCTGCTGTGCTAGGATGGTGAGCAACTATAAGACTGTTGGGCGATGTCGGTGCTTTTGCAATTTAAAAAATGCAGTGTGGATGAAAAAATGGAAATTAATTGATAACTCACACCAGGCTGCTGATTTCTCTTATTTTCTTTTGACTTCTATTTCAATAACTTGTTATAGTAGTTATTGTCCCATGACTTTGATCCCATGATGTCTAAAACCGCATAACCTGGGAAAGGTGAAAAAGCTTGTTTGTTTACATACTTTTCTTACAAAAAAAAGGGAAAGTAAAGGCCTCATGGGTGCACGTGGCTATACAAACTTTATGAAAATGTTGTGCGTGTTTCTGCGCTGGGAGACAAAGCTACCCATAGTAATGAATGGCTGTAAGCTAGCTGTGTGTAAGTATACAGTATTTTGGCATGTAATTGGTATGTACAGGGCCTATAAAAATGTCATAGGTTGTCAAGAATGTATGTGTGTAATTTATGTCCCTAGAACACTTAATGGTGCTCCATGGATGTTGGGCCTCTCTGTGGCTAGGCTGTGAAAAGTATTACATGTGGTATCACCATACTCAGAAGGAGTAGCAGAAAGTATTTTTCGGTGTAATTCTTGCTATGTCAATGCTGTGATTTAGAAATATCTTATGAATTGACAACTTTGTGTATAAAAAAACAATTAATTTTCTTTCCACATTTTCTAAAAACTTGTGGAGAAAAATCACATGTTCAAAAAACTCATAATGCCTCATAGAATATATTGGGGTGTTTTCTTTCCAAAATGGGGCCATTTTGTGGGCGTTTTCATTGTCCTGGTGCTCCAGGGCCTTCAAAAGTGTGATAGGTAGTCAAGAAATTAGATGTGTAATTTATGCTCCTAGAATGCCTGAGGGTTACATAGTTAGTCAGGTTGAAATAAGACACAAGTCCATCTAGTTCAACCAATAAAGGGGAGAAAAAAAACATGATTCAATACCATATACACAATCCTATACCCATAGTTGATCCAGAGGAAGGCAACAAAACAAAAAACAAGGCATGATGCAATTTGCTACAGCAGGGGAAAAAATTTCCTTCTGATCCCCAGAGAGGCAATTGGATATTCCCTGGATCAACTTTACCTATAAATATTAGTACATAGTTATATTATGTACATTTAGGAAATTCAATGCCTTTTTAAAGCAATCCACTGAGCTGGCCAGAACCAGTTCTTGAGTGAGTCTATTCCACATTTTCACAGCTCTTACTGTGAAGAAACTCTTCCGTATTTGATGATAAAATGTATTTTCCTTTAGAGGCAAATAGTCCCCACTTGTCCTCTGTGAGGACCTTTAATAATGATGAATAACTTAAAACCAAGTTCACTATATGGACCCATTTTGCATTTGTACATGTTGATCATATCCCCCTTAGGCTCTATGTACACAGGACGCTTTTAAAACTGCTCCTAAATGATTAAACTTGACAGCTAGTAACCCATGTTTAAAATGCCACGTTTACATACTGCCTTTAGCAGCGTTTTGCTGTGTTTGCGTTTAGAAGTGGTTCAATAGAAAAAATATATATAAACTAAATGCGTGTTACCGCGTTTAGTAGCGTTTGGCGTCTAAAACATGGAAATCTTCTGCGTCTGAACCCATTTTTTTGCTTTCAAAGAAACCCTGTTAAACACAACTGCATAGAAACGAGAATAAACAAGACTGTGTACATGGTCACATAGGATAACATTGAATGAGTTCAGGGGCAGTTGGAAACTGCCTCTGCCTCTGAACGTACATTTAGCAGCGCTTACCTCCTCATAAAAAAAAATCGGGTTTGTTTGATATCTGTCTTTCATGAATTTATGCTTTCTATTGCTTAAAAATGTTTTTTTCCAGCAAAAACTCATCTATGTGGTATTTTATTAAACTCTCCAGTATCTTCCCAACTATAGAAGTTAAACTAACAGGTCTATAGTTACTTGGTAAGGACTTTGATCCCTTTTTGAATATAGGCATCACATTGGCCCTGCGCCAATCCAGTGGTACTATTCCCTAAAAATGAGAAACAATGGCTTTGCAATTACAGAGCTCAATTCTTTTAGGCTCTGTGGGTGGATGCCATCAGGCCCAGGTGCTTTATCCACCTTTATTCTGTCTAAATATTTCTGGATCTTTTAAGCCATTGTGGATCATTTGCGGCTGTGTCACTCCCACCCCCATTATGGACATGAGCTCCCCATGCTCCTTTGTATACACAGAGCTGAAGAAAGTATTTAATACAGTTGCCCTTCTCTTTGTACCCAGTCACCCACTCTAGATTATTTTGTAAAGGACCTACATGCTCAGACCTGACCTTTTTACTATTATTATAGTTGAACAAATTTTGGGGGTATGTCCTACAATCATGGATGTTGGGTCTCTGAATGTGGCCAGGCTTCAAAGTCTCACACATGTGGTATCGCCATACTCGGGATGAGTAGTAAAATGTGTTTTGGGGTATAATTGCAAGTATACTTATGCCGTGTGTGAGAAATAACTTGTGACAATTTTGTGTAAAAAATGTATTTTTTTGTTTTTCCAATTGTGGGGAAAAAAATACAAATTCAAAAAACTCACAATGCCTCTTACTAAATACCTTGGCCTGTCTACTTTCAAATAAGTTGTACTGTAATTTCAGGGCCTCAAGAAACTAGATAGGCTGTCAGTATATCAGGTGTGATCAATTTTCAATGATTGGTATCATAGCTTGTAGACTCTAAACCTTTCACACAGACTAATTTACACGAATTTGGGTTATTTTTACCAAAGATACATGACAGTATAAATGTTGGCCCAAATTTTATGAACAAAAATTACTTATTTGCAAAAAGTTATAATAGAAACTAAAATAAGTGTTTGGGGTGATTAAATACCACCAGTAAAATGCTCTATTTTGTGTTAAAGAATTATAAAAATGTTGTTTGGGTACAGTGTAGCATTACTACAATTAGTAATTGTCATTTAAAATGTGAGAGCTGAAAATTGGTCTGGGTAGGAATGGGATAAAAGTGCCCTGTATTGAAGTGGTTACATATCCAGAAGCATAAGGATACGGTGTTCTGCCTTATCTCTCTGCTGTATTATTCTGTGTCAGTGATTCAGAAAATCTTTGTGCCAGAAGGTCAGCATAATAGTCAGGAAACTATAATTTTCAGAAGTCAGCACTGGCAGTCCACATATTTTTCGCATGGCAGGTTTCCCTTTAACAGAGTGAAGTTTTGTGCGATTTAATCCCTTACAAATGCAGCTATTAGTTGAGCAGGACCATGCTGCATAGTTTACTGCTTGCTGTACAGCAGAATGCATGCATAATCACCCTCAATGTGGAATCCAAGATCTTCGTCAACATCTTGACAGTTACACTGACAAGGCTAATTTGATGTGCATGACCGTGGAAGTGAGAGATTCTTTCCAGTGTTTACAAGTTATATAGACCATACATTTTCATAATAAAATACAATTTCAAACTTGAACGCAGTTTCCCTACAAATGATTTTTTTTTTTTCTGCCAAAAATAAAATTATTATTTATGCTGTGCAAATCAGTTGGTGGTCATCGGTATTACACAGGAGACATTATATTATGTCTGTCAACCAGCAATACAGAGGGTAAAAATAAGAAATAGTCTTTATGCTGGGACATAACCACTTCCTTTGTAATTACCATGATACGCGTTCTAGCTTTTCTAATAAAATGAATGGGATAGCAGACAGCAAGATTTCATTTCAGTCCAGCTGTGATGTGCTGAATGGGAAATGACCAGCCCACCATGGCTGTCGCTAAATAGGAAAATCAGGCAGAAATAGAAGTGTCATTGAGTCTGAAAGTAGACCCCTATATCAGACCTATGCAGTCAGTCTCACCTTACCAACATTGGTACTCTTATCCTGAGACTGATTTGGTGAGTTGAAGGTGCTTATGGAATCATGCAGGTACACCTGTCTTTTGGGTTATCCTCAAACTCTCATTATAGCTCTTCCGGGCATTCGTGGTTATTCTTTTCTCAACCAATTTCTGGTCTCTGCTTCTCATGGAAGAACAAGTTTGTTTTTGACATTCTGGATCCCCATTTATTTAAAAAAAATGTAAGTGGCTGATGACAATGGCTGTCTGTTAAGTACCTTCAGTGATAAATTTATTGCCAGATCTGGATAAAAAAATTGATTGGGCAACTGTCTTATTTCTTTGGGTACAATAAGTCAGTTTAGACTGCTCAGTATTGCAGGTAAACACTTTTGCTTTTTTTTGCCCCAAAGAGAGAGGCTCCACCCACCTGTCACATGTGAAGTACTCTTTTTTTTTTTTGGTTCCTCATTTATTTGATGTGATGATGTGGATAGGTCATTATTTAAACCTTTTTGATGTTTATACAGTATGGGGCCAGATCCACAAAGGAATTACGCCGGCGTATCTCCAGATACGCCGCCGTAATTTCAAATGTGCGCAGTTGTATCTTTGCGCCGATTCTCAAAGCAAGATACGCCGGAAAACATGGCTTCAGTCGTCCGGCGTAACTTGCCTATGCCGGCGTATCGTGGGCGCATAGTTACGCTGGGTGCATTAGACGTTCCCAATAAAAATATGCAAATCAGTTAGATATGCCGATTCTCGAACGTACGTGCGCCCGGCGCATTGATATACGTCGTTTACGTAAGGCGTATGAGCAGCGTAAAGTTACCACTGCTATATGAGGCGCAGGCAATGTTAAGTATGGATGTCCGAACAGCGTCGAATTGTACGTCGTTTGCATAAGTCGTATGCGAATAGGGCTGTGCGTAAGTTACGTTCACGTCGAAAGCATTGAGTATTTGCGACGTGATTCAGAGCATGCGCACTGGAATACGTCCACGGACGGCGCATGCGCCGTTCTTTCGGCGCGTCATTTACGTAGGGGTCATCATTCATTTACATACAGCACGCCCACTACTAGCCTACTTTGAATTACGCCGACTTACACCGCCGTAACTTAGGACGCAAGTGCTTTGTGAATACGGCACTTGCCTCTCTAAGTTGCAGCGGCGTAGCATAAATAAGATACGCTACGCCCGCACAAAGATACGCCTTGGTACGTGGATGCGGGCCTATCAGTTTAAGGTGGGTTTAGCGGTTTAGTTGTGGTGAAGATACCCAAGGTGAGCAAATAACCATTTATGCAATGCAAAATACATGCTTTATTAAGACAGTGAAAAAGCCCCCTGACGGTAATTTGTGACACACCCTATAAATATATATATGCCGCCTGAATCTTCAAGTTTGCATTTCTAGAATGTCAAGACGGACCATTTTTTTGCTAAGCCCTGAATATGGCTTTTTTTTTTTAAATTACACCTTTGGCAATATATTAGCTTTTTGCAAGAGAGCTGTTTTGCAGAAAACAAACAGCAGGTGCCATGACTTTATTTAAAATTGCTTAGGCAATAGTGTTTATAAGCAATTCTGCAGATATTCATTTTAATTATTTTAGGAGTTTGGGGCAGGCACCATATCCTAAAGTGGTATTTAACACCCCAAAATGTTTTCTATTGCAGCTTACCAATTCTTAACACTGACAAGAGTGCTTACAATCATCAGCTTTTAAATGATTTATGTAAGAGCTTTTTCCATAAAAAAAAAAAATCTGTAAAGGTTTTTCACACAGGCAGCATAAGTTAAAGAAAAAAAAAGTTCAGGTTACACCAGACTTCATCACTTATGTATGTTTAACTCCAGCTTACATCCATTTTTGTCCACAAAAATGTAAAACTGTGCACTGTGCATAAACATGGATGTAAGCAGATGGATGTATGTCAATATACATCTGTCCACCGTTAGACATAAATTGGATCCAGGCCAAACACCCCATTCAAATGATACACTTTTTGCCCAAATAAACTAAAGCCTTGCATTGTCTTTTCAGCCTATGATAATCAACTATAGTATTTTAGCTTTCTTACACTTTATTAACCTATGGTTACTTATCTGGATCTTTATTTTTTCAATGGCATACACCCTAACTTTCAGAATAAACAATTGAGTATCTTTTCAAGTCTAGTATTCCTCCATTGCAGTACCTTGTCTACAGAAGGCTGGCACAGTGTACAGCATCGGTGTTCAAAAGCAAGTATCCTAGTCCACAAGCTAAAGACAGGTAGTCAATAAAAGTTCCTTCCTGCTTCCACAAAGCCAATCAAATCAAATTCCTGGATTAAAACAGTGCTTTACTATTCAGTGTTTTAATAATATATATTTTTTTATCAAAAATACGTTTTATTAAGAAGTCAAGATCAAGAAACAGCAATACAGAATTCAGACAGTCTGTTATATCAACAATAAAAAATATGCCCGTGCCCATATCCAACAAATAGTCAGTTGCCCTCTGGGGGGCCCACACAGATGAATTAGCATAAAATACAAGGCATTGATTGTGCAACCGAATAAACTTTGACGTATTTTTGCCGTATCACAACCGTTTTACCACAACAGTTTATCCATTACTAATTCTACTGGGGTTGCCCAGAGGTATCCAGCTATGGGTTCCATAAGTTATTAAACTTGAGCAGGTGCCCTCTGTGTTGGTAAATATACATTTCCAACCACAAGGTATTTCCCATCTGCAAGATCCATTCTTTAAGTGTAGGGAGTTCAACTACCTCCAATCGCCTGAGTATAAGTAAACAGGCCTGAAAGAGGTCCCTGGCTATGGCCTGTTTAAATTGGTCCTCAATTAAAAGTTCATCTAGAATACCTAATATACATTGTTTTGGGTCAGCAGGACAGTACCCTGGAATACCGTATCAATGGTGGATAATACCCCAAACCAGTATAGATGGAGTTTAGGGCAGCAGATGGATTAAATCACTGTGATCTCTAGAACATCTAGTGCATATAGAGTCGTCCCTTACCCCCATTCTACACAACCGAGCAGGTATAAAGTGCACCCACAGGACCATGTAGAGCTGGGACAGAGGCTGTGTTACATTGAGAGAGCATTCTGGCACTGCCTGCATAACTTCCTCCCACTGTTCCTCCTCAAATGTCATCTCTTTCCCATTTACTCATAACTCCAGAAGGAAAACCCTGTAAGAATATAGAGTATAACAACGAATAGCAATTGGAAATAAACCATTTGAGTTGAGAGACCCTGGCCATATAATTAAATATAGGGATCGGAATTGTAACCACAGTTTCCCTTCAGATTGTGCACTAATAGCATGCTGCAAATAGTAAAAGCACATAGAGTGCAGTAAATTGAATTTTTGTTGTAATTTAGAGAAAGAAGATAAGTTGCCATTGCAAAAGATATGTTTCAGACAAGTAAAGCCATATTTTGTCCACCTGGGTCCACTGTCCAGTCAAAGCAGTTCAATGTAATATTTATTATGCCAAATAGGACTGTAATTAGTAAACCAGTGACGTTTTGCAATTGCCTGGTTCCAAATCTTTTGCATAAGGACAAATGTAGGGAATCGCTTATTAGATTTGACAAATGCCAATGCTTCCAGCCCCATAGCCAGATCACTAGTCCCAGTCACATGACCTATTAAAGCTGTAAGGCTGTAGTGGTTTTCTCACTCCCCTTCGTCTCTACCCGATCCACCGTCAGGACTCGAGAAATGTGTTGTGACTGAGCTACCAGATAATATAACTAGGGGTTGCACAAGGCCAATACCCTGCATCTTTGGGTTTCTAAAGTTGTTCAGCTCGCGGAGGTCTGGTAACCACAAAAAAAAAATAAAAAAAAAATATTGAGTTAATAATGTGAAACAATTTTAAATAGATCTACATTGGAGTATTGTGTAGAACGGAAAGAAGCTGGGCATAAACACCATCTTAATAAGGTTAACTTTCCCGACAACTGGAGTTTGGACCACGCTTTGGCTTTATCTCTAATTCTCCTTAGTAGAGGGGATAAGTTGAGGGAAACATAATCCTACGGTCTAGGAGTGATATGCCTCATGCCGCGTACACACGATCATTTTTTGTGATGAAAAAAAACGACGTTTTCTGTGAAGTAAAAAACGACGTTTTTGAAACGTCACTTTTCAAAGACGATGTTGCATACACACCATAATTTTTTTCACAAAAAGCGAGGTTACGTTCACCACTCTTTTCCATTGAAGCTGGCTTCATAACTAGCTTCTGGGCATGCGCGGGTTGAAAAACGTCGTTTTAAACAACGTTTTTGCTACACACGGTGACTTTTTGTGAAACAAAAAACTACGTTTTGAAAAATGACACAAAAAATTCAAGCATGTTGGAATTTTTTTTTGGTCGTTTTTTTGAAGACAAAAAACAACGTTTTGCCCACACACGATCAATTTAAATGACGTTTTAAAAAACAACGTTTTTTTTCATCGCAAAAAACGACCGTGTGTACGCGGCATAAGTATTTAAAGGAGATAGACACTGGGCTGTTTTTCAAGGTAGCTGCCCAATTGTCAGGATTAGCATCCAGTAACATGACAGAGGATTTAGTCCAATTTATAACTATCCTTTTTCAAGGAAATACCTAGCTTCTCTCTGCCCGAGGGGAATTGAAAACGGTCAGGATTAGCATCCGTGTGTAGTAGCGGACATCCACCCGACAGATTTCAAACAGAAATCTATCCGGTGGATTTCCGCCCGACAGTCCTGGTTAGTAATACCAGCAGACATTCGGCCCCCACCGCCGCCGCGCCGCTGCCGAAATTCGGCGCTGCGCAGAAGTGTTTTACTTCCTGGTCCTTACGCGGCGGCGTAACCGCCGCGTCACCGCGCCGTCCAAATGTGGAAATACCGATGACGATGGAAATTCCGCGGACCGTTTTCATCGGATATGTCCGATCGTGTGTACGCCGCCTCAGAGATTCAGAGGTGTCTCCTAAAAGGAGCATGGTGTCTTCTGCATACAGCATGATTTTCTCATATAACCTTCCATATTGGAATCCATGGATACTGGAGTTCGAGCAGATCATGGTTGCCAGTGGCTCAATGGTGACATTAAAAAGTAGGGGGGGCAGAGAACACTCCTGTAGTGTGCCACAATATAAATGGAAGGGTTGTAAGATCTGTCTCGCCTCTCTAATTATCGCCACCGGGGCATCATACAACTGAAACCATGACAGAAAGGAGTCGCCAAATCCAAACCTGGCCATCTTTGATCATAGATACTGCCATTCTATACTGTTGAATGCTTTATGGGCATCTAGTGACAGCAAAGCTCTATCTCCACTGTTGTCTGCTGGGGACTGTATCTTAAGGTATTAGCCTGTGCAGGTTAATCCCTGTTGATTTCTGTGAAATAAAGCCAGCCTTGTCATCATAAATAATAGTAGAAACAGCCCCATTCAGTCTTACAGCCAACACCTTGGCTAGTATTTTAATATCACTCTGCAGGGGGGATATATGCCATTATGAGCCTGGATCTAGGGGTCTTTCCATGGTTTTAGTATAAGGACAATAGTGGCTTGAGCCATAGAGTCTGGAAGGGATGCACTCCTCTTGGCATAATTGAGCACTTTAAGTAGGTGTGGCAAAATGATTTCCACATATTGCTTGTAAACATTCATCGGGATACCATCATCCCCCGGAGCCTTATTATTTAACAGTTTACATAGCGTTTTACAATATAAAAGGGAGACAATACAGTTATAATACAATAAACTACAAGGATTAATATGGCCCTTTTCAGAAGAGCTTACAATCTAATAGGGTAGGGCAGGTGGTACAAACGTTTGTAACTGTGCGGAATGAGCTGATGTAAGTGGTAAAAAATTAGTTGGAGGCGTGATAGGCTTCCCTGAAGAGATACGTTTTTAGGGATCGCCTGAAGTTAGCAAGAGTAGGGGATAGCCGGACAGGTTCAGGTAGCGAGTTACAGAGGATGGGAGACGCTCTGGAGACGAGCATGGGAGGAGGTGACGAGAGCTTGAGAGTAGGAGGTCTTGAGAATAGTGGAGAGGACAGCTTGGGTGATATTTGGAGACAAGATTGGTAATTTAGCTCGGTACAGACTTTTGAATGGCTTTGTATGTTGTGGTTAGTATTTTGAATTTAATTTGCTGGTAGATTGGGAGCCAGTATAGGGATTGGAGGAGAGGGTTGGGAGACATTGAGTGGTTAGTAAGGTGGACAAGTCTGACGGCAGCATTCATATTCATATAGCCTTCTGATTGAGAAAGCAACTAATGGCCTTCTGAAGCTCCTCTGTCTATGGGAATCTGAAAGACCGGGCAACGTTATCCCTCCTAGGAAATCCTGTAGATCTTCAAGTGAGTAGCCCCTCTGGGAACCATATAGACCTGTGTAGAACTCTACTAGTTCTTGCATAATGAGATCTATTAATAACTTTCCCCAACTTATAATTCTCCAATGGTTGGCAGGGTATGTTGAGACTGTAAAGTCTTAGCCAATAGGCATCCTGTTTCCCAGACAACAGCCAAATTTGGGTGGTGAGAATGATCCCACCAGAGATGAGGGTGGACAGCCAAAATGCATTTAACTTCCAGGGTGCTTGTGGGAGTGAAGTGATAGGTTTGGCATTCAAGGAGACAATTATAGGCAGGTGATCTTATATTCCCTGCACCCCATATTGTATATTCTCTATGAGGGGAACTACCGACAAGGTACAGAGACACAAGTCAATTCTGGAAAGAGACATATGTGTTTTTTAGAAGCATTAAAATTGATTTTGTTGAGGATGACGAGCGCTCCATGGATACAACCACCCCACCTCTTCTACAAATTTTAACAGTGCCGTTCGGCAGCCAACAACGGGGGGGGGGGGGGTTGTTTATCTAACTGTGGGTTTAGATAGCAATTAAGGTCACCAATTGGTACGTCAGAAGAACTCTCAGAATATCCGATGTGAAAGGTGGTGGATTATACATAGCAGCAATTATACACTTCAATTTAAATAGTCTGCATAGCAAAATTACATATCGACCCTCTGAATCTATCGATTTGTCAAACTGTTGGAAGTCCAATGACCTGTGCACCAGAACACTCTCCCAGCTGAATATGCAAGATCACACTAGGGAATTAGAAAGGAGCAAGGCTCGGATTCTCTTGTAGTGTACCCACTAAGCTTGTCATTCTCTGTCCACCTCCACACAATCTGCTTGCTTGAAAAGGTGGACATTGACATCCAGCCACCTTGAGGCCTCCGCCGCATTTAAAAAAAAGTGGGCTTGACCCCTGACTGACACACTGAGTTAAGCAGGAAAAAGCATAGCATACATCGCATTTAGTCCCTGTAGTCTTTTTTTAACATCTGTAAACTGGGTCCTTCACTGCTGAACCTCCGTAGTGTAATCTGGATAGAAGGAGATGGGGGCTCCATTGTGCACAACATTCTTCTTTTCTCTGGCTAAGCGTAAAATGATTTCTTTATCATTGTAGTTAAGCAATCTGGCAGGGAAGGTGCGCAGTGTGTACTCAGATGACAGGGGCCTAGGAGGCACTCTATGCGCTCGCTTCAATGAGTATAATGGAGAAAAGGCTTTCTTACCGAACACCTCCACTAGCCACTGTTTCAATTAATTCTGTGGGGTCCCTGCCCGCCAATTTCTCAGGGAGCACCACAATCCAGACATTATTTTGTCTTAAATGGTTTTCAATGTCCTCAGACTTTAGCTTGTTCAACTTAGCAAGCCACATGGTGGAATGCACATCCCTGATCAATGGGGTCAATGCATCCTCAACATTGCTAACTCGGCCTTCCACTGCTGTGGTACACTCCTGTATCTTTTGTAGATCATGGCGGATTAGGCCCAGCTCCTTTTTCATACCCTCACTCAAAGTCTGCTTTCAGGGTATCCACAGAGGCTGTACATTTATGAACTGCCCTAAGCATTTCAGCCAAAGTGGGTTGATGAGCCTCATCATCCTCTATGTCCTGCTCTGCATCAGTAAGCTGAGGTGTAGTGGCTACTGAGGGGCCTGTGTGAATGTCTGTCCCTCATCCTCATTATGAAAGATTGCAGGGGTTGCCTCTAACTCTGTCTCTGCAGCCTGTCCTATCAATCACCCCTCCCAGTTAGCTACTGGGCAAAATAGAGAATGTCTCGAGGGTGCTCTTTCCCATCAGCTCTGGGAGTTTTAAGAGGCTTACTCACTGTCTGCAGCTTCTCCACTCTGTGTGTCCTCTGGGACTGGGCTGCCGCAGCGCAATGTTAGAGGTTTCGACTGCCCATCTTCTTCCTGCTATTTGCATGTCACCATGCCGTTGGAATGATTAGCCGAGGACGCCAGGAGATTCAGGGATGGTTCCAGCAAAGTCCGGTTTCTAGCAGGATCTATACAGGTTCAATCGCGGGAGATCTGTAAGACACTTCTGCTCACATGCTGATCTTGGCCACGGCCCCTTTTATTCAATTTATTTGATTATAGCCAAGAAAACCCCAAGTTGTGGGGAATTCCACAGCCTTGAGTGGAAAGCTGGCAAATCCTTTGGCTAACCTTGGATATTTTCTAATATATTAATTAAATTGCCTCTAAGGCCATTGCCTCACACAACCGTTTTCCTCAACAAGATCCATCAAGAAAAATGCTGGCAGAGCATTTTTGCCGAGGAAAACGGTTGTGTGTATGTTTTTCGTCTAGAAAGCTGTCGTGGATCTTGACGAGAAAAAAAGAGAACATGTTCTCTTTTTTCTCGTCAGGAGTCTCAATTTCTTCGTCGTGTTTCTCGTTGGGCTGTTTTCGACGAGAAACACATTCGTGTGTATGCTTAGAAATGCGCGCATGCTCAGAATAAAGTATGAGATGGGAGCGCACCTTCGGTAAAAGTAGCGTTCGTAATGGAGATAGCACATTCGTCACGCTGTAAAAATTATTGCATCGTTTAAATTATGTGCATTTAAATCTTCTTTAAAATGCTACAATAATGAACTTCTTTTGCTGCTGATATTCACACAGAGTTCTGACTAACTTTTTATAAAAAATTTCATGCTGATCTCATGAATATTTTTGAATAATTTATATAGCAAGATATTTATTATTATTTTTTAATACAGATCTGCATTTTTAATTATTATTTAATTTCTAGTCATCTCCATGATTTATTTTTTCATTTTGTTCTGTCTATTTACCACAATTTTAACATTATTGTTTGGTGTTATCTGATCTGTCCCTTTATAATTAGACCTTTTGTAGTTTTTTTAAAGTTCACCTGCCTACTCACAAGCTAACTTTTTTGGTTGATCAAAGAAACAAACATAAGCAAGTATGAACTGTAAAACAAAATGACCATTTATTTTGGTAAAGAATAGAAATAAAATAAATAGAAGGCAGCACTGAAGAACCTGCTGCCATTTGTGCAACTCTATGTGGACACTAAAATTGGGACATTGAGAAGCACATACAGGAGGGAGCCCAATCTGGTCCTGGACTCCCAGAGGTCAGGAACAGCAGCAGGTCAGATATATGTCCCAAGTTTGTGGTACTACAGCAGGCTGCCTTCTGTCAGACCACTTTGAAGCAAGGCCATCACTTTCTGGTCTTCCTGGTAGCCTTCCCTGCAGCCTTCTTTGCTGCTTTCTCTGCAGCCTGCTCTGCAACCTTCTCTGCAGCCTTCTCTGCAGGCTTCCTTCTCCGCTTGACTGGAGCCTGTGCCTCTGGAGGTGTACTCGTGCCAGGAGGAGGAGATGAAGCTGGAGGAGGAGATGAAGGTGGAGGAGATGAAGGTGGAGGAGAACGAGGAGGAGGAGATGAAGGTGGAGGAGAAGAAGGTGGAGGAGGTTGAGAATAAGCTGGTGGGGGAGGCTGGCTGTGGCTACAAATGAACGTGTCCTCGGTAAGTACCCCCCTCACCCCCTTATTCATCAAACTTATTAAGAGGGGCTCAAATATGAGGCGTTGATCCTTTGACATTTGACTCATTTTGGCCATTACAAGGGTGCCATAGCCCTCTTCAGGGGTGGTAGGCTGCTGGAGGGTGGCCTGTGCCTCTCTAATCAGGGCCAGTGCTGCCTCGCTCACCCTCATATCCCTCCTGGCCCTTCTTGTTGGAAGGCGGATGGGAGGCACCTGGCACCTTGTGCTGCCACTTGGCCCTGCCACCACCTCTGTGCCACTCACTCCTGCCACCTCCTTTGTGCCACTCACTCCTGCCACCTCCTCTCTGCCACTTACCCCGGCCTCCTCCTTCCTGACACTTTCCAGACCCTCGTCCAGGCTTATGTCCTCCTGTGTATAAAAAAGGGACAGTTTGAGTTTTGGGTTTAACAATCACACACAATTTTCAGCAATTGATTGAAAATAAATAGAAAATACAATCATTCTGACCCCAGCAGTTTTCATTCTTTTCTCCCCAACTTTTTGGGCCACTAATGTCTATTGATATGGAAAACACTTTTAGATCAAACATTATATATTTTTTACATATTAACATCTATTTTACAGCATTTTTTTCCACAATAAATACATTTAAAATACTATACGTGGCTCCAGATAGCCAAATCCGGGTCTTCGTTCAGGATGGAAGGCTCCTCTTGCTCCAGAGAAGGCTCAGCTTGCTCCTGAGAAGGATCAGCTTGCCTGCAGGGAAGGCTGGAGGGAAGTTTGGAGCTTTTTCTGGTGCTTTTTCTGGAGGGTTGTCTGGGGGGTAGGCTGGAAAGTGATGCCCTTGATTCAAGGTGGTCGTCAAGAAAGGACAGTCCGCTGTAGTACCACAACGACGGTACATATACCTTCCCTGCTGCTGCTCCAGACCTCTGAGAAGCCAGGACCTTGTTACGCTCCGCCCTGTGTTACACTGGGGCATTCAAGTGTGCACAAGTGGGAGCAGGCTCTTCAGTGCTGCTGTCCTTAGCTCTTTTTTCTGGTGGATGATGTCTTTTGTTGCCCAAAGAGCGGGCAGCTCCCTTAACCTATCAATAAATTCCCCAAGGAACTCCCTCTCCTGAAATGGATTCATATTTTCTGCAAGACAAAACAAAAGACAAATTTACTAATGTCAATCCCAGTCTAAACTCTAGTAATCTTTATCCCCATATAGGCCTTCAATCTCTTTGCAGTATTGGCCACTGATGTCCCATGTTCAAATCATACCTTTGTTCACACGTTCATCGCTTTGACGACTTCCTCCGCACACCGAACGTAGGTACGACACATGTGTGTTAAGCTTTATATACACTACGCATGCGTGACACTCCGCACACGTCGCCCGCCCATGACGTTCTTACTTCATATTTCCCCGCCCCTTCTCTTTCGGCGCGCAAACGACATGGTGGAATCAGATGAGCAGGTGTCTGAAATTAGGCCTAGATCATCCAAAAACTACGACATGGAGGAGTCTGATGAGCAGGTGTCTGTTTTTATAAATTTGTCGAACGGCGACACAACAAGCTCTGAGCCTGACGAGAAAACATCAGAAACGAGGAGCAGATACAAGGCATCTAACATGTCCTACGCGGGAATGGTGGAATTCTTGGACATATTGCTAAAGTCTGATTACAATGGCAGGCAAAATTATGGATAAAGTGCAAAAAAAGTCTGAATAGACATTTTGGGGTGAAACGATCAAAAAAGCAGCTCAGAAAGAGGTGGTCAGACCTCAAACTGAGGGAGCTGGAACAGTTAAGGAGCATTAAGGGAATTCTTGAAAAAAGTAAGTACTTCTCATGTGTCCCTATTATTATTGTTTTTCAGAACTTGCATATTGCTCATGTGGTTGCTTTTGAATATAGGACCTTAGAAAATAACGGTCGTTTCAGACACATCTGTCCGGCCACTACATACAATGTTTTATGAAGATACAGGGTTAAAAATATTTTAATATGCCTGTTTATATTCAAGAAATATGTTTTCATTGGTGTCTAGCTGATGTGTTTGTAACTAGAATTAAAATCAAAATGACATCAGTCTAAAGGAGAGGACACTCAGCAGCTGTTTACTCATCTGCACTCAAGAGCACTAGTGTGTGCCACCAGAACAACCTTTTTAGGGAGGTGCTCCTGTGCATTTTTGGGGTGTATACATGTGTGAAACGTGTCCCAAAAAGGTGAGTAGTCAAGATTTGTGTTTGCAAAAATCATGTCTTCTGCTTGTACCTGCCCAAACAGACACTTGTACCCCACTTGCAAGCAATGTTTAATATTCCTATTTTTGCCCTCAAATATGTGTGTGCTAAGTGTACTTTTTGTTTCA
The DNA here is from genome assembly GCA_029574335.1 of Rana kukunoris. Lineage (NCBI taxonomy): Eukaryota > Metazoa > Chordata > Amphibia > Anura > Ranidae > Rana > Rana kukunoris. The sequence continues at coordinate 518,709,945 of CM056049.1, forward strand.
TTCTCATAGGGGACAGAAGACTTGGAGGACACCACTCCTCCGAGCCCAGAAAACACAAACCTCACCAACCACCTCACCAGGAACACAAACATCACCGACCACCTCGCCAGGAACCCACACTTTACCGACCACCTCGCCAGGAACCCACACCTCACCGACCACCCAGACCACAGGATGTGGAGGAAGGAGATACGAGATGTAGGCCTGCAGATTTCCTAATACCCTTTTTTTTTTGTTTTTGGTTTAGGGGATGAACATGTGGCTGAAGAAAGGCCTCAATTCTCACATTCCAGGGCCCAAAGCATCCTCCTTCAAATCAAGGTGTGCAGTAGGGAGATGTACGTCCTCAAACAAAAAATGGCCTTTATTGAGGAAACATTTAAGGACATAATTGATGACCTGGGGGAAAACTAAGAAAACCCCCTTTTGTTTCGTTTCCGGTTTGACAAAAACTTTTTTGCACTTTTTCAAACAAGCCAAAATTTGAAGATGCACACAGTGGGTCAACATGTGCTATCTGCCATCTCGGGATTCCTATGTACGTGTTTTGTGGGTGCAACCCCTTCCTCACAACTCAAGTAGGTGAAAAGAAGAAGGGGTTGCACCCACAAAACACGTCCATTGATCACCCATTATGGCAGATAGCACATGTTGACAATAGGGATCAGGAGGGAAATACCCATTTTTAACCCTAAAAAGACTCTTAAAATGTTGGCTTGTCCAGGGGTGACAACACCCCATCTTATTATGGACAGGTAGACAATTTAATAAGAATTACAATGTCTGAGTTATTGCCTAGAGGTTTACATTGTTGTATTTTGTGTTATGTAATTTACATTTTTTTATTTTCCTAAAAAAAAAAGCCAGTTTATGGTAATTAAAAATAAAAATAAAAAAAATAATTATACACCTCAAATATTTTATAAAGACCATGTGTGTGAATATGCACCAAGTAAAAATTTTGTAAAAACACCAACAAAGTGTGGCTTGTTTTTCTTAAATACCCTAGAACTTTTGATGTGTTTAGTTTTTGTGTTACCTGTGAAATGGTTGTTAGTTCATAAAGAAAATACACTTGCCACTATAAGTAGTACACTAGAAAAAACTAGTTGACAGCTAAAATAAACACAAGCAAGACATCAAAAATGTAATTTCAACAGATTTCTTTATGATTTTTCTTCAAATAATAAAGTTACACTTTGGCTGGCATAGGAATGGCCCCCCTACCCGTGAAATACTCCACATACATATCCCGGACTGCACGGGCACTTTGGGGGGGCAAGCCAGGGCGGCCATGTTCTAGGCCCAGCAAGGTGATTACACCTGAGCCAAGTCCGGCCTCGGGCCCAACTGTGGCCATATATGTAGGAGACTGTCTCCTTAGAAAATTAAGTAAAATGCAGCAACAAAAAAAATGTAGTTCCATTTATATTCCGCCATGTGTATAGAGGTAAAAACAGGCGGAACCGGCTGGCCATTATCCCAAAGGTGTTCTCCACAACTCTTCGGGCTCTGGCCAGCCGGTAGTTGAACACCCTCCTTTTTGGTCTGAGGGTCCGCTGGGGGAATGGCCTCATTAGATGCGGTCCCAGGCCAAAGGCTTCATCAGCTAGAAACACGAAGGGGAGTCCTTCCACATTCTCTGCATCCGGTGGCAATGCAAGATCATCGCTCTGGAGAAGAAGCGCAAACTCCATCTGCCTGAAGGCTCCCCCATCCGGCCATTCTTCCCCACAACCACAAAGAGGAACTCATACTGTGCTGACACCACTGCCATCAGCACAATACTATTAAACCCCTTGCAGTTATAGTATTGGGAACCCGAACGGGGTGGTGGCACGATGCGGACAGGCTTCCCTTCAATGGCTTCCCTGCAGTTTGGGAAGTCCCACCGTGTAGCAAACTCCGATGCCACAGTCTGCTATTCCTGTGGCGTGGACGGAAGCTGTGGAATCAAACAAGATTAAAAAAAATTTACTTTTGCACATAACATTGCAAGCAGATTATACAAATCATTATTGGCCAACATCATGCTAAAATTTATTTTAAGGAGCATTTAAATGCAAAAATATAAGGCCCAATTATCACATTCCTCACCCCCTCTGATGGACCATTGTAAAAATGTTAGGGTAGGGGGTCTAGATGAGTTTGGGACCTAAAAATAAAAGGTGAAGCTATACTTTAAAACACATTTTTTTTTTTTTTTGGAAGGGGGGGGATAAACCACTACAATGGATCTTACAAAATACATTGGGAAGTGACTAGGCTATGTGTGTTTGGGCCCAGGATAGAATGCTGGGGAGGTTAGTGAAGGGAAATATGCATGTAGGCCAAAAAAGGGCATTTAAAACTTACAGCATGCATGAGGGCAAAGGGGACATTCCCAGCATATTACAATCATGGCAATTAGGGAAGGAGGAAAAAATACAATACAATAGCATACATTAAATACATTAAATGTGATATTAAAGGAGAAAACTTACCCTCATATAGTTGTCCTGCAGGACTTGTATTATAGCAGAACAGGTATCTGGGATTATGAGGCCCAGAGCCTGGGGGGAGATGCTCGTCGTGAACTTCAAGTCCTGCAAGCTTCTCCCAGTTGCCAGATAGCGTAACGTGGTAACTAGCCTCTGCTTTTTGCTGATGGCTTCCCGGTGATATAGGGTGACACCAAAGCCAAGAGCTGCTGAAAAACGGGTTCAGACATCCTAAGGAAATTCCTGTAATCATCAGGATTATTCCCCTGGATCTCCCGCAGCAGAGGCATATGAGAGAATTGGTTCCTATGAAGAAACCAATTATTGGTCCATGAACACCTCTCACCCTAATTATGGCCTTGTCTAGGTCTAAAACAATAAGACCAACACAAACCAACTGCACAACACAAACTCTATGACGAGCAGGTGCCTGCAACATGGCTAGAAAATGAACGTCTAATCAGAACGAACAAACAAACTAAACAGAACGCACTGAAGAACAGCAAGTCCTATGAAGAACGACCTGAAAATTTAGAAACGAGCGGACAGGAATGCACTGTAAAACAAATACGACCTGACCACACACCCCGAAAGACAAGTTACGAACCCACAAGCACAAACTGAACCGCAGAAAACGATCTGAAAGCACAAAGACTGAAAAGCACGAATCGTCTCTCACCAAGCTTTTACTAACACGCGGTAACACAAGATTAGCAAAAGCAGCCCCAAGGGTGGCACCCATGGAATGGAACTTTCCCTTTATAGTGCCGTGTTGTACGTCACCGCGTTTGAGAACGATGACATTTTGTCTTGACAGTGTGTATGCAAAGAAAGCTTGACAAGATTCTCGACAAGCCTGTCAAGAAACTCGTCGAGGAAAACAACGTTTCTTTTATGACGAGATTCTCGGTCGTGTGTACGAGGCCTGAGGCTAGCCATAAATGGACAGGTATCTCTCTGAGAACAAAGGGCAGAATAAAGTCTACCTGTTGATTGCACTGAGACCCACTTTGTCACTCATATGATTGACCAGACACAGTGCTCAAAAAAAGTCACAACTTCTTTCAAAAGCTGGAAAGGTCAACCATCTATTTGAGCATAGGAATCACTTGTTTTCCCACACCAAGTGCTGTAAGATGACAATGTAACAATGAACCAACTCTAATTTCTAAATTCTTCTTACAACGCAGTGTCCAACATGGTATATTCAAGAGAAATGTCATATTTAAGGTGTGGCTTTAAAAGACTGTCGTTTCATAAAATATATTTTTTTTTTCTATTTTTTTTTTGTACATAATGTTGTATTTGATTTATGCAGCGACGGCTGCTAGGCTTAGGTGCTGCTGCTCGAGTTACTTGAATTTTTAAATCCTTTTCCAGCATTCCCCCCCCCCCCCCAAAAAAAAAACTGCAAGACAAAGCTCATTATGAATTACTCACCTTAGATCGAAAGCCCCAGAGCGGTCCCCGTACACAGCTCCGGCCGGCGACATTGCTCCTGGAGTATGGCGGGCTCCGGCACTGTGATTGGCTGGAGCCACGATGCCATTTGCCGATGATGTCGGGACATGCTGATGCAGAGAATATCTCCTAAACCGTGCAGGTTTAGGAGATATCTGGGGAAGCTACAGGTAAGCTTTATTATAGGCTTACCTGTAGTAAAAAGTGGTCTGTAAGATTTGACAACAACCACTTTAGTTCTATACAATTTTTGGAAGTTAGAGGAAGGGAAAAAACAGGGAAGCCTCTCTGGATTAATAGGCCCAAGATTAATATACAGCCTAATGTACAGCCAACATTTTACATTATACCCTGATTTTTTCCACAAATGTGTCTATAGAGAACATTTAACTGGAGACATTTTTATAAAAGAATGCATAATCAATGCATGAGTACACCAAGGTTAGATTGAAAAATGTAGACTTCTTTTCTGCTAAGATAAACATATGAAATATATTCAAAGCACAAAATGCCATGTAGAAAAATTGAGTATAGAAATAAGAGACACCCATCAGAAGACTGATTGATATAGCACAAGATCTGGGCTAAGATATTAGCAAGACCTTGGAGCATGCAACGTTAATGTAAAAGATAAGAAACTCATGAATAATGCAGCATTTGATGGCAAACCAGCACCGAGATTTAATGATAAAGGTACCTTTTCATTTACTTTAGGAACACGTTTTGCAACATCAGAATCTCCAAACTGAAATGTAAAATGAAGTTTAGATGTAAATTTAACTTTTTAGAATGAAAGTTCACACTGTTGGCCTATAATAGATCCAATTTGCTAACTAATAGATGAGCACATACCTTTTGTTACAAGACGTCGGGATAAAAATTCTAGAGTGACAGTGATTGGGATAAGGATGGTGGAGTGCTGGATTTTCCAGTATGTGGTAGAATGCTATTGTGTGGTATTAGACTTGTCTTTATCCTGAAGTATCAGAAGGTGGATACTTAAAGCGGAGCTCCACCCAGCAAAACAACATTTTGCCATGTTGTTTAAAAAAATAAAAATAAAAAAACCTGAAAAAAAATAAAAATACTCACCCGAAATAGCTGTTGCTATGCGGAAGTCCGTAATCTGCCTCTTCCACACCGCGGTTTAATGTCTTCTTGTCCTTCTCCTTGTGAATGGGGCGCGCTGCTTTCTGGGAACTGTGTGTGTTCTCAGAGAGCAGCGCGCCCATTCACAAGCCAGCGTGAGACTCACGCAGGCGCAGTAGGAAACGGGCAGTGAAGCCGTACGGCTTCAGTGCCTGTTTCCCATAGTGTGAATGGCGGCGCGGGACCCGGAGCGATCGTGGGACCGGCATCGGGGGGGGGCCGTCAGCGCGGGCGCCTAGGACAGGTAAGTGTCCTTATTTAAAGTCAGCAGCTACACTGTTAGTAGCTGCTGACTTTAAAAAAAAATGTTTCGCGGCTGGAGCTCCGCTTTAAATCCCAAATCCAAAAGGTTAGAACCAAGGTATAGATCTTGCTGGAGGTATGAACAGCATTGCTAAATGTAGGTGTGTTCAAAAAATTGGCATAGCGTTGTAGTTTGTAGTGTCACACAAGCCCCATAGAGGGCGCTGGACCGTCGCCCCCTCTGGCTCTCACGCCACTGAGTCTAATAACTAGGGTTGTCCCGATACCACTTTTTTAGGACCGAGTACAAGTACCGATACTTTTTTTCAAGTAGTCGCCGATACCGAATACCGATACTTTTTTTAAACGTGTACCCAAATGCAGCCATGTATGTCCCCCACATATTGCAGCCATGTATGTCCCCCACATATTGCAGCCATGTCATGTCCCCCACATATTGCAGCCATGTATGTCCCCCACATATTGCAGCCATGTCATGTCCCCCACATATTGCAGCCATGTCATGTCCCCCCACATATTGCAGCCATGTCATGTCCCCCCACATATTGCAGCCATGTCATGTCCCCCCACATATTGCACCCATGTCATGTCCCCCCACATATGCAGCCATGTCATGTCCCCCCACATATTGCAGCCATGTCATGTCCCCCCACATATTGCAGCCATGTCATGTCCCCCCACATATTGCAGCCATGTCATGTCCCCCCACATATGCAGCCATGTCATGTCCCCCCACATATGCAGCCATGTCATGTCCCCCCACATATGCAGCCATGTCATGTCCTGTGCCCCATATTGCAGCCATGTCATGTCCCCCATACCTCCGCCGCCATCGCTGCTGCAGCCTGCAGGGTTAATCCTAATTTGTAAGTACATTGTAAGTACATTTATTGATTTTGGTTAGATTGTCTTGTCTTGTGCTTTGATGTTTATTCAGTAATGTCTTGCATCTTCTGCCGCTTTTGCACTTTCTGTAAAATAGTTATAATATACCGAAATGCTAGATAAATTGGTAGCTGTCTGATATCTTATCAAATACAAGACACAGAATGGTTAAACTTATGACTGACACACTAGGTAGCACACTGTGATGCTGATGGTAATTTGAACCCTTTCACCCCCTACATTACTAAATGTGTAGATAACTGATCGCATCAGCAGTTCCTTAAGGGCTGTCTGTATGTAAAATGCTTTCTTTGCAAGAACATTTCAGTACATTATTTCAGTACTTTTTTTTTTACAGTTACTGATGTCTAAAAATATAAGAAGAAAATGTAAAAATAAGGTTTAGTATTTCTCTACTGCTGCAGGTACATAACTTGGAGGAATTACAGTATCTTCTCCAGTGAAGGAGAACGCAAACATCCACCCCCCAGTTGGTCGGCTGCACCCCCTCGGCGCTTACCCCATCTAGGTTGCAGGCTCCTAAGGTTGGCAGGCAGTGGCCGGGTTTGGAAATCCTCTGGCCGGTTGCGGGCTCCTAAAGGCAGCGGGCAGATTCCAGGCTCCTACAGGCAGTGCTCTGTGTCCCTGTGTTGCCGCGGGTATGCAACACATACCCGTGGCGCCATGAATAGACACGCGATTGGAAGTATTCTATTTTGGTATCGGGGGTATTTGGGGGAGTACAAGTACTCCCGCAAATACTCGGAATCGGTCCCGATACCGATACTGGTATCGGTATCGGGACAACCCTACTAATAACATAGATTCATGCATTGCATGAATCTATGTTATTATCGCCGCTGCCGCTGTTATTCAGATGGTCGGCGCTCATGTCCGGCCATCTGAATATCGCCAGCTGGTTGGCTGTACGGAAATGTCAATCAGAGCCAACAGCTCTGATAGGCTTTCCCAGTACAGCCCTCGGGTCCCGGAAGCTTATTCTCGGAGCGCACACACTGTACGCCCCTTGGATAAGATGACAGGCGTCTCAGCCAATCAGGTTGGCCGGTTCTGGCTACCGGTAACAGGATTGGCTGAGACGCCTGTCAGTCATCGAAGGCGGGAGAAGACATCGTGGGACGTGGATGCCTGACTCCAGTAAAGGTAAGTGCCGGGGGGGGAGAGAGAGCAATTTACAGGGCACAGTGGGGACAATTGGCACAGCGGCAACCATTAAAGGGCACAGTGGTGACAATTGATGGCACAGTGGCTGGTTTAATGGCATGGAACCGTGGTGACAATTGATGGCACAGTGGCTTGTTTAATGGCATGGCACCGTGGTGACAATTGATGGCACAGTGGCTGGTTTAATGGCATGGAACAGTGGTGACAATTGATGGCACAGTGGCTGGTTTAATGGCATGGCACCGTGGTGACAATTGATGGCACAGTGGCTGGTTTAATGGCATGGAACAGTGGTGACAATTGATGGCACAGTGGCTGGTTTAATGGCATGGCACTGTGGTGACAATTGATGGCACAGTGGCTGGTTTAATGGCATGGAACAGTGGTGACAATTGATGGCACAGTGGCTGGTTTAATGGCATGGCACAGTGGTGCGAATTGATGGAACAGTGGCTGGTTTAATGGCATGGCATAGTGGTGCGAATTGATGGCACAGTGGCTGCATTTGATTGCATGGCACAGTGGTGCAAATTGATGGCACAGTGGCTGCGTTTGGTCACAGTGAGACTGCAATTTTTTTTTTCCTTTGCGCCCCCCCAAAAATGTTGAGCACCAGCCGCCACTGCCTCCCATAACAAACCTTCATAATCCATTTAAGAAATAAGAGAAAGGAAGGAAGCCACATTTTGGAATCAAAGCCTTTGCTAAATTATTTGTTCTATCCAATGCTATAAAAGTAAATAGTTATAGTTATAGAATCTGGTGTATATTAACCTTTTTGATGAGATTCCAAGGAACCATCATAATCCATTGCTTGTGCAAAGTTCATAAACACAAAATAGTATATACAGAATAGAAACCGATAGGGGCTGAGACAATAACTATTGCCAGAAGTTGGTGGGAAGGCTAGGATGACTGATGGCAAACCATATTAGGTTTCAACCTACTAATAATAATGATCTTCATCCAGCTTTTAAAATCCATAATTTCAGCTTCCCATCTGCCTTCTGACATAATCATTAGCTTGTCATAACAGTAGCAGGAAAAATTGCCCCAAGGTTGGCGGTCTCAGTGGGTGCAAAAAATGCCTTATTGTTGCAGTCGGTGAGAGCAAAGCATGCCCCATCGTCGGTGGGAACAAAGCATACCCTATCATTGTGGAAGCAAAGCATGCCCCATTGCTGGTGGGAACAAAGCATGCACTATTGCTGTTGGGAGCAAAGCATGCCCTATTGTCGGAGGAAGCAAAGCTTGCCCCATCATCGGTGGGAGCAAAGCATGCCCCATCATCGGTGGGAGAAAAGCATGCCCCATCATCGGTGGGAGCAAAGCATGCCTCAACATCGGTGGGAGCAAAGCATGCCTCAACATCGGTGGGAGCAAAGCATGCCTCAAAGTCGGTGGGAGCAAAGCATGCCTCAACGTCGGTGGGAGCAAAGCATGCCTCAACGTCGGTGGGAGCAAAGCATGCCTCATCGTCAGTGGGAGCAAAGCATGCCTCATCGTCGGTGGGAGCAAAGCATGCCCCATGGTTGGTGGGCGCAAAGCATGCTCTATCGTCGATGGGAGCAAAGCTTTTCCCATCCTCATTGGGATGAAAAGGATGTCTGAGATGCTGGGAAGAAAGAACACAACAGCATTAGTGGTGTTGCTAGTTACTTATTCGAGGATATGCGCCATGTCCTACACAACATCTTTTGACATTTCTGATGACATTGCTGTAGGACCATCAAGCTGAAGATGCTGTGCCCCAACAGCTTGCTTCAACTCTCTGCCACTTTGTTTACTGGAACCCTAAAGATGCTGCTACTTTACTGGGACCCCAAAGAGGGTGAGGGCCTTGGGCTATCGCCTAGCTTTGCCCTAACCTAATGCAGGCCCTAGTTGGAGTGCAAGTAAATTTCTGAACACAGCAGGACAGCCTGCTGGAAATTTCTGGATTTGGCACACTTGGCAAAATATTCTTTTGTAATTACGATGCCTCTACTTTCCTGTATGACACTCCTTAACCACTTAAGACCCGGACCAATATGCTGCCAAATGACCAAAGGGGTTTTTGCGATTCGGCACTGCGTTGCTTTAACAGACAATTGCGCGGTCGTGCGACGTGGCTCCCAAACAAAATTTGCGTCCTTTTCTTCCCACAAATAGAGCTTTTTTTTGGTGGTATTTGATCGCCTCTGCGATTTTTATTTTTTGCGCTATATACAAAAATAGAGCGATATTTTTGAAAAAAAATCAATATTTTTTACTTTTTGTTATAAGAAAAATCAATAAACTAAATTTTAGTCAAACATTTAGGCCAAAATTTATTTAGCCACATGTCTTTAGTAAAAAAAAAATTGCAATAAAAAAAAAATTAGCTACCTAGCGGGAACAGCGACACTAATACAGCGATCAGAAAAATGATCGCTTAGTGACGCTGGCAATAGGGAGTGAAAGGGTTAACTAGGGCAGTGTTCAAGGGGTTAAAACTTTATTAGGGGGGGTACAGGGCTACCCTGAACCTAACACTAACTGACTTTTACACTGCCTGTCACACTGACACTAAATACAGTAATCATACATGTATGATTACTGCATTCAGTGACACTGTGACGGGGGAGGGGGGGGGGGGCGATCGCGGGGGTTAAATGTGTTTATGTGAAGTGTAGTGTAGTGTAGTGTTGGTGCACACTTACTTGTGTTGTGATCTCTCCTCAGCGGTGGTTGAAAAAAACGCTGAGGGAGAGATCACGTCGCTTCCTCCTTCCTGTGGTTACACAGGAGGAGGAAGTGCACTGCAGGGGGAGCGCGCGCATTGGCTGAGAGCGATCCGGAGGGGGCGGACAAAAACGAATAGCCGCCCCCTCTTGTCGGATCGCTCCTACAGCCGCGCGGACCGCCGCATGTATGGGGGGGGTTCCGATCGGACCCCCGATCCCCCCCAAGGCACCAACGTATATATACGTTGATGTGCCTGTCGGTGCCATTCTGCCGACGTAAGCACGCTCTCTTTTTCCTCGTTGTTCAATGAGGACTTTGGCTCGACAAGCTTTTTCGACCGCTCATCGGGAACCTCGTCGGGCGGAACGATGAGTTTAGCCCGACGAGGTTCTCGTACGTGTGTACGCGGCCTAAATGTTTTTTTTTCTTTGTCTGAATTTCTCACTTCCTGTTCCTCCTCAGTAAGGTGTCCAGTAAGCTGTTCTAAATGACTTTCCACCTCTTGGATGACGATGGAAAGCTTACTGAGGAGAAACAGGAAGTGAGAAATTCAAACAAAGAAAAAAAACATTTAGAAGGAAATCAAAGTAAAAGGTAAGTGAATCAACAATGCTCTAGCTTAAAGGAACTACTTTAGAAAATACAAGACAAACCTTTACAACCCCTTTAAATTGATTTAATATGTACTGCATACTGCTTTAAAGTTTATTCTTTTTGTAAAACTTGATTTTCTAATAAAAATTGTTAATTAAAAAAAAAAAAAAGTTATTTTGAGAAGTCTGCTACTCTACATGTAGTTTCTGTGGCTGGAAAGTAGAATTGAAAGTAGAATTTTAATTTTTTTCCATATGCTTGTTAGCTTTATACAAACATGCACAAACAGTTTGCAGTCTGTCAGACTAGGCAATGTCTGTCTTACATCGGCCTCAGTTAGCAGAGGGTGAGATCCACAAACATGTCCTGCTTCCGTAGCTTAACGGAGTTACACTACGCCGCTGTAAGTTACAGCGGCGTATCCATATCCTCAAAGAATTTGCAGTGGCGTAGTGTAATTGTTGCGGCGTAAAGGCCGGGCAATTCAAATTAGTTAGATGTGGGTGTGATTTCATGTAAATCAACATGACCCCGCGTAAATTACGCTTTTTTTGAACGGCGCATTCACCGTCCGTGGAAATATCCCAGTGCGCATGCGCGAAATCACGTCGCAAAACATCAATGAAAACGACGTGAACGTAACTTACGCAAATCCCTATTTGCGAACGGTTTACGCAAACGACGTGAACAAGGGAAAATTTGACGCTGGCCCGACGCCCATACTTAACATTACGTACGCCTCTATACAGCAGGGGTAACTTTATGCCGGACCTACGCTTACGCAAACGGCGTAAAAACACTGCGCCGGCCATACGTACGTTCGTGGATCACCGTATCTACCTCATTTGCATATTCAACGTGGAAAGTATACGGAAGCGCCCCTAGCGTCCAGCGTAAATATTACACTTAAATAGGACGGCGTAAGATGGCGTATCTAAGCAAGAAACTGATACAAAATAAAGATACGCCGGCGCAGATTTGAAATTACGGCGGCGTTTCTGGAGATACGCCGTCGTAATTGTTTGTGGATCTGGCCCAGAATGTTTTCAGGCTTGTATAAACAGTAATCTCAGACTCTTCTAGCTGTAGTTAGAAATCTTGGGCCAGATTCAGAGAGCCGTAACTCCTGTCTAACTGGTGTTAGACTGGAGTAATTTCAAATTACACGCGTTTTTTAGCTAGTCGGAAAGCTCAAACCATGAATAGACGGCTGCGGGCTTCAATCCGACTGGATTACGTGTTCGTACGCCTTCGGATCTACGCTGCAATAAAATTGCGGCCACTGGGTGGACTTTCCCGTCGTTTTCCGCGTCGGGGTATGCTAATGAGCTTTTGCCGGCGATCCCAGAAATTACGATCTTCATTCGCAATCTCTTACGGCACCTTTAGTCATCTTTTTTTTGCGTAACACTATACCAGCTTTTTGCTGCTCTAATATTAGACAGCCCATGTTAAGTATGGCCGTCGTTCCCGCGTCGAATTTCTACGTTTTCCGACGTCTTTTATTTTTTTTGACGTAAAACGTCCGGGAATAGGAATGTTCGTAAACGACGCTACTCAAACAACGAATGACGTAACAACGTGATTTCGCGCAATGCACGGCGGGAAATTTCTGAACGGAGCATGCGCAGTTCGATCGCCGCGGGGACGCGCCTAATTTAAATGCTTCACGCCCCCTAAACGCGTAATTCGATTACGCGGCGAGAAATAGACTACGCCGCCGTAGCGTACGGGCAAAAAACTACCAGAATTCCATTTAGAGCCTGGTAAAATACGGCAGCGTAGAGTATTTCTATTACGCAGCGCAAAATTAAGTGTATCTGAATCTGGCCCTTTGTTTGTGTCCAATAACCTTTAATCCCTTATTTGTAAGATTAAAAGCATGGAAATGGAACAAAATCTAGCTTTCTAGGAGCCTGGATCAGTGGTAATCTTTATTGCTGCTAATTTCCACTCTATACTCCTTGAATGTATTACACTGCTCATCTCAGCATGTAAATGGGAGAGATTGATTGATTTAGCAGATGTTTCCTCTTGGCAGGTATACTCTAGTTACTAGAAAATTGTTTTCCTATATTCTTTCTAAGAATGTCTAATAGTCAGTGGCGGCTGGTGCTCCATTTTTTTGGGGGGGCGCAAACAAAACCCCAGCCAACCCCCCCCCCAACGTCACTCGCAGACAATAGGACCTGCAGACAGACAGACAGATACAGAGAGAGACACAGAAAGATACACAGAGAGACACAGACAGAGACAGAGAGAGACACAGACAGAGAAAGAGAGAGACACAGAGAGAGACACAGACAGAGACAGAGAGAGACACAGACAGAGACAGAGAGAGACAGAGACAGAGAGAGACACAGACAGACACAGACACAGAGAGAGACACAGAGAGAGACAGAGAGAGACACAGACAGAGACAGAGAGAGACAGAGACAGAGAGAGACACAGAGAGAGAGACAGAGAGAGAGACACAGACAGAGACAGAGAGAGACACAGACAGAGACAGAGAGAGACACAGACAGAGAGAGACACAGACAGAGACAGAGAGAGACAGAGAGAGAGACAGAGAGAGACACATAGAGAGACACAGAGAGACACAGACAGAGACAGAGAGAGACACAGACAGATACAGAGAGAGACACAGACAGCTACAGAGAGAGACAGACAGATACAGAGAGAGACACAGACAGATACAGAGAGAGACACAGACAGATACAGAGAGAGACACAGACAAAGAGAGACACAGACAGAGACAGAGAGAGACACAGACAGAGACAGAGAGAGAGACACAGACAGACACACAGACAGACAGAGACAGAGAGAGACACAGAGAGAGACACAGACAGAGACAGTGAGAGACACAGACAGACAGAGAGAGACAGAGACAGAGAGAGACAGAGACAGAGAGAGACACAGAGAGACACAGACAGAGACAGAGAGAGACACAGAGAGAGACACAGACAGAGACAAAGAGAGACAGAGACAGAGAGAGACACAGACAGAGAGACACAGACAGAGACAGAGAGACACAGAGAGAGACACAGACAGAGAGAGACCGAGAGAGACACAGACAGAGACCGAGAGAGACACAGACAGAGACAGAGAGAGACACAGAGAGAGACACAGAGAGAGACAGAGAGAGACACAGAGAGAGACACAGAGAGAGACACAGAGAGAGACACATAGAGAGACACAGACAGAGACACATAGAGAGACACAGACAGAGACACAGAGAGAGACACAGACAGAGACAGAGAGAGACACAGACAGAGACAGAGAGAGACACAGACAGAGACAGAGAGAGACACAGACAGCGACAGAGACAGAGAGAGACATAGACAGATACAGAGAGAGACACAGACAGATACAGAGAGAGACACAGACAGATACAGAGAGAGACACAGACAGAGACAGAGAGAGACACAGACAGAGAGAGACACAGACAGAGACAGACAGAGACAGAGAGAGACACAGACAGAGAGAGACACAGACAGAGAGAGACAGACAGAGAGAGACACAGACAGAGACAGAGAGAGACACAGACAGAGACAGAGAGAGACACAGACAGATACAGAGAGAGACACAGACAGAGACAGAGAGAGACACAGACAGAGACAGAGAGAGACACAGACAGAGACAGAGAGAGACACAGACAGAGAGAGACACAGACAGAGAGAGACACAGACAGAGAGAGACACAGACAGAGACAGAGAGAGACACAGACAGAGAGAGACAGAGACAGAGAGAGACACAGACAGACACACAGACAGACACACAGACAGACACAGAGACACAGACAGAGACACAGACAGAGACACAGAGAGAGACACAGAGAGAGACACAGATAGAGACAGAGAGAGACACAGAGAGAGACAGATAGATACAGAGATAGACAGATAGATAGACAGATAGATAGATAGATAGATAGATAGATAGATAGATAGATAGATAGATAGAGAGATACAGAGATACAGAGATAGATAGATACAGAGATAGATAGATAGATAGATGACCCTTTGCCCAGTCTAGAAAAGGGGGAAAGGGTCTACCTCCACCACCCAGGTGGTCCATAGTTGGATCTAATATAGCATTAAAGTCCCCCACATATCCGGATGTACGCCACTTTTCCTGCCACTCGGAATCTTTCCACACCATATCCAGACTGGATATGGCGTTTGCTCCAGCTGAGACCCTCCCTGTTGTCTCTGCCGTTTCATATCTGCCTAGAGGGGTTTCTGATCATGCCCTCTCTCAGTGGATCTCCTCCTTCTCCCAGGTTTGGGACCTGCTATTTGGCACCTGAACTTATACTGGTTGGAGGACAAGGTAGTGCAGGAAGAATGCAGGACAGGCATTACAAACTATTGGAGGGATAATCCTGGAAAAGTAGACCCTTGCACTGAATAGGACGCGTTTAGGACAACTCTGAGGGCCACTTTCATGTGCATCACAGGGGTCTTGCGCAAAAATAACTGGATGCTTTCAGAAGAACTTGAGACTGTTATGGTACATGCTGAATCTGCTTATGCCTCTAACCCTGCCTCCGACACGGAGAGGCATGGTTACAGAGCAGTAGCGAGTATGAATTTCGTCTGTTAGATCTCACACAAAAACACATGTTGCATGCCACACAAAAATTCGTTTGAACATAGTAATAAAGCCAGACATATTTTGGCATATCTGACTAGACATGACTATTCTCCCATTTCGATCCCACGTATACTTACTGCTCAAGGCCCCATCAGTGACAACCCAGGGGATATCCTAGACTCCTTTTTATGCTTTTACAAATACCTGTGTACCTCTAGGGTTGACTATGATGACTCCAAATTGAATGACTACTTGGCTGACATATCTCTCCCCTCCTTGTCAACAGAGGGGCATGATGTGCTGGATGCACCTATCTCGGTTGATGAAATTGCTGCAGCCATTTCACAAATGCCTGCACATAAGACTCTGGGCTTAGACGGTTTCCCGACTGAATGGTACTTACAATTTAAAGACCTTTTGTGCCCCTTTCTTATGCGGACCTATAACAAAGCTCTAGATGTCAGGATCCTCCCCCAACGATGCGAGAGGCTTTGATTGTACTTCTATTAAAACCCTGTAAGGACCCACTTAAATGCAAATCTTACCATCCGATTTCTCTTATTAATGTGGACGTTAAGATTCTAGCCAAAATATTGGCAAACCGTTTGAACACTGTAGTCACGTCCTTGGTCAGTAGTGACCAAGGGGGCTTTATCCCCCACAGGTCCACCAAAATGAATATCCGCAGGCTGTTTCACAACCTGCAATATCCACCTGACTGTCCTCCCACTCATGCTATTGTGTCTTTGGACACTTGCAAGGCATTCGACAGTGTGGAATGGCCATATCTGTTTCGGGTGTTACAGATGTATGGCTTTGGCCCCTGTGTTGTAGCATGGATAAAACTCCTTTACACCTCCCCGGTAGCTCCGGTGTTTATCAATTCCTCTATCACTGGCCCCTTTCTGATTACTAGGGGCACACGACAGGGATGGCCGTTGTCACCCCTCTTGTTTGACTTGGCCATTTGCTCCTCCCCCTCGATTAAAGGACTCCCAATTGCTAATATAGAGGAGCGCATTTTACTTTATGCGGGTGACACATTGGTGTATCTGGCTGATACTAATGAATCACTTCAGGCCCTGTTGGTGGAGATTAATACCTTTGGAGACTATTCTGGCTTCCGGGTGAATTGGGATAAGTCTAGTCTTTTCCTCCTAGACGTGGCTGAGCCTCGCCTGATTCATCCGGATTCCAAGCTTCAAGTGGTATCCTCCTTTATGTACCTTGGAGTTCTGGTGCAGACACCCCTTTTACTTCATAAGTCACCAATAACTTAGATCCTCTATTGGTCCGCCTTCAGGAGCAGACCAAGCAGTGGATGGATCTGCCTCTGGATTTTATGGGGAGGGCCAACGTCCTCTAAATGATCTACCTACCGAGATTACTCTATATCCTTGCCAATTCCCCTTGCAAAATACCTAAATCTAATTTTAAACGCATAGATTCAATATGTACTACTTTCCTGTGGAAGGGTGGCTCCCCCAAGGTAGCACTTGAAACACTACGGTTGCCAGCGCACTTGGCAGGCCTGGCATTTCCCAAATTCTTTCTATATTTTTGGGCATCCCAGTTGGTGCACATCCACGATTGGCTGTGCCCAGTTCCGGCCAATGCCTGTACCTCCACAGAGGGAGCCATCGCATCTTCTCTGGAAAACCTACATAATATTATCTACAGAAGCCGGGTCCCCGGTCGCCCCGGAACCTCCCTACTTGTCACTTCCCTTTCCTCTTTCCGTTATATTGTCACAAAAGTATCCAGGAACACCTGGCTGAAATCTCCCAACAACCCCCTGTGGTTTAACCCTATTCTGCAGGAACTATACTCCCTTCCTGATCCCAATCACTGGTACTCCAAGGGGGTTAAATATTTATGCCACCTATACAATGCTCAGGGCTTTAAATCTTTTTCTCAGCTACGTTTAGACTTCGATCTACCAATATCGTACCTATTTTATTACTACCAGCTCAGGCACGCTATCCGTGCCCAGTTTGGCTCCCTGGATGATCCCACTGACCTGCCCCCATTGGAAAACTGCTTAGACCATGGGTCCTCAAACTACGGCCCTCCAGCTGTTCAGGAACTACAATTCCCATCATGCCCTAGTCATGTCTGTGAATGTCAGAGTTTTACAATGCCTCATGGGACTTGTAGTTCCGACACAGCTGGAGGGCCATAGTTTGAGGATCCCTGGCTTAGACAGCCAGATCCCAGTAAACTTGTCTCCACCTATTATGCAGCCCTAATGACTGACTTTAACCCCAGGTTTTACAAAGCTCAGGTTAAATGGACCTCTCTGGACATCTCCCTGGTAGACGAGGACTGGTCAGAATTTAGTGATACCTATAAAACCTCTGTTATTGCTTTCCGGGACCACATCATACAGGTCCAAATTTTTCATCAAACCCACCTCACTCCGGCTAGGTTACACAAGATGGGTCTCCTGCCCTCGGCTACCTGTTTCCGTGGCTGTGGCCAAGAGGCCGATTTCTTACACTGCTTCTGGACATGCCCGGTAGTCCAGGACTTCTGGGAAGAAGTGGGTGCTTTCATCTCATCGGCGCTAGGCCTCCCAAACATCATCCACCCCAAGAACTGCCTATTAGGCATTTTTGGCGAATTACACCTATCATTACAAGAAACTGCTCCGTATACGCTTCTTCTATGTTAAAAAAGCTATTGTGCTGTCCTGGAAGGGCGCACAGACCTCTCCGAAATCCCTCTGGTTAAAACTTATTAATGATGCTATCCCACTGTATAAACATACTTTTGAACTCTGGAAACGGAACAAAACCTTCGACAAAATTTGGGGTAGATGGTTGGCTAGTCCGCTAACCCTATTCCAGCACTGATTGTATACTCTTGCTTGACCATTCATGGGCCGT
This sequence comes from Rana kukunoris, assembly GCA_029574335.1. Lineage (NCBI taxonomy): Eukaryota > Metazoa > Chordata > Amphibia > Anura > Ranidae > Rana > Rana kukunoris. The sequence goes on from CM056049.1 coordinate 518,728,150, forward strand.
GCCTCAGGGATCTCTAATGTCTGGACCTCCACTTTTGCTATATCCCGGTATTATACCTGAGCCTTTTACCACTGTGCCTACTTTATATTTTACACTGATGTCAGTTTATTTTTCTACGTTGGAGTGTATTGCCTAACATTTATGACCTGGTTATCTGATTTTTTTTTTTTTTTTTTGTATGTTTCTTTCTGTTTGTTGGTTTGTCTTTAACCTAATAAAAATATCTTAAAAAAAAAAAACGTACCTGTAGGTACAATGAATATGTCCTAAATGTGCACCATTTAGGAGAGATTCACATCGGCAATAACCGCTGTGACGCACTGTATTTAGTATACACTATATTACCAAAAGTATATAAACACCTGCCTTTACATGCATATGAACTTTAATGGCATCCCGGTCGTAGTCTGTAGTGGTCAATATTGAGTTGGCCTCATTTCCGTGAAGGGAACACTTAAGGCGTCAGCATACCAAGACATTTTGGACAATTTCATGCTCCCAACTTTGTGGGAACAGTTTGGGGATGGCCCCTTCCTGATTCAACATGACTGCACACCACTGCACAAACAAGTCCTGACCCCGACCTGCTAGAACACCTTTGGGATAAATTACAGTAGAGACTGAGCCAGGCCTTCTCATCTACATCAGTGCCTGACCTTGCAGATGCCCTTCTGGAAGAATGGTCAAACATTCCCATAAACACACAGCTGCAAAGCGTGGTCCAACTCAATATTGAACCCTACTGACTAAGACCAGGATGCCATTAAAGTTCTTGTGCATGTAAAGGCAGGCGTCCCAATACTTTTGTTAATATAGTGTACATACATACAGTTTGCTAAACAAATTTGGTAGGAGTAGAGCACAGGGAATACCTTAGCAGAATTATGATGTTCTTTCATAAATCAACAAGCAGGTGGGTGACACATAAAAATGAAAACTAAAAAGGTGTTGTCACCCTGTAGGTGTGTGTCTAGGTGAATCATTAGAGTGATTGACCAGTATGTTTTGCAGGTAAAATATTTCACATAAATAGAATATTTTATATTTTGTTTATCATTTTCACATCATTTGGTTTACAGCAGTGTCTGCTATTCAGTTTGTTTCCTCTTTATTAAAGTGATACGGAGGTATGTACAAATGTATCTTGTTAGGATCATTATGTCAGTCTTCTAAGTGAGTAGTGGTGTATCCTGACCTATGTGTGACCTGCAATTCCTGAGGTTTTAGCCTTCTGTGCTCTATGTTGTCAGTCTTGATATCTCCAGTTGCACTTTTATTAATGAAGTGGGAGTACAGCTGTTATCATTTCAACAAAAAGTACTATTGGCACTTCGCTTAGCTCAGTATTGGTGCCAAGTGCCTAATCAGCTGCATACGAAGGACTGCCAAGGAACTGACACTGTGAATATTTAGCAAAGAGGCTTAAACTTTACATCTTGACATGTGGGTTGAATCTACTTCTTTCCAACTGCAGATGACTGTCTAGTGGAGTATCTTTGTGTTACATCTTAAATTTACACAGCTGTTCTTGATCTCTGCCAAGTGCCATCCTGACTCATTTTCTTACCATTTATCTCTTTATCCTTTACCAATATTTTACAATGAACAAAATAAAAAGTGAGTTTCATTTTTTTCAAATATGAGTCAAATTACCCAGAATATTGGTAAATTATTGGTAAAATTTCATATAAAGGTGTGTGCTTTCGGTACAGAGGTGTAACTAGAATCTTTAGGGCCCCAGTGCAAGAAACCATAAAGAGGCCCCACTAGGGGCATTGCTAGATTTACAAAAGATCTGGGACTAGAGCCCATAGCATCAAAGTAAAGAAAGTCATACACATGTATATAATATACATGTGTATGTGTGAGTTATCAATATATATATATATATATATATATATATATATATATATATATATATATAAATATATATATATAATGTAGCACTACCCCCGGAGGAGCTGCTGGTTGTTTTGGGTGGCACATTTACCTCATGGCACCCCCGAATTTCTAGGGGTGAATGATGTGTATTGCATTTGGTAGAAGTAAAGGGAATGTTCGCAACAGGTGCTCTTTGCTGTGCTCTTTATTACCCAGCCGGGTAAAAACAATAAAACTTGTGGTGAAGAAAGTAAAGTTGAAGAAGAAAGTAGAATAGCAAATTCAGGCGTAATGATAGGGAAACAGTCCTGCTCCCAAGCATAACACTTCTCTGCACCACTCCTGCCTGGGTGGGGATTAGTGTACCTGGACAGGCCTCTCTCACTGACCTGGCAGCCGGAGTATCACTCGAACATTTGTAGGATAAGGTCCCTGCCACAGACCCTCCTTGGTGAACGTGATCTTGAGGAAAAGCCTCTGCCACAGACCCTTCTTGGTGAACGTCAGGGAGACACCTCTGCCACAGGCCCTCTCTGATCATGTTGGATGATAATATTTGTGGTCCGTCTCTTCCATTGGAGGATTCAACTTTTTTTTTTTTGGTACTGGGTGTCATGTCTATGTGGTGAGTAGGATGTTTGCTCACATCTGCGGTGGAAGACAGCACTTTGTTCACATTATAAAGAATATCCACCTCACCTGAGTGGAGTATTTGGTGGCAGTTTATGGACTTTAATATTGATTGGTATAATATGTTTGAAGTGCTCTATGAAATATAGTTTGCATTTTTTTCTTTTCATTCATAGACCTTGGCTCTTACTACGAGCAGCTTCCATTTACAAAATTTGTATTTTGTATTCACTTTATTCACTTTGTATTAATTTAGCAATATATAATTGTTGGTCCAGGGTACGCGGTCTTTCCGTTTTTCACTTACTTAATACAGTGCCTTGAAAAAGTATTCATACCCCTTCAAATTTTCCATCTCTTGTCATGTTACAACCAAGAACGTAAATGTATTTTATTGGGATTTTATATGCTAGACAACACAAAGTGGCACATAATTGTAAAGTGAAAGGAACTTGATAAATGTTTTTACATTTTTTTACAAGTAAAAACTGAAAAGTGTAGTGTGCATTTGTATTCAGCCTGCTTTACTCTGGTACCCCTAACTAAAATCTAGTGGAACCAGTTTCCTTCAGAAGTCACATGATTAGTAAATAGAGTCCACATGTGTGTAATTTAATCTCAGTAACAAAGAAATTCAGCTGTTCTGTGAAGCCCTCAGAGGTTTGTTAGAGAACCTTAGTGAATAAACAGCACCATGAGGGCCAAGGAAAACACCTGACAGGTCAGGGATGACGTTGCAGAGAAGTTTAAAGCAGGGTTAGGTTATAAAAACGTATACCAAGCTTTGAACATCTCACGGAGCACTTTTGAATCCATTATCCGAAAATGGAAAGAGTATAGCACAACTGCAAACCTACCAAGACACAGCTGTCCACCTAAACTGACAGGCCAGGCAAGGAGAGCATTAATCAGAGAAGCAGCCAAGAGGCCCATGGTAACTCTGGAGGAGCTTTTAAATAACAAATTTGTTATACTTACCTGCTCCATGATTTTGCAGAGAGCAGCCTTGATTCTCCTCTTCTTGGGTCCCCCATCTGCACTTTTGGCTCCTGCTGCATTAAGAGTGCCCCCATAGCAAGCCACAAATACCCTATACCGGTATAGAAAGGTAAAAAAAAAATTGCCTTTAAGAATCACTCACTTCCTTCTCCTGTACAGGTCTATGTGTTCCACGAGGCATTACTCCTCACACATTCACAAGTTCTCAGGCACTTATTGATGTGTATGAACGGTGTACTGAGCTGTATGTACATAGCTCCCAACTGTCTCTCATTTCAAGGGACTGTCCCTGATTTGGACTAATGTCCCTCTGTCCCTCATTCATTTGTCCCTAAGGCCGCGTACACACCACTAAATAAATCCGATCAAATCGGTCTGACATACCGTTTTGATCAGATTTGTCTGCTGGGCTATTTTGGTTTGATCGTGTACACACCAGCGGACATGTCGGACAGACGGGTTTCCAGCAGTCTGCTCGCCCGCTCACACGATCGAATTTGTCTGCTGAAACGGTCCGTCAGACCGTTTCCAGCAGATAAAGTCGATCGTGTGTACGCAGCCTAATTTTGGTCTGATCTATAGAGTGTTTTCCAGCCCTAAACCTTTCATCTGATTTCTAAATTGCTGCATTTGTAAATTCCAAAAGCCAATATAAAGGAATAGTGGTGGTAAAAAAACACGTGTGTGTTTAACCAATCTTTTTTTTGTTTGTACAATTTTCCTTAAAGGGGACGTGGCAAGGGGCGTTTCCTATGCCTCCATAATTTTGCTGATAGGTGTCCCTCATTCCCATCTCAAAAAGTTGGGAGGTATGTATGTGTGCTGCACTGTGTATACTGACATGTATGGATGATGTACTGAGATCTATGTGTGCTGCACTGTATTTTCTGATATGTAAACAAATAATGCATTCTGTATGCAGGCCAACTAATTGATTATGAAAATGGTTGACATCTATTTTCATAATCAAATATAATAGATTATGTCAATTAGTAGTTTCAGCCCTCAAATAAATGAATGGTTTCAATCTGTGATAAAAACAGAGGTTTTAGTTGCATAAATTTGTAAATATGTGGTTTGTGTAGTCCTGTCCCTAACACTAATTTAAACAGACGTCCCATAATGGGACATTATTTAATAAATGGCAGATATCCTGTTACACATGCATTGTCTGTTTGTCTGTTTTCCTTTAAAGAATCTACATTCATACATCACTCCGTAGCTGCTCTATATAGTTAGTCCCACCCTTTTTCTTCATGCTTTAGTCCTCCATTCATCACATGTACTGTATTCTGTTGGAGCTAGACATAATAAGATCTTTTTTTTTTTTACCTATCTGATGTTCATCAGTTCACAAACGCAGTGCAATCGGGTTCAGTGCCACTCCAAATAAGGTACATGCATGCGGTGCAATTTGAGCCCATGTAAATAGCACCACACCGAACCACATATGAATGCGCTGCAGTTTCTGTGTATTTCTCATGCACTGCATGAGAAATACACAGAAACTGCAGCGCATTCATATGTGGTTCGGTGTGGTGCTATTTACATGGGCTCAAATTTTACAGTGTGAACCGAGCCTTATCCTTGCACAAGTTTTCTATAAAAGCTTTCTACGATCTATAGAATGTCATTTGGTTCGGATCACAGTCTGCTAATTCTACTGAGATGTAAGTTACAGCTATCTTGCCACAACTATATCAGTTATAGAGGTCACACATGAAGTGCTTAGTCTGGAAAGGCAGAACAGCAGGTATGCCTGGAGGTAGCTTATTCCTTAAAGCTGCTGGGACCAATAGTTTCTTACAGCGCCTGATAGCTATATACAGTATATGTTATGATTTTATGAACAAGGCTATATTTTATCAGCGTTGGTTAGATGATAGGATACGGATACTGAAATTATTTTGATGCTGTCTTACAGTTTTTTATAATATTATTTTTTTTTCTTTCAGGAAGAAATCGTTTTTATTTTCCGCATTGTACGCTGCCTTTATATTTGGTGGTCGGCACCTAATGAAACAACGGGAAAAGTTTGAGCTAAGAAAACCGCTCGTTCTATGGTCTCTCAGCCTTGCTGTGTTCAGGTATAAAAAGTTTAACAATCTATCACTGGGATTCTGATTGGGTTGGGTGGGGGTTGTCACTAGGATGCGAAAAGAACCTAGAACAAACTTAGTCACCAAAACTGCTGTTAAAACCGCTTGCAGGCTGCGAATAGTGGGGAATGGCCAAAATCATTCTTGAACTCGATTCATTCTTCTCTTTCTGACTGATTCCTCTGTTGCATCAACTTCATTTTTTTGTCCCTTTAACTCTACCATTTAAAGTGAAAATAAACTGAATTATTTTAAACCAACAAATTTCAACACTTGGTCCAGCCCCTGGGATCACTCCTCTGACATGTTTCACCTAATAGGCTTAACTCCTCTATGAGCTGACTATAAATCAGGGGTGTCATCGCGGGCCACATCAGCATTATGGTTGCCCTCAAAGAGCCTGTTGTATCTGTAAGACTATATACATTTATCCAGGGCTCTTTTTTTTCTCAGAGAATAGGTGCAGGGACTCAACCCCCCTCCCCTCTTTGGAGATCCAGATTGAACAGTGGGTGTGGCCAAATTGAACTAACCTGTGGGAGAATCCTAAAGGCGAGACCATGTGCTGAAGCCTGTCGGATGTTTGAAGTTTTGCCTGTGAAGACATCAGTGTGCGTTTTTTCATTTGGATTTTACTGAGCTATGTATGGAGAAGTGTCAGACTCCAAGCCAGTAACAGTTTCCAATGTGCAGTATGAAGGAAGCTTCCAGAGGGTTGGAGCAGTGCACATTTCTTTGACTCTACACACCACACCATAAAGGGTTATTCTAAACTAGACTACAGGTACTCCTCACCTAACGACCATATTCCATTCCAACGACCATGTCATTAAACAAATTGGTTGTTAAACAAGGAGTAAGTATTTCCACAAGTAATCAATATTTAAAAAAATATAGGTAGATGGCGCACGACTAAAAAGTGCAATCAGAAAATCAATAATACAATTAATAGTTAATAGATCATAAGTCCATGTCAATATCAAAGGAAAATGATCAAAGAAAATAAACAAATGGATAAAAAAATGACCATAATGATAGTCCAATGAGTGACCATACAAATATGGTCAAAAAAGTCCCAAAAGTTCAGTGTTAGTCCAACAACACTAGTGGCAGCACAATCCTGAAGCAGAAGCAGACTCTGAAAGGTATATGTAAACAAGAAGGACATGCGCCAAACTAAGTGCAGTAAATAAGGATTTAATGAAGTAAATTAATAAACAGTAAATTGGCTACTCACAAGACAATGAGAGCATAGGCACATAGGGGGTTAATGACTGGTCCGGTGTCACACCTACCATCCACAGCTGCAAAGGTCCAGGCAGGCTGACTTGGCCAAGTCATGGGAGATGTAAGAGCCCATCCTGGGGAAGCCTAGAAGAAGCAACAGGGGGTCCAGGAGCCGTGTATCCTAGTTAGGACGCGCTGTGCGTTCCAGCATGAAGCGCAATCCGTCGCCGTACGACCGGAAGTGACGTCGAACCTCGGGCCAACCAATGGGAAGACGTGTTTCTCAGCATTCGCTTGTTCGGTCGTACGGCGACGGATTGCGCTTCATGCTGGAACGCACAGCGCGTCCTAACTAGGATACACGGCTCCTGGACCCCCTGTTGCTTCTTCTAGGCTTCCCCAGGATGGGCTCTTACATCTCCCATGACTTGGCCAAGTCAGCCTGCCTGGACCTTTGCAGCTGTGGACGATAGGTGTGACACCGGACCAGTCATTAACCCCCTATGTGCCTATGCTCTCATTGTCTTGTGAGTAGCCAATTTACTGTTTATTAATTTACTTCATTAAATCTTTATTTACTGCACTTAGTTTGGCGCATGTCCTTCTTGTTTACATAATCAATATTTTAAGCATTCTTAACTACTGTAGTGTACTGTATTGTGGAAAACAAGGTCTAAACACACAACTCCAGCTCAATAACGTTGTTTTAATTTGCTTAAGTACAGAACACCAACAAAAATTCTGTACTGTACTCTACAATACAATGATGTATAGAGCGTCGTTTAAAGTGGTTGTAAACCCACTTTTTTTACTTTTACCTACAGGTAAGCCTATAATAAGGCTTACCTGTAGGTATAAAGAATATCTCCTAAACCTGCATGCGCAGGGGGACTCCACGGCGAAAGAATCCGGCCAGTCGGATTTAAATCTCCCGCGAGTGACGTCATCGCCGCTCCAGCCAATCACAGCGCTGGAGCGGCGATACCCGAAAGACACGCCGAGTCAAGATGAGATCTCGCTCGGCGTGCACCAGGTAAGTTCCCTACACCTCGTTCCGAGGTAAGTACAGTATTTCATAATGAGCTAATATGCGGTGCATAGGGATGAGCTTTGAGTTCGAGTAGAACTCATGTTCGACTCAAACATTGCCTGTTCGCCGAACAGTGAACTATTTGGGGTGTTCGCAGCAAGTTTGTGTGAACTTTAGAACCCTGTTAACGTCTATGGGACTCAAACGTTTGAAATCTAAAGTGCTAATTTTAAAGGCTAATATGCAAGTTATTGTAATAAAAAGTGTTTGGGGACCCAGGGTCCTGCCCCAGGGGACATGTATCAATGCAAAAAAAAAAGTTTTAAAAACTGCAGTTTTTTTGGCAGCAGTGATTTTAATAATTCCTTTAAGTGAAACAATAAAAGTGAAATATTCCTTTAAATTTCGTACCTGGGGGGGTGTATAGTATGCCTGTAAAGTAGCACTTGTTTCCCATGCTTAGAACTGTCCCTGCACAAAGTGTAATTTCTGAAGGAAAAAAGTAATTTAAAATCACTCGCGGCTATAATGAATTGTCGGCTCCCGGCAATACAGAGAAAAGTCATTCATAAAAAAAAAATGTGTGGGGGTCCATGGCATTTTTTTTTTTCATTTTGGGGAGAAGTTCCCCTTAAAATCCATACCAGACCTGAAGGGTCTGAAATGGATATTTGGGGGGAACCCCACATAATTTTTTTTTATGTGACATAGGGTTCCCCTTACCAGACCCTAAGGCGGCGTACACACGACCGAGGTTCTCGCTGGAAACCAGCGAGAACCTCGCTGGAAGCTGCATTCCAGCGAGGACCTCGGCCGTGTGTACACAGAGCACTCGCCCCGCCCGTCGGGAATCCCGTCGAGCGGAAAGAGAGCACGCTCTCTTTTTGCTCGACGGTCCACCTGGATGAATGGCTGGTTGCCATTCCCGACGGGCGGGTCGCCGATTTAGACGGCCGGCAGAGAACATCGACGGGCGGAACGATGTGTTCTGCCCGTCGAGGTTCTCTGCCGTGTGTACGCGGCTTAAGGTGAGTGATTTTAAATGACTTGTTTCCTTCAGAAATTACATTTTGTGCAGGGACAGTTCAAAGCACAGGACACATGCGCTACTTTACAGACATACTATACACCCCCCTAGGTACGAAATTTAAAGGAATATTTCAATTTTATTGTTTCACTTTAAGCATTAAAAAAATCACTGCTCCTGAAAAAACGTCTGTTTTTTAAAACTTTTTTGCATTGATACATGTCCCCTGGGGCAGGACCCAGGTCCCCAAACACTTTTTAGGACAATAACTTGCATATTAGCCTTTAAAATTAGTACTTTAGATTTCAAACATTCAAGTCCAATAGACTTTAACAGGGTTCTAAAGTTCACACAAACTTTTGGTCTGTTCGCAGGTTCTGGTGCGAACCAAACCCAGGGGTGTTCGGCTCATCCCTAGCGGTGCATATTAGCTCATTATGGCTTTTCCCTTGCAGGTCTAAAAAAAAAATGTTGCGGTTTACAACCGCTTTAAGTAGGGAAAAAACTGGTCGTAAGTCCGAGTGGTCGTTAAACAGGTAAGTCGTTGAAGTAGATGTGGGGGAGTTAGAGGAGGACGAATGGGAAGACGCTCTAGAGACTAGCAAGAAGGTATCACTCAAGCTGTCTGACCGCCTCACACACCTCTATATGTTACATAGAACTTATCTGACCCCCACCCGCCTCGCCAAATACAAACCAGATTAAAACCCGCTATGCCCCAGATGTGATAGCCCCACCAGCACCTTTTTCCACCTCCTCTGGTCCTGCCCAGTCATACAGGACTATTGGACACATGTAATACAGTTCATACACGATGAGATGGGGTCCCCTTTGACGCTATGCCCTAAGCAATGTCTGTTGGGAATATTTCCGGACCCTGACTCGGATAAGTACCACAAGGTCTTCCTACAAGAGTCGTTGTTTATTGCCAGGTTTCTCGTGGCGCGGAGGTGGCTCCAGGTTGAGCCGCCTTCTCTCCGCGAGTGGATCTCTGCAGTAAATGCTGTATTGCCGTATAAAAAAGAAATATACGCCCATAGAGGGTGCCCTGCTAAGTATGGTAAGATATGGGATACATGGCTGGGAACCGCTGCTTCGTGTGACGACATTCCTGCCTAAGTCTACCACTCCTTGCTTTCACCCTCCCCCCTCCACGGCTGTTGATGTGCTTTGGGCTTGATTCTATGTGGTTTTGCGGGCATCCCCGGGCTGTAACTTGGTCCCTTGTCATTCCAAGCCTTTGCCTATGTGACAATCGTATGTACTTGACCGTGCATTACCAGTGCTCTCCACTCCCTCTGAACTGTTGTTATGCCTTATTTCTGTACGACCATGCATCGATTTCTGTACCATGTCTTTGATCTGGACCTCTCTTTTGTATGTCCTGTATATTTACTATCTGCACAATAAAGCACAGTTTTCTTTGTAAAAAAAAAAAACAGGTAAGTCGTTAAACAAGGAGTATCTGTATTATTGAAATATACAACATTTATCAAAGTGGTACAAAATATGAATTATCTTGAGGTTGATAAAGGCTGCTGTTTGTATTTTTTCTACATAATGTAAAAAAGCATATATATTAGGTAGAAAAATACATGAAATATACAATACCAGTAAATAACATTTTATTATATACATGTTTGCAGAATTTCTGGCATGTTCATTCATTTTGTTTTCTTTTAGTATATTTGGTGCAGTCCGGACTGGTGCATATATGCTATACATTTTGATGACCAAAGGCCTCAAGCAGTCCGTTTGTGACCAGAGCTTTTATTATGGACCAGTCAGCAAATTCTGGGCATATGCATTTGTGCTCAGCAAAGCGCCAGAGCTGGGTAAGTAACTTTTATCCTAAAATGAAAAGAATCCGCGTTTGCTTTGAATTACTGAAAACATTTTGTTTACGTTAACCGTAGATGGCTTGGTCCAAGGGGCTAGCTGTGTGAAATATTTTTAACTTCTATATGTTTTGAAATGTTTATGTGAAAGCTGCTGTTTGAAGAAAAAGAAAAACAAACAAACAAACAATATATTGCACAAAATGTTCTGCTATACAAACCGATTTGTCCTCAAACAGCTAGGATAAAACTGATAATGAGCTATGCAAAGCTGACAGTCCTGGTAAATTGTAATTCTTGCTTTCCTTTAAACTAGTGTATCTATTGTCAAAATGTAAAATCATATATTCATTTCCACATTTTACTTCAATTATTTCTATTAACCCTTTTGCTTCTAGAGCCATTTTTGTCTTTTTTTTGCATACGTTTTAAAAATAATTTTAGTCATGAAAATTAGGTAACCCCCCCCCCCCCCCCAAACATTATATATTTTTTGAAAGCCAAGTCCCTGGAAAATAAAATTGTGGTAGACCCAAATTTCAATGTCGCATGATATGTGCGCAATAGTTTATTACGTGCAAAATTTCAGTAAAAAAAACAAAACAACATTTTTTTTTTATTAAAAAGTAATATATTACCCAATTATTTGGTCAAATCTAAAAGAGGAGGTTGGGCTGAGTAAATATATACCCAACATGTCAAGTTTAACATTTTGCAAGAGCCTGCAAAATGACAACAAACCTTTTGGTACCCTGTATTTTCCATAGACAAAACTTTTAAATCCCCTACAGGTCATCAGTTTATTGTTAAGGCCTGGTTCACACTTGTGCGATGCGAGAACACGGCAAATCCACTGCGGGTTCCCGCATCGCATCCGACACGCACGGCTATTCACACTGCCATATGCGAACTGCAGGGGAGTATCATTTTATGCTAATGACACCCCCATTTAAGCTCTTGTATAGCAGTGTGAACTGAGAGTTTGGACATGAATCGGATCGCAAATGTGTGAACACACATGCGATCCGATTCTGGTCCGAGCAAAAAAAAGGGTCCTGTGCGTTTTTGGACCGAATGCTGTGTGATATCAGCCATACTATCTGTATGGCTGATATCGCACAGCACCGACATCACATGTAATGTGAACAGCAGTGCACTGCGGATTACATCCGAATTACATGCAATGTCTGGCATCGCACAAGTGTGAACCGGGCCTAACTGTGATTAATTTTTGATCTCACTTTGGCAATATGTAACATGTACCACAAGCAAAGTTAGAAAGTAGAGATATAGTACAGTCACAAATACAATTTTGGGCGTAAGCTGTTTAGCCTCCTAGTACATTTTAACTATGGGAGGAAACTGCAACACCTGGATAAAACAAACCTATACACAGAGAGAATATGCAGCATTGATTAGTGTACACTTCATTCACTGAACTCTAGATTTCAAACTAAACTCTAAACTCTAAACTCTAAACTAACTAAAATAAAAGAGAGAGCTTTTAAAAGAAGAAAGGCGAAAAGTCTCTTCTGCCAAAAAGTCTACTATGTACACTGTATGTGCATGCAGCATACTCTCCTGGCTTATTTCTAGCATCTGCAAGATGCTGAGAATGGAGCTGGGTGGCAAAGAATATGTAATACCTGTGTGCAGGTGCTATGAGTGACTGCCCAATGGATGGATTGGAAAGAGAATTATTGGGGAGTTGGAAGACTCAACAAAAGTGATGCCAACTTTGGAGCACAAAGAGGCAGCTGGCAACCTAGAATGAACAGTACCAGAGGTGGGTACACTTGTAATGCAAAATGATATGAGATTGTAGGCCACACCCACCCGGACCAAACTTCCCCAGATACAAAATGTTAAAATGAACACTGGGCACACACACACAGGCCTCTTGCTGGTTGTTGAATGGCGTCCAGAGAGAGAGAGAAAGCAGGCCACGCCTGTCCTTTTATCTGCTTACCCAGAAGGCTGTGACTTGGCATTGTGGGTTTGTAGCTTGGCATTGTGGGTTTGTAGCTTGGCATTGTGGGTTTGTAGCTCCCAGCCTGATTTAACAACATGAGTACTTCCTCATTGTCCTATATATCCCACAATGCATAACTGTTTTTCTTAACCAGAAGGAAATATCCTGATTAAGTTTTAATGGCCATTAGAGAGAGCTAAATCCTTTCTAAAGAACAATACATTTCTTAAATTATAATTTTGGTAGTAGACCTGTGCTGTACATGCTTGCATACCTTTTTCGTACTGTCAACGTTTTTCAGATTTATAAGTAGGAGAGAATCCCACAAGCTAGTCTGCTTTTGAAGCTTGCTGCTTAATTCCTTCTTTACTTCCACTTCTGCTTTCTCCACCAGTACACCCCCTCCCCTCCCCACCAGTATAGAACCCCTCTCTCCCCACAAAAAAAAAACACCTTCCTCCCATTCACTCACTTATCAGATGCAACAGAGAGATTAAACTACAGCAGGAAGTCCTCCCCTCAGCTGTTCAATGTGACTGAAGTTAAGGAGGAGCTTCCCTCGACTTTACATATAAGCCATTGAGCTATGCAAATCTTGTTGCATAAGCATTTATTTTGAAATCCTATGAAACTAGCGTTCATTCAAATGTGAGTTTGCGTTGATTTGCATATGAATTAGCTGTGGGCACTGTATACATGGCTGTAGCTTTAGTGGGACACAACCCCTGTAATAGGAAAGCGGGAGTAGGTTGAAAATCCAAGACAGCCCCACATAATATGGGACATCTGGGGGGGGGGGGGGGTTATGCCCACCATTGTCCTGCTTAGTTGAACCCATGTAGCACTGCATCATAATTTTTTATACCAAATGAATGTAGTTAAGTTTGATATATGAAATTAACATTTAACACCCTCCTAGGTAGGTGCTAGAAGAGTATAGCTTTTGGGTCTTTCTGCTTATCAGGACGGCTGCCAGGTAAATTTAGATGCTCTCTGCCTCCCAGGGAACATGGATCCATTGATAGTGTCCGCTCACGGTGCTCAGGTGCCGCTCATGTTGTCTGAATGTTTCACACTGGTCCAATTGGACAGTGGGAGGAAACCTGACAAATGAGAGCATAAGCATAGTTACAGGCCTGGTCATTGGCAGAGGAAAGTGCCTCAGTATATGCTGGGTGACTGTATATATGACAGGGACACATGTGCTCTGGGTCATCGGCTGGAGTGCGGGGTTCCGGAGGGAGGGGGCAGCTGCTTCTCCTCTGCACAAGCTCCCATGCAGCCTCAGGTGGTTGACCTGAGGGCATGAGTCTCAGTAAAGTTGTAACCCAGATGTCCTGCAAAGCTGACTGGAAGGGAGACACACCAGGAAGGATCTGTTTCTGCCTACTGTGAGTACAGATCTGTGTCATGGGGCCTGTCCTGTGAGGGCCATCCCTTCAGCTAGTAGAGTCAGTGAATGGGTGTCAGCCAAAGGGGATGCTAGTTAGTGTCCTGAAGATGAAACAGTTTAATCAAGTCTGCTGCCAGAGCAAGGAAAGGACTTATTTTTCCAATACAAGTGTAGTATGGTATAGCAGAGCGTCTGCTACCACATTCAACCCGGTGAAGCCGAGTGAGGCCCCATACACACGAGCAGACAGATTTGTTCAAATCGGTCGGACAGACCGATTTGAACAAATCTGTCTGCTGGGGACGTATTGGTTTGATCGTGTACACACGATCAAACCAAAATCCCCACCGGCAGACGGCACGCTGACGTGGCGGTGACGTTGACGCCGCCACGTCACCGCACCAGGAAACCATTCGACGCGCGTGCAAGAAGACATGTCTGCTGGTTAGCGTACTAACCAGCAGACATGTCGGGCGGACGGGTTCCCTGCCGACAGATTTGAAAGCATGCTTTCAAATCTGTCGGCTGGCCAAATCCGTTGGCTCGCCCGTACACACGATCAAATCTGTCTGCTGGAGTTCCAGTTGGAGTATTACACTATTCCCTACTCCCATCCAAGTTCCAGCAACAAATACCAAAAAACCGAACCCCTGGATTGATTATTGGATAATGAGCGAATGAGACAGTGGCATCTCCAGCTTTCATATTTAGGGGGGGCACATGGGGGGACAGGGACAAAGGTAGGGGGGCCAACTATAAAATGCAATTATATATATATATATATATATATATATATATATATATATATATCCTGGGGCCCTTTACTACAATGCAACAACGGCCCTTTCACATGTTCTGCAGTGAGCTCCCTTCCTACTATACTGGGGCCCCCCAGGGTGGCAGAAAACAAGAGATATATGTCACCAGCACACCAAGAAAATATAAGGGTCCAAAGAAGTGGGAGAACTATCAGGGATGCAAAGGTTGTCTTGCCACCGGGCCCTGGTGTTCTGCCACTGTGGGGTTCCCCAGCTGTCCTTTTCCTGCTACTGACAGCACTGGTCTGGCATCTGTCTCCTTGGCAGCGGTGGCAGTCTATTAGGGCCTACTGCTGGTGACATTATGGGTGCATGCAAGGAGAAGGCTGGCACTATTGGGTGTAGAGAGACAGAGACCAGCGCTGTGAATAGCCAGGACATGACAGTGACTCTGGTTGTTCCAGCACTGGTCCACACTGGGAGGATTCCCCCATCCACCTATAATGTGTAGAATAATACCTAGAATTGGATCATTTCTTTTTTTTTTTTCATTTAACCTAATAGTTGAACAAAAAAAGTGACCAATGTATGGGCTGCCTAAGAGCCAAGACCAGCCATTGACAGTTTAAATCCCAGCTGGTTCACCAGGAACTGGCTGAGATTTGAACCATTAATGAGCATATTCTCTTATGATTATCACTAGTGGTTGCTATAGCCACTAGTGATAATCACTGTTTGTCGGGAGAATACAATTGCTGGGCAAGAGGGATATTCCCCTGTCGCCACTGCCTGTGTTGATGGGGGAATCATGCAAGTTTCTTTCCTGCAACTTGTGCATGCAGGAAAGAAATTTGCACCGTATATTATCTGCCTAATTGAAAGTGAAAGTAAATTGTGAATGTCTTGAAAGAACAGGAGAGGGGAGGGAGACAGATGGGGGAGATAAGGGATGGAGATAATGCAGTTCAGTGATTACAGTGTACTGCAGTCTGCAGTGCACACACTTACCCACGGTCCAGGCTAGAATCTCAGGCATCAGTCACACACAGCCAGGAATGCTGCTGATTTTCATATTTACCGCCCACACATCCCCTCTCTTCAGATACAGCACGCTGGGATAGTGTGGGTGGGACTGGAAGGAGGAGCTGTATTCCTCTGTGCTTGTAGGTGAGGAGAGTGAGGGGGGGGGGCTGGACTCGTTGGGCTGTGAAAAAGTGTCATAGACCGACACTCGGCTCAGCTTGTAATCACCACTCTCAATTTACAGGCTGGTTCTCCTGTCCTAAGGACGGGAGAAATCAGTCTGTTTTTTCAGTAACTGAGATAAAGTTTTTTTTTACTAGTAATGGCGCAATCATCAACTTATAGGAGGATTGCAATATTGTGGTGGACAAATCGGATACCTAACTGACACTTAACAGTTTTTGGGGACCAGTGACACTAATACAGTGATCAGTGCTAAAAAATGGGAAGGCAAAGATCCATGATTAGCTTAGCAGAAACACAGGGTCGGTACATTCCCCTCTTACAGAATGGCGGTCTGCCTTGTTTACATAGGCAGATTGCCGTTCTGCCTGTGCCCCGAACGATCGGTGGTTCCTGGAAGACATCGAGTCTGCAGGACCCACTGATTAGCTCCCACACCCCAGAGCCAGAAATTTAAAGATCAAGTACTAGGCACATGATCTGGCACAGAGCAACCCGCCCTGCCGCAGTATATGTGTGTGGGGCGGTCTGAAAGAGGTTAAATAAAGACCTACTCTGTGTTCTGTGGCACATTACATCTGCTGAGTGCAGCTTTTTTTAATATCTGATGCCTTCGTAGCATACCCTTACACCTGGAGAAGAAAAATATTTTCAAATATAGTTTTTAATAAAGTCCAAGAAAGGGCCTGGCCCCAATTTTACAACATAAACAGTCAAACCGATGAGGTCGCAGCCTCACATCTACACAATACCGTGAATGCGAGAGCAGAGTAGGGTAATCATCAATACTTGTGTGAGGTATTCCTACCCTGAGATACTCAATCCTCTTAGAGGTCTACTCCTGCTCACGTCATGAGAACATTACATTGCTGCGGCATGTATATGAGAAGGGCCACCCTTTCTCATTTTCCATTTTCTTTATACAACAATCAACATTTATTTAAATAAGAAATACAAATTATAATTAGGGTACAAAGAAATAGAAAAAGTAAGGGGCAGAACCGCCAAGTAAGGAGGGGGGGCAGGTTCGAGAGAAGGGGGGGGAAGGGGAGGGAAAAAGGGGGGGGAGGGCCGCGACAGGGCGAGGGCTCGGAGGGATGGGACTACATCGAAGGGCCAAAAGGGCCATCCTCTCGTCGGAATAAATAAAAATGTTCCAAATTCTCCAGGTCTCTGTATATGTGTCATGGTTATGCTGTGCCGTGAAAATCAAGTCTTCCATTTTTTTTTTATTTCCTCCACCTTCCTCAGTCAACACCGAATGGGTGGTGGGCACTGCTGTTTCCAGTACAGGGGTATGCACGCCTTAGCGGCATTTAGTAGGTGTCGTAGTAGTGATTTTTGGCTGAGATCTTGGATAGGTGCAATAGGAAGAAAGATGCGTCTGCAGGGATCGTGTAATCCGTAAACTTTTGCGTTATATTGTGTATGTCATCCCAAAATTTCTGCAGTTTTGGGCATAACCAAAAGATATGTAATAGGGATCCCTTGTCTTCCCCACAGCGCTAGCATAGGCCTGACGCCGTCGGGAAGCATCTGTGTAGTCTGGTGGGTGTGAGATACCATCTATTGAAGATTTTAAAATTAGTTTCCTGGATTTTAGTGCACATGGAGGATTTGATGGCAAAGGTGATAATACGTTGTTTTTGCGACTCTGAAAATGAACAGCCAAGATCGGCTTCCCATTTCTCCAGGCACGGGTGAATTTAAAAGTGAGTACATTTTAGAGAGTGTCTGAGATATCGGTTCGGACTTCGAACAGTAGTCCTTAAACGTCGTCTGTAGGTGAGCAAAGGAATGCGGGTTTGGGATTGAGTACAAAAAATGGTGCAATTGGGCAGCCTTCCAGAAGGGAAGACGATAGTCACCCGACATGTCGGTTAATTCCGCAATAGACACCCAGCGGCCCGACGTAACAAACTTAAAGGCCTGCTCCCATCCCAGGTCCCTCAGGGCAGTGTATTCTGTGTGAGGTAGGCCTGGCGTAAAGTTTGGATGACCTAAAATCGGAAACAAGGGTGAGTTCCTTGTCAGCTGCATTCGCATTGCTACCTGGGACGCAGTGTAGGTCCTATCAAAGGGTGAGATTTTAGTCCCGACGGTAGAGAATCATAGCACCATAGCACGCTTTTCAGAGGTATTAAAGACTGAGATTGTTCTATCTGCGTCCACAGTTTGTGCGATACGTTCCGCCTCCAGTTCAGTAGCCTGCCCAAGTGTGTGGCTTGATAATATCGTCTGACATCTGGCACCGCCAGGCCTTCGTTCTGTTTTGGGAGTGACATTTGTGTGCGGCTTATCCTAGGCTTTTTGTGGGCCCAGATAAAGCGAGTAAAAATGGCCTGTACTTGCTTGAGGAAAGGGACAGGAATTTCTATAGGGAGGGCTTGAAACAGATAGAGGAATTTGGGAAGAATGCACATTTTTATGAGATTGCATCTGCCAAACCAAGAGTGTAAGCCTTTATGCCTACTTTCCTGGAGGGAGCGTGTCTTGACCAGTAGTGGGGGGAAGTTGAGGGTAAACATGTGGGAGATGTCTGGAGGCATATATATACCTAGGTACTTGAGGGCTGAATTCGTCCACTTAAAATGAAAATTAGATTAGATGGTCTGTATGGAGTGAGGGGTGACCGCGATACCCATAGCATCAGATTTGGAGAAATACATTTTTTAGCTTTGAGAGGTTACCATATACGTCAAACTCTTTCATGAGATTGGGTAACGAGATTATGGCATTTGTCAAGCTGAATAGTAGATCGTCCGCATAAGCGAAGACCTTGCAATGTGAGTCTCCTGCGCTAAGGCCCTGAATGTCAGGGTTCAGCCTCACTGTACACAAGAATGGTTCCAGGGAGATGGCAAAGAGGAGGGGCGAGAGCGAGCATCCCTGTCTAGTGCCGTTTCCAATAGGGAAAGGATCTGACAACAAACCATTTACCTTTACCTGCGCCGTTGGATTGGAGTAAATTCTGTGTATCAACGGCAACATCCTCTCACCCACCCCTATGTGTTTAAGAACGAAGAACATATAATTCCAGTTCACCCGGTCAAAAGCCTTTTCGGCATCTGTGCTGACAAAAATGCACGGGATATTTTTGGTATTTGCTAAATGGACCAGGTTTAGGACTTTGATAGTGTTGTCCCTCGCCTCTCTAGTAGGGATAAAACCTACTTGGTCCATGTGTATCAGGGATTGGAGATGTTGTGCTAGACGAGTAACGAGGATCTTATTAAACAATTTAAAATCCTTATTCAGGAGGGAAATGGGCCTATAACTCCCAGAGGAACTCGGGTCTTTTCCCTCCTTATGTATCAGCGTAATGTGGGCCTTCAAGGTATCCCTGGGAAACAGAGCCTCCGTGCTCACTGCGTTAAAAAACGTCACCATCTGTGGGCCAATAATTGTTAGGAGAGTCTTGTAATACTGGACAGTGAAGCCATCCGGGCCCGGGGCCTTGCCTGGCTTCATGGCACCCACGGCTAGTTGGAGTTCCTCTAATGTGATCGGGGCATCTAGGTCTTCTTCAGCCTCTGAGGGGAGGGTTGGCATTTGGGAGGAAAGTATATATTCCTCGATAGCTTCCTGGTGTGGGCCTCTGTCCGGTAAATTGTATAGAGAATGGTAAAAGTCCCTAAACTCATGTGAGATTTGTTTTGGTAAAGTGATTTTCCGACCGTCTGGGCGAATAATGTGGGGGATGTAAGTCGCTGATTTTAAGACTTTAACGGCAGTGGCTAATAGCTTCCCGCATTTGTTCCCGGATTCATAATTCAGCTTACGGCAGAATTGTAGTGCCACCTTGGCTTTATAATGTAACAGGTCTGTAATTTGAATGAATGAATTAATGAAAAACTTATATAGCGCAGCACATGCAAACTTAATCGCCTCTGGGCAATTTGCTTGCGTAGTGTGTCCAGTTCTCTCTCTAGTGCCGGTGTGGAAAGCGTGTTTATGTCGGGATTTGGTCGAGGCAAGCGCATCAAAAAGCTTGGAAAGCTGGGCACTGCACTCCCTCTTGATGCGTGCACCATGTTTAATAAGTATCCCCCTGAGGACTGTTTTATGAGCCTCCCAGAGGGATCCTGGGTCACAGTCCTGGGTATCATTCTCTTGAAAGTACAAAGTCAGGCCCTTCATGACATCCGCCAGAACCTCAGGCGTTTGCAGAAGGCTCTCATTCAGTTGCCAAAATTTGGGTCTAATGGAGTGCCCTCCATCTAAAGTGTATGTGAGAGAAATGGGGGCATGGTCCGACCATGTGATATGGCCAATCGTAGAGTCGCGTACCGCATGTAGTTGGCTATGAGTGATCAGAAAAAAATCTATTCTAGTGTATAATTTGTGTGGCGGGGAGTAAAAGGTATAGTTGCGTTCCCCCGAGTGTTGCAGCCTCCAAACGTCAATCAATTGGGCTAGAGAGTTAGCTATCCGTTTCCTCTGAGATGGGGGAATGGCGAAGCGCCCAGAGGATGTATCTACTGCTGGGAGTAGAAGGATATTAAAATCAGCCCCAAGAATAAGCTGGCCCTCTGTGAAATCTATCAGTTTGTCTAGGGTCTGTGAGATAAATTTGCCCTGGCGGTCGTTTGGGGCATACATAGTTGCCAAGGTGAGCTGCGTGTCACCCACAAGGCCCTTCAGAAACACGAAACGTCCCCCCGAGTCTTTGACCTCCATCTGGCACTTTCATGGTAATTTACTAGATAGCAATATGGAGACCCCTTTGGATTTAGCCGTCAAATTTGTGGAGTGGTACGTCAAGGGGAAGAATCAGTTTTTATGAATAGGTAGTATGTCATGCTTAAAGTGGGTCTCCTGAATAAAGGCTACATCCGCATGCATGCTTCTCAGCTCATTCAGTAGCATGCGCCTCTTCTCAGGGGTGTTTAAGCCTCTAGCATTTAGATACACGACTTTGATAGCTTCCATCGCCCTGTCACGGTGCAAAGAAGAAAGAGGAGAGAGAGAAAAAAAAGGAGAAAAGGGGGGGGAGAAAGTATTTTTAGCTAATTGTATATGGCATGTGAAAATAAGCTTCACGCCACGATTAAAGCCGAACCAAACATTACCATTTCAAAAGGTGGAGTTTACCTTGCTGTTCAGTCCTCCCAGTTCTTTTATCCAGCCTGTGAGTCTCTTCTTGTGTAGCACTACCACCGCAAGGGTTGCAGATGACTGGGTTCTCCACTCCTGCACAGCCAAGCAATAGGCATTTTTTCACTTTCATCCAGACACAATTAACAGTCTTTGAGCTTTTTTTTATGTTTTATTAAGGAGAATAACGTGGATGGGGAATAGGGATTCTGGGATGCCCAGCTGCATGGCAGCAAAATCCGGTGACCTGCCTGTCTGGTTCCAGCTAACGAGCTGATTCCATTAGGGCTGCGCAGGCGCAATCTGATCTGACAGTCTGGTTCCGGCTAACAAGCTGGTTCTAAGCAGGCTCAATCCTTGCCGACGGAAATCTCCGAACCTCGGTCGGCAACCAGAGCAACGTGGAATTTGAGGAAAGTGGCTTTTTTTTGCTCTTTTTTTAATATCCTCGAATCCACGGGGATGTTAAAGAATGAGCCTGGATGGCGGCCGAGGTTCGGAGATTTCTGTCGGCAAGGATTGCGCCTGTGCAGTCCTTAAAGGAACCAGCTGGATAGGGGAAGAAGCCTGACAAGTCAACGGGACAACTTCCTCCCTATGTGCATGCTCCAGAACTGTCCTCTTCCTGAACACTGACAGTCTCAAGCCCATTAAGGACTAGGAACTTTCAGTCTCTTTGAAAGTAGCACAACGTGTTGTAGGCTGCATTCCAGGGCAGCTCTAACTCCCCTGTAGACCCTGATCCCAGGACTACTGACTGCAGGAAATACCAGCCCACTTGGCTGTGTCTTCATAAGCCCATCTGGCTGTTACCAAAGATCTCCCAGGATAAGGGAAAGGAAAAATTAAGCACAGTCTTTCAGAAAGGCTGGCTACATGTGGCAGTCTCTCCCTTTGTAAGTCTTTGAACGTGCTAATGTACTCACACTGTCCTCCTTTCTTCTGTTGTTTCTTAAAGGGGTTGTAAAGCTTCACATTTCTTTACCTTAATGCATCCTATGCATTAAGGTGAAAAAACATCCAATGTTTACAGGCCCCCCCCCCCCCCGTTTTACTTACCTGAGCCCTTGAAAGTCCCGCTTCATGAACACACTGGTTTCTCGGCCCAGGTTGCTTGGCTCTTCTCGGCTCTTTATTGGATAATTGATAGCAGCGCAGCCATTGGCTCCCGCTGCTGTCAATCAAATCAATGATGCGTTGCACAGGGGGTGGGGCCGAATGATACAGTCGGTGGCAATGGCCGCCGACTGTATTACAGGAGCATTCCCACAAGCTAATTCCCTTGGGAGAGCACTTCCCAGAGGGGGTTAGCTCTTTCAGGGAGGAGCCGAGACAGCCACAGAGGGACCCCAGAAGATGAGGATCGGGGCCACTCTGTGCCAAACGAGCTGCACAGTGGGGGAAAGTATGACATATTTTTTATTTAAAAAAAAAAAACCTTTACAACCCCTTTAGGATTCCTATGAAACCACACTGCTGTCAGGATCCTCCCAAGCCAGCCTAAACTCCTCAGCACTTCATCTTCCACCTGACTCCCCTGTTTCATATTTAAGAGCTGACTCAGCCACCATGCCAGGCCCACTGCCTGGGGATTGACCAAACTTCCCTAAGTATGCAGATCAACCGTACTGGCCTCCACCCTTCAGCTTCTAAAAACTTCTTCAAACTTCCAGAACCAGGGGAGGCACCAGAGACCTGCCTGTATGAATCATCCAGCCTGACCTTCAGTAAACCCATGACCCAGTTAAGACTCACACTCACACTAGTATCACACTAGAGGGTGCTTTACTCGCCCCCCCCTAAAAACAGCCATATCCCCACTGGCTGGAAAAAAAAACAAAAATGCCTCCTGTGCCCATGCAAAAGCATCCCATAAGAAACATAAGGAAGGGGAAAAGGGAAACAACTTGGACAGGGGTTGTGTACAAATAAATACATAGAAAAATACAGTATGTACACTGTCATAGAGTATGTACAGCAACACATATAAACAGGAGTCCTAACTACAGCGCCCTGCAGCTAGCGAATAACAATCAACATATATAAACAATCAACATACATAAACATTTTTAAATATTACAATATGTACACCTCCAGGCTGAAAACCTCCCCCAAAAAGAAAGCCACCCCCAGCAGCAACATCAATGCATCAACTTTTGTGGGCAAAGGAAAGTCCATGACCTGAGTTGGGGTACAGCCATCTATGTTGAACCTGCAAAAGACACAAAAGAAAGGCCCTGACATTAACTAACTGAAACAGTCTGTCAGCAGGGGGTTAAGAGACTGCTGGTAGAACAAACGTAACCAACGCATCACAGTGTTGACGCGAGACCTTAGATGTTATGTACAAGGAGGAGTCCCTCCATAACCGCAAAGGTAACGCCGTTCTAGGCCTCACCCAGGAATCTTTTCCAAGAACGACACCTTTTCTGGAAACAAAGTAAGATACTGAACTGGCCTAGTCCGTGATGAAACAAAAGCAAGGGTAACAGATCTTCCCCTGTAGCAGTGACTGCCATATATCACTGCTGTCTTCAGGCTAAAATCTTGCATTAGCCCCTTTACCAGTACATGTTACGGACAGAAGCTGAATAGCTTCTGTCCATTTGACCATAATGACCACTACTCAGTCCTTGTATATTACCTGCCGCACGCACCATTCCATCTAAATGTCCTGAAACCAGTCCCAGGCCTCTTCATTGTGGGACCCCCTTGTGGCTTTGGGACATGTATAGAATACCACACCGTGTCATCCTACCACTGTGAATTAGAGTCCTAGATGATGTCCAGGCCCTACTACAGTGCGTTTCTTTGAATCTCTTGCTGAAACCGAGAGAACCTCGGAGGTTACAATTGGGTGGTATACAGCTCCCTAAAATAAGTGTAAGGTACTTCTGTGCAAACTGCAACGAGAGGTTGAGGGTACAGCTTCATCTAAAACCCTAATTCTTCCTCTTTACCCTTTAGGAGAGCTTTTGCCACTTTTTTTATCTACATGTTTTCCCTGTTCATAGTCTCACTGCAAATTGGTCCCTATTAGAGCATCTATGTAATGTGGCAGTGCCCCCAAGGTTTTATAAAAGGTTGCATAGAAATGTGGATTAGTGTAGTAATAGAACTGCGCTCACAAACTGTTGCTGACATTTAAAAAAATGGAGATTACTTCTGTGACAAATGACATTGCTTCCCTCTGAAGCAGAAGTTTTTGTGAGCTGATGGGTATTTCATACAGCCACAGGGGAGAACGTTTTGCAGGTATGCATGCACAGTTTTCCCCCAGCTGTTTTGCAGGCCTGGCAATAAAAATAACAAAAGTAGAATTTTTGCTTAAAAACGGTAATCCAGTTTGTTTGAATTGTCGCCCACAATGGAGAGATTTAGGAGCCTGCAGCACCCATGTCCCCAGACTATATTCTACTGACCACTAGTAGCCTAGGGCCCCCCACTCTTCACACGTGACCCTTGTATCTAGACAGTCAGAGAATGTAAGGGGTGATTTAAGGACACAATTTTGAGCAATATAACGGGTGACATAACCAGTATATCTTGTTGCTGTCAATGCAAACACTGAGTGAATCATAATAACAGTGTCACGGTGCATTTATCACAAGGCATAATAAAGGAGTCAGCAGTATAGCACTTCGTAGTACATTGCGTTACACTATATTGGCATAGCACAAAACCTGCCTTAATGAAACGTTTATGAGACGTTTATAGCTTGTATTCATAAGGCAGTGTACAATGTCTTTTCTGAAAAGAAGAAATCCTGTTAAAACAAAACTATATCTGTGTGAATTCCTCACTTTTTTGTGGAATGAGCTTTATGAAGTTTTTTCATTTAAGTTAGCTTGCACTGCCTGCCTGAGATTACATTTACCACAAGGCCCTGCCGTGGGCCCACAGGGTCCTATTCCTGGCCCCAATCAGCTGTTGGGAGGGAGATTCCCTGGCGGGAAAGTGAAATATAAATTCAAGGGCCAGGGATAGTGGTAATGCCATTACGCAAATATGACAATGGCAATATTTGGAAAGTGACTTGTGTTGCTGTGTGGGCAGAGCCTGATGGGGAACTGGGAGACTACTACTCCCATCAGGTTTTCCTTAACTTTTGATTTGATTTGAAAGCAGCTGTTGAATGTAATAGCAGCTATGGATCCACACATTTCCCAACTCTTTGGTCATGCACCTGATAGGCCGCGTACACACGATCAAATCTATCTGCTGGAAACGGTCTGACAGACCGTTTCAGCAGACAGATTCGATCGTGTGTACGGGCAGACAGACAGATTTGGCCAGCCCACAGATTTTAAAGCATGCTTTAAAATCTGTCTGCTGGGAATCCGTCCGTCCGACATGTCTGCTGGTTAGTACGCTAACCAGCAGACATATCTGCTCGCACATGCGTCGAATGGATTTGACGCATGCGTGGAAGTGTTTTACTTCCTGGTGCGGTGACGTGGCGGCGTCAACGTCATCGCCATGTCACCGCGCTGTCTACCGGCGGGGATTTTGGTTTGATCGTGTGTACAGCGATCAAACCAAAACAGCCCAGCAGACAAATCTGTTCAAATCGGTCTGTCAGACCGATTTGAACAGATGTATTTGGTCGTGTGTACGCGGCCTTAGTGTGACAGACACAGTGCCTGGGGTGGGAAGGAGTGCATTAAGGAAGTAGTGTCCGGTATGGACACTGCAAATTCAGTGCTGGACACTGACAGATTAATGTAGGCCACAAGCAAAGTCAATTTTAGTGCAGCAACAGAGAGAATTCTAAAGGATGTCTACGACAATTCACCTGTCTCCTAATCTACATGCAGGGTGCCGGACACATGGATTTCAACAGTTTTTTTTTAAGAACATGATTAGAGCCAGAGGCTCTAATTTGCTTCAAAAAAGTGTGGGCTCGGGGCGCAGAGCAATGAGCACTGAGCCCACCTAATTGTGTGAAAATAGTGAATTAATATTCGCTATTGTCTTCCTGATTCTCCTCTGGGACAGTCAGGAAGCGAGTCCTATGACCAGATTGGCTGAGGGGAGAAGCGATCGCATTGGCTGCCGAAGAGGAGAGGAAAGGGGAAGCCGTCGGGAAGGAGATGCCGAGAAGGATATGCAGAGAATGAGACGTCAAAGAGGAGATGCAGGCCCGCACCCTAGATGAGGTAGGTGTGGGGTTTGTCAATCTCATGTGCGATGGGGGAGGGGGGATTTTGAGTGATGGACCGAACAGGGGGATGGTTTGTTTGCCACCCCCCAAAAAAGACAGTCGCCACTGCTTTAGGGACTGGGACATTGTACTGTTAGTATAGTGTAGTAAATATTTCATACGGTATCTAGCGAGTGTGTATGGGCCGATTCATACCTATGCATGCATATTTTACTGTACTTGGTAATACACACATATATAGGTGTTGTTGGACCATTATAGTTTCCATGTAAAGCACACTAAATTACAGCACACAGATGAACTGGCCACATAGGAAAGAATAGCATTTCTACTAAGGCCCAATTCCAGGCAAAAATAAAATGTATATAATGCATTGTGCATCAATTATCTAACACCTCTTCTTAAGCCATCCTGCAGTGTAAGGGATCAAAGTCAGTTTCCTCTATGAGCCAAGCCAATTTCCTGCCCTGAGGACCAAACAGTTTTTCTTGCTCATTATTGTCTTGAGCACTGGTTTTCTCACTGACCTTGTGAGTTCTCCAGCCTATGTAGCCAATGAGACCCACTTGCTGAAAGTGTTGCCTCCAACAATGATGTTGACACAAAAAAAGGACCCCAGGGAGTAAACGGTGGTAGTTGGGAAGTTTCTAATATCCTGAAGTTGGGCTTTAAAAATTATTCTAGATCAGCTAGTAGGCACAGGTTGCCTATTCCATTAACAAAATTGAAGTCTCTGAAGAAACTAGTAAAAAAAACACTTATCCTACAAGAAGCTGGTCTGGGTAGATCAAAGATTTTTGCTCTGCTCTATGCATAGAGGAAGCACATATAGAATGTCGACTTACTAACGATTCGACAGAGGACACTGACATTCCTAAATTGGCTGCCCTCAGCATTCTCGCCACAATGATGGGCGACAGCCAAGCAGTTTGACCTTCTGTGTCTGGAAACATTTTTGGTGTTTGTTTATTCCATGCAGTTCCTAACCACTGTGTAATTACTAAATTAGCGGGTACAAGCTGGAGTTTTCGATTTGATGCGGTCTGACCTCTATTTCCACTATACTTCCGTTTTCTATGTTTCCTCACGTAAACAGTCCTGTACCCAGCCCTTCTGCATCTTTTAAAATGGTGTCTG
Organism: Rana kukunoris; assembly: GCA_029574335.1. Lineage (NCBI taxonomy): Eukaryota > Metazoa > Chordata > Amphibia > Anura > Ranidae > Rana > Rana kukunoris. Next base: position 518,755,608 of record CM056049.1, read on the forward strand.
TCAGCCAGCGTGTTTAAGGATAGTGCTTTGATTTCTAGTATCTGGTGCATTCTACCACATATCGTTTTTTGTGTGCATCTGTTCTAATGTGCAGGTGTGTACCTGTTTCCATTCTTTCAGGGAAAGCTACATGTTAACTATATGAAGATTGTAGGTGTAATAGAAAATTAAGCCACACAGATCTAAGGTTTTTAATTCTACAAGTTCAAATTGTTCTTCATTCTATACGTTATGAATGCTAGAAATGTGGGGGCCCCAAAAATGCCAGTCTGTTTATAATAAACTGCCCTGAGGGTTATATAGATGAACGTGGTACGTGGTAGAGTTCTTCTTTAGAGACCTTTAGCAAATCAATGGGCTTTGACATCCTATTCCAGAATCCTCAGCAAAATCCATATTGATTAGTTGCAGTCTTCTAAATGTACATTATGGCTGTATGTGTTCTGTAAAGTGGTTTGTTTTATCTTGTAGTATCTAGCCTGTAAATTCACAAACCTTTGCTTTACCTATTGATTACTGTATTTATCTGCGTATTACACACACTTTTTCCCCCTGAAAATATGGGGAAAATCGCGGGTGCGTGTTATACGTCAATAGTGTACCCTGAAAGGGAAGGAGAGGGATGAACTCTGTTAGAATTTACAAGCCGTCATCTCCTGTTCGGCTCTCACTTGGCTTTCACGTCACACACACAGTCCCGCCTCCATCACTGGCATTGGACCAGTGTTCTGTCTATTACAGGAGCTGGTCCAGAGCCCATGGCGGAGGTCGGGACTTTGTGTATGTGTGACTGCCGAGTGAGAGCCAAACAGGAGATGATGGCTCAGTGATTTCCTGCACTGTCCAGGCTGCATTGATGGTGAGGTTGCAGATGAACATTGAGGCTACAAAGGGGCATTGATCAGGCTGCATTGATAAGGCTTCATTGATGAGATGGACATTAATCAGGATGCATTGGTGAGATGTGCTGCAGATGGGCATTAAACAGGCTGCATTGATGGGCACTGACCCTTATTTTAATTCACATTTCTATTTCTTTTTTAAATATGTTTTTTTCCTGAAACTTCTCTCTTAAAATGTAGGTGCGTGTTATACGCCTGTGCTTGTTATACGCTGATAAATACAGTACTTTGTTCATGATTCAGATATATTTGTAGTAGAAAGTAAATACTACAGGAATGCTTCTGCTTTGAAATGTACCTGAATATATTTCTAAAAATAAATACACAAATGACATAGTTAAAGCAGAACTCCGGGCAAAAACTTTTTTCCATGCCCTTGTTGCTGATCTCCTACCTTCACCAACTTTGCCATCCATGTTCTCCTGAGCTATGTAGTTCCTCTAATAGCCTGCTGATTTTGCTGATAAACCATTATTGCCTGCTGATATCCTGTTTGCAAGACCACTGGCTTCTATCCCTATGCCCCCTTCTAGTTCAATCCACTGGTAGGCCACTGATGAGCTGCACTGGGGGCCACTGATGAGCTGCACTGAGGGCGACTGACAAGCTGCACTGGGGGCCACTGACGAGCTGCACTGAGGGCCACTGACGAGCTTTACTGAGGGCCACTGATAAGCTGCACTGGGGGCCCCTGATGAGCTGCACTGGGAGCCCCTGTTAAGCTGCACTGGGGGCCCCTGTAGGGCGGACACATTTTAAAACATGCTTTAAAATTTGTCCGCCGGAGACATGTTTGTCGGATATGTCCGCTGGTCAGTACACTCACCAGCGGACATATCTGCCCGCACAAGCGTCGGAAGGATGCGACGCATGCGTGGAAGTTGTTTACTTCCTGGTGCGGTGACGTGGCGGCGTCAACGTCACCGCCACGTCACTGCGCTGTCTGCCGGTGGGGATTTTGATCCGATGGTGTGTACACGCCGAGGACCGTTTCCATCGGATATGCCCCTCTGTGTGTACGCAGCCTAAGGGTCTGTAACTTATCATACCGTGTGTTATGTATGGCTTGCTGGCTGCAGAATGAGGGGTGTGATTTATGTTGAAGTTGGCTTGTTCACATTTACATGTACAAGCCTAGTGTGCCTCCCACATTCATTATAATTTGCAAAGCATAATGGGAAATGTAGTCTGATTACAGTGTAAAGAGAGGAGAGAGGATATGATGCAATCCCTGTTCTAAGAGATCCTCCCTGACAGAAAAGATGATGCATTTTTTGAATCACAGAGCTGACCTCCTGAAAATTCAACCAGACATATTTCTGAAACCGCGTACACACGGCAGAGAACCTCGACGGGCAAAACACATCGTTCCGCCCGTCGAGGTTCTCTGCCGGCCGTCAGATTCGGCGACCCGCCCGACGGGAATGGCAACCAGCCATTCATCCAGGCGGGGCGTCGAGCAAATAGAGAACATGCTCTCTATTTCTGCTCGACGGCATTCCCGACGGGATGCTCACCGAGAGCGTACACACGGCCGAGGTTCTCGCTGGAATGCAGCTTCCAGCGAGGTTCTCGCTGGTTTCTAGCGAGAACCTCGGTTGTGTGTACGCCGCCTCAAACTGTAAGAAATTTCACAAATGTAATAACTGTTTAGTGTTTTTTTGTGGGGGGTGTACTAATCGGAGAAATTTTTGAAAATCCTGGAGTTCTGCTTTAATGTATCTAGGTACTGATGAGTGCTTGAAATGCCATATCTGCAGTCAAGAACAATTAGAGGTTAAATTATTTCAGTCATAATGCTGACAAGTCCTAGTATGTTCTTTTATAAGCTGTAAATGACTTAATCTCAGCTTAAACCCTGGACTGACTTGTCACTGCACTGAATCAGTTTATGTAGTACAATGTCACCGTTAAATGTAGAGTATCATATATAATTTTAGACTGCAGCAATCATTTTCCAATAAATATATTTTAAGGTATATACTTTGTTAACAACATTAGAAATTATATAGCATCTAATTGCTTTGACTAGTGTGCATGTGTGTGTGTGTGTTTATGTATGCACAGTATCTCACAGAAGTGAGAACACCCCTCAGACGTTTGTTAATATTTTATTATATCTTTTCATGTGACAACACTGAAGAAATTACACTTTGCCGGGGACGTGGTGTGAGGCACTGGCTAGTATCACAACCAGATACACACAGGTTGCATACGCCACGAACATCAGAGCGAGAGCAATTATACTAGCACTAGACCTCCTCTGTAACACTAAACCTGTAAAAACATTTTACAGCGTCGCCTATTGAGATTTTTAAGTACTGAAGTTTGGTGCCATTCCAGAAGTGTGCGCAATTTTAAAGCGTGACATATTAGGTACCGTATTTATCGGCATATAACACGCACAGGCGTAGAACACGCACCTTCATTTTAAGAGGAAAGTTTCAGGAAAAAAACTTACATTTTAAAAAATGAACTTTGAAACAAAATAAGGGTCAGTGCCCATCAATGCAGCCTGATCAATGCCCATCTTCAGCCTCAAAATTGCCCATCAATGCAGCCTGATCAATGCCCATCTGCAGCTTCACAATTGGCCATCAATGCAGCTTGATCAATGCCAATTCACAGCCTCACAATTGCCCATCAATGCAGCCTGATCAATGCCCATCTGCAGCCTCACCATTGCATATCAATGCAGCTTAATCAATGACCACCTGTAGCCTCACAATTGCCCATCAATGCAGCTTGATTAGAGCCCACCTGCAGCCTCCTAATTGCCATCATTGCAGCCTGATTAATGCCCATCTCAGCCCAGTCAGATACATACAGCGAGAATCTCCTCTGGAGCTGTCTAATAAAATACTTTAAAAACCCTGTGTTGTTTATTTTGTTTTTACACTTTGCCTCCAGGTGAATGGGTAGGGGTACGATGTACCCCATATTCATTCACCTAGGATGGGGAGCCGGTATCTAGGGGCCCCCTTATTAAAGGGGGCTCCCAGATTCCGATAAGCCGCCCGCCCGCAGCCCCCGACAACCAACGGCCAGGGTTGTCGGGAAGAGGCCCTGTCCTTATCAACATGGGGACAGGGTGCTCTGGGGTGGGGGGCCGCAGTGGGCCCCCTGCCCCAGAGCACCTGACCCCCCCATGTTGAGGGCATGCTGCCTGGTACAGCTCAGGAGGGAGGGGGGCGCTCGCTCGCCCCCACTCCATTCCTGACCGGCCGGGCGGTGTGCTTTGGATACGGGTCTGGTATGGATTGTGGGGGAACCACCACGCCATTTTTTTTGGCATAGGGGAGGTTCTCCTTATAATCTATAGCGGACCTAAGGGCCTGGCATGTCCCCTGGGGGGGGAACCCATGCCGGATTTTTATTTAAAAATCCGGCGTGGAGTTCCTCCTCATGATACATACCAAACGCCGCGTGTAGATTTGGCGGGAATCCAAGTCGGATCCCCGTCGCTTCTATGACGCCTTTGTCCCCATCGCGGCAAGCCAGCTTGGCGCTGGCTCCGGCGATGGGGCTCGTAGGTGGTCAATCTCGCTGAGAAAGGGAGCGAGATTGACACAATATCGCGGTCACCTACTGTACCATTCAGGGACACCCTCCTTTGCCAAAAATCAGCTTGTGCTGTAACGAATCACAGCACAGTGATTGGACACAAGAGGCGGGATTTATGATTTCTCCAATCACAAGCAGGGGGTGGGATTGTGCTCCTCCAGGCATTCCCAGCCAGGACAAGTACTGTCAGTGAGTAAAGCGGTGATGTGGCGGCCTTTTTTGGGTGGCTGTGTCAGTTTCATTCCGGGACACTGTATTGTCCTGGAATGAATGTGCCCGGGACAGACCTGCAAAATGCGGGACTGTCCCGGGCAATCCGGGACATGTGGTTACCCTACTTGCAAAGCCTGTTTGACCTGCTTTTTCACTAAAGGGGCCATTATTATCTGGTAAGCAGAACCCACATACAGATCACTTTGGGTGTAATTTGCTCAGCTGGTGAAGGATTATTCTCTGTCATTTGTTTACAGAAGATTTTTCAGCACAGAAGAATCACATCTTGCTAAGACTTTGATTGAGATCAAACCTTTTGCAATTTAATCATTGTGTCATTTTTTCTTTATTCAGTGTTTTTCACATAAGACACATTAATTTATTTATTTTTGCATCATTTAAATTGTATGTGCTGCACTAACTTTTTATAATATGTATTTTTCTGGATTTTGTGAATTTCCTGAAGTGTTCAGCTTGCATTTACTCGGGGAGGGTATTTATTTATTTTACACGTATGTGTACTTTCAGTCCAGGTGCTATCTTAAATTTAGAGGGGGGATGAGAGAGTTATGTAGCTCTCATCCAAGTAATTTGCACAAATTCAGCTCTGATCTAGCTGGGCTGGGCTGTGCTGTCGGTTTGTCCTGTGTTCCTGGGGTGCCTTACCACCCCGAGGCATCAGGTGGCGGCAGTGAAGTCCAGGTAGGAGTGCCTTCTTGCCAGCAGCCAATGAGAAGGAATCGCTCCATTAAACTGCGTTCCAGAGCAAGGGCCTGTGGCAGAGGTTCCACTCCTACTTCTATTTGAGCCAAGTCTGTGGCAGAGACTTGTTTTCCTTGTCAAGGTTCCGCGTGATACTCCGGCTGCCAGTTCTGTGAGAGAGACTGTCCAGGTACACTACACCCACTCCGGCTGGAGTGGTGACGAAGCAAAGGTATCGTTGAAGCAGGACTGCTTCTGTATGGTTAAGGCCTGAATCTGCAATTCTTCTCTTCACCAAACTTTCCCTGTCTACTTCAAGTTAATTGTTTGCCGTGTTTGGCAAAAAAATAAAAGCACAGAAAACGACACTTTGCTGCCTGGACATTCCGTCATTGCTCACATCCTCTCATCGCCATCCCAAATCTATCCAGCGGCTCCTGAGGGGGTAGCGCTACATATATTTTTGCGCTGATTGCACCTCTTGCTATTTGTATTTTCATACTTTTGTCTCTGTATGCCACCAGAATAAAATTCAAATAAAACAATCCAAATTAATTTGAAGTGCAGAATTTCAGTTTTAATTCAAGGGGTTAAATATTTAAATATCAAGTACAACGTTTAGGAGCTGCAACCATTTTTATACACAGTCCCCCCATTTTCAAGTGCTCAAATGTAATTGTAAAAAAGTATAAAATTGCGCATAGAGTACAAAATAAGCAGCCAACATGTCACTAGACATATAGTGCAAAATGGAATTAAGAAACAAAAGTGTGTTACTAAGTGAGCAAATAAATAACATGTAAACCTGAAAAGGTGAGGTAGGCAATGCAAAATTGAAGTAGTAGATACCTGACAGTCCCCATTCAACATTGGGTGGAATCTTTCTTACCATTGTTCCAGCGGCGGAAGTTCCTGTTTGAGGTAATTTCCTCAAGAGTGCCTGTTTGACCCACGTGCTATACGGTATGTGTGTCCATCGAATCTGGTAATCGTGAACACTTTACCATTTTGACTGTATTTTCAAGATTCATCCCGGATTATCCAAAAAAACTTTTCACTTTATTTTGAACTTTAATGGACCTTCCATAGATGTTTTTTATTCAGTTTGGACTTTTATGTTTTGGTTTTGTTCACATTCAGTTTTGCATTACATACCTCACCTTTTCAGGTTTACTTGCTATAATGTGACAGCAGGCAGGTAAAATTGCCTGGTTGCATCCCACATGGAAAATATAGATGTCCCAGATTTAGGCTTTATGCCAATTTATACCACTGCTGGGAGTCCTGCAGGGGAAGAGTTAATGAGCCCAGCTGAAGTAAGTGGGCTCATTAGGACCTCTACAAAAACTCCCAGCATACTAAGGGAGGTGCTCCAACCTGGAACCAGTTCTGTGTGTATAGACTGGGGAATGTGCGATCTGTCCTGCGCAGTGAGACAAAGCCTGTGTGGCAAACTTCTAAAACAGGGAGATAGGGCTGGGGCAGCACAAGGCTGCACCTAGTTGTTAGGTAGGGAATCTAAGGCTTTCTTTTTGTTTTGCTGTTATATTTTTTTTCACTGTATATAGTTTAAATAAACCGCACCTTTTGTTTTTTTCACCTACAACTCTGTTTACTGTGCCTGATTTTGTGTGGTGAACCTATCCATGGGGCCACACACACCCGCTGCAGAGCTAACCCCCTCACAATAATCATAAATAAAATGTTAATTTGTAATATCTTGTTGAGAATCATTTACTGGCAATGACTGCCTGAAGTCTGGAACTCATGGATATTACCAAAGACTGGGTTTCCTCCTTTCTGATGCTTTGCCAGGCTCTTACTCTAGCTGTCTTCAGTTGTTCTTTGTGTGTGGGTCTTTCTGCCTTCAGTTTTGCCTTCAGCAAGTGCAATTGGGTTGAGATCAGGTTATTGACTCTGCCATTTCAGAATATTCCACTTCTTTTTCTTCAAAAGCGTGTGGGTTGCTTTTGCAGTGTGTTTTGGGTCATTGTCCATCTGTACTGTAAAGCGCCGTCCAATCAACTTTGCTGCATTTGGCTGAATCTGGGCTGACAGTATATCTCTAAACACTGAAGAATTCATCCAGCTGCTGCTGTCTTCTGTCACATCATTAATAAACACCAATGACCCAGTCCCACTGGAAGCCATGTATGCCCATGCCATCACATTGTCCCCACCATGTTTTAGGCCGCGTACACACGATCGAGAAACTCGACGGGCGAAACACATCGTTTTCCCCGTCAAGTTCCTTGTTCGGCTGTCAAAAAACTCGTCGAGCCAAATTTTCCCTTTGCCCGTCGAGGAAATAGAGAACATGCTCTCTTTTTGACTCGACGAGTTCCCTCGACAGTTTTCTCGACGAAAAGTGTACACACGACCGGTTTTATTGGCAGAATATGTCTCCCATCGAGTTTCTTGCTGAATTCTGCCGAGAAAACCGGTCGTGTGTACATGGCCTTACAGCTGATTTCAACCCTTCTCTGCGCTTTTTTCATCCCGTCATTCGGGTACAGATTTATCTTAGTTTCATCCATTCAAATAATGCTTTTCCAGAACTGGTCTGACTTGATGTTTTTTGGCAAAGTCTAATATGGCTTTTCTATTCTTCAGGCTTATAAATGGTTTACACCTTGTGGTGAACCCTCTGTATTTGCTTTTGTGAAGTCTTCTCTTGATTGTAGACTTTGATAATGATACTCCCACCTCCTGGAGAGTGTCTGTCACTTGTCTGGATGCTGTGAATGGGTTTTTCTTTACCATAGAGGGGATCCTGCGATCAAGAGCCGAAACAACTAGTAATCGACAACTAATTGATTCTGAAATTAGTTGACAACTAATTGATTCTGAAATTAGTTGACAACTATTTTCATAAACGATTAATCGGCCAACCGATTAGTTGGCCTGCATACAGAATGAATTTTTGGTTTACATATTAGGAAATACAGTGCAGCACACATACTGCTCAGTACACCATCCATACATGTCAGTATACACAGTGCAGCACACATACAGCTCAGCTCCATACATGTCAGTAAGTGCCTGAGAACTTGTGTATGTGTGAGGAGCACTGCCTCATGGGACATGTAGTCCTGGGCAGGAAGTGGGTGTTTTCAAAAGTCAGAGTTTTTTTTTACCTTGCTATAGGGGCACTCTATACTATACTTTGCAGCTTGCTATTAGGGTACTCTGAAGGCAGGAGGAGCCAGAAACATCAGTGGGGGACCCCAGAAGAGCAGAATCAGGGCTGGGCTCTCAGCTTTTAGGACTACTTTAATATAACTTATTGTCTGACTGACAGTTAAAATGCCCATATATCCTACTTCTGGATATATATATATATATATATATATACAAATTATAAGTAATCTATATTATTTATTACTTTCACTGTTTCACAGTATAAATGAACCCCTTATAGTAGTGATCATGTGCTCTTTTTGGTACTATAAAGGGATATTTTTTTTACCCCACTATGACAGGTGATACAAAAAAAAGCATGTTGCTACTAAACATCTTAGGCCTGGTTCACACCTAAGCATTTTTTCGTGCTTTTTGCAGAAACGTACTACAGTTCATTTAACATGGTTTGTTATGGGACACATTCACATCTATGCTTTTTTCAGCCACTGCATATTAGGAAAGGATCAATTACTTTTTTTTTTTTTTTTAAGGGCTTTTTTTCGTTCAATAGACTTCAATGGAAAAGTTGCAGAAAAGCATGTAGTGCGTTTTTGCAGCAATTAGCTTTTTTAAGCTGCCCAACAAAAATCTGGTAAAAAAAAAAAACATATAGAATGCAAAACGCTATTTTTTTCAAAAATGCATGTGCAAAAATCCAAAAAGCACTGCAGAAACGGATTAAGTTTGAGCCTGGCAAACTACATAGGTGTAAACCGAGCCTTATGTGTGCCATACACATATTGATTTTCGGACAAGAATACTCAAACGAAAAATCTTTGTACATTCACTGAACTAAAGAATGTTTTTTGAAAATTTCACTTGCTTTTAACATTCAGTTTTAAAATGAATGTAATGTCTGAATGAAAGCTATATACACTGTCTGGAAATTCATTTCACCAAGAAGTTTTCTATTCTGCTGTACTCTGCTTGAATCTTCCCATCACTGTAGTCGAAAAGAATTTCAATTTGACCCCACTAATGATTAGAAAGTCAAATGAAGGTTCTTAACCACTTAAGGACCGAGCCTCTTTCTGAGATTTGTTATTTACAAGTTAAAAACATTTTTTTTTCTAGAAAATTAATTTGAACCCCCAAACATTATACGTTTTTTTTTCTAACACTAACATTCTAGAGAATAAAATGGCAGTCGTTGCAATAATTTATGTCACACCGTATTTGCACAGCGGTCTTACAAGTGCACTTTTTTAAGGAAAAAATAAACTTTTTTGAATTAAAAAATAAGACAACAGTTAAGTTAGCATAATCTTTTTTTATATTGTGAAAGATAATGTTACACCGAGTAAATTGATAGTCAACATGTCACACTTCAAAATTGCGCCTACACGTGAAATGGGGACAAACTTTTACCCTTAAAATCTCCATAGACGATGTTTAAAAAATTCTACAGGTTGCATGTTTTGAGTTACAGAGGAAGCCTAGGGCTATAAATATTGCTTTTGCTCTACCAATCACGACGATACCTCACGTGTGTGGTTTGAACACCGTTTTCATATGAGAGCGCTACTGCACACAAGCTCAGCGAGACGGGGAGCGTTTTAAATTATTTTTTTCTTATTTATTTTACCTTGTGTTTTTATTTTTACACTGTTCTTTTAAAAAAAAAATGTCACTTTTATTCATATTACAAGAAATGTAAACATCCCTTGTAATAGGAAAAAAGCATGATCTTAAATATGAGATCTGGGGTCAAAAAGACCTCAGGTCTCATATTTACACTAAAACGCAATAAATAAAAATGGCCCTTTAAGAGCTATGGGCGGAAGTGACGTTTTGATGCCACTTCCGCCCTGCAATGGTATGGAGAGGGGTCATCTCCATACCACCCATGGAAGATGACCCAATCTTCTTCTACCGCCAACGGCTCTGCATTAGTGATGTCTGCATCGGATTGGCCGCAAGATCACTTTTATTGGCGGTGGGGGAGGGCCCCCCTCCCGCCCCTCCCGGTGCCCTCACCCACCGCCTATAAAAGTGATCTTGCGGCGAATCTGCTGCAGAGACCACTATTATTCTAAACTGAAATTCCCGCTGAAGAAAAGCTAGCTGCTGCCAGATATCCCTCTTCAAAAAGCCGACGTTTATCGGCATGCGGCAGTCCAGAAATGGTTATAATGACTTTTTTTTTTAGAAGGAAGAACTAGGGTCAATGACTGGCATGTTACCCATGAACGGGTGGTCCCAGATTAAGCCCCCAAATGTAGCAGTTTCCCCGTAGGGGCTGCTGAGTGATTGTGGCCCACCTGTCACCCTGCCAAGCCCGGCATTCACTTCCAGACACTCCAAGACTATGAAAAAGTCCATCAGCCTTATTTTTGTATTTTATTACGGGATTAGGGAGTTAAGGGATTTATGGGATGCCCAGAAAATTTATTCTTGCTTGGTTTGGGACAATTCAGATATTCTCCTCCTACACAACCCTTGCAGCAGACTATATCTCCTTCTCCTTCCAGCAGTACTTCAGGCGCAGCAAGACAAGGCAAGACCTTAGCAAAGTTCCTTATTACAGGCAGGGACCTCTGTGAGTCACCAGCCTACTCTAGGCCACTCCCAGCCCACACAGATCAAAACAAACAGGCCTAGCTTTTAGATAGGCCTGCCTAAATTTACCTGCGCTACAAAAAATTCTCCCTCTAGCACCTACACTAGGTAGAGGGTGATTATATATATATATATATATATATATATATATATATATATATATATATATATATATATATTTAAAAAAATAACTTATGCATCTGACTGTGGCTACAACCCCACCTCTTCATGTAATACATTTTTAAATATTGTAGGAAACTTCACAAATGTACCCGCATTCAGATTGGTAGCAAGGTAACTTGGCCCTGTATACGGCACTGTAATTATGTTTCACCAAGGCAGCTGCCAGTTATTAATGTTATCTAAATGCCAAATGCTCTATGATTCTGTTTTATACTACTTTTTCTATGTGTGACCTGCTTTGCATTTATTCCTGCAATAGAAAACAAATAATACAAAAAGTGGGGAGCATATATACATATAGATAATCCTTTTGAAGCAGAACAGAAAAGTTTTTACTGACAAAGCATTTCTTATGCAGTTCAATTTGTCTTCTGATCTATACAGTGGGGGAGATTTACTAAAACCAGTGCACAAAGAATTTGGTGAAGTTATGCATCGTAACCAATCAGCTTCTAGGTTTTATAGTCAAAGCTTAAAGGGGTTGTAAACCCTCTTGTATTCGGCGGCTGTGGACACCAAATGTTGGACATGGGAGCCCACTCGCAAGGTAATCCCCCGGGAGAGTGCTTCATCTAGGGGGTTATCTGATGTGGGGAGGAGCTGCGAGAGCTCCCAAGGGACCCCAGAAGACGGCGGTTGGGGCCACTCTGTGCAAAACCAACTGCACAGTGGAGGTAAGTATGATATGTTTGTTATTTTTTTAAGAACATTTTTGAACCTTTAGTATCACTTTAATTGAACAAGCTAAAGTTATAAGCTAATTGGTTACCCTGCACAGCTGCACCAGATTCTTTGTGTGCCAGTTTTGGAAAATCTCCCCCACTGCCTTGCTGCAAGGCAAGTGACTTTAGCTAATATGCATAGTTTCCTGAGTAGGGTACAAAGCTGCTCATCTCTACAGTGACTAACTGGCAGTGTTACCGTTACGATCTCTGGGTGCACCTAAAATATATTATGCAGCATCTTGAATGTACAGTGTGTGCCTAAAATACAATTCTTATATGTTTTTTCTGTGCTTGTCTTTCAGGGGACACCATTTTTATCATCCTTAGGAAACAGAAACTCATCTTCCTTCACTGGTACCACCATATAACAGTGTTGCTGTATTCATGGTATTCATACAAAGACATGGTGGCCGGCGGCGGGTGGTTTATGACCATGAACTATGGAGTACACGCAGTTATGTATTCTTACTATGCCTTGCGAGCCGCTGGCTTTAGAGTGTCGCGAAAGTTTGCGATGATGATCACTTTATCCCAGATCACTCAGATGCTTATTGGGTGCGTGGTGAATTACCTGGTCTTTGCTTGGATGCAACAAGGACAGTGCCCATCCCACGTGCAAAATATTGTGTGGTCCTCCATCATGTACCTCAGCTACTTTGTGCTTTTTTGCCGCTTCTTCTTCGAAGCCTATATGACCAAAACAAGGAAAGCTGCCAAGGCTGACTAATGGTGAAACTTAATGCCAAGTCATAGCTCAGGGTCATCAAAAATGAAGAGAAGATGAATACAAACAAAACAGAATTGGGAGTGAGCAAATATTTTAAAGGCACAAAGAAAACCATATCTCAAGCACTTAGATCCTAGCGACAACTAAAGTGAATTTGTAATAGTTTATTTAATTCTTGTCTTAAAACGTGAAGCTGATCAGTGCGCCAAGCACTCCGAGTATGTCGAAGGAACGGAAATTGGTCTGTAACATCAGCCCACTTTAACAAGTCCTTTGGACTTCAGTACAAACTCTGGTGTTTTACTACTGCCCGTAATCTGTTACTGACCTATTTCAAGAATGAGACAAGGTATACACAGGAATATAAATCCAGTCTTCTGGCTAAGGTTTATAATCTTTTGCGTTCTGGATTTTACACCTAGGATGCTGTAATGTATACAGGTGTGGTTCCTATCAATATGCAAATTAAACCATCTGCCCAAGCTGGTTACTACAGTATTAAATCTAGACTGTAATCATTTTACATATCTTATATCTGGTGTGTCTCACAGTGGACTTGTGCACCTGGACAACACACGTATCAAAGCCTCATCACTTGCTGAACTACCTGGTAGAAGGGATGAAAAGAGAAGAAGGTTAAAGGTGTTATCTGAATGTTTTACTCAGAGTCCATGACAAATGCCTGGTTTCTATAACGCCTAATAGTTCTTGTTTTCTATTTTTTTGAGAACGGTTTCCTTATCTGACTACTACTGCAGGGCTGTGTGTGTGAGTTCGGTAACACTGTGCTTTATGTATTTGCTTATGAAGCAGTACAGAGTTGATTAAAGTGCCCTCTTCTGGTCCACACAGATAACATAAGACACCAGATCTTTACTATTTCTTTTTTCAATAAATCTGAGAGGAGAATAACAATTCCTGTAACAATCTCCCATATTCCAAGGGACTTGTCTTACTTCACACTCTTGTATTTTTCTATGTCTTGTGTGCATTGAAGACAGGTTAAAAAAAAAATGCCAATGGGTACTTACTGTACCTGGGTCTGAAATAAAACTTACGTTGTTTCAAGCCATATTCTTCAGAAACTCATAGAGTGTTTTGTCTGTTATAACCAAGTCTGGAGAAGCCAAATACATGTACAATTTCCTAGTATTTCAAGGAAGCACTTATTGTAACTTGATGTTAAATGTTTTGATGTAGTCTTCTTAATTGTATTAGTTAGCTAGATTAATATATTAGCAGATTAGAGAAGAAGGGTTAGAGGCTGCTGTCATACGTCAGAGTACAGTTAAGACTTACTGTAAATGCAACCCTGTAGGAACTTGCAGTCATCATTGTACAACCCTGTGGTATATAGGAGCACATTTCCTAGCTACTTAAAAATAAAAAAATGTTTCTTTCATTTACAGAAGAAGTACAACACAAGGGATTTTTTTTTAGCTTTAAATGGTGCTGCCATCCATGCTGCTTCATTTTTTTTATTTTATTTGTTTCATGATCTAGAAATGGCAGAGGCTACTTAGCATCTCAGTTATGGGAAATAAATTAAAAAAAGGATGTGTAATGTTATGATGCATTTTGACTGAATTATCAGAATGAAATGAGAAGATCTTGCAATTTTACTATTGTAACAACAATAAAGTTTACATTTATGTTAAAGTACTGGATGTATTCATCACTGATGACTGCAGAATTAAAAGGATTGTTTCCCCTTTACTACACAGGTGGTGCTGCTTTTTATGATCAATGCAACAAAAGTGGCGAGATGGCTTACTTTGGGCTACACAATTCTTGTTCTAAGCAATTTTACCTATTCTCATTAGGCATGTGCATTTCGTTTCGTTCCGAATCGAAATTCGGACGAATTTTCCATTATTCGGACATTCGGATGCATACGAATTCCCGAATTGCTATATTAGCGAAAAATTTCGACCGTTTTCGGAATTCGTTCATTTTCGACCGAATTTCGAAAAAAAAAAAAAATGGTCGAAATCGATTTTTTTTTTTCGAATTCCGAATCGAATACCCGCGGACTAAATTCGATCGGAATTCGAAAAAAAAAAAAAAAAAAAATATTTTCGAATTTTATTCGAAAAAAAAAAATCGAAAAGAGACTATTTGTTTTCTAATCTGGTTGAAATATTTTCGATTTCGACCGTTTTTTTTCGAAATTCGGTCGAAAACGAACGAATTCGAAAAACGGTCGAAATATTTTCGATTTCGACCGTATTTTTCGAAATTCGGTCGAAAACGAATGAATTCCGAAAACGAATTCAACACATGTAACGAACCTAACTTAACGAAATTTATTAAATGACGAATTGAAACGAAACGAAACGAAACGAATTTTTCACTTTTGCACATGCCTAATTCTCATTAATCCGAATTTAAGTGACAAACATATATTATCAGTTCATACATGTATGTATTCATTAAACAATCATTACGTTTCAGGTTGGGAGAAAGGACAAAACCGAGTTGTATTACTTTAAATGGACCTTGCAGTACACTGAACTTTCCGCATATGTCTGGGTTCCCTTCCTATGTAAAAATCTCCAAAATCACCAATGTTCAAAAGGTCCCTATAAAGATTTATACTTGCCCTACTCCCATCTCCCACATCCCTGGGCCTGACATTGCTATCCCTCCATGGATATTACTGGGAATGCAGAGCAGCCCAAATCTCACAAAAAGACTCTCCAGTCCATTGCAAGAGCATATTCTCACGACAGATGTAAGTATATACTTTGTTTTATTTACAGGTACCTTTACAAAAAAGCTATTTTTTTACAGGGGAGAGGACAGTGACGTTATAAGCGAACCTTGCACTTTACTGCAAAGCTTACTTTCCTCATCATTTTACCTATAAAATAAAATTGTCTATGCAGTCAAGGGGACTCATTAGATAAGGAAAAACTGTGCAGCTTTAAAAATGTTTATTAATATAACTGCCATACCTGTGACTATTTGCATCCATTCCTGTAGCTTGGCCAAAAACTCCTACAGATAGCTTTGCCTCATCCAGTCTCAAACCATTTAAATTTAATAGGAACAAGCGTTCTTCTTACCTGTGTGCATGCACAGTATGCTTTATCTCACAACAGTTGGTGAGCTCATAGCAAGGGGCAGGCATAGGCATTCTTGCCAAAAACGCCCTTCCTACATAAACATGTGGAACATTTAACCCAACACCATCTACCAACCTCATCGTCCTCTTATCAATTATATATGCTCTGCCCCTAGAGGTAACCATCTTACCTCTAATTAATTACCAAACACCCCCACCCCATTTGAGTATGAATTTACATTGTACTTCAACTCATTGAAGGAGGATAGGCATTCTTACTAAAAGTGCATTTTCTGTATAAGTGTGTGACGCTTTTAGCTCAACACTTTGACTAGGCACAACCAAGAAAACACTACAAACAACCACACTCCACTTTAGAAAGTATGCAAGTGGGCCTTTATTCTTCTATATACTTTTTTTCACAGTCTGCGTCCCATTCTTGGCACCCTTCCATAGGGCCGGTGCAAGGATTTTGCCTCACTAGCAAAGCTTTATGGCGCCCCCCCCCCCAAGAGTGTTTTTTGCCAATAATTTTTTTTTAAAAAAAACACACTCTGGATTACCTGTGGGTATAGGATTCTGTATATGGAGGTTTTCGACGTCTTCTTTTTTTTCTATAGGTTAAATTGGATTGACTTGTGTTTTTTTTTTCAACCTATGTAACTTTTCTTCTCACTATTGTGCCCGCTCTCCTTCTTTACCCTCCCTCTCTACCCCAAAATTTACACATTTCACACAAACTTCTGCTATCTCCTACTCTGAACACACACAAGCAGTCAACAACACCAGTACACTGAGACACTCGCATCTTACCTCCCTTACTCTCATGCTTATAAGATCTGGGGATATCTACCCTAACTATGATCCTTTTCCATCAATTCCCCTGCCTCCAAGATGCAACCCCCCCCCCTTCCTTCACAAGTGACCTCTGGAATGCCAGATAAGTCTGTAACAAGCACCTCTCTGTCAACCTTTTTATGGCCAACTGCTCTGACTGATTTGCTTTTACTAAAGCCTAGGTCCAGCAATTGGGATGTGGCTCTGCCTTACTAAATGTCTTCTCCCATGGTGGCCGCCACTGGACTCACTCACCCGGACCAAATCCACGAAAGAAAGGTGTGGGTGCCAACAGTCCAGGTAGGACTTGTGCTGATACCTTTAGCTTGACAGATATGGCCTTAAGTTGCTGCCATCTTCAATCTGGGGGGAAATGTAAAACTGGTTTATCTTAAACATACCGTACAAAGCACAATGAACCATGGATTATATGCAGGCTACTTTCAGATTATTGGACACTGACAAGAACTCTTCTAGGGTCACTTACTAGAGTATGCTCATATAACCCTACACAATCCCTGAGGCTTCAGTTTTGCTGGCATTCCTTAGTGTCTGTACTTTGACCCCACTATGTGGGGCAGGCCTGCAATGTTTACTTCAGGCACTGGATCCCGCTGTAGGCTCTCTCCTTGACAGATTGTTTCAGCAAGTGTAGCTAGCCACCCGGTGCTTTTCAGATCTAGAGCATAGTCCATCTCAATGGTTCTGAGATCCTAAAGACCTCTTTGGGAGTATGCCCACATCAGCAGGCGAAACTTGTACTCTTAACAAGCCAAGTGACATGGACAATGTAAGACAGAGTTTCCCTGTACTTTGGATTGTTCTTGGCTAAACACATTCCACAGCACTTAGTATATACTTTACAAGTGGCACAGGAATGGGAAGTTATTCCATGTATAGTGTTACTCCCCAATATATTTGCCTCTGCCTATAAGTATTTCTAATTAAAGTGTTACCCATAACAACTTCACAAGTGCCCCATATAGGATTTTAAATCTCTAAACTGATTTGTTTATGTACCAAAGTTCTGGAGGGAATCGGCAAGATCTGTCATTGCTTTAGACAAGGAGAATTTCTGGCATCATTAGATGTACAAGATGACTACCTGAATATCTCAACTTGTTCCCACATCAACAATTTATATTTGCTGTGGGAGATGAGCACCTTCAATTTGTGACACTACCAATCAGGCTCCCCTGTACCCCAAATGTTTACAAAAGTGCGGGACGGGACAGCTTGGCGCGGCGGCGATTGTGAAGGATTGATCGCCTAGACCCAGCTCCTGGCACAGAATGCAGGCAGGGCAGTCTGTGTCTTGGATAACCTGCCCTGCCTCCAGAGTCAACTCGCGCTGATTGTCTTCTGAGGTTTCTCATCTGCTCTTCATTTGCCACCAATCTCTCTCCTGCCCCCTCTCTCTCTCCTGCCCCTCTCTTTGTCATCTCTCTCTCCTGACAACCTTCACCCTCTCTCTCTCTCCTGACCCGCTCTCTCTCTCTCCTGACCCTCTCTCTCTCTCCTGACTATTCAGTTCCTTCAAACTTTTTTTTTTTTGACTGGCATTTCATTCTTTGCCAGGCAGCACAAGTCTGCACTTTAGCCCTTACATCATCTGGAGTACCTGGTTTTTATCGTGGATACAGCCCAAAGCATAATCTTCCATCCTCCAGGAAAGAATGCCTCCTTGCCTCTGCCACTTGCAGACCCTCAGATTCAAAAGGCACCCCTCAGTTTGCTTTTACATAAGGGCTCTAGGCCTATTGATAACCTCCATTTGAAGCAGTCCTCTTTTCCCAGTTTCACTGCAGAACACTTCAGTTCAACATCCTCCCCTCGTAGAACAAACAGATCAACTTTCTGGACCATCCTATGCGTCTTTCCAGCCAAACAATTCTCTCCCTGGTTGGGTGGATCTCTGGGTCTGCACTGGAGTCATAAAGGTCATTCCTTCCCATGTCCTGGATGGTGGTGACAACAGATGCCAAACTCACTGGTTGGGGGGTCATTTACAACCACCTAAATGTCCAGAGGACATGGTGTTTGGCAGAGTGAGAACCTTATTTTATCAACATTCTGGAACAACATCAAGTTATCTCTACAACACCAGACCCCTGCCCGTTCTGCAGGCCATCCAGTCAGTGTTCAGTCAGACAATGTACAAGCCAACTATAAGCCATCATGCGTTCACCAGAAGGCCAGATTTACTGGCACAGGGTTCCTTATTCCACCCTGATTCGCAGTCACTGGCTTTATTGGTATGACTGTTGAAACCCATGTCCTGAAAGATGGGGGGATATCAGACTCAGTCATCACCACCTTACTCGGAGTGAGAAGATCTACCTCCTGCAAGATCTACCATTGTATGTGGAAACCCCATTTTGCCTGGTGCAAGGACAGAAATCTGAGTTCTAGGGAATACTGTTTGTATATTAGGCTTTCTTCAGTATGGTTCGGCCAGCATCTGGCTCTGAGCACTATTAAAGGACAGGTTTTCCCGCTTTACCCATTCTTTTCCAGAATTAAACAAAATACTTGCATCACAGTGCTTAATTAAGAGCCTTCTTCGGAGAGTTGCTCATGTTAACCCCCCAATCCAATCTCCCATGTCACCTTGGCATCTGAACCTAATACCCTCTGTACTCCAAAGAACCGGTCCTCCTTCCCTTATCACCCCACGCTTTGTGAGTTGTTTAGAGATATCCTCTTGGGAGACTGGGAGACTTCACATGCAAAGTTGCCTTCCTTGTGCCCATTACATCAGGCCTGTTCTGAGCTTTCTTGTAAGGAGCTGTTTCTTGTATTGCTCAAGGACAAGGTTGTATTGAGACCAAGACTTTATTTTCTACCCAAGGTTGTTTTGTCTTTTAACCTGAGAATATTGTCCTGCCTTCCCTCTGTCTTGCTCCAAAACATGCCTAGGAAATGTCCCTTTGTTGCCTAGATGTTGCCAGGGCTGTCAGGGTCTACTTAGCAGCTACAACATTTTGTTGTCCCTACAGGCTCTCATAGAGGATTCCCTGCTCCCACTCTACCATCACTAGATGGATCAGACAACATATTTCCAGGACTTATTGCCTTAGTGGCAGGGTTCTTTCTTTCCTTAGCAGAGCTTCAAATTAGTTGCTGTCTCTTGAGCTTTCCAGTATCAAGCATCTGTATCTCAGATTTGTCAGGCTGCCACCTGGATCCATGTCCTCTGTTTTCCTGTTCTCCAAGTTTTACCAGATGGAGGTTCTGGCCTCAGCTGATGAGAGTTTTACCTACAAGGTGCTTCAAGCTGTTATCTGAGCATCGTTTACCCTTTTATGTGGGCCTGTTAGCAGTTCTGTTTGCTGTGTTGTTGCCCAACCCTCAGTCTATTGCTTGAGGATGCCCAATGGTCTGTGACTGCGAGCTGTGTCCTGTACAGTAGGGTTAAGACAAAGTAAATTTTGACTTGCATGCAAAGGAGCCTCACCTCTGTTTCCTGTTGTCATTACTTATTGCTTGCTAAAAAAAATGGAGTCTCCCAGACTGAGTTGAGTTAATCAAACACACACTAGGGGCAGCCCTGGCAACGTTCTTGCCAGTGTCCAATCTTCTGAAGGTAACCTGCACCTAACCCAAAGTATATAACTACAAGCTCTGTTTCTGTACTGTACTCCATGATAAGCAATTTATAGATACTTCCCTTTTCCAGCAACAGGATCTCAGCGTAGAGTAGCTTTTAGCACAAATCCTTGCATGGGACAACTAGGCATTGGACACAAGAATGGCAAGTATGCATAGACAGGGGCTAATATAGTAGTAAGCTGCCCTCATACTAGTCATTTTTCCCTTCAGTGTGATCAGTTGGGGCAGCAAAATTTTACCAGTAATAGTGCTATGTGAAAGCCTACTTGATTGGCTATTATATTGATATCAGGCTAAATTTTGCAGTAGAGAGGTGTATATGGCTCATTAAAAGTGTTTGGTTAAAATTAGTCTAGGTAAGGTTAGGTTAAGTGCTAGGCAGCTCATACATTATACATTTTAACAAAAAAAAATAAAAAAATGTGCCGATTCCACCATCCACACATTTGAGGTGGAATGAGAAATCACTCCTGCTGTTCTAGTGTGTAGCAGGATGATCAGTGTTGCCAACTATAGATGGGTGATGGTACAGAAGTTGATTGATAGATAAACTCCTGGACAACCAGAGTGCCCACACATGAATCAAAATATGGATGGTCCCTGCTGAACTTGAGAAATGTTTTGATCCATGTATGGCCGGCTTTAGAGACATTAAGATACATTTTTCAGGGGTTGGTTATAGGGGCAAGGTAAGCGGGGCTCACATATATGGGAATTAGATGCATTTTACACAGCATCCAATTTGCATAACACGTGAGTGTGACCAGCTTTCATTAGAGCCGGTTCACACATGTCCGGGGCAGCTGCAGTGCAAATTTGAAAAAGGTCCTGTGCATTTTTGGGTCCGATTCAGGTGTGAATTCAGTGAAACATTTGCATCTGAACTGGTGAACACAAACGCACGGGACACCAGACTGAAAACTACAGCCGGACATGTGTGATCCCACACTTTTAGAGCTTAAGCAAGGGGCAGGGTAAAGGAAATGTGTGCAGAATGAAATATGGAGACTGCTAGTGCTGACCTCTTCAATAAAAGTGTAAAACCCAAACCCTAAAATAGTGTAATATATTGAAGATATGCACTCACAGGCTCAAGCTTACATACAGCAAAAATTATCTAAAAAGTGTGGTTTGCTATGGAATGGACAAATGCCAGTGTCCAAATGCATGTTGCCAATGATTAAAACCTACTAAGGGAGTGTGTGGGTCTTCTTTAAACCTCAGTAAGCTAGAGTCTGATGTTGTCACTGATGTTTGCGGTGTCATCATGCTTTTCAGATGCCCTCCCTTTCACACAATCTATCTGTGCCCAAGGGGGGATACCCCTAACCACAGGTTACCACTGAATGTGTGGATTCATGCTTAACGCCACAGACATTGAGTTGTACAGACTGAGCTGCGGAATACTTAAAATCCTGGCCACAGGTATATTTGCTGACACATGGCTGTTTAGAACATGTAAATGCAATGGGGTGCTGACACTTCTTGCTTAAGCTGTAGTCAGCCCACGGGTTTCTGTCCTCACCATCCCATTTTTCTTTCCGTGAAATTTTTTGAAAGGACCAACTGTGTGTACCACCCTGATGTTTAGGCACGGTTGCTCCTAAATTTACCTGTCAGGTGTAGTTACATTGGCTCATTAATAGAGAATAGTTGAGTTCACCCTTAGACTGGAATTGCTACACTTCACTCTTTTGCTGCTGGGTGGCCAGGTACCTAGTGGCATTAGATAGGACAAGGGCAAAGCAAGGACATATTAGGAGTATATGGGGTATCTCAGACAATGGGCAGGAGTTTTCTTAAATCCCTTGGTCTGCTGGGAGAACCTATATATTTTTGGTGGAGTCAGATGATCGTGGTTCTGGACGGCTGTCTGGGTGGACGTGTGTTGTACTGCCTGGGCTGCTAGGCTGAGTTTGTGCCTATCCCGAGCGAATCTGGCTTCTAGGCTGTCTGATGGTCTATCCAAAAGCAAGAGAGCAGTGTAGGGTCAGGATTGCCGCTTGCAGTCCAACCAGAAGTGATGATTCTTCTGGCCAGAGAACCTTGCATGTTAGGAGGTAGAGGGGAAGCTATTGCCACTAAAGGACCAACCACCTTATTACTAGTGTTGCTCACGAATATTCGCATTGCGAATATTCGCTACGAATATTGCATATTCGAGTATTCGCGAATAACTCGAATATCGCGGCGAATATTCGCTATTTCGAATATTCGTATTTTTTTTCGCAATCAATTTTGCAATCAATTTCGCATTGGCACTAGCGAAATTTCACAATTTTTTCGTGATATTCGTGATATTTTATAAAAAAAAAAAAAAAAATTGCGAAATTTCGCCAATGCGAAATTTCGTCAATGCGAAATTTCGTCAATGCGAAATTTCGCTATTTTTTTTTTTTTTAATAAAACATAGCGAATATTCGTAAATATCGAATATTCGTGATATTTTATCCAAAAAAAAAATAGCGAAATTTCGCATTGGCGAAAATTCACAATTTTTTTTTTTTTTTTTAAATCACGAATATTCGATATTAACGAATATTCGTGAATACTCTTCGAAATATTCGCGAAATATCGCGAAATCGAATATGGCGTATTCCACTCATCACTACTTATTACCAGGGAACACAGCGAGTAGCTGAAGCAAGTATTAGACCAGTAGTCTCACCAACCAGGGACCGTGAAGAATTGGAAACTTCAGCAGGTGTCAAGCCAGGGCCAAAGGAGTGATGCTTGCATCAAGCCAGGGACAGAGCAGGCCAGTGGGGTGACGCTTGAGAAGTATCTGGAGTGTCAAGCTTAGGGATCCAGCAGAGAAGTGGGGGTAGGGACGCTTGAGGAAGATACTTAAGTGAAGATTGAAAAGCCTTAAGGGATTCATTGGCAGTGAATCAGCAAGTCTAGTGGGAGAGACTGGGAGTTCAGTGGGTTGAGAACCTACAAGAAGTGACTGTAGAGAAGGTAAAGGAGTTTGTTACAATTTGTGTTAGGAACTGTTCTAAGACTGTTGCCATAGGAGACGGCATTCCTACACATGCAGATGTGGTGTTTTGTTGGATGCCTTTCCCTGCATGGTTGTCTACCTGTAGAAGTCTCAGAGTCAGCTAATTAATATTGCAACTACCTAACAGTGTCCTGACCCTAAAGCCCTGTACACAAATCCGGGATTCCCGGCGGTATAAGGTCCACCGGGAATCCTGACACAAAAACTGCAGGGAGAGCTTTGGCCGGGAATGCCGGCCGTGTGTACAGGGCTTATGCTCCCTTGGCACTGCCTTGCTGTGTTTTCCAATGTCAAGTGTAGTAAATCTGGTGAAAAATAGAGAGCAGGTTCTCTATTTTTCACGCAGGGATTCACGGCAGTTTTCCCGGCAATGGAGCATAGTTTTCACAGCAAAAAGCTCTCCCAGCAGTTTTCTTGTCGGAAAAACGGTCCCGTGTACGAGGCTTTACCCACTCTCCCAAAGTTCTGTTCAAGATAAATAAAATCTATCTTGCATTACACCCACTATGCCTTCCAACCCACTCTATACTGAAGGATGTCAGCAGCACTTGGCTCTGGAGGTTCTCGTTGGAATAAAAGAGGCCTGGGATTTTGCTACATATGCAATTGCCACCCCAGTGTATAGTAGTTGATGTACTAGCTTTTCAAGTGTGCAGGCACCAACAAACATAAAACTCACGCTATGCAAGCTCAAATCCAAAATGGCACTACTAGAGCCATTTATGTATGCAGCACCATTTTGGATTGATCCCTGCACAGTTGTGACCATTGGTTGCAATGCAGTGGAATGTTTACAACACTGCCTGGTGGTTAAGGAGGTTTATTTCCTGGGGACAGATGGCATACATACTGTAGGGAGCATTTCTTCTAGCATGTCCTTTGTCTCTAACCATCTTCTTGGACTGCTACTGATATAGACATTCAATATGAATGGTAAACCAGGTCCACACCATATGCATTGAACATCAGTGCATGATTTGCTAGGTAGGTTCCAGCTTATTTTACTGCACTTTATCTCAGCTCTTGGTTATTAAGTAAATTAGACACAAAGGGCCAGATTCTTAAAAATTTGCGTATCTGGCGGCGTAGCGTATCGTACCGCATTCGTATCCAATTACTGGAGCAAGTGCCGTATTCTCAAAGCACTTGCTCCGTAATTTTCGGCGGCGTAGCGTAAATGCGGCGTCGTAAGGCCGCGTAATTCAAATAGTGAAGGAGGGGGCGTGCTGTATTTAAATTAAGCGCGCCCCCGTGCAGAACGAACTGCGCAGGCTTTAAACGTAGGCCACTGCGCATGCGCCGTAATACGACGCAAATACATAGGTTGCGACGTGAACGTAATTAACGCACGTCCCTATTCACGACGCGTTAAGTAAATGACGGAAAAAGCCGACGCTAACCCGACGGCCCTACTTAACATACGGTGGACTGAAGTACGGTTACCTCTCATATAGCAGGGGTAACCTTACGCGTACGCAACCTACGTAAACTACGTCGCCGCGTCGCAAAAACGTTCGAGAATCGGCGTATCGGCTCATTTGCATATTTGGCGGTGAAATCGACGTAAACGCCACCTAGCGGCCGTCGTAGTATTGCATTTAGGATCCGACGGTGTAAATGACTTACACAAGTCGGATCCAAGCTTAAAACCGGCGTATCATGTTTTCAGAATAGAAAACAATGATACGCCGGAGGGAAATACGAATTACGCCGGTGTATGTGTACATACACCGGCGTAATTCCTTTGAGAATCTGTCCCAAAATCTTGCCAGTGATAAGGTCTGCTTTTGGAAAGGATGGATGGGTTGGGTAAATACCGCGCTGCTAGGACGATATATGGTAAGCTGCTAAACACGGCTAATAGAAAACGATAAGCAAGGAATAAAGTGGATACAAAAATGTGTAGCGCTAAATACAGACATATATAAAATAAAATTAAATACGTCAATGAGTTAACAAATTAAAGAGTGAGTCATGAGTAAATCAAATAAACACCAAGTGAGAATGTGTCCAAACTTGGACAAAAAATTAGTGTCCAATAGTGGAAGAGCAAAAAAATGCTCTATGAAGGCAAGCACTGTCCTAAGGCTATCTTGCTGCGGTGAAAGTGAAAGCCCGTCACCCTGTTGAAAATGAAGGCTTACCGGAACATATGGACTCTACAAGTTATATAAACCTTAGAGTCGTGTGAGCTTTAAACCAGACAACCTTGGTTGGGACCTCCTCATATTGCAGGTAACAAGATGTTCATCAACACTGTGGTCAGGAAAAAGCTCTGATGTTCAAGGCTTGACACTCCGTGAGTGAGAGTGGGAACGTTTTAAAAAAAAAAAAAAGGAGCAATATAGTGTAATAACGTAAAAGTAAATGAAAATTTAATAAGTATTACACTTACATAAATTGGAGATAAAAAGCGCTTATAATAGGATCGTGGCGACGGTAGAGTCTTCCCTGACGCGTTCCGTGTGCAAACACGTTGTCAAAGGGTATTCTTCCACCATAACCACTCAAAATATATATATACTGTGTGGTCCCCTGATGAGAATCACACTCATTTCCTGTGTAGCATAATACACTGTCTGGCTTCCGGGATGCAACCAAAATGGCGCTCGGGCGTGCATTCCAAGCCTCAATGTGAGTAGCGCCAGAAACAGGAAGTGCCCCCGCTTAATAAAGTGATATTAAATAACTTATGGGTATAAATAGGGGTAATCCGCAGTGAGTGGAGAAATAAATATACTTTTGGAATAGATATTATCTAAAAATGAGAGCCACACCGAGGGCTGCCGTTCGGATGTGGCTCTAACTGTACCTCCCACACACGTCACGACGCGGGTGTGTCAGAGGCGGTACGTAGGCAAATCATGCACACGGCGCTCAATGTAGAGCGAGTGCGCATGTGGAGCCGCACCTCCAAACGTCATGACGCGGCAGCCTCTATGACGGAGGGCGGGTGCAACGTGCAGAGCAAGTGTGCACGTGAAGCCGCACCTCCGAACGTCATGACGCGACGGCGTCTAAGACGGGGGGCGGGGACACCATGCGCTCCACAGTAGGCACCATAATTTAGTGCACTCCCCGGGTCACATGATGCGCTCCAACGTGTGCGCTCCACGTAGTACCCAAGGGGGCATGTCAATGCAAACTAGCAATGAAATCAAATTGCCTGAGAGCTGGACTGAACTTGAGGAGCAATTAAAAGCACTCAAAACTGTGAATAATGAGATAAATAACTCCTGTATATAGCTGCAATTGGTATCAAATAAAAATAATAACAATAATATTGAGAACCCGGATTATGCAATGCAGAAAAAATATACTTAAAAATGTATACTTAAAAAAAAAAAAAAAACGAAAACCTTGCCTCAGTTAAAGGAAAAGCATCTATTTAAAGGAGCATAAAATTAAAATTGAATTTAAATGATATTGTGATCTATGCGTAACCGGAGAATGAGTGGGACTATCAACCGGGGCACCACACGCAAGTAACAATAAAGACATGATGAAATATACAATCAATATGAATATTAGTACAAAATTAGATTGTTACAGAAAATACATTTTTACAGTGAATAAAAGGAAAATAGTCAATAAAATGGGAAAAGTCACAGCTTCAGATATAGTGCATGAGTGAAGCGGGTCTCAATGGTAAAGGTTAAAATTGCATAAAAGTTATTAATATGCTTAACAAATGTCACACATTAAGATTTGTCAATAAAATAATTAATGTCCCAGTCTACATTCAGGCCTATTGGACGATGACACTGGAGTTCAAAAATCCAAAATGTCTCTAAACGTGAGACACCCCTGGTTTTGGCTCCACCCCTCCACGGAGCCTCATATCTATCAATGATTACAAACTGGGATCCAGTGGGATCTCTATTATGACACTGTCTAAAGTGCCTTGGGACGGTGTGGTTAACATCGCCGCTCTTAATAAGGGCAATGTGTTCACCAACGCGTATCGTATTTGATTTACTCATGACTCACTCTTTAATTTGTTAACTCATTGACGTATTTAATTGTATTTTATATATGTCTGTATTTAGCGCTACACATTTTTGTATCTGCTTTTGGAAAGGAGAATGGACATATGCAAGCACACATGATTTTAAATCACCTGGCTCCATTTTTTTCTTCATCCTTTAGGTGTAGAGAAGATTTAAAGCTGAACTCCAGGCAAACAGCTAAATACATGAAAATACATATAAAGCAGCTGCTGTACCTGTTAATGGATTTGTACAACCCAATTCCCCTAAAAGTTAGGAACGGTATGTAAAATCGACAATAAAAACAGAATGCAATGCAATGATTTGCAAATCTCATAGACCCACATTTTCTTCATAATACATAACAGAAAATATATCAAACGTTTAAACTGAGAAAATGTACCATTTTAACCACTAGCCGACCAGCCGCCGCAGTTTTACTGCGGCAAGGTTGGCTCGGCTGCGCGAAATTACGTAATATAATGTGACTTTGCATTGTAAACACACAGCTCCTAGTCCTGTCAGGGGGAGAAATGACTGATCGTCTGTTCATACAATGTATGAATCGCGATCTGTCATTTCCCTAAGTCAGTCCCACCCCCCCTTCAGTTAGAACACACCTAGGAAACATAATTAACCCCTTCCTCGCCCTCTTCCCTGCCAGTGACATTTTTACAGTAATCAATGCGTTTTTATAGCACTGGTCACTATAAAAATGCCAATGGCCCCAAAAATGTGTCAAAAGTGTTCGAAGTGTCTGCCATATTGTCGCAGTACTGATAAAAATCGCAGATCGCCGCCATTACTAGTAAAAAAAATATTAATAAAAATGCCATAAACTACCCCTAAACGCTCTAACTTTTGCACAAACCAATCAATAAATGCTTATTTTCTTTACAAAAAATATGTAGAAGAATAAGTATCGGCCTAAACTGAGGAAAAAAATGTTTTTTTATATATTTTTGGGGGATATTTATTACAGCAAAAAGTAAAAAATATATATATTTTTTTTCAAAATTGTCACTCTATTTTTGTTTATAGAGCAAAAAATAAAAACCACAGAGGTGATCAAATACCACCAAAAGAAAGCTCTATCTGTGGGAAAAAAGTATGCCAATTTTCTTTGGGAGCCACGTCGCACAACCACGCAATTGTCAGTTAAAGCGATGCAGTGGCGAATTGCAAAAAGTAACCCGGTCGTTGACCAGCAAAATGGTCTGGGGCTAAAGTGGTTAAGAACATAAGGTAATTAGTATGTCTCAAAAAAGTTGGGACAGGGCAACAAAAAGCAGGCAAAATAAGTAGCACTAACAAGGAAGAGCTAGAGCAGGGATCCTCAAACTACGGCCCTCCAGCTGTTGTGGAACTACACATCCCATGAGGCATTGTAAAACTCATTCACAGACATGACTAGGCATGATGGGAATTGTAGTTCCTGAACAACTGGAGGGCCATGATTTGAAGACCCATGAGCTAGAGGAACATTTTCACAACTATTTAGATTAATTGGCAGGTCAGTTTCATGATTGGGTATAAAACGAGCATCTTAGAGAGTCATGGGGAGATTTACCAAAACTAGAAAGTGCTAAATCTGGTGCAGCTCTGCATAGAAACCAATCAGCTTCCAGGTTTTTATGCCAAAGTGTAACTGAACAAGCTGACGTAAGAAAGTGTTTGGCTACCATGCTCAGCTGCACCAGATTCTGAGTGCTCTGGTTTTGGTAAATTTCCCCTATAATGTCTCAGAAGTAAAGAGGGCCAGAGGCTCACCAATCTTTGAAAATTGTCAAACAATTTTAGAATAATGTTCCTCAATGTAAGGCCTCGTACACACGATTAAATATATTTGTTCAAAACGGTCTGTCCGACCGATTTGAACAAATCTGTCTGCTGGCATTTTGGTTTGCTCGCGTGTACACACGAGCAAACCAAAATCCCCGCCAGCAGACAGCGCGCTGACGTGTCGGTGACATGGCGGTGATGTTGACGCCGCCACGTCACCGCACCAGGAAGTAAAACACTTCCGCGCATGCGTCAAAATCATTTGGCGCGTGTGCGAGAAGACATGTCTGCTGGTTAGCATACTAACCAGCAGACATGTCGGGCGGACGGGTTCCCAGCCGACAGATTTCAAAGCATGCTTTGAAATCTGTCGGGTGGCCAAATCCGTCTGTTTGCCCGTACACACGATCGAATATGTCTGCTGAGACGGTCTAGCAGACTGTTTCCAGCAGACAGATTTGATCGTGTGTACGAGGCCTTAAACTGTAATGACTTTAAATATATCATTATCCACAGTACATAATATCAAAAGATTTTAAGAGTCTGGGAAAATCTCTGTAAAATGTAAAGTACTAAGTAATAAATAATTGGCACCTTTAAAATCCCATAACTAGAAGAAACTGTGTTTGGACATAAACATGTCATTTACGATTGCATTAATAAATAGAGAGCTACATTAACTGGTGTTGTTTATATCTACTTGGGGTTCAGCTTTAGGCTTTTATGACTGTTTTCTGTACTTAATTTGTACATTTATATAAAACGTTCACCATCATTACTTTAGGGTTTTGCTTTTCTGTTGTTCAAACACGTAAAAAACAAACTAACTTTATAATCTTTTTGTATTATAATAAATCGCTAGAATGACTAAATTCTATCTCACCCAAAATGTTATCTGGTCTACTATGTTATTATTTTAACTAAGGCTGTGCAAATTAAAGATCGAAATTAGTCGATTAATCGATTAAAAAAAAAAACGATTAATCGAACACAAAAATGTTGATCAGTAACATCCCTAATTTTAACATGTAAAATTGTGATATCAACATAATATATGAAAAAACAAAAACGATTGGTGAATGAAACCTGACCAGAGAGTTCCTTCTCTAGCTGCCCTAAAATGTTCTCCTTGTGCCTATGTGGGTTTCCCCCAGGTACTCTGGCTTCTTCCCCCACACCAAAGACATGCTGGTACAATAAATACAATGTAAAACACAATATATATATAGATATATATCTATCTATATATATAGATAGATATATATCTATATATATATCTATATATATAGATAGATAGATATATATAGATATATATATATATATATATATATATATATATATTATACACACAGTAGTGGTCCAGATTCACAGAGCGATTACGCCTGCGCAACAGGAGATGCGCGTGCGTAAGTCTAAATGTGCGCGTGCGTTTCGTTGCGCGGCATCCCCAGAACGAGATACGCAAAAAATCGTCTTTTTTTTGTCCCGCGTAATTTCGTTAGACTGGCGCATCTGTCCGCGCAAAAGTGCGATAGACACACCATTGATTTGCTAGTCAAATATGCTAATGAGGGACTTACGGGGATCCACAAAACAACGTTGGGGCAGCGCAGGCGACGCAGTGTGCGCAACAGCAAAATGCCCTGTCTAAAATTAGAGCTGATAAAAGCTGGTCTAAAAAAAGAAAAAAAGTCTACTTGTCAGATAAAGCAACACTGTTAGTGAGGAGTTCAGCAGTCACACGTGTTGCACAACAATCTGTATGCCAACATGCCAGGGGCATCGTCGCACATAGCTATACTACTGACTTTAGATGAACAAAGAAGGATGAGGGCATGGAGGATGGCACGGAGGATGGCACTAAGGAGGGCACGGGAGATGTTTTTTTTTTTTTTTTTATTTGCTTATATAAAATTTACAATTTAATCTAATCTAATACAATATTCTTATCTGATACAAGCCCCTCGCTCTTCACTTGATATATCACACACGCATAGACATCTTTGGCATGAGTGATTCTGAGGTGTCTCGCATCTTCAGATTCACCCCTCATGCCATCCTGGAATTACCACAACCTTGCAGGAGGACATCAGCAGCCCAACACATGGCACCACCCATGACACCCATGACAGCTACATATACAATCAGAGCCCCATCCCCACAGATTTCGAACAGAACATGTATGGGGACAGCTGGCTGGTTGGTCAGGCATGACTATCCCCTCCCGTGATGCACACCTCACAAGTGGCACATGCATGACTAACATCCTCCTGTCTTTTCCCTTCAAGGTGACTCTGCATATGCACTGGTACCCCATCTCATGACCCCATCTCATGCCAGCTCACATTATGCATCTTTGCACGTTAAACACACACATTAATCATGGCACAATGAGAATGCATGCATGCACACCACTGTGGTCCCTAGCACACACACACCACATCGTCATCACATTGGATTGGCACCAGTCCACCATGCAGGACTTGTGAGCTGCAACGCCATGCCACGGCTCCAATTATGTCACTGTACATTCATACACCATTCACACAGAACTGGGGATCACTTCTCCACCACAAATGAGGGTGACACCCCTTTTCCCGCAGGAATATCACCCCCACATTCCAAAATAATACACAAACAGAACCAAAAAAATTAAATAAATGACGAGCAAAAAAAAAAAATGCCCAGCAAAAATATAATTTAAACAAAATAACAACAAAGAAAACACATAAAAGACAAAAATCACTCTGCAAAACAGTCCCCAAATATCTCAAAGACACGTCACAAACAAACAAAAGCACCTTGCTGTAGAGGGAGGGATACAAAGGGATGTACTTTTGCAAAGGAAGTGCATTTGTGTCTGTCTATTTATGCTGTCTGCGTAGTTCACAAAGTTGCCCTAGTCCATTTCCAATTTCACTGATTGCGCCGCTCCCGAGTTGTGAGCATGCGCACAGCAGAGCTGACCATGGTCTCCTTCAAGCGCGCATGCGCGAGCCGGCCGGCCCTTCATTTGCGTGGGGTCACGGCTCATTTCAATGTAACACGCCCACGTCCTTCCCAATTTGTATTACTCCTCCTTACGCCTCTGGAAAAACGTTACGTATGCGCAATTTCCTGCGCAAAAGCTAAGCGAATAGGGTGATTACGCGGCAAAATTGCGCAAGTCTAACGTAAAGGCGGTGCGCTACGCCGGTCCAATAATGCGCAGATGTACATGAATCTGGGCCAGTGCCTTGAAAAAGTATTCATACTCCTTGAAATTTGTCATGTTACAACCAAAAACTTAAATGTATTTTTTTGGGATTTTATGTGTTAGACCAACACAAAGTGGCCACATAATTGTGAAGTGAAAGAAAATTGATAAATGGTTTTCCAATTTTTTTTTTACAAATAAATATCTGAAAAGTGTGTCGTGCATTTGTATTCAGACCCCTTACTCTGATACCCCTAACTAAAATCTAGTGGAACCAATTGCCTTTAGAAGTCACCTAATTAGTAAATAGAGTCCATCTGTGAGTAATTTAATCTCAGTATAAATACAGCTGTTCTGTGAAGCCTTTTAGAGGTTTGTTATAAAACCTTGGTTGAACAAACAGCATCATGAAAGCCAAGGAACACACCAGAAAGGTCAGGGATAAAGTTGTGCAGAAGTTTAAAGCAGGGTTAGGTTATAAAAAAAAATATCTCAAGCTTTGAACATCTCAAGAAGGCCTGTTCAATCCACCATCTGAAAATGGAAAGAGTAGGGCACAACTACAAACCTACCAAGACATGGCCATCCACCTACATTGACAGGCCGGGCAAGGATAACCAAATTCAGAGAAGCAGCCAAGAGACCCATGGTAACTTCTGGGGGAGCTGCAGAGATCCACAGCTCAGGTGGGGGAACCTGTCCACAAGTCAACTAGTAGACAGCATCATGTTGTGGGGATGCTTTTCTTCAACAGGGACATAGAAGCTGATCAGAGTTGCTGGGAAATGGATGGAGCCAAATACAGGGCATTCTTAAAAGAAAAACTGTTAGAGTCTGCAAAAGACTTGAGACTGGGGGCGAAGGTTCACCTTCCAGCAGGACAACAACCCTAAACACACAGAGCAGCGGCTTGGCTCAGGTGCCCCCCATAGCAAGCTGTTTGCTGTAGGGACACTAGGCAGGAGGGAGGGGCCAGGAGCGTCCACGGGGGACCCAAGAAGAAGAGGATCAAGGCTGCTCTGTGCAAAACCACTGCACAGAGTATGTAAGTATAACATTTATGGGGTAGATTCACGTACCTCGGCGCATCTTTATGCGGGCGTAGCGTATCTTCTTTACGCTACGCTGGCGCAACGTTGAGAGGCAAGCATGGTATTCACAAAGCAAATGCTCTCAACGTTGCGCCGGCGTATCGTATAGTCGTCGGCATAAGCCGACGTAAGTCAAAGTAGGTGGAAGTGGGCTGGAAGTGGGCGTTTAACATTTAAATGAAGCCTGACCCCATGCAAATGATGGACTGAGCTTCAAACAAGTACTAAAAACAAACGGCGCATGCGTCGTACCTTGGACGCATCCCAGTGAGCATGCTCACAGTCACGTCAAAATAACTGCCTAAGATACGTCAAAACACTGCCTACGACGTGAACGTAACCTACGTACAGCCCTATTCACGTACTACGTAAACGGCATAAAAATCTATGGCGTTCGTTCCCTGGTCCATACCTTTGCATGGGTTGCGCCTACTATACGAGGAATAACTTTACGCCGGATGTATCCCTTACGCAAATCGCTTAAAACATGCGCCGGGCGCAAGTACGTTCGTGAATTGGCGTATCTTACTCATTTGCATATTTAAAATGGGAACGCCGAATGCGTCCAGCGTAACTATGCGCCCACGATACGCCGGCGTAGGCAAGTTACGTCGGGTCGGCTGAAGCCTATTTTTTCGACGTATCTAACTTTGGGAATCGGCGCATAGATACGACGGCCCACATTTGTACTTACGACCTCGTATCTCGAGATACGTCGGCGTAAGTCCTACGTGAATCCGGGCCTTTGTTATTTAAAAAAAAAACAAGACTTTACTATCACTCCACTTCATTTATGAGTATGCAGTCTGCTCTCCTCCTATTTCATACATTGAGGGCAAAAAATGCTTTAGTCTGCTCACCTTTAGGGCTGGTAGGAGGATGTGAACTCCATTTCTTTCTTCAATTTCAAATGCATAAAAAAGAAGAGGGGAAACTAATAGTGCTCTCTGTATTTAATAAAATCCACATGAAAAAAATGTAATTACAAAACCACACTTACAAAAGAAAAAACACCACCTGTGCTTATAACAGGTTTTTTACATTAAGCAATGGCAAAGATACTGTACCGATCTCATCATCTAGAAATTCTAAAAGGGTTGCAAAAGGACATAATTGGCTAGGCTGACTTCCTAGACTTCCATTAGTGGGAACGCCATCCTTACCCTTAAATAGTCTTACTGTTTAGTTTCCTATATATACAATGGTGCCTGAAATCGGAAGGGACATTCCCTGGAGCCTGAATGATCAGCGGGACTGCAGAAGCAGCAGAAAAAGATCCTAACCTCCTGCTGCAGCCCTATAATTAAAAGATTAAACACAGAGACTAAAAAAAAATAAATGGTAAAACCGGGTAAAAAGCAACCAATAAACAGCACCAGTCATCAAGGGAATGTCAAAACGGGCTCCCCCATTGCAAGAAACAAATAGATTTACATTACAATAAAATTACGATTAGATATGGAAACAAGTTAAAACACCAAAAAAATATGTAAATACATAAATCAACCAAATCAAACACCATAATAAAAATAGACTCCAGGTATGTACTGCACGCCAGATGGATAGGTACAGGGTGCAGGGTGAAAGGACCGTAGCCTCATAGATCCAAAAAGATTCTCTCTGGCTTAACTGCCTAATGAAATTTCCCCCTAACCACTCTATTGACCACCCCAGAACTTCCATTACGTTGTTATGATACAACCCAAAATGTTCAGAAACATTGTGATTCTTCTCTCCTTTAATAACCACCTGCCGACTGCTGACAGTAAATACACATATAGCTGGACAGGTGCAGGATGGGCAATATACATGTGCATTCCCCCTACGCACTCGTGCTATAATTGTATACTGCACGAGTTTGGCAGCAGATTTAAGCCAATGATTTTGGCTGAATTCTGCTGATCAATTGTGTCCAATCACACACAGTGTTTTTCCAACAAACAGAACTCTGTATACAGAGAACAGTGATCTGCCTGTTTCTTCTAACTGAAAAGCAGGGAGAAAAAACAGCCAGGTTAGTAAGTAAACGCAGCGCACATTACACTTGCTAGGCAAACAAGCTAACCCCTTTATTGCCCCTAGATGTTAACACCTTCCCGGCCAGTGTTATTAGTACAGTATAAATTAACAAATCTTATACACGGTTACAAATGTATATATATATATTATTTGTATAAATCACTTTTTGCATTTTTAATGATTGTATTGGGAGAGCCCTTTATCACAGCATACATTCTTCATTAGTCTTCACTAATTTCAGGTGCAGCAACTATTTTTTTCTTTTTTTTTGTTTCACTCTTGGCGCTTAAACACTATTGAGCATCTGTGGGGCTCACTCAACGGAAAGGTGTAGGACTGCAAGGTCTCTAACATCCGCCAGCTTTGTGGTGTCATCATGGAGGAGTGAAAGAGGACTCCAGTGGCAAGCTGTGAAGCTGTGGTGAACCTAATGCCCAAGAGGGTTAAGGTCATGCTGTAAAATAATGGTGGTCACACAAAATATTGACACTTTGGGCCCAATTTGGACATTCTCACTTGGGGGTGTACTCACTTTTGTGTCAGGGACCATGAATCAGACGGAGACAGAAAATGCAGTAAAAATCACACAATTTAATATAGTGGTAAAAATGGTACAAATATTAAACGTATTCAAAACATGGCCAGGCTTCGGCAACCAAATCAGGTAGTCAGAACAAGCCACGAAATCAGGGAGCCAGAGATCAGCATAGTCAGAGCAGCAGACAGGATCAGGGACCAGAAGGGACGTCAGCCAGGCAAGTTTTCAAGAGGAACTCAACAGAGAATCTCTAGACATGTTGACCAAGGCGAAGGCACAAGAGATCTAGTCCAGGCAGCTTACATAGCCAGCAGGGCTGGTTAACAAGCAGGATATGATCACTGGGTGAGTCACTGTGGAATGATGAGTACTGGCAATTAACTGACAGCTGAGCAACCTGAGCCATGAGAAGGCAGAGCTGAGCCCAGCCCTGACAGTACCCCCTCCTCAACGACCCCTCCCCCTCGGAGGGCCAACAGGTTTGAGGGGACAACGTCTATGTAAAGCACGGAGGAGGACAGGGGCATGTACCTTTAAGGATGAGACCCAAGAATGCTTCTCCGGACCTTACCCTTTCCAATGAACCTGGTACTGTATGCGTCCATGGAACCTAAGGCAGTCAATGATGGAATGTACT
Source organism: Rana kukunoris (assembly GCA_029574335.1). Lineage (NCBI taxonomy): Eukaryota > Metazoa > Chordata > Amphibia > Anura > Ranidae > Rana > Rana kukunoris. Next base: position 518,792,138 of record CM056049.1, read on the forward strand.
TCATACTCCTCATGGTTCTCAACCTGTACTGGGTGATGATATGGCACCGAGATGGTGAAGCGGTTGCACACAAAAGATTTTAATAAGGAGACATGGAATATTTTAGAGATACACATATTAGAAAGGAGGTCTAAAGCATAAGCCACTGGGTTAATCCTGCAGAGAATACGGAAAGGCCCAATAAACCGAGGTGCCAATTTCAGTGAGGGAACACAGAGTCAGAGGGTGCAAGATGACAGCCAGAACCTCTCTCCAACTTGGTAGGAAGGCACAGGTAGGCATCTGTGGTCAGTATGTAGACTGTGCCTATACTGTCCTTATACACGTAGCACAGTTTGTAATCTGACATGTAGTTAAACCTTCTGTCTTGAAGAAGAGAAAACTGTACTGCTTTAACTTTCTCTTTTATTGATAGTAGATTGACAGGAAAGGTGAAACTACAGAATAAAAACAGTAGCATTTAGAACATAAATCCATGGTACATGGCCTAAGACACAGAATTATCTGCTATACATGCAGTACATGGGGTAATACAGATGATAGTGATGAGCTATGAAAAACAAGTAACACATATAAGCTATGATAAATGTCACAAGATAGTGCTCTTACCGACTATGCTTGAAAACAGGCTAAATAGCAAATGTTGGGGCAGGAACCCAATGAGAATGTTTGGCTCCTGAGACACAAGATGGTGACTGCTTGCTGTACAGAACAAGACTAGCAAGGACCAGGAACTACCCAGAATACACTGGGACTCCCATAATGCAAAGAGAAAACAGGCTGAATAAAATACATGAACTGGTCAGTAAATGGTGCTGTTACCACACAATGAAATGCACATGAATTACAAGACGGTGAAAAATGGAATGTCAACTGATAAACACACAAACAACTGGACCTATATCTAGGTACAGAACAGTGCCTATCATTGGTATGTCGCAAGGACTGTACCTAAGTAGAGACCTGACCTGTACCTGTCCAGACCTGTACCTAAGTAGAACAAAGACCACGGAGATGCTCCTCTAACACAGGAAAGCTCTGAGGAACAAATGAGTCAGGCAACATGGATGGTTGAAACCCATAATTCGCCATAAACTAGGACAATCAGTGAGGGGAATTAATGGCACTATTGTGAGCAAACTCCACCCAAGGTAAGAGGTCGGCCCAGTTGTTATGAAACTGCTCCAAGGACTGGTTGGCTCATCCCGCGCACCATTAGATTGCGTGTGATATGCAGAAGAGAAGGAAAGCTGAATTCCCAACTGTGCACAAAAGGCTTGCCAAAACCTGGATACAAACTGGCTATCCCTGTTTGAGACGATAACCTTGGGTGGCCCATGTAATCAAAAGATCTTGCGAGAAAAAAATGGATGCCAGTTCTTTGGATGTAGGCAACTCCTTAAGTGGAATGCAATGTGACATTTTCAAGAACCGGTCAACCACCATAAGGATAACTGTGGAGTTGGGTAACTTTACAATAAAATCCATAGACAGGTGGGTCCAAGGCCTCTCTCCATTGGGTATGGCAAGAATTTCATCACCCAAAGGTACTGTAGATAGTTTATCCCCCTGATTGTCTCTGGGGGACCAGGAATTACTTTTTTTCTCTCTAGAGCAAGTTGGATCATGCTCTAGTGAGGTTTTTGGTCCTTCTCTGAATCAACTGTAAGTATACATACCTCCCAACTTTTTGAGATGGGAATGAGGCACACCTATTAGCAAAATTATGTAGGCATAGGACACACCCCCTGCCATGCCCTGCTTAAAGGAGAATTAAAAAAAAAATGCTTTTAACACTATTATTCCTTTTTGCTGTCTTTTGGAATTTACAGATTCAGCAATTTAGAAATTGGATGAAAGATTTAGCATTGGGAAACAGATTTTGATGGATAAAAAGTACATCTTATATGCAACTATATGGTCTTGTACACACGACGGGAAGTATCCGCTGTAAACGGTCCCCGAACCGTTTACAGCGTATATTTGCGCCGGGATGTTTTGATCCGATGGCTGTACACACCATCGGATCAAATTCCCCGCCGGCGGACAGCGCGGTGACGCGGCGGTGACGTTGACGCCGCCACGTGACCGCCACGTCACCGCACCAGGAAGTAAACACTTCCACGCGCATGCGTCGGATCCATTCACAGGATACGACGCATGTGCGGCAAGATATGTCCGCTGGTTTGCCGTACTAACCAGCGGACATATCTGCCAGCCAGCTATCCGGCGGAAATATTTCAAAGCATGCTTTGGAATTTTTCCGCCGGATGAATCCGGCAAAAAGCGTCCGTTTGCCCCTACACACGAGGGGATTTTTCCGCTGAAATGGTCCGTCGGACCATCTTCAGCGGATTTATTCCCTCGTGTGTACAAGGCCTAAAGATCAGACCAAAATGAGGGACAAATGAGGAGGAAAGAGGGACAGAGGGACATTGCTCCAAATCAGGGACAGTCCTTCCAAATCAGGGACAGTTGGGAGCTATGAGTATAGGATAGTGCATATGGAGGTTTTTTATTTTTTTCTCTTGGTTTAACAAGCTGGACTTGTATATTTTATTAACCACTTGTCATCTGCCCACCGTCAAATGATGGCGGGCAGACGACTCCATTATCCTGACATCACGTCATATGACGTGATGTCCCTTTAAAGCCGCGGGCGGGCGCGCGCGCGCACCCGCCGCTCTGTGGGGATCCCGTGCGAGTGCCCGGCGGCAACGATCGCCGCCGGGCACACGCGATTGCTCAGTAACTGAGCGGGGACATGCAGCTCTGTGTGTAAACACAGAGCTTCATGTCCCTGTCAGGGAGAGAGGAGAGCGATTGTGTCCCTTGTACATAGGGACACAATCGGTCACCTCCCCCAGCCACCCCCCCTCCCCCCACAGTTAGAACACTCATAGGACACACATTTAACCCCTTCCCCGCCCCCTAGTGGTTAACCCCTTCACTGCCAGTCACATTTATACAGTAATCAATGCATATTTATAGCATTGTTCACCGTATAAATGTAAATGGTCCCAAAAATGTCAGAAGAGTGTCCGAAATGTCCGCCATAACGTCGCAGTCCCAATAAAAAAATCGCAGATCGCCGCCATTAATAGTAAAAAAAAAAAATGCCATAAACTATCCCCTATTTTGTAAACGCTATAAATTTTGCGCAAACCAATCGATAAACGCTTATTGCATTTTTTTTTTTTTACCAAAAATATGTAGAAGAATACGTATCGGCCTAAACTGAGGAAAAAAATATTTTTTTTATATATTTTTTTGGGTTATTTATTATAGCAAAAAGGAAAAAATATTGCATTTTTTTATAAATTGATGCTCTATTTTTGTTTATAGCGCAAAAAATAAAAACCGCAGAGGTGATCAAATACCACCAAAAGAAAGCTCTATTTGTGGGAAAAAAAGGACGCCAATTTTGTTTGGGAGCCATGTCGCACGACCGCGCAATTGTCAGTTAAAGCGACGCAGTGCCGGAAGCTTATATTTTGTCTGGGCAGGAAGGGGGTGTAGGTGCACAGTAGGTAAGTGGTTAAAGTTTACTATGTAATCACAAAAGCAAAGTATTGTATAGACATGGACAGTAATAGAGTAATATCCTTTAACAAGAGGCATAATATTTCATACGTTTTCTAATGAAGCCTGTCTGATGCTGATGGCAAGCAGTGAAGTATATCTTGGAGAACTGTGCCCTCTAGTGACTAGAATAGGATTTAGCAGTTCCATCTTATATTATTGAGCTATCAACATTCAATACCTATGCATGGCAGCTGCAGTGTGGAGGCTTTTCAATTTCAGATAAGCCTTCACAAGCAATAATATATATATATATATATATATATATATATATATATATATATATATATATATATATATATATATATATATATACAGATTTCCTGATACTCCTGCTACTCCTTTAAAATCTGCATATACATGTACAAGTACTTAGGACAACAATTATACTACACAGTTCCATCAAAATAACATTTAGTACCATGATTGTTTGACGATAAAGTGTCTTAGATAACAGTGTCATCCAGATTCAATAAAAATTTGCAGACAGGAATTGGATGACTGAGTTTCTGAGTATCAGGATTCAGTAATCACTGACTGAATCACTTATACAAGCTAAATAAAGGACAATATGTCTATAAGGATACACATATTTTCTTCAAGATAAATACTAGGAATTGTTATAGGGTAAAGGGCCATGTGTTTTTGTTAACCTATTCATGAGTATTTTGGGCCTCCATGTTATTACAGAGTCTGATAAGATGGCTGGACTTCTAAATTCACTTTATAGTCTCCTGGCTACATAGGGAGAGGGACACATTTCTGTGGAATAAAGAAAATGTAATGCACCAAGGGATGTATTTAGAAGTAAAAAAAAATAATGCATAGCAATTCACCCATTGAAAGTGCATGTACATTCATTCGGGGTAAATGGGGCAAAAAAACAAATGTTATTAGGCTATTCCAAAACTGGTTGAATATTTATTATTGGTTTAAAATACCCCATTACAAATAAATAGCCCTAAGTATCATAGGAAAGGCCTGTGATACTTAGCACCATATAGTGGCCAAATGCAGTATTTTCTGTTTTAAACAAGGAAAAACATTCAACCAGCATAAAAAATAGCCTAACAGCATTTGTTTTTTGCCCCATTTGCACAGAATGAGTGCAACATGATCGTTCTCTGGGCAAATTTCTGTGCAAATATTTATAAATACACCCCAAAATGTGCTGTGGTGCTTCATTTATTGGTGGGCATGGTAAAAGGTGAGATATTTCTGTAATATCAGTGGTCACTATGTTGCATTGAGGAAGGGATCCTGCATAGCCCTGAAACAATGGGTTACATAGGACACATATAGATTTGCACTAATTGTATAGTGTATATTAAATCCCTTGGATTGCTGGTGATGTCTCATCCTTATACTGGGATCTATGCAGAGCCATTCGCTAGTGTCACTACAAGCTCAGATCTGTCACCAAGGTTGAACACTGTAAGGAATGCAGTCCATTCCTATACTGTTGCATGGTTTATAGTGAAATCATTTCACATCTACCCACATAGACCTACTTTCTAACTTTTTCCATTTGATCGCATATTTCAGAGCCACAAAAGGACAATGGTTCTGGAGGACCTTACGCTAAAAGATGCTGTCATTGCAGGTCTTAATGAGGAGCAAATAGATATATCACGCCCAGGTTTTTTTCTCAGAGAATAGGTGCAGGAACTCCCTACTTCTGAGACACCTGTTGTGTCCACCCCCTACCCACCTCCGAGCACCATTCTTTTGTTCCACCCCCTACCCACCTCTGAGCACCATTTTTTGGTTCCACCCCCTACACACCTCCAAGCACCATTCTTTGGTTCCACTCCCTACCCACATCCAAGCACCATTTCTTGGTTCCACTCCCTACCCACCTCCAAGCACCATTCTTTGGTTCCACTCCCTACCCACCTCCAAGCACCATTTCTTGGTTCCACCCCCTACCCACCTCAAAGCACCATTCGTTGGTTCCACTCCCTACCCACCTCCAAGCACCATTTGTTGGTTCCACCCCCTACCTACCTCTCAGTAATGGATACAGAACAAAGTATCAATTTCTGGTGCTAAGTAATTTGTTAATGATAGGAAGTAAAATAGAACCCCTGTAGCCAGCAACAAAGGAGCTCCCCCATCAACAATAGACCAGCTAGCAACAATAGACCCCTCTCTCAACAGTTGATGTCTCCCAGCAACCATTGTCTCCTACGAGCATAAGAGCCCTCCCCCCAGCACCAATAGATCCCCTATTAGAGACAACTGACCTCACCAGTAACAATAGACCCTCCCCCTGTATAAATAGATCCCCTCCAGCAACAATAGATCCCCAGCAGCCAGCATTAATAGACCCTCCAGTAAACCCCAGCACCCCTTGCCATTACATACATTGAAAGCCGGAGGTGCCGGGAACTGCGTTCCCCCACGTTCCTGCTGGAAAAAAGCCCTGATGACGCCTATCATGTGTCACTGACTGCAAGTCCTGCTGTGATCAATGGCAGAGAGTGCCTATAAGGGCCACCAGCCCTTTGTAATAGCCGAGGGGGCATATATCCCTCTCCCCACCAACTTTTGTCCTCCTCTGGTCTTGGGACAAAATGGGAGCCCATGCCTATGTGCCATTGGTGGTCATGTGTGGCAGAGCAATAAAAGGTGTCTACCACCTCCCAAAAAAAAAAAAGAAGACCGGGGCATTTTATTCATTCAAAGTAAAGTAAATGGGCACCATTCCTAAGTGTGTTTTAGTTATAATAGAAAACAAGATTACAATTTCAGCAATGACATTAGCCTAGGACCAAGTCACTAAGGTATATCTGTGATCTTAAGCCTATAATCACTGTCACTGCAGGTTGCCAGCAAAACACATAGTTTACCTTATAGCCTGGTGGTATCTCAGGCAGCTAATTATATGACAATTTAATGGCCGCTAAGACTAGTAAAGGTCAGTGACCTCTGAGAACTGAGCTGCACAGCTTATGACAGGTATTTGGCCTTCTGTGTTCATCATATTTGTGAAGCCCTATTAACCAATGAAGGCATGCGCCATAATAAAGCCTATTTCACATATTATATTTAGGGACATTTTTGGACGGTTAAACCCGTGTTTTTGTCAGGAAGTTCTTTCATGTCCCGCTCAGAGTTAGGACAAGCATGACACTGATTCCAGGAATGCTGTACATCAATATTTGCCTGTGTTATTTTTACTCTGACTCATATATCTGAAAGGAGGGAAATCTAAACCTGCTTTGGAGCTCTGAGTCTGAGGTATGATCAACAGATTACCTACATCTGAGGCAGGGAAAGCGAATGGAAATAATTTACATTTCACAGTCTTGGTCATTTGCCAAATGTTGCTCGCGTCAGATATAAACTTTAATCGGTTCACGTGTAAACAATGTCATGGTAAGCTCAGAGCTAAATCACTCAATCGCAATGCCTTGTAGAGGAATATCCATGGGTTCTTTACTGTATGTCATACTGTACTCCTGCAAGGATAAATAACTGACGTGGAGTGATGACACATATCTACAGTAAGCAAGATAATATAGAAACTATGGGTTAGATTTACTAAAGGCAAATAGACCGGTCACTTTGCAAGGGAATTTGCCCAAGAGATTAGTGAATGAGGTGAAGCTCTGCTAACTTTCATCATCCAATCATGTAGAAGCAAAAAATGTTTTTTACATTTTGCACGCAATTTGGTATTCTTCGAAAAGTGAAACTTTCACCACATTTACTAAGCTCTGAGGAAAATCCCTTTGCATAGTATAAATTCCCTTGCAAGGAAAACAGCCAATTTGCTCTTAAAGGGGAGTTCCACCCACAATTTCACTTTTTAAATATAAATACCCCTGTAATACACAAGCTTAATGTATTCTAGTAAAGTTAGTCTGTAAACTAAGGTCCGTTTTGTTTGGTTGTTACAGCATTTAGATTTTATAGAGTTTATCATCTAGAAATAGACCGTGGCCATCTTAAGTGTGGGCATCATGAAGCCAGACTGTATGACTTCCTGGATTTCAGATTTGCATATCTCGCACATGCTCAGTGCTGCACACTAGGTTTCCATCAGGTTTCAGTCAGGTTTGCAAGGACCAGGGGCGGACTGACCATTGAGTCACTCGGGCACTGCCACTAGGGGGCCCCATCAGGGATGCCAGGCTCAGTAAAACCAGGGACAGCATGTAAAAATCTATGTTTTTTTACATCTGTCCCTGATATGTCCGAAACTGACATGCTTTTGATGTGAAAGTCACAAGATTTTAGCTGCCCTGCCTCTGCACTGCCTCCTGACATGGTGGCCATCTGTAAGCCCAGGGGCCCCATAATCTTCTATTGCCCGGGGGCCCCATGAGTTGTCAGTCCGCCCCTGGCAGGGACTACTGGGAAACATGTTGCCTATCCCAGAAACCCTTGTAAATAGCCTTGTGACTTAATAGCCTAGGCTAATCAGGAGGAGGGCGTAATGAAGGACTACAAAATAAAGGTATTTACAAGCAACAAAATAAATAAAAAATTGTCCATTCTGAACACTATGAGATTAGGGCATGCAGCACAGACAAACATAAAAAAAATGGGTGGAACTCCACTTTAAAGTAGAACTATGGGCAAAACCTTTTTTTATTTTATTTATTTTGGATAGCGCAAGGGAGGGAATTTTTTCGCCATCTGTGTCCCACTGGGGAGATTTACCTTCACTTCCTGTCCCCTAGCCAAACAGGAAATCCCTGCAAATTAAGGGAACTAGTGTCCTCATTGGAAGATATCCAATCTTTTACTTTTCTGGGGACAACCTACAATTTGGGGATTTTTTTACTTTCACTTTCAATGATAATGGCAAATGGGATAAATAGAGAGTGTGAATATCCTTAACAGGGGCGCAGACAGCAATAAAAACCGACAATCGTTCTAATCTTTCTTTATTCTATCCAAAACTAAAATAAAAGTTTTGCCTTTAGTTATACTTTAGGGGTACATAAACCCTTTTGTATCTGCCGGTATGTTATGGTATACATTTATGGATTTTATAGCAACCTGAATGCAGAAGTCCCACTCAGATACACATGCACAGACATATTACTAGGATATTTTATACCTGCACAGAGCTGATATTAATGGCCCCACCAGAATGGTTTTGCAACCACACCCTCCTTTTTACCATGACCAGAGCTGTATCCTGGCCTAGGCCAACAAGGCCCAGGCCTAGGGCAGCACTTTGCAGGGGGGCAGCATGAAAAGAGTCCCCGCCGGCTTGTGCTACACTGTTAGGAAAATTAGTCTAGCGCCCCCATAAAGCGGCCGCGCTGCTTCTAGTATGCAGGCGGCCGGCATTCCCCAACTGTGGGGGGGGGACGCTTCCAATTTTGACTGTTTTGTCATCCTGGACCACACACTTCCTCACTGTGCTATATGTTTCTGCTGCACCATCTACTTAAAGTAGAACTATAGGCAACACTTTTACCATCCCTGTCCCATTGCGAAGATTTCCCATCACTTATGCTCTATGGGCAACCAGGAAGTAAGAGGAAATCTAAGTAAATTAAGGGAATCCATTGCCCCCTCCCCCACGCCCTCAGAACTCGTGTCCTCGCTCGAAAATTTTAGGGCGGGTCTTAAACAACACAGGGTGTGGCCGTGACAGGAAGGGGTGGGTCATATTTAAATTAGGGGGTGCACGAGTTTAGTCAGGCCTAGGGCAGCACAAAACCTAAATACACCTCTGCCCATGACGCATCACCAAACAAGTGTTCAGCTGGTTAAGTAAGAGCAGGATTACTGACCAACATCAATATTGAGAGTGTTGCGGTCCATTTGGATTTATTGTATACATCTGTGGCGCTGTTAAAACATTTCTGCAAATGTTCAGCTGGCCTCTATTTAAAAAAAAATTGAAACAGGAGTGGATACAGTAAAAAGGTGTAGTCATTTACTGTGACTTACCAGTTCACGGCTGGCAGAGTGCAAGGCAGGTCCTTCAACATAGAAGCTTTGCTGAAAGAGAGGGCATCTCCAGTGTGGTTTCATTATTATTACTATGTTACTTATTTATTAGAAAATGATGTCACACAGGAAGAAGATTTTGCCCCATGTCTCCCTAAAGTTTTAAAGGTGAGATCTCCATTGGAAAACATTGGGTGACCAGTAGGGATGAGCCAAATACCCCCCGGTTCGGTTTGCATCAGAACCTTCGAATGGACCAAACGTTCGCGCAAACTTTAAAACCCCATTAAAGTCTATAGGACTCAAACGTTCAAAATCAAAAGGGCTCATTTTAACGGCTAATATATTAAGACCCGGACCAGTATGGAGGTTAAGGACCTTGCCCCTTTTTGCGATTCGGCACTGCATCGCTTTAACTGACAATTGCGCGGTCGTGTGACGTGGCTCCCAAACAAATTGGCTTCCTTTTTTCCCCACAAATAGAGCTTTCTTTTGGTGGTATTTGATCACCACTGTGGTTTTAATTTTTTGCGCTATAAACAAAAATAGAGCGACAATTTTGAAAAAAAATCTATATTTTTTACTTTTCGATTTAATAAATATCCCCAAAAAAGATATATAAAATATTTTTTTTCCTCAGTTTAGGCCGATATGTATTCTTCTACCTATTTTTGGTAAAAAAAAAATCACAATAAGCGTTTATCGATTCGTTTGCGATTCGTTTGCGCAAACTGTATAGCGTTTACAAAATAGGGGATAGTTTTATAGCATTTTTAATAATGATTTTTTTTACTACTAATGGTGGTGATCAGGGATTTTTTTCATGACTGCGACATTATGCCGGACACATCGGACAATTTTGACACATTTTTGGGACCATTGTCATTTTCACAGCGAAAAGTGCTGTAAAAATGCACTGATTACTGTGAAAATGACAATTGCAGTTTAGGAGTTAACCACTAGGGGGCGGTTAAGGGGTTAAGTGTGACCTCATATGTGTTTCTAACTGTAGGGAGGCGGGGCTGGACGTGTGACGCCAGTAATCGTCTTTCCCTGTATCAGGGAACAGACGATCACTGACATTGCCACAATGAATAAAGGGGAAGGTATGTTTACACACAATTCTCCCTGTGTCCAGCTCATGAGACCGATCGTGGGACACAGTCGGCGATCGGGTCCCCCGGGCGCGGTCACTAAGCTTTGGATCGGGTCGCGAGCGCGCCGACGTCGGCGCGCTCGTGACCCCACGGCTGGGCTGTTAAAGAGGACGTACAGGTACGCGCTTGTGCCCAGCCATACCATTCTGCCGATGTATATTGGCGTGAAGGGGTCCTTAAGTGGTTAATATAATGTCTGGTCCCGGCAATATGGATGAAAATCATTGAGAAAATGGCATGCCCCCCCCCCCCCACCCAGCCCATTACCAACCCCTTTAGGTCTTGTATGGATATTAAGGGGAACCCCACACCCAAATAAAAAAAAAGGAAAGGTGTGGGGCCCCCAGGCCCTATATACTCTGAACAGCAGTATACAGGTGGTGCAAACAAGACAGGGACTGTAGGTTTGTTGTTAAGTAGAATCTGTTTGTCATTTTGAACTGGTACATTTTTGCAAAGGACACAGTACACTAACTGACAATACTTGGAGCTCCCTGCCTGTGGTATTAGTATGAGAACACCATCAATTGTATTCAGGTAGCTTTAGGTGCACACTGTGCAGGGGACACTAAAACTGAATACTGGAGGTCCCTGCCTGTATTTGTATGAGAACACCAGCAATTGTATTCAGGTAAGCTTTAGGTGCACACTGTGCAAAGGACACTAAAACTGAATACTGGAGGCCCCTGCCTGTATTTGTATGAGAACACCAGCAATTGTATTCAGGTAAGCTTTAGGTGCACACTGTGCAAAGGACACAGTACACTAAGTGAAAATACTGCAGCTTGCACAATCACCTGCCTGCCTGTCAGTATATTATGAAGAGAATAACAGAAGCGGATCTAGCTAAACTGAATACAGTGTATAAATATATATACAACACCTGGCATGCATATATATCCTCTACACACTGTAACTGCAGCTAACTGACTAGCCTGCCTGCCTGCTCTATCTAACTCAAATGACATGACACTGTCTCTCTCACTCTATCTCTCAGCATGCCGGAACACACTACACAAGGCCGACTTCCAGGCGGCCTTATATAGTGGGGGGCATGTACTAAATCCCCTGAGGCATAATTGGCCAAAGCCACCCTGGCTTTGGCCAATTATGGCTCTTTGTAGAAACGTCGCTGTGATTGGCCAAGCATGCGGGTCATAGTGCATGCTTGGCCAATCATCAGCCAGCAATGCACTGCAACTCGAAGCTCATCCCTAGTGACCAGACAACATTCATTGGGCAAGGGGCCCCTGCTTCTTATGAAATATGAGCTTTTGGGGGTGAGGGCCCTGTTGCACACTTTACTAAGGACTAGGTATGCAAAGAAGAAAGCACCAAAAGCAGAAAATCTTCATTTAGATTTGGATTTATTCAGATATAAAATGCCAACACATGTTGCGGGTTCAAAGGGTCCCCTTTCATTTCCCTTGATTGTAATTATGAGCATCACTTTTGTTTAATGCTCAATAATTGTACTGTATGTATTCTACTTCTACATAATTTCTGACTTTCTAATATGGTATGGTAAATACCTACGTAATAAATCTGATTTACTGTTGTTGGCTGTCACAGTGATCACATGATCAGGTGCCTGTCCCACCAGCTCCTGATTATGACTAGAGAATGAGAGTTGTCCATGACAGTTGGACCCATGTTCTGGAGCATGCGGTGAGCATGCCCTCAGAACAGAAACCCTGGCTGTCTATGGACGTATATGTGTGGTTTGTGTACAATAAAGCCTACTCTCTTTGCTGCTGCACTTATGTGTTACGTGAGCAGAAAGTGGTTAGAAGTTTCAGTGCTCAACACCGTTCCCCTGTTGCACACTTTTCCAATTCTGGCATTTAACCACTTGCTTACTGGGCACATAAACCTCCTTCGTGCCCAGGCGAAATTTCAGCTTCCGGCACTGCGTCGCTTTAACTGACAGTTGCGCGGTCGTGCGACGTGGCTCCCAAACAAAATTGGCGTCCTTTTTTCCCCCCACAAATAGAGCTTTCTTTTGGTGGTATTTGATCGCCCGTGCGGTTTTTATTTTTTGCGTTATAAACAAAAAAAGAGCGACAATTTAAAAATATATATTTTTTTTTTATTTGTTGCTATAATAAATATCCCAATTTAAAAAAATAAATAAATTTTTTCTCAATTAAGGCCGATACATATTCTTCTACGTATTTTTGTAAAAAAAAAAATCACAATAAGTGACTGCTTTGCGCAAAAGTTATAGCGCCTACAAAATAGGGGACAGAATTATGATTTTTTTTAATATATTTTTTTTTACTAGTAATGGCGGCGATCTGCGATTTTTATTGGGACTGCGATATTGCGGCGGACACATCGGACACTTTTGACACATTTTTGGCGCCATTCACATTTATACAGCGACCAGTGCTATAAATATGCACTAATTACTGTATAAATGTGACTGGCATTGAAGGGGTTAACACTAGGGGGTGAGGAAGGGGTTAAATGTATTGCCTGGGTGTGTTCTAACTGTGTGGGGGGAGGGGGGTGACTGGGGGAGGTGACCGATGCTGTGTCCCTATGTACAAGGGAAACAGCATCTGTCTCCTTTCCCTGACAGGACGTGGAGCTCTGTGTTTACACACACAGCTCCACGTCCCTGCTCTGTCACCGCCGATCGCGTGTACCTGACGGACATCGCGGCCGCCGGGTACACGCATCGAATCCTCGGTGATGCGACGGGACTGTTTTTCCCCGCCGCGCGCCACCCTGTGGCGCGCGCGGAGAATTACAAATACATCACGTCCAAAGACGTGACCCCGGCGCCTCAGGTCTGCGCTGTTGACGTATTCTGTCAATAGCGCGGACCTCTAGTGGTTAATTGATAAATTTGTATAGAGAACTGAACCTTCGCATTGTTAACTAGATGGTTATGTTAAGAGCAAACAAGCTTGATCAGTATCTTCCAAATACAGTATGACCTTCTAAATCCATACTCTAGCCAACGCTTTTTTTTTAGCATGGGAAAGATTAAAAATCCCTGCCAAATGTTTATCATTGCCTTTGTTTGGGGAGCTTTGCCCTCACATCCTGTCTTGATGACTAGTGTCACCATATCGGGACCAGGAGTGAGGAGAAACGTTATTTATTTATTTTTAATTTAGGGTTATCATACTAATTAGGGATGAGCCGAACCCCCCCCCCCCCATTTGGTTCGCACCAGAACCTTCGAACGGACCGAACGTTCGCGCAAACATTTAGAACCCCATTGACGTCTATGGGACTCGAACGTTCGAATTCAAAAGTGCTCATTTTAAAGCCTAATATGCAAGTTATTGTCGTAAAACATCTTTGAGAACCCGGGGAACATGTATCAATGGTAAAAAGTTTAAAAAACTGTAGTTTTTTCAGGAGCAGGACTCCTGAAAAAACTACCGTTTCTAAAACTTGTTTTCCATGGATACATGTTCCCTCGGGCAAGACCCTGGTTCTCAAAGACGTTTTCACAGGCAAACTATAGACACCCAGCAGGTACAAAATTTAAAGGAATTTTTTTTTTTTATTAAAGCATCATTAAAATCACATGCTTAAATAAAAAAATAAAAATAAATCCCTTTAAATATTGTACCTGCTGGGTGTCTATGCCTGTGATGACGTCTTAAAATAGCACAATTACCTGCCTGCCAGTAAATTAGGAAGAACTGATCTAGCTAAGCTATACAGTGTATAAATATATGTACAAAACCTGGGATGTATATATATCCTCTACACACTGTAACATTAATTGACTAGCCTGCCTGCCTGCCTGCTCTATCTACCTGCAAAAAATGACACTCTCTCTGTCTCTCTCTGTTCTCTGTTAACTGCCGCAACACACTACACAAGGCCGCCCTGCAGGCGGCCTTTTATAGTGTGGGGCGTGTACTAAACCCCCTGAGCCATACTTGGCCAAAGCCACCCTGGCTTTGGCCAATTATGGCTCTCCGTTTTCTGCGCGCTGTGATTAGCCAAGCATGCGGGTCATAGTGCATGCTTGGCCAATCATCAGCGCGCAATGCCGCAGTGAATTATGGTCCGTGATGCGCCACTCGAATTTGGCGCGAACGGCCCATAACGTTCAAATTTCGATGAACGGTCGAACAGACGATGTTCGAGTCGAACATACGTTCGAATCGAACGCGGAGCTCATTCCTAATACTAATACAACATTTTAATTGCTGCTTAAATTTAACATGATCATTTTAGAGGATGGCTTAATTCAAGGGTTGTTAAGGTTGTGTTTTAAGAGTTAGATTAATGGTTACTTTTAGGGATTAATGTTGTTTACAATACAGACAGGTTTAGGAATTGGATTAGGTAGAGCAGGGTTAGGGTAACTTGGTAATTTCATATTCATCTTTTTCCTGGTTTAATATCCAAGCTGTGGGGGCTCATAGGGGTTGTGTGTTAATTTCATTGACATTGTAAGTTCCTGTGTATAGCACCGAAAAAATACATACTGTACAGAGGGCATAAAAAGTAATATCAAACATTCTCTGTAACAGAGATGTATATATCTGTGCTGTGGCTCTGTATCTTGAAATATCCATAGAAAGTGGGAAAAAAATCCTAAAATATCTGCCCTGTGGGAGGTAATTTTCAGTTGTCCTTTCTTCCCTCAGCTTAGTGGCAGACATTTAGATTTTTTTAGGGTAGTAATTGAATTCCTGATCTTACCATGTGTGGCCATATTTAAAATATATTATAAGGGGGAGGCTTCAACAGTATGTTGGAGGTATCAGCTGTGAGATAATACAGATATCATGGGTATTTACACACTTTCCTTTTTATACAAGCAAGGACTTATATAGCTGGAAACAGTGGGGCAGATTCACGTAGATCGGCGCATTATCATTCCGGCGTAGCGCACCACTTTTCCGTTAGACTTGCGCAATCTAGCCGCGTAATCCGGCGATTCACGTAGCTTTTACGCAAGAGCTTGCGCAAACGTAAGGTTTTTTCCGGAGGCGTAAGGAGGAGTAATACAAATTGGGAGGGACGTGGGCGTGTTACATTGAAATGAGCCGTGACCCCATGCAAATGAAGGGCCGGCCGACTCGCGCATGCGCGCGTGAAGGAAACCATGTCAGCTCCGTTGTGCGCATGCTCACAACTCGGGAGCGGCGCAATCAGTGAAATTGGAAATGGACTAGGGCAACTTTATGAACTACGCAGACAGCATAAATAGACACACACAAATGCACTTCCTTTGCAAAAATACATCCCTTTGTATCCCTCCCTATACAGCAAGGTGCTTTTGTTTGTTTGTGTCTTTGAGATATTTGGGGACTGTTTTGCAGAGTGATTTTTGTCTTTTATGTGTTTTCTTTGTTGTTATTTTGTTTAAATTATATTTTTGCTGGGCATTTTTTATTTACATTATATTTTTGCTGGGCATTTTTTATTTACATTATATTTTTGCTGGGCATTTTTTATTTACATTATATTTTTGCTGGGCATTTTTTTTTTTTTCCTCGTCATTTATTTAATTTTTTTGGTTCTGTTTGTGTATGATTTTGGAATGTGGGGGTGATATTCCTGCGGGAAAAGGGGTGTCACCCTCATTTGTGGTGGAGAAGTGATCCCCAGGTCTGTGTGAATGGTGTATGAATGTACAGTGACATAATTGGAGCCGTGGCGTGGCGTTGCAGCTCACAAGTCCTGCATGGTGGACTGGTGCCAATCCAATGTGATGAGGATGTGGGGTGTGTGTGCTAGGGACCACAGTGGTGTGCATGCATGCATTCTCATTGTGCCATGATTAATGTGTGTGTTTAACGTGCAAAGATGCATAATGTGAGCTGGCATGAGATGGGGTCATGAGATGGGGTACCAGTGCATATGCAGAGTCACCTTGAAGGGAAAAGACAGGAGGATGTTAGTCATGCATGTGCCACTTGTGAGGTGTGCATCACGGGAGGGGATAGTCATGCCTGACTCCCATGTCACTCACCAACCAGCCAGCTGTCCCCATACATGTTCTGTTCGAAATCTGTGGGGATGGGGCTCTGATTGTATATGTAGCTGTCATGGGTGTCATGGGTGGTGCCATGTGTTGGGCTGCTGATGTCCTCCTGCAGGGTTGTGGTAATTCCATGATGGCATGAGGGGGGAATCTGAAGATGCGAGACACCTCAGAATCACTCATGCCAAAGATGTCTATGCGTGTGTGATATATCAAGTGAAGAGTGAGGGGCTTGTATCAGATAAGAATATTGTATTAGATTAATTTAAATTGTAAATTTTATGTAAGCAAATAAAAAAAAAAAAAAAAACATCTCCCGTGCCCTCCTTAGTGCCATCCTCCGTGCCCTCATCCTTCTTTGTTCATCTAAAGTCAGTAGTATAGCTATGCGCGACGATGCCCCTGGCATGTTGGCATACAGATTGTTGGGCAACACGTGTGACTGCTGAACTCCTCACTAACAGTGTTGCTTTATCTGACAATTAGACTTTTTTTCAAAATTTAGACCAGCTTTTAGGTCCTCTAACTTTAGACAGAACATTTTGCAGTTGCGCACATCGCGTAGCCTGCGCAGCAACTGCGTTTTTTTGTGAATCCCCGTAACTCCCTCATTAGCATATTTGACTAGCAAATCAATGGTGTGTCTAGCGCAGTTTTGCGCGAAGGGAAGCGAATGTCTAATTCAATTACGCCGGACCAAAAAAAGTAGATTTCTGGCGTATATTGTTTTGTGAATCGCGTCCAACTATACGCACGCGCACATTTAGACTTACGCACGCGCAACAGCAGTTGCGCAGGCGTAATCGCTCTGTGAATCTGGCCCAGTGACCATTTGGTGGATAGATTGTGCTTTTCTATGCAATTGCCATATAATGTCTATGGTTAGTTTTAGACTGAACTGCAGTGTTGCTCATCTCACTTTAAAAAAGTAATTAGTTACAGTTGCAAATTAATTCTCTGAAAAAGTAATTGCGTTAGTGACTCAGTTACTACATTGAAAAAGTAATTAGTTACTCAGCAAGATAACTGAATTTTTTTTTAATATTCTACAATGCTTTGTTGAGAAGCGGATGACAGGCGCTTGCCAGGGAGCAGTGAGTTAATACTCCAAGACAAAAGAATGCCAGATCCTTGAGAGAAGAAAACTGGAAACAAATGGTGATCTCGCGTATATCCCAGCCTAGGTGCATCCGTCCCACCATGTATGTGCAGCTAATAGGACTTAAAACCCTTATCCATCTGCTACATATTACATCCAAATTATAAGCTGGATTAAAATGTATGTTTATAATATACATTCCCTTGACGTTTACAGAGTCTGTAATTTAAAATCTTATATTAGGCTTTATTAGAATTTTCTATAGTTTATTGTTTATTATTTTATTTATCTTATATAAGCTTTATTATATGCAAGGGATCTGGAATGGGGATGTCAGATTTTTCTTTGTTGTCTGATGAAGAGATGAAATTACTGACCAAAAAAAACCTGCTGATCATTGGTCTGTATAGGTGTCCTGCACTTACCATGTTGACCACTAGATGTTGCTGTGTACACTGTGTTGTATAGGGAACATTTGTTCTGTGGAACATTTTGTTTCGGCCATGTGTTCCCCGGATCATTGATCAGGTTGCGCACACAGTGTGTGTGATCAATGTGAGTTGTTCCTCGGTGATAGGTCAGTGTGAGGCGGGTGGGGCTCATTGTATCCAGGGCTCCTTTCGATTGGGAGTTTTCAGACCGCTGTGACAGGCCATCACAGTGGTCACATGATTCTAAAGCGGAGTTCCACCCATATTTATGTTCACAGCGCCGGCAGAAGCAATTACTCTGCTGCCATCTAGTGGCGGTAGATGTAATTGTGGTAATGCCGCCCAAGTAATGGGAACTGCGTTACTGAGAGGGGAAGAGTAATCAGGTAGATTACTCGTTACCTTCAAAAGGGGCTGCGTTAGGTAACTGCGTTTATTTTAACTCTGTTACTTACAACACTGCTGAACTGGTAAACCCAGTAGTAGAAGACAGCTCTGCTATTTACCTAGTTTATCTGTTATCAAGGGAAGACCAGGTATTCCTAAAGTTTTGTACAGTTAGGCCTTGTACACATGACCGAGGAACTCGTCGGAAAAGACACATCGTTTTGCTCAACGAGTTCCTTGTTAGGCTTGTCGAGAAACTTGATAAGCTGTCTTTGCGTACACACAGTAAGACCAAATCTCTTTGTTCTCAAACGCGGTGACTTCAACACATACGACAGCAGGGGAAGTTCGATTCCACTGGCACAACCCTTGTGGCTGATTTTGCTAATCTCATGTTACTGCGTGTTAGGTAAAAGTTTGGTAAGAGACATTTGCACTTTTCAGTCTGTTACAGGGTGACAAATGTGCTCTTTCCATGACAAATGCTACTTTTACCGAAGGCGCGCAGGTTTCTAAGCATACACACCAACGTGTTTCTCCTCGAAAACCAGCCCGACGAGGAACACGACAAGCAAATTGAGACTCCCGTCGAGGAAAAAGAGAACTTGCTCTCTTTTTTCCTCGTCGAGTTCCTTGACAGTTTTCTCGATGAAAAGCATACACACGACCGTTTTCCTCAGCAAAAAAGCTCTCTCACCAAGTTTCTTGATGGATTCTGTCGAGTTTCTTGGTAGTGTGTACAAGGCAAGCAAGATGAGGAAGGGAAAGAGAAGACGGAATGTAGTACGAGGACCCTTGTTTACATTTAGCTTTCAATTGGGGAATCTCCCAGCTGTTAGCTGAATGGGGCTGGAGATACAGCTCTGTGCAGGAAGTTGTCATACATGACAGCATCTTAAGTTCAGCAGCTCAATCTCAAATTACACACATGTACTAAATGAGTCAGATATGTTTATCATTCCCCACCCTCCTCAATTTTTCTTTTCAATTGGAGTGAGGCAGACGAAAGCAAGCAGCTTCTGCTGTGTTCTCTCTTGAAAGGAAAACATACTGCTCTGGAAGACAATTTTTCAATCTGTATTGCATGTTTATTAGTTTATATTATGTTTAAAAATTAGGGCTGTGCAAATTAACTTTTAATTAGTCGATTAATCTTTAATTTTTTTGATCGATCAAAGTCTTTTTGATCAATTAAAATTCTTTTGATTGGTACTCACCTCTCCGCCGGCTTCTGGGCCTTCAGGGAGTTCCATCAGAGATTCGGTAATGTCACGGCACTGGCGGGTCTTGCCGTGTCCATCTGAAGGGCTCGCTTGCTGTGCCTTCATATCTGCATGCCGGTGGGACCTTACTATCTGCCACACGCAAGGGCTGTTACACTTCCCTCTATCAACCTGGGATTCTACAACCATCCACTGGGAGTTGTGATAGTTCCCTTCATGGGACATCTACATGCCGACGGACTGATGTTAACCACTCCTCATCTGAATTCAGCAGTGGTATCGTTGTGAACATTTTTATACCAGTATCATACTTAGCTACATGTTTTTTATGACTGCTTTTGCTACCGTTTGGTATTATTCACACCATTTTTACAGTTTATGCAGCTACATCGATTTTATCTCCAGTGCAATATTTATTTTGTTACCTACTTGAAGACTATAAAAGTTTTAATGCTATTCCCATCGAGCGCTGCCTTTGTGTGTTTTTTGTATCCTGCTATCCATTTTTCCAGTGGTTGGGAGCTGCACTGGGAATCGGCCTGCAAGGAGATCAGCTAAAAGTACCGGTAGTTGGATCTGTATGTGCGTTATAATTAATCAAAATTAGTCGATTAATTGATTAAAAAGAAAAACGATTAATCGAACACAAAAATTTTGATCAGTAACAGCCCTATTAAAAATATATCAACTTAAAAAAAAACTATTATGGTTTCATTTTAGGCATTAACATGCAAATTCAACATAATTACAAAAAATAATGACCCAGGTAATGTTCTTGTTTTTGTCAGAAGTTGTTTAATAAAATTGCCCCTGAAATAACTTCAACTTATTGTAAATATAAATAGACCTTTACTAAAAGGGTGTATTAGAAGCACCAGGTCTGGCTTGGATTGCTATTGCCCTCTAGCAGTTTGGGTGTTAAATAGCAAGATCAACACTGAACAAAAAGAAACAAAAAGCAGAAGAAAATTAAAAATAACTTACAGACAACAGATACGCCATATGGAATAGATAAATAGTCACTTTAGGCCTGTTTCCTTTGTAAATGTTTTCATTATTCTTTAATACTGCTAATTTCTTTCCAAGAGGTCAGGATATCTCACGTTTGATGTCTAAATCTTTGACATCATCTGTACAGATTCCTGATGATACTTTTGTGGGTGAACCGTTGGGTGGCAAAAAGATATGTTCTTCCATCATCACTAACATCTGGCAGGATTTTCTTACAAAGAAAATATCACGTATCTGAAATAGGTGAGACAATATATAAATTCTTAATTATTAATCTGGTTTCTGTTACCAGAGTGTGTTATTATTATTCATGATGACCTAAGAATATGTCTTGGGTTGCCATAAAGCTTGTGCACACCTATTAGTTACAATTTATATTATATATTGGACCTGGGCAGTGATATGGGACAGCACCTTGTTATTGTGACTTTTTAATACCCATGATATTAAAAGGAATTCTGCATAAAAAAAAAAAAAAGACAATTCTGGTACAATATGAATCAGTTTGCAAAACAAAATATTGTCTTTATCGGCATGACTGTGATAACAATCTGCCTTATATGTGGATGATCTGTTACAGGCTGATCTATTTTGTTACGCTTTGAAGAGTTGTACTTGTTATAAAGAAGGGCATGAGAAAGAGTATTGCTCCCAGTTTCTTGGAGTTTGTCATATTCTCCTCTGTTTATAATATGCAAGGTAGGACTAGAGACTTTTAGCCTTAACCCCCCTGCCGGTATCCCCGAGCGCGACTCGGGTTGGATTTTTTATGTAAATATCGATATCCCCAAGTCGCGCTCGGGGTGAATGCAGAGCCTGCAGCGCGCGCTGGCTTACCTGTTTATCCAGGTGGGGTACTGTACTTACCTTGTCCCTGGATCCAGCGATGCATCCCCGCTGTGTGAGCGAGTGGCGTCCTCCATTCGACTCACAGAGGCCCGCGCGCCGCCGATCTCCGTTCCCTGCGACGTAACGGCGCACGGGGGCGGAGACCGGCGGCAAATTCAAAAAAGGAAACAAACACATTACATACAGAATACTGTAATCTTATAGATTACAGTACTGTATGTAAAAAGTACACACCCCCCTGTCCCTAGTGGTCTGCCCAGTGCCCTGCATGTTCTTTTACATAATAAAAACATTTTTTTTGTGCCTGCAAACTGTAGATTGTCCATAGCAACCAAAAGTGTCCCTTTATGTCAAAAGTGATTTTAGAGCAGCTAGAAAACAGCGATAATAAATGATAATCACTTGCAGAATTGAGCGATAGCGATTTGTGGGGAAATTCGTCATAAAAAAATAAAAGTAATGACAGCGACAATTCTGCAACTGAGCAAATTTCAGTGATTTTGATTTGATTACATTAGTGAATAATTAATATTATAATTACATTATTATTTGTTATAATTATTTATAGTTATTTATTATATTATAATTTTATGATTTTGTGTTTCAAACTTTATCATACCCGGGATGTCTACTAGACTCTGGTTTGGACAAATTTAAGTGAGTTATTCCTAAAAATTGCAGGCCTACAGTATAAAACACAGAATTTCCATGCAAAATAATTGTACCGCTTTTGGTACGTAATTCCAGACAGAATCATACCGCCAGGGAGGTTAAAGGCAATCACTATCAACAGGGAATTGTGGGTGGATTCAATAAAACACACCCCAGAAGATGTGCTACAGTGATGAGAGGCTATCCTCAAAGGTGGGTTTTGTCTTAAAGGAGTAGTAAAGGAAACACTTTTTTTTTGCTGAAATGACTGTTTACAGAGTATAGAGACATAATAGTTAACTGATTCCTTTTAAAAATGATTAAAAATAGATAAAAAATAGATAAAAATCAAAAACAAACAAACACAGGGCAGTGTTTGTTTTTAAAATTAATCTGATTGGTTCTGAGGAGTTTAAAAAACACATAGTAATCACATCTTCTTGATCATGGACCACAATGAAAAGCTACCATGAGTTTTTTCATAAGGAGCCAGACAAGCAGGAATTGTGGAGTTCAGCAAGGGATTACAGCAACTTTTAAGCAAAAACGGACATGGAGGACATGAAAGCAGGACTGCTGTAAAGTAAAGCAAGCTATTTAGCATTAAAAAAAATTTCGCCTACGGCGGCCCCTCCCTGTAGGAGGTCACCTGGGACACATGACAGGCCCCAGGCGATCGCCTGTCCACTCAGGGAGCGCTGCGCTGTTCGCGCATGCGCAGTGAGTGCCTGGCCATGAAGCTGAAAGCTGTCACGGCCGGGTGCCCACAGTTACAATGAAGGTTCCGGCAGAGATGAGGGGGAGAGGAGCGAAGCTCCGGGCGGTGCGTGGAACAGGTAAGTGTATGTTTATTAAAAGCCAGCAGCTACAATTTTGTAGCTGCTGACTTTTAATAAACATAAAAAAACGGCTGGAACTATCCTTTAACAGCTTGAGGCCTCGTACACACGAGCAGACAGATTTGTTCAAATCTGTCCGTCCGACAGATTTGAACAAATCTGTCTGCTGGGATTTTGGTTTGCTCGCGTGTACACACGAGCAAACCAAAATCCCCGCCAGCAGAGAGCGCGCTGACGTGTCGGTGACATGGCGGTGACGTTGACGCCGCCACGTCACCGCACCAGGAAGTAAAACACTTCCGCGCATGTGCCGAATCCATTCGGCGGCGGTGCGGCGGCGGTGCGGCGGCGGTGCGGGATGACATGTCTGCTGGTAAGTGTACTAACCAGCAGACATGTCGGGCGGACGGATTCCCACCCGATAGATTTCAAAGCATGCTTTGAAATCTGTCGGGTGGGCAAATCCGTCGGCTCGGCCGTACACACGATCGAATCTGTCTGCTGAAACGGTCCAGCGGACAGATTTGATCGTGTGTACGAGGCCTCAGAATCATAAATGTAGCATACATTCCCTAAAAAAAGTTCCTATGTTCAGCTTTTTTCCCTTTGTTGCAGCTCCACCTGCCGCTATTACCAGACATTACCAGTTGTCAAAATGCAGCTGTACCTTTGTAAAATGAAAAGTGTAATTGAGTAATACTGTATAACATTGTATTGTTATATTGTATTTACTGATTTTTTTAGATGTCATACATTGTCTCACAAAAGTGAGTACACCCCTCATATATTTGGAAATATTTAATTAAATCTTTTTATGTGACAACACTGAAGAAATGACCCTTTGCTACAATGTAAAGTAGTGATTGTACAGCTGGTATAACAGTGTCAATTTGCTGTCCCCTCAAAATAACTCAACACACAGCTATTAGCCCAGGTTCACACTGGGTTGCGGGAGTAAAGTTGCACAATTTCATTACCGCTGGCAGTCCCGATTTCGACCGCGATTTCAGAGACATCTGTGCAGGTTCACTGGTATACAAAATGTACACTCACTACTTTACAATATAGCAAAGTGTAATTTCTTCATTGTCGCTAGATATATCCCTTTAAATAAAACACAGACACAGTGGGTTAAACAGTATTTTGTATTAACTAGATAGCAAAGGGGGTGTATAGGAGTGTCAATCAGCCAAATCCTGGGAAAACACCCCAGAACAAGATTGAATTGAACACTCAGCAGACAGATATGTACCAATGGCCGTCGCCGGTGGTGGGCTTAGCAGACTACATCTCTCAACAATCCACTCTATCCAGGGGAGAATGATGGCAGAGACTATAAGAGAAATTGCCCAGCAGGCCCGCGCTCTCTTATTCCCGGGACCCATTTGTCAGGGAACCAGCCCTGTCAGTCACCGATCTCTGCACATGCGCAGTAGAGCCGCGCTGCGGCGCGTACCCGTGCGTGAAAGGCGCGCGCTGTCTTCTCCACCCCCTGACCTCTGGCTTGACTTTGGACTTGTTGCTCTCTCCAACCCTTGAACCTCGGCTTGCATCCCGGACCTGCCTCCAGTCTCACCCGCTCTGCACCTACTCAGTACTACCCAAGCTACCTGCTCTGCATCTGCCAGCTCGACTCACCGTCACTAGCAGAGGCTCCCGGTCAAGTCTTCAGCCTGAACTCCAGCTGCCAATCCAGGACCTTGCTGGCGCCTCCTGGTGCCTTCCTCCCCTGTCCCAACTCCAGGGGACGGTGTGCGCCGGGTTGCAACGGTAAGCCGCCCTCGGCATCTCGGCTTCGGTGAGTACGCAGTCTGACACCATTGTGCGAGCACCGGTCTCGCTTCTCAGCTGTAAGATTGCAGCCTAACCTGGTGCCAGATGTCATCGCTGGTTCTGCACTCTATACAGCAGTACAGTGATGATGCGCAGATGACAATTCCCACAATGCTTCCCTCACTGGCTCAGGGGTGTAATGCACTAGGGGGAATTAGGAACAGTCTGAGGGAGTGGAGATTAAGTCTGCTGAAAGAAGTTACTGTAGTCCACTTCTGGCTACATAAAAAAGACCTTGCAAATAAAATAAAAAAAGCTTCCACCTTAATAAAATGTATTTATTTTTAACCCTTTATTAACCATTTGTTCACTTTAACCAGTGTTTATTTACTACTTGTTCCCCTTCTCTTGGCAGCTGTATTAATACTGATTTATTTTATTTCAATTATTTTATCTTCTTTTTCTATTTTCTAACATAACTGTTTTTTATTTTCATTTGTTTTGCTTGTTTCATTTCAGTGTCACATAAAAAAAGTGCAAATCTGAAAAAAGTGACAAGCACATCCTACACACTCCGATATCCAAAAATAAGACAGGTGCTAAAGCTCAAGGAGCCAAAATCCCATTCCACTGGGCTGCACACTGAAGACTTTTCCATCATTCAATGTGTTTATTAGCAAGCTTCTGTTTCTTAATAAACAACTTGGACTTTGGAAAAGTCCTCAGTGAGCAGACCAGTTTTTACAGGTTAAAAACAAGTGCTTGTTTTCAGTTGAAAATAAGTTTGCTAGGTGTTGTAGCAGAAAAAACATTATAGTTTCATTTTAAAAAGACAAATCATTAAATAAAATGTATACTTTTCATTTACTAACACTTGTGAAAATAGAAAGACAACATTTTTTTTCATTTATTTACTGTATGTCTTTTGACTATACATTACATAGAAAATAAAATAACTTTTGGAAGATTGTATTGCCAAAAAAAGTTATTTTAGGTACTGACCGCTACACTATTTGGGTTACACACTCCTGAATCCTGCACTCTTTGGGTTACACACTCCTGACTCCTGCACTCTTTGGGTTGCGTACTCCTGACCCCTAAACTCCATGTGTTACACACTTATGAGAACTGTACTCTGTGCATTACACACTCCTGACACCTGAACTTTGTGTGATAAGTAGGGGTGAGCTTCGCGTTCCATACGAATGTATGTTCAACTCGAACATTGTCTGTTCGTACAATCGACGAAATTCGAACAAAAGCGGTCGTTCGCGCCAAATTCGAGTGACGCAAAACGACCCATAATTCACTGCGGCATTGCGCGCTGATGATTGGCCAAGCATGTTGTATGTCCCGCATGCTTGGCCAATCACAGCGCACAAAAAATGAAAAGCCATAATTGGCCAAAGCCTGGGTGGCTTTGGCCAATTATGGCTCTGGCCAATTATGGCTCAGGGCTTTAGCACACGCCCCACACTATATAAGGCCACCTGCTGGGCGGCCTTGTGTAGTGTGTTCCGGCTTGTTAATGAGAGCAGTCAGAGAGACAGAGAGATTGTCTTTTTATATAGCTAGATAGAGCAAGCAGGCAGGCTAGTCAGTTTAGCTTAATTTACAGTGTGTAGAGAATATATATACATCCCTAGGAGTTGTACATATATTTATACACTGTATAGCTTAGATAGATCAGTTCTTTCTAATTTACTGGCAGGCAGGTGATTGTGCTATTTAACCACTTGTCCACCGCCCACCGTTAAATGACGGCGGGCAGAGGACTCCAATCTCCTGACTGCACGTCATATGACGTCCAGTCACTTAAATAGGGAATGTGCGCGATCGCGTACGCGCATCCCTGTACTGTCGGTAGCGGCGTGTCACGGAGACACCGCTCGTTACCGACAGGGGTGAACAGCGGCGCAGACGCGCTGTTAACCACGTGATCGGCCGTGATGAAGTCACGGCTGATCACGCATTGGAAACACCCCCATAGTGCACGGCACGTGTTCGCGCCGCGCGTGCCCGTCGGTGGCAGAGTGTTCCCGGGTACACTGCTCGTCACCGACAATGGTACACAGCCATTGGTCAGGGCTGTGTACCACGTGATCAGCTGTGATCCATTCACAGCCTGATCACTAAGTGTAAACAAAGAGCTGTAACTAGCTGTTACCAGCTCTTCTCCCCTCACACATCGTTTCCAGTGTGAGGAGAGAAGAGCTAGAAGCAGTGAGTTACAGTTCTGTGTTACTGTAGTGTCTGCACAAACACCACATCTGTCCCTTTGCCCCCCCCCCCAACTTGTCACCAGTCACCCAACAGTCACCCATAAAGTGCACATGTCACATAAATAGACTGCCATCAGCGGTGCAACCGTCACCCACCAGTGACCGTGCCCTGTCACCGTCACCCATCTGTGACCTACCCTGTCACCCGTCACCCACCAGTGACCTGCCCTGTCACCCGTTTATGAAGAAAAATTACTAATTTGCTAAATTTTATGACAGAAACAAAGAAAAAGACAATTTTTTGACAAAATTTTCCGTCTTTTTTTATTTATAGCTCAAAAAATAAAAACCCACGAGTGATTAAATACCACCAAAAGAAAGCTCTATTTGTGTGAAAAAAAGGACGCAAATTTTATTTGGGTACCGTGTTGCATGACTGAGTAATTGTCATTCAAAGTGTGAGAGCACCGAAAGCTGAAAATTGGTCTGGGTAAGAAAGGGGTTTAAGTGCACTGTATTGAAGTGGTTAAAGATGTTATCACACATATAGACACCCAGCAGGTACAATATTTAAGGAATTTATTTTTTTATTTTTTTATTTAAGCATCATTAACCACTTGCCGAGCGCGCTATAGCAAAAATACTGCTACAGCGCGGTCGAGCTACTGTGACACGACGTCCCTGGGACGTCGTCGTGCACTTTCGCGATTGCGCGTCCCCTGGAACGCGCTCGCATCACGGATCACGGTAAATTGCCGCTGATAGCGGCCGTTTACCACGTGATCGCGCCGTCGAATGACGGCGCGATCACTTGTAAACAAATGACGCCGGTTCCTCCCTCTCCTGCGTCTCCTCTCTGTACCGTTCGGTACAGTGTGCGAGGAGAGGGGGGGAGCGGGGTGTCAGCAGCTGAGCTGTGGCTGGATCTGTGACAAATGCAGTCACAGATCCAGCCATCCCTCAATCCATCCCAGCTCTGCAGTACCCCAGTACCCTGCAATCCCCAGTACCCAGCAATCCCCCAGTACCCAGCAATCCCCCAGTACCCAACAACACCCCAGTACCCCAATACTCAACAATACCCCAATACTCAATACCCCAATACTCAACAATACCCCAATACTCAACAATACCCCAATACTCGGCAATACCCCAATACTCGGCAATACCCCAATACTCAACAATACCCCAATACCCTGCATGATACTTTGCAATACCCCAATACTCGGCAATACCCCAATACTCGGCAATACCCCAATACTCGGCAATACCCTGCATGATACTTTGCAATACCCCAATACTCTGCAATACCCTGCGCGATACTCTGCAATACCGCCTATGGGGATTTTTAAGTAGCGAAGTTTGGCGCCATTCCACGAGTGTGCGCAATTTTGAAGGGTGATATGTTGGGTATCTATTTACTCGGCGTAACTTCATATTTCACATTATGAAAAAAAATTGGGCTAACTACTGTTTTGTTTCGTTTTAAGCACAAAACACGCGTTCAATAAATTTCTGCGAAAATACTGTGCGAGATAAAAAGTTGTAACGGCCGCCATTGTATGCTCTAGGGTCTTTGCTAAAAAAGAATATATAATGTTTTGGGGTTCTATGTAATTTTCTAGCAAATAAATTATGATTTTTCCATGTAGGAGAGAAATGTCAGAATTGGTCTGGGTGTTCCAGAACGCCTGGTGGCGTTCCCTGCATGTTGGGCCTCTGTATGTGGCCACGCTGTGTAAAAGTCTCACACATGGGGTATCGCAATACTCGGGAGGAATAGCAGAATGTGTTTTGGGGTGTAATTTGTAGTATGCATATGCTGTGTGTGAGAAATAACCTGCTAATATGAGAGAAACAAGTTTTTTTTTTTTTTTTTTTACAGAATTTTCAGTCGTTTTTCTTTTATAGCGCAAAAAAATAAAAAACCCAGAGGTGATCAAATACCACCAAAAGAAAGCTCTATTTGTGTGAAAAAAAGGACAAAAATTTCAAATGAGTACAATGTTGTATGACTGAGTAATTGTCATTCAAATTGTGAGAGCACCGAAAGCTGAAAATTGGTCTGGTTAGGAAGGGGGTTTAAGTGCCCAGTGGTCAAGTGGTTAAAATCACTGCTCCTGGAGCAGTGATTTTAATAATGTTTAAATAAAAAAAAATATGAAAGATTCCTTTAAATATTGTACCTGCTGGGTGTCTATAGTTTGCCTGTGAAAACGTCTTTGAGAACCTGGGTCTTGCCCGAGGGAACATGTATCAATGGAAAAAAAGTTTTAAAAACTGTCGTTTTTTCAGGACTCCTGAAAAAACGACCGTTTTTAAAACTTTTTTCCATTAATACATGTTCCCTTGGGCAAGACCCGGGTTCTTAAAGACGTTTTCACAGGCAAACTATAGACACCCAGCACTGCAGGTACCATATTTAAAGGAATTTTTCATTTTTTATTTTTTTATTTAAACATTATTAAAATCACTGCTCCTGGTCTTTAAAAGTTTTAAAAACGGTCACTTTTTTAGGAGTCCTGCTCCTGAAAAAACAACAATTTTTTAAACTTTTTTCCATTGATACATGTTCCCTGGGGCAAGACCTGGGTTCTCAAAGGCGGTTTCCAACAATAACTTTAATATTGGTCTTTAAAATGAGCGTTTTTGAATTCGAACGTTCGAGTCCCATAGACTTCAATAGGGTTCTAAATGTTCGCGCGAACGGTCGGTCTGTTCGACCGTTCTGGTGCGAACCGAACGCCGGTATGTTCGGCTCATCCCTAGTGATAAGCACTCCCAAGCCTTGCAATCTGTGTGCTATGCACTCCTGAACCCTGCACTGTGTGCATTACATACTCCTCAGTAGTGTTGCTCATGAATATTCGCATTGCGAATATTCGTTACGAATATTGCATATTAGAGTATTCGCGAATAACTCGAATATCGCGGTGAATATTCGCTATTGCGAATATTCGTATTTTTAAAATGTATTTTTAAAACAGATCACATCCTAGTGATCTCCATCGACGTCTAAAAGCATTGCTGGTATGATTAGAGACCCTGGGCCGAGTAGCTGAGGCGATCCTTTTATGTTGCCGAATATTTCTCTGCCCTTCTTTTGCATCAGAGCCAATCAGAGTTCTCCTACCACAGTTGTCAGAGGTTAGCAACCTCCATAGCAACCAATAGGAACCTGCCTGCACGACCATTATATAAGATCACTCCCAGCAGTATTTCAGTGCAGATTCACAAGGTGGCTAGAGAGAGAGTGGAGTGTTTCTGTGCGCTTTTCCTGTGTATTGTGATCTCAGAGCTTAGCATTGTGCTTCCTATAGGAAATGATCTCCGTTTTCGCATGTTGTTCGCGCGCATGCGCAAACGAGAATTTCGCAAAATTTTTTTTTTGATAAAATATCACGAATATTCGATATTAACGACTATTTCACGAATATTCTTCTATATATTCGTGAAATATCGCGAAATCGAATATGGCGTATACCGCTCAACACTACTCCTCAGCCCCGCACTACTGTAAATACACAGGGCCAGATTCTCATATATTTTCGGCGGCGTAGCGTAAGCCATTTACACTACGCCGCCGCTGCGTACTAGAGCAAGTGCTTTATTCTCAAAGCACTTGCTCCGTAGTTTTCGCCGGCGTCTCGAAAATCGCCAAGCGTAAACCCGCGCAATTCAAATGGGGCGGCTTGTATTTAAATTAAGCGCGCCCCCGCGTCGAACGAACTGCGCATGCGCCGGCCGGGGAAAAAGCCCAGTGCGCATGCTCCAGCTCACGTCGGGAAGCGTCGTTGAAACCGACGTCAAAACGACGTGAGCGGCATTTACGCAAGTCCCTATTCGCGAACGAGTTAGTAAAACGACGTAAGCGACGGAAAAAGCCGACGCTGACCCGACGCCTTACTTAACATGGCGTCCGACGGCACCCGACGGCATCCGACGGAACTTCGTAAGGTTACTCCACATAGAAGCTGGGGTAACCTTACGAGTCCATAAACGACGTACGCGACGACGGGGCGGCGTAAAAGCGTTCGGGAATCGCCGTACTAGCCTCATTTGCATATGCAAATGAAAAAACAACGTGAAGGCCACCTAGTGGCCGGAGTTGTCATTACACCTACGATCCGAAAGTGTAATGCTTTTACACTTGTCGGATGTAGAAGCGTATCTATGCAAAAGTGATGCTAAGCATCACTCGCATAGATACGAGGACAAAAAAAAGGCGATACGACGGGGTATCTCAGATACTCCGTCGTAACGCCTCTGAGAATCTGGCCCACAGTGTATACGTGTACCAGTGCTTAAATATCCTTAACACAATATCATGTCTTTTCATTTTACCCTCCTTCTCTTTTCAATAAAATCTTAAACTTTCACCAGATTTTGCGACACTTAAAATATATGTGGGTCAAATAAAGCTTGATAAAAACTCAAAGTGTCTGCAATGCCTTATTTTTAGTCAGTGTTTTTCCACTTTTCCTTGAAAAGGATATAAAAAAAAACAATATATCAGGGGTTGGCAAGCTGTCAATTGCAATCAGCCCGTAGACTGGGCAGCGGATGGACTGATCAGGAACACAGCCCTTTGCACAGTCCTTCTCCCAGCCTACTCCGTTCTCCACCTCCCTGCAAAGTGGAAAGTGGGAAGAATCACAGTACTGGACAGAGGACATGGCCGGGCAGTCCTAGAACCAGTCACCAGATTGTTAATGTAAAAAGTTAACTCTGGCAGCTCCTGCCCATGTCCTCTATCTAGTATTGACATACTTCCTGCCTTTGCTTTATTGTTTACTAGTGTAAGGTAATAGAGTGCTACCTACACACTGGTGTGAAGGGGACAGAGGACATTACAGTGGGTGGAGGGGTGTGTATAGGGGACAAAGGACATTGCATTGGGGGGACAAGATACACTAAAGTTGGGGGTGTGGGGATGTAAAAGAGACAGAGAACACTACAGTTGGGGGGGTGAATGGAAAAGAGGACACTGCATGGGGGGGGGGGGGTTCAGAGGACACTACAGTTGGGGAAGGGTGTAAAGGGAGCAGAGGACATTGCTTTGGGAGGACAAAGGACACTACAGTGGGGGGAGGGTGTCAAGGTTTTTTTATTGGGCACTTGATAGTTATTTGTTTTAATCTTTGTTTTTCCCTAAAGTTGTCCAGGTATATCTCAATCTGCTTACCCCTGCTATATCGTGTAGCATGCTCAAAAGAAACCAAGATACATAGATTGCAATGCGCTTACGTATATCTGTGTCTGAAAATGTGCTAATATATTCTCACCAAAAATTCATATCTTCCAACACATGTCAATAAACTCTTCACTTTCTATGCCTTTTCTCAATTTTTTACAGTTTTGATATTGTATTATGGACATCGATATTTAAGAGCTGGTACACATATACACACACTGTTATCCGCCATGGGTGGACAGTATTGCTGGCAAAGCCTTCTCTTCCTGAGTTGACTACTTGCAGGATTTGGATCTTAGCATAGATACAGAATATTTTATCCTTTGGTTTGGCACATTATCAAGCACAGTGTACATTTGTAGACACTCTCATTAGCATTATTAGCGGACAGTTTCTGGGAGGCCTCTGTCCTGTCTGGCACACTACATATTGTTCAGTCAATTTCCAGATTATTGTTTTGTTTCATGGCCAGGTTATCATATTCAGCACTGACAGCGACAAAACAAGCAGAATGTGACTTAGCTTTGATTATTTGTCAAACTTGCTTATTAATGGTGATTGTGTCCATACTTAAATACTTATGGTGGGAATGTGCTTCTATGCTCTAGAACAGTTATTGAACAAATCTCAGGGCTCTCTGGTACATATAGATAATTCTGCCCCCTCCTTGTGAATCTAAATTTTTTAAGGTACAATCGATATCTATTAGAGCCACAGTTGTCAATTTACCACTTATGTAAAATCCTTGGCATTACCGCAGTATACTATACTCACTTATACAACATAAAATATGCTGTCCTCTCTCTCTCTATATATATATATATTTATGGTTGTGGCCCTCTGACCGAGAGAGATGTGGATCACATAAACGCGCATACCCAAGGTAAGTAATGGGTAGTTAATTGAAGAAGGATATGCTGAGAAGTGCCCTGAAAAAGGGAAGGGCGGGAGGGTGTTGTATGAGATTGTATGCGCAGACTCACATACATGAGGTGAGCTGGGAAGATTTGGCCCAGGGACGTGTAGTACCGCACACTGAACCGACAAAGAGCATGTGTGAGTGGGCTGCTTAAATACCCTCCGGGCTCCTCTCATAAACTCAGGCCACCATATTGGCCTTCTAATTTATGGTCGTGGCCCTCTGACCGAGAGAGATGTGGATCACATAAACACACGACGAGGCTTAGGCCGCGTACACACGTCCGAGAACCTCGTCGGGCTAAACCCATCGTTCCGCCTGACGAGGTTCCCGATGAGGGGTCGAAAAGCTCGTCGAGCCAAAGTCCTCATTGAACAACGATGAAAAAGAGAGCGTGCTCTCTTTTTTGGCTCGACGAGCTTCCCGACGGGACGCTCTTCGGAAGTGTACACACGATCAAGCTTCTCGCCAGAATATGTCTCCCAGCGAGCTTCTCGCTGGATTCTGCCGAGAAGCTTGATCGTGTGTACGGGGCCTCACAACATAAATAGACCTGAAGTGTGCCTTGGCGGTCTGGTCAGTATGCCAAGAAAAGGGGGCAAAAGACTCAGATAAGGAAATAGCTTTTATTTATTTCTTGTATTTATTGAGCCATCTTGGTAAAAGCTTGTGCCATCTCTTCCTGAGGATTTAGGATGTATGTGGCAAAACAAGGAGACTTCCATCAGCCTAGTATCTTGATTACGTGGTCTGGTACTCCCTGTTGGGAGGCAGCTGAGGCTGCTCTAATTCGGAAAGAATGTCCAGAGAACTGACCAGGGTTTGAAGCCCACGTTGCTTAGGAGGATTCGGACATGCTTGACAAACTGGCTGCCACTCAGGGAGCTGGTTTAGAAAGGGTAGCAACAAGCTACCATCAGATTGGCTTGGTAGATGGAGCAGTAGTCGGTCGAGCACTGTCACTGGGTGTCAGGCCTCGTTAGTCTGAAACAGTTTGATGTCACCACGGGCTGGTTGCATTTTCAGACTGTGAGGCCCCGTACACACTATCAAATCTATCTGTTCAAATCGGTCGGACCGACCGATTTGAACAGATCTGTCTGCTGGCATTTTGGTTTGCTCGCGTGTACACACGAGCAAACCAAAATCCCCAGCAGACAGCGCGCTGACGTGTCGCCGCCACGTCACCGCACCAGGAAGTAAAACACTTCCGCGCATGCGTCGAAATCATTCGGCGCGTGTGCGAGAAGACATGTCTGCTGGTTAGCATACTAACCAGCAGACATGTCGGGCGGACGGGTTCCCAGCCAACAGATTTCAAAGCATGCTTTGAAATCTGTCAGGTGGCCAAATCCGTCTGTTTGCCCGTACACACGATCGAATCTGTCTGCTGAAACGGTCTAGCAGACAGTTTCCAGCGGACCGATTTGATCGTGTGTACGAGGCCTGAGAGTGTAGTGGTTCAAAAGCGAGTCAGGTGGTGTCGGAGCAGTATCTGACTGCCGGAGCCGCTGACTGTCAATTCACTAGGTCGTAGGGAACCGTAGAAGGCCTGGTGGATGGCTGTTTGGGTGACTAAGCTGGAAAAAGCCCTAAACGTGGAACGAGTAAGGATTTAAGACATGTTTCTAAAGAGGGCACTCTTGAAAGGTTTGAAAGGTAGGTGCTTGCCACTGACTACAGGTTGATGCTTCTGTATGCCCTATAGGAGGGACTTGACTGCATTGGCTTGAGAATACTGACGGTTTACTGGGGTCCTGCAGGGACAGGAAATGCTGGAAATGCTGGATGCCATCTAGATATAGCTTGAGTATTGTGAGAAAGGGTCAGCTGCGTGTGGCAATACGATATGAAGGCTAGGACGTGTCTAACATCGCCTATTGCTTCTGCGGGGCAAGGGGCCAAAAAATTGCGGTTAGTGTTCCAAGCAGTGCGATAGGCCTTCAGTGTGTTGCGTGCCAAGGAGTGGTTAATAAGCTGGGTTGCGTTGGCGAGATGCGACTTCAGTCCATCGTTGGCAATGACCAGGGTGGGACAGGGATAGTTGTTTGTTTTTTCCAGCAAGAGCCTGGAGCCAACCCAAGTAAGGTTGGAATGGGACAGCACATCAGCTGTGATTTTTCATCTGCCTGGAATATGTCTACAGAAGATGTTAAACTGGCGACAGAGTGACAGCTGCGTGAGCCTGTGCAGGAAGGACGTGATGGGGAGTGACTTAGATCTACCTTAATTGATGATGTCGGCTGTGGCCTGATTGTCCGTGGTGAAGAACACTGTCTGTCCTGTTCAAGTCTGGCCCCAGACCTGGGCAGCTGCCACAATGGGGTACAGCACGAGGCGTGATGAAGGCTGGGTGAAGCAGAAATTTAAGAGAATTTCTGGGGGCCAAGGTTTGGCGAACCAGTGGCAGCCACAAAAGCCTGTGGTGGCTCGGCTGACACTGCCGCGATGAATATTGAAATGCTGTTCTATCAGGTGGGGAAGTTGTCCCACATAGCTAAGTCTGCTACTGATGCTTGGTCTAGTTTGAGAACTTGGACTGCATCTTGCATTGGTGTGAGAAAATCAAGACAATACACAGGTGCTCAACAAGACGATATACATGCACTCACTGACCAACGTGCACTCACAGACCAACGTGCACTCGCTGACCAACGTGCGCTCGCAGCCCAACTTGCATTTGCAGACCAACGTGCACTCGCAGACCAACGCGCACTCGCTGGTGCTGAATGGAAACCTGAACTAACCTCAGGGAAAAAGACAGAGAAAAGATGAGTGGCCCGCGTGCCAGTGAAGATGAATGGCCAACTAGGTGCCACTGTGTGTTTATGTGAATGATTGTTTGTCACTGAGGTGTGCTTGCAAGTTTAGTTTGTATTCGGGTTTGCACATAGGTGCGTGCCGCATAGTCTTTTATACTACTGCAGACAATATTGTGTGGTTGCAAGGGTGTCAGTGAGTGTCAGGTTGCTGGGACAATATTGTGTGGTTGCCTGGGCCTCGATGAGTATGAAGGTTTGTTTTGAGATGGTATTGCGTGGTTGCAAGGGTCTCAGTCTGGTTTGCTGAGACGGTCTTGCGTAGTTGCAAGGGTCTCAGTCTGGTTTGCTGAGACAATATTGCGTGGTTGCAAAGGTCTCAATGATTTTGAGGTTTGTTTGAGATGGCATTGTGTGGTTGCAAGGGTCTCAACAAGTGAGGGGTTGTTGAGACGATGTTGGGTTTGCAATGATCTCAAATGAGTGTCAGGCTGCTGAGATGACTTTGTATGGCTGCAAGGGTCTGAACGGGTGTCAGGTTGCTGAGACGACATTGCATTTTGCAATGGTCTCAAATGAGTGTCGGGCTGCTGAGACGACTTTGTATGGCTGCAAGGGTCTGAACAGGTGTCAGGTTGCTGAGACGATATTGCGTTTGCAATGGTCTCAAATGAGTGTCAAGCTGCTGAGACAATATTCCCTGACAACGACAACGTCTGTTTGATTTGTAGGTTCCGTAGGGGCAACTAACAAACGATATGGGAGACAATGAATGGTAGCAAATTGAAAGGACATAAACAATGTAATAACAAGTCTCACTTGCGACAGTGGGCCACACGAGTGAGTTTGCGGCGGACTGTGGCTGGAGTGGAACATATCGGGAAGGTGTAGTGCAGGCATCCTCAAACTACGGCCCTCCAGCTGTTGCGGAACTACAAATCCCATGAGGCATTGTGAAACTCTGACATTCACAGACATGACTGAGCATGATGGGAAATGTAGTTCCTGAACAACTGGAGGGCATGAGGCAAAACAACGAGGTTTGGTGTAGAAAATATAACGCGAGAAGTGCGTACAAAAAATTTGTAAGCTCCACTGCGGGAACCGAACATATGGTACGGGTGACACCAAGAGTGGCCACAAATTTGACATGACAAACAAGGTAACGAATCCTGCCTGGGACAGTGAACGTGCGACTGGGTTTGCTTTGGACTGAGCAGGTTCATTTGTAAATCCAAGCCTCCGAGCCGCTGTCGGTCATTGTCTGATATCACTCGCCACAGGCTTCACTGGTTATAAAATTCACTGTTCATGGGGTTGCTGTCTCATCCATTTGGAGATTAGCATGTATTGTTTGAATGGGTTCTTTGGCAGATTGAGGTGGTAATTAGATCCACCTGGTGCCTTGTCTGCACTTGATTAGCCTGGGGGGATGGGCAGTTGGTTTGGTGTTCGGTCTCAAAGCAAGGGGTAGCATACACTCTACAACCAATTTGTATCAGATTCGTTCAATACTCCTTACTACCGATTCATATCGGATTCATTTCATGCATTTTATAACCGAGTTGTATCAGTCATTTCTCTTTACAACTGTTTTGTATCAGATACATTGCATACTTTCTACCGTTGCCATTCGTTGTTTCTTCATGCCGTGTGTTTTAGTTCCCGCAGCAGAACTTACAAATTGTTTGTACACGGTTCTTCTCTCTCACTTTTTTTCCTCCAGCTGGGCTGACCCTGGGTATTTCAGGAGGTCTGCTCCCTGTCAATCCAGTTTGGGGATTGGTCAGGGCTCCTCAGAACACCGCAAACAGCCCCACCTCCCCTCTACACCTCCCTTTCAAGAAAACACCAGAACATTCTGGAAAGAAGTTGGAGGGCTTAGTGATGCTGCCCGTGAGTCACCCAGCTCTACTCTGAGTCCCTCCCATCCCAGATCAAAACACACCCAGGCTTGGCTAACAGCCAAGCCTGGAGATGTACCTTCTCTCACAAAAAAAGCACTATTCTTTAACCACTTATCTACCAGCCGCCGTCAATTGTGTTTTTTTCAAAATTTACGGTCTTTTTTTGTTAATAGCACAAAAAATAAAAACCGCACAGGCAATCAAATACCACCAAAAGAAAGCTCTATTTGTGGTAAAAAAAAAGGATGTAAATTTTGTTTGGGAGCCACGTCGCACGACCGCACAATTGTCAGTTAAAGCGACGCAGTGCCTGGAAGCTGAAATTTCGTCTGGGCAGGAAGGGGGTAAAACCTTCTGGGGCTGAAGTGGTTAAGCACACTAGAGGGTACTACACATTCATACTCACCTAGGTGGATGCACCATCAGTCCAAAATGGCAGCTGTCCTCTACCACCTCTAGGACTGAGAACTGAGCTATCAAAGGCCGCTGATCTCTCAATTTGCAAGTCTGCTCTGAGCACAGAACGGTGACTATCAGTTTCCATCCTGTGCTCTACCCCTCCAGTGCTCACTGGAGCAGCGGGCTATGGAGGGGGCAGGAGCGGGTGGCTCAGGCTCTTAGTGGTGTGCTGAGAGGCTGAGTCAGCTGGCAGTCAGGCATTATTGTCAGGATACCTGAAGAGCCTGGATCAGCTCTGTGACGTCAGCCAGCAGCAAGCTTTAGCAATCAAAGACCAATGCTCGCTCAGTTCTCGAGTAAGCTCTAAGCACAGAGTGGGGACTTTCAGTCTCCGCTCTGTGCTCTGCCCCTTCAGCAATCAATGGAGCACCAGGCTGTGAAGAGGGCAGGAGTGCCTGGCTCAGGCTCTCAGCAGCATGCAAATACATATTTTAATGCATATTACCAAGCACCTATAGATGTGAATCCAGCCTTACTGAACTTGTGGTTACAATTAGGGATGAGCTTTGAGTTCGAGTAGAACTCATGTTCGACTCGAACACTGCCTGTTCGCCTAACAGCGAACTATTTGGGGTGTTCGCGGCAAGTTTGTGTGAACTTTAGAACCCTGTTAAAGTCTATGGGACTCGAACGTTTGAAATCTAAAGTGCTAATTTTAAAGGCTAATATGCAAGTTATTGTAATAAAAAGTGTTTGGGGACCTGGATCCTGCCCCAGGGGACATGTATCAATGCAAAAAAAGTTTTAAAAACTGCAGTTTTTTTGGCAGCAGTGATTTTAATAATTCCTTTAAGTGAAACAATAAAAGTGAAATATTCCTTTAAATTTCGTGCCTAGGGGGGGTGTAAAGTATGCCTGTAAAGTAGCACTTGTTTCCCATGCTTAGAACTGTCCCTGCACAAAGTGTAATTTCTGAAGGAAAAAAGTAATTTAAAATCACTCGCGGCTATAATGAATTGTCGGCTCCCGGCAATACAGAGAAAATTCATTCATAAAAAAAATGTGTGGGGTCCACAGCATTTTTTTTTAAATTTGGGGTGGAGTTCCCCTTAAAATCCATACCAGACCTAAAGGTGAGTGATTTTAAATGACTTTTTTCCTTCAGAAATTACATTTTGTGCAGGGACAGTTCTAAGCACAGGAAACAAGCACTACTTTACAGGCATACTATACACCCCCCTTGGTACGAAATGTAAAGGAATATTTCAATTTTATTGTTTCACTTTAAGCATTATTAAAATCACTGCTCCTGAAAAAACGGACGTTTTTAAAACTTTTTTGCATTGATACATGTCCCCTGGGGCAGGACCCAGGTCCCCAAACACTTTTTAGGACAATAACTTGCATATT
Organism: Rana kukunoris; assembly: GCA_029574335.1. Lineage (NCBI taxonomy): Eukaryota > Metazoa > Chordata > Amphibia > Anura > Ranidae > Rana > Rana kukunoris. The sequence goes on from CM056049.1 coordinate 518,831,837, forward strand.
AGCCTTTAAAATTAGTACTTTAGATTTCAAACGTTCGTGGCCCATAGACTTTAACAGGGTTCTAAAGTTCACACAAACTTTTGGTCTGTTCGCAGGTTCTGGTGCGAACCGAACCCAGGGGTGTTCGGCTCATCCCTAGTTACAATCTATAAGTCAGCCCAGTTTTAATCACAAGCTACATCTTCTGTATTATATGAGATAGTATATGTGAAGAAAATAGACTTTATTCTGGATTTTCTCAGACTCTGTTTGTCTTTTAAGAACCCCTGGACCGATCTGGGTGAAATTTGGATATGTTGGCCCCCCAGATCGGGGCTATCAGGAGATATGTAATGGCAGGTAGACCTTGTGTGGAAGAGGGGTGTTCTAACGTTGGGAAAATTAGGGTGGTCTCTACCTGGAGATAATTGGTTTATTCCTTAAACTGATCTAAATATCTCAATGTGTCATGTAAATGATCTGTAGTCTGTCTTTCAAGAAGTGTTCATTGTGTGAAGTTCTATTGTTTAGCAGGTGAGAAGTTCTAAATCACCTTGTCTGGGCAAAGGACCAGTAATTAACTCATGTGGATTCTACCGGAGACAGCCGTCTGTGTCCTACAATAGGTCTCTTGAAAGGGGTCTCGTTAGTAACCCCATTGTATGATGATGTGGGAGGAGGATGTAATTGTATATCTGATTACATCAAGTATTTCTTTTGCTGTATATAAGTAACCTGTCTCTCAATAAAGTCATTCTATATCTGGACACCCTTCATGAAGTCTTGGCTCATGCTTGGGGATGGGGAACACTAACCATTCGGAAGAATCATCTTGGGAGACGGAAAGAAGGCCGCAGTACCCTAACCACTGCAGGTCTTAACAGTATACTACAAATATTTTATAAGGATATAAGTGATCACAGAGTTGTGTATTCTGTGCCAGTCACATCTAATAAAATGACCATGACAAATTCAGAATGCCACACTTCAAAACAGTCATGTGACAAGCTGATGTTGGTGTGTAAAAGTCACACCAAAACATTAGAACTTTAATTGGGTGATGTAAAAGTTTTGAAAGATTTCAATGATCAACCAGCTATACTTATCTCATAGCAAATGAAGAGCTTGCCTACTGTACACTTTACAGTAAATGTGCATATTAGGAGCTCATGTTGTGCTGCCCATGGCACAGCTATTATTTACACAACCACCACCTTTTCTATCATGTACTGTATCTATTGGCGTATAACACTCGCTTGTTTACCCTAAAAATAGGGGGTAAACTGTGCCTGCGTGTTATACACAGGGGGCTGTGGAACGTTTTTTTCCCTGAAACTTCCCTCTTAGGCCGCGTACACACGATCGGTTCAAACCGATGAGAATGGACTCAAGTCCAGTTTCATCGGTCCAAACCGACTGTGTGTACGGCCCATCGGTCCGTCGTCCGTCAGACCAAAGTTTTAAAACTTGCTTTAAAATCTGACCGATGGACGCCTGACCATCGGTCCAAACCGATGGTTAGTACGCAAAAGCATCGGTCCAAAAACCCTTGCATGCTCAGAATCAAGTCGACGCATGCTTGGAAGCATTGAACTTCGTTTTTTCAGCACGTCGTTGTGTTCTACGTCACCGCGTTATGACCCGATCGGATTTTGGACTGATGGTGTGTACGCACATCAGACCATCAGGCCACTTCAGCGGTTTGAACCGATCGTGTGTACGCGGCCTTGAAGTTAGGGTGCGTGTTATACGCCTGTGCGTGTTATATGCCGATAAATACGGTATTTATTTGAACACTTATGCTAGAAGGTGCTTTTGAAGGCAGCATGGGTTCTGATTTATATTCACAGCTAATTTAAATTGTACATCTCTATCGTTTTCAGTCAAGGAAGCTGCCATCTTTGCCTCTGTTTTTTCTTCAACTCCCATGGTGCTGCACATGTGATATGTTATGACACCAGCCATTGGATGGTTTGACAGTTTGGTTGAGAGCACAGCCAATGTACAGTTAGCATTGCCGGCATGCCGGGAATGTAACTGTGTTTTGAAACTGTTAAATCAATGGCTTTACTTCCTCTTTAAGGAGCATGGAATGGTGAGTATGCCTTGCTGGGAGGTGCAGGCTGACATGGTCGTACCATGAATGGATAGATGACTGGTCTACAGGTGCCCTTATATGTGTATGTACTATAAGGGCCTTATAGTACATACAGCCCCATACACATATAAGATAAAATAATGATCTTCTGAAGATCTGATTTCCCCACTATAAACAGATGTCATATTTTTTGCAGTATATTTTTGCAGCCAGTTTCAGATCAATAATATCAGTTTAATAACATGATAATGATTTTGCAACTTACAGTGCCTTGAAAAAGTATTCATCCCCCTTGAAATTTTCCACATTTTGTCATGTTACAACTAAAAATGTAAATGTATTTTATTGGGATTTTATGTGATAGACCAACACAAAGAGGTCTGTGAAGTGGGAGGAAAATTATAAATGTTTTTCAAATGTATTTATAAATAAATATGTGAAAAGTGTGGCATGCATTTGTATTCAGACCCCCTGAATCAATACGGCGTTCCCAGATTAGATGACTTGCTTTCTACATGCCTGATTTTACTGATGTTCTGTAGGTACAACATTTTATGCACAATAAATTCACTATTGGTTCCTTTTCTTGTTCTGATTTGGATGAACATCTTGAGCAGTGGCGTAACCAGAGTTATGGGCGCCCGGGGCAGAATTATTTTTCGCCCCCCCGGCGCCAGCACATGACCACATACGCCCAATCACAGGGCGCCATCTGCCGCAAAATGGTGGCCGAGTACCGTACTCGCTCGGGACACAGTACAGTAGGGGTGCAACGGATCAAAAAACTCACGGATCGGATCGATCCTCGGATCAGGAGTCACGGATCGGATCATTTTCGGATCAGCAAAAAAAAAACACAGGACAAACATACGTTTTGTCTTTTTGTTTATGACATTAGTAATAATAGGCTAGCCAGTAGTTTAACATTGTACCCACGTGACATTAGTAATAGCCAGTAGAATAACATTGCCCCCACATGACATTAATAATAGCCAGTAGTATAACATTGCCCCCACATGACATTAGTCATATAGCATGATCCAGCAGTCCCTAAGCAGCAGCTTGTGCATCACATCAGTATGGATGCAGTCTGGCCTCCTGGCATAGAGAGTGACCTGATCACTGCAGTATGAGAGGGATCTGCTGATATCCCCAATAGTGGCATTCTACATCATATGTGATCAATACCCAGGTACACTGCCTCTGATTACCTAACTACAGGAGCCTGGAAAGCAGTATGCTGGGACTTGTGGTCCCCTTGAACACATGACATGACATTCTACATGTACCTTACACAGTGTCATCAACAACCAGATACACTGCCTCTGATCACCTAACTACAGGATCCTGGAAAGCAGCATGCTGAGACTTGTAGTCCCCCTGAACATATGGCATGAAATTCTACATGTACATTACACAGTGTGATCAACAACCAGATACACTTACAGCTACACTGCCTCTGATCACCTAGCTACAGTACAGGAGCCTGAAAAAATATGCATGCTGAGGTAGCGCCCCCCCCCCCTCTCTATCCCCGCACAGTCACTCACTCTGAATTCCGGTGGTGAGACGATGAAGAGCCCGCAGTTGGCGAGAGGTGAGGGTGAACCAGGAAGTAACGTGACTGAGCCAGCACCCGCGGGAAACACATCATCAGCCCATACACTGGTTGGCAGCTATGGCATCAGCGCGCGCGCTCTGGTAGGAAGAGATCCATGAGCAGAGTAGTGATGACGTCATCGCGCACTGCTGCCGGGTGTACCAAGATCTGGAGCTAGGCCAAAGCCGCGGCCTTTCCTAAGGCGGCGGTGCGTTCCGCAGATCGCAATCTGTGACACGGACGCCAGGATTTCGCCCCCCTCAATTTTTCGCCCGGTGCAACAGCCCCCCTGCCCCCCTCCGCTACGCCAGTGATCTTGAGTCCTGATGAATCACGTTGGGGCCAGATCTCTATTCGACAGTGTCATCCATTGCCTGTCACCAAGTCTATTTGACCTCCAGACTGAAAAGCTGGGAGTCCATGATTTCTGGTAAGTAGGGATGTAAAAGGGGGTGTGTGTCACAACGCAGAGTGAAGTTTGGAGCACATCAGCACTTTTGTGAATATTGGAGCACCAGAGCACTTTATTTGGGACTTTATTTTGGGATTATATTAACAGTACATAGTTATTATACAGTTTTGGATTTTTTTTTTAGATTTTTTCATTATGCTGTAATTATATTTTACAGTTTTATTGGTGATTGGCACTTTGTGTACAGCAGCTGCAGTTTTTTTATGTCATTATATTATATCTTAGCATCATAGAGCGAGTTATTTATCATTGTTCACCAGTTAAATCTTTGCCCATTCTTCTTTGCAAAATAGCTCAAGCTCTGTCAGATTGTATGGAGAGCATCTGGGAACAGTAAGGTCTGGATTTTGACTGGGCCATTCTAACACATGAATATACTTTGAATCAAACCATTCCATTGTAGCTCTGGCTGTATGTTTAGGGTCGTTGTCCTGCTGGAAGTTGAACCTCCACCCCAGTCTAAAGTCTCTTGCAGACTCTTAGGCCTCGTACACACGAGGGGATATGTCCGCTGAAAACGGTCCGATGGACCATTTCAGCAGACATCTCCGATCGTGTGTATGGGCTAGCGGACAGATTTGTCCACCCGACAGATTTCAAAGCATGCTTTGAAATCTATCCGGTGGGAATCTGTCCACCCGACATGTCTGCTGGTTAGTACACTTACCAGCAGACATGTCGTCCCGCACCGCCGTCGCGCCGCCGCCGAATGGATTCGGCGCATGCGCGGAAGTGTTTTACTTCCTGGTGCGGTGATGTGGCGGTGACGTGGTGGCGTCAACGTCACCGCCGCGTCACCGACACGTCACCGCGCCGTCCGCCGGCGGGGAATTTGATCCGATGGTGTGTACACGCCATCGGATCAAACTCCAGATCGGACATATCCGATGGAAATGGTCCGCGGACCGTTTTCATCGGATAGGTCCGATCGTGTGTACGCGGCCTTAGGCCGCGTACACACGATCGAACATGTCCGCGGAAACTGGTCCGCAGACCAGTTTCCGCGGACATGTTCGATTGTGTGTACAGCCTATCGGACCGTTTTCCAGCGGACCAAAGTTTTAAAAGATGCTTTAAAACCTGTGCATGCTCAGAATCAAGTCGACGCATGCTTGGAAGCATTGAACTTTGTTTTTTCATCACGTCGTTGTGTTCTACGTCACAGCGTTCTGGTCTGATCGGATTTTAGTCCGATGGTGTGTACGCACATCAGACCATCAGACAAGTTCAGAGTTGTCTGATGAAAACTGTCCGTCGGACAAGTTTCATCAGACATGTCTGATCGTGTGTACAGGGCCTAACAGGTTTTCTTCAAGATTGTCCTGTATTTGGCTCGATCCATCTTCCCATCAACTCTGACCAGCTTCCCTGTCCCTGCCGAAGAAAAGCATCTTCACAACATGATGCTGCCACCACGGTGGGGATGATGTGTTCAGGATGAATTGCAATGTTAGTTTTTCGCCACAAATAGTGTTTTGCTTTAAGGCTAAAAACTTCAATTTTGGTCTCATCTGACCAGAGCACCTTGTTTGCCATGTCCCCTGCATGGCTTCTCGCAAAACTGAAAATGTGACATCTTGTGGCTTTCCTTCAACAATGGCTTTCTTTTTGCCACTTTCATAAAGGGCAGGTTTGTGAAGTGTACAACTAATAGTTGCCCTGCGGACAGATTCTCCCACCTGAGCTGTGGATCTCTGCAGCTCCTCCAGAGTTACCATGGGCCTCTTGGCTGCTTCTCTGATTAATGCTCCCCTTGCCTGGCCTGTCAGTTTAGGTGGACGGCCATGTCTTGGTAAGTTTGCAGTTGTGCCATACCATACTGTTCAAATTTTTGGATGATGTAATGAACAGTGCTCCATGAGATGTTCAAAGCTTTGGATATTTTGTTACAACCTAACCCTGCTTTAAACTTCTCCACAACTTTATCCATGACATGTCTGGTGTGTTTCTAGGCCTTTGTGATGCTGTTTGTTCACTGATGTTCTCTAACAATCCTCTGAGGGCTTCACAGAACAGCTGTATTTATACTCAGATTAAATTACACACAGATAGACTCTACTTACTAATTAGGTGGCTTCTGAAAGCAATTGGTTCCACTAGATTTTAGTTATGGGTATCAGAGAAAAGGGGTCTTAATACAAATGCACGCCACACTGTTCAGATATTAATTTGTAGAAAAAAAAAAAAAATGATCATTTTATTTCACTTCACAATTACGTGTGTTGGTCTATCACATAAATTTCAAATAAAATACATTTACATTTTTGGTAACATGACAGAATTAAAATTTCAAGGGGTATGAATTCTTTTTCAAGGCACTGTATATCTAGCAGTTTGTGTTTTCTTGGGTAAACTCTAGGTGAAAGTACCATTGTGCATGTACTGTAATACCTTACAGGAAGACAGTCATTAAACAGAGCAAAATCATTTTACTTTAGATCACATTCGAGCTATAAACAAAGTAGCATTGCCTTTCCATTTTCTTAGTAATCCTACTAGCTATCAAATTACTTTCTGGTATCACACAAAGCCTTAAACATGGAATCAAACAATACAATATCCCGGACACTTATACAGAAGATATAAGATGTTGGGACTAAGCATTTTCCCTATATATGGACACATGCAATTCATAATAACAGTGATGCACAGATATACATTAGTAGTATTAGCTTGACCAACCGTAATGGGCTTATGAAAGTCTGGTCTGGCTTGGTATTTCAGTGCAGAAGGGATTATGTTTGCCATATGTGTTAATACCTCTAAAATACATTTATTGTCTTTTAGTTCATTTTGACTGCCTGGACATACATAATGTCCTCTTGGGTCAAAAGGCAGAGAGATTGTGGTGTGACCTTAAGGATAATCACAAAGCCTTTGAGTGGGCAGTTAATTCCTTCTTTAGACCCTCATCTGTGAGGTTTGTGTAGAGGGAACTCTTACTTAAGACCAAATGCTGCTGTCTGAAAGAAATGAGCGGAAGACAGTGCAATTCTGACCAATCCCACTGCTCTGCTTTCCTCTTTTTATGGATTAACCTTTATCCCTATATCTTTATTTTAATTCCTAGCACCTGAACCAGAATGAAACAGTGCTCCATTTCCGTCTAATAGTGTTAATGAATGACATTTGGTTGGGGGAAACCTGCCCAAAAATCTAGAGCTGTCCCCTACAGATGGAAGAACTTTAACCTTTCTAATAACCTAAATGAAGCCTGCAGTGATCTGTGCCTTACTAAATTATTACTACATGCTTCCGAATTCTCTTAACCTCATTATAGCTGTGGACACCAAATTGTGTCATGACTATAGCCAGGCTTAACCAGTAATCACCACTAGACACATCGGAAATTTAAATAGACAAAACACTAAACTAACTTTCAAACTCCACTTTGTTTTACGTTTACTGATAATTTACATGTGGTCATGTCATGTTTTAGGTCATTAATGACTGGTAAAACCTATTCTTAGCTTAAGCTGCTTAACTTCATTTAAGGATTAAGTATAACCTTTCTTTGAGACATATGGAAAGGAAAGGATTTTTACAGTTTACCCTAATATTAATATTAATCAATAAAATTCTGCTTAAAAACAATCCTTTGGCTTTTTTTTAACCAGAGTTTCACTTCATAATGCCTCGTACACATGGTCGGACTTTCCGAGAAAAAAAGTCAGACAGGCTTTTTTTCTCGAAAAGTCCGGCCATGTGTTGCCTCCATCTGACTTTTTTTCTCGGTAGTCCGACGGACCTAAGATAGAGAACCTGTTCTCTTTCTTTTCGTCGGACATCCGACAGACTCACAGCGGACTTTTGCATGGTCAAAAGTCCGACCGTGTGTACGAGGCATTATAGTACTTTATAACCAAACTAAATATGTAACCAATGGTTTAATCATCACTCCTAATTCTAAATCGGAGCAACCAAATGTTTTATATATGTTGTGTATATATACAGTGTATATATATATATATATATATATATATATATACATATATATATATATATATATATATATATACATACACACACACAGTGCATCCCAAAAGTATTCACACCGCTTCACTTTTTCCTCATTTTGTTATGTTACAGCCTCATTCTAAAATGAATTAAATTCATTATTGTCCTAAAATTCTACAAACAATACCCCATAATGATAATGATAACCACTTCAGCCCCGAAAAAATTGGTTGCTAAATGACCGGGGCATTTTTTGCAATACAGCACTGCGTCGTTTTTAACTGACAATTGTGCAGTCGTGCGCCGCTGTACCCAAACAAAATTGATGCCCTTTTCCCCCCACAAATAGAGCTACATTCTGGTGGTATTTGATCATCTCTGCTATTTTTATTTGTTGTGATATAAACAAAAAAACAGCAACAATTAAAAAAAAAAATACAAAATATTTTTAAATTGTTGCTATAATAAATATTCCAATTTTTAAAAAACAAATGTTTTTTTTCCTCAGTTTAGGCCGATATGTATTCTTCTACATATTTTTGGTAAAACAAATTGCAATAAGCGTATATTGATTGATTTGCAGAAAAGTTAAAGTGTCTACAAAACAGAGGGTAGTTTTATGGCTTTTTTATTATTATTATGTTTTTTATTAGTAATGGCGGTGGTCTGGGATTTTTATTGTGACTGCGACATTATGGCGGACACATCGGACACATTTTTGGGACCATTGTCATTTATACAGCGATTAGTGCTATAAAAATGCACTGATTACAGTGCAAATGATAAACAAAAAAATTAGCGCTAATAAACTCAAAAAATACAATATGTGATACCGTGTGAGGCAACAACATTAACAGTGTATATACACAAGCGTGGACTACCAATAAAAATTGGGTAGCAAAAAAACAATGTTCAAGTATGATATTGGAACGTTGCAAAGTCTGTAACCAAAACTTTAAAGTGAACATCAATAAGATAAGTACAGTGAGTAAAATGGACTGACGTCCAATGGTAAGGTAAAACAGAAAATCGTGTTGTCTGTAGGGATCTATGAAGATCGCAATCACATCACAGGTGTAGGGTAAGTATGGACACGCTTACCAGATGAGTTGGACTCTGATACTATATAGCAGAGAGTCAATCAGGCGTTGTGGTCATTGGGAACCGGGACCACTGCAACCGGAGAGGAATCGTTGTTGTAATTGGAACTCCAACTGGAGTAGACACCAGGAACCAACGATAATCGGATGGCGTGCTGCGTTACCGCCGCAGACTCCGGATGTAGTCCTCAAGCCGTGTATCCAGTAGTACAGGAATAGATGTAGCTGGAACTCCAATGGGACCATAGAATAAATGATGTAAAAAAATAGAGAAAAAAAGGGGGCTCCAATAGCGCAGGTCAATAAAACCAATGAAGGTGTTTATTTTAAAAAGTCATACATAGAAAAATTATGACATGGATAAAAGTGATCACATAAAAGCAATATGGGGTGCTCAATGGCAATATGGGTATTTTTTGTTTTTATTATTTTAATAAAATCTGTTTTACGTACTACACGGTGATGAGCCCCTTGTTTTTGAGGCATTAAGAAAATCTTGCAAAAGGGAGAAGGAGGAGATACCCAGTGGCTATCAGAAAAGCAAATATTTTGAGGCCTTTTATTGTTCGGGGTCTGGTGAGTGTTCAGTTTAGCCGTTGGTGATGGTGGCATGTGTTTGTCGGGTGGAAAAGACAGTCGCACCTTTAATAATCCACTTTTTATAATATAAGAAGCACCACCAGCATTGAACTCTTCCTTTTTCCCTCATTGGAACACATTGTGAACTTTTTTGCTGTTTCATATTGGCAACTGCTTTGCTGTCCCATAATGGAACCTTTAAATATTTTAAATATTATTTGCACTCTTGCGAGTTATTTATGGATTTTTAATTACTACCTGATGTTTTTTGATATATATTCACATAAGGAGCACTTACAGCAGTCGAATTCTCAGCATAGGAGCACAACGTGCATTGATCCTGTCCTTTGTTGTTGCATGCTGACAATTAACCGCTATCTTATACTTTCAGCACTTTGGTTTATTGCACATCCAACTTTTTGGTATATAAATGTGGCACTTCTACATATGTTTATCCATATAGCATATTACTAGCGATGTTGCACTTGATGTAGCACGTCATTTATAGTTTTCATACACTATTATAGTAAACAGTTTATTAGCACTTTATGAAATGCATGTTTCTGGATCAGCGCAGTAACAATTTTTCTAGAACATTGATGGGCCTGAGGGCTTTCAAACTGGAGCGTTGCGCTGGCGGGACGGTAAATAAAGTCCTGCCAGCCACATCTTTAAGGTGCTGTCGGAGCAGTGAATATACTGCTCCTACAGCACCCCTGCCCATTGAAATCAATGGGGCAGCGTCTCCAAAACGCCCGCAAACCACAACGCTAGGAGCCAAAAATTGCGGCAAAAACTACAGTAAACAAAAGGAATAAGGAAAATGACCTTGTTTATGCTGTGGGATTGCATTTCAATGCTGCCCAATGCATCCCAAGGCTGTGAATGAGCCCTTAGCAGTGTGTAGGAGTATGTTCCTGTATTTTTTATTTTTTAGAGGTGATTGGATGAGTGTTGCTCCCCACTGCTAGCAGTTCAGTTCTAAGTAAACTTTACAATATTCCACCAAGGAAAATTCTCAGAGCAATTCTCGGAACATAAATGCAGGCCTTGGCTGGATGGAGCTGTAAAGCAGACTCATATGCCTCGAACACACGTACGGGATTTCCGACTGGAAAAGTTCCCGTTGAAAATCCCAAGGGGAAAGCCGAGAACCTGCTTGGTTCAGTCTTGCTCCTACACAAGGCTGATTTCCCGGCAGAAAAACTGCTCTGGCCAGGAATCCCAGCCGTGTGTATGCTCCATCGCAGTTTTTCCCATAAGAAAACTGCCAAAAACCACCAGGCAAAAGTCCACCAGATTTTCCCAGCGGTAAAAAAAAGAGAACTGTTTTTTTTTTTTTGTCCGGCGGTTTTTGGGCAGTTTTCCCGTCGGGAAAAACTGCAAGGAGCATACACATGGCCGGGATTCCCAGCCAAAAGCTCTTCTCACAGTTTTCCCATCGGGAAAACTGATAGTGTGTACGAGGCTTTAGTCTAAAACTATTTTGCTAAAGCAAATACAATTTTTTATGAAAAAGAGGGAGGATTTGGAAGTACATTAGCAAAAATACATACATCTGTGCAGAAATTAGAATATTTGACATATAGTATAAACAATACTGTATATATATACAATTTTATTTGCCTATATTAGAATGTATGTTGGCAGAAAGAAAGGACACAAATCGTACTACTTAAATAAATGTGCCAAAACTATAAAGGGCTTAATAAAATAATAATAAAAGTGACAACCAAAACCATGCTGTGTGATATTCATATAGAATAATCGAAATAATGCACAAAATAGTTCATAAAAGTCCAAAAAATCCACAAAAGGTCTTTAATAAAGTGCTTGTTGTTCCTTGAGTGCCAAACGTATCCTCCAATCAGTGCTCCCAAATGACAACACTCTGCACTTACCAGAAAAATGTGACCCCTTTTCGTTAAATGAAGTCAAACAGTACTCACGCAAGGATCTCTCGGATAGCAAGGGGCTATAAAGCAATCAGCCCTGGATACTATAATACTCCTCTGACTTTCCATAATTCCTCCAAAATCTTTTCCTTTGTCCCTTCTTTATTTTAATTTTTTTAATTTTTTATTTTATCCTTGTTACAACTACTCTGCTTCCTCGCCCACTGCCACACCTCCGCACATGTGCAGCTGTGCACCTAATTGGCTTTTAGTCCTAACATAACAATCTTACTCCCAGTCTGAGCGCTGCTGTAAAGGGGGTTGATGCCAGTTAATTCTAAGTAAATCAACTAGTTTATATTACTTAATTAATTTTTAATGACTGCGGCATTGGCTTTTTTTTTTTTTATATCTGCTTTAGGGTTATTTTAATGGCAAAAGGGTCAAATAAATATAAGAGGGATTGGTTTATTTTTGTGATACGTTCAATGAAACCATAAACACCCACCCATGCTTTTGCTGGGATGAAATGTATATTGGTCGCTGTAATTTAGCTACAAATGTTGGGGATTGACCCAGAGATCAGGAGGTCGTAGAGCACATGGGAGAGGCAGCCTGGTGAATGTCAAAGGTTCTGTCATCTGCACGTGTCTTAGGTCATGAATGGTTTGCTTTCTAAAAGCCATACACTCTCAGACTGTTCAAGTACTTAACATATGGATGTTTTGCAGCTAGTGATTCAAATAGACACGGCATAATTAGCATTTTATGTTTTATGTCATATAACTTACATTTTAACGACTTACATCGTGTATAGGCTATGATGAAATGTCTTACCCTGTATGTTATTTTTTTGTAACGATTACTGTTTGGCTGAATCTTGAACATTACTCTCAGGAAATGAACACAAAGCTTTCCAGTAATTCTGTCTCATCAAATTAATCTAGGTGACCACATTTTAATTGTAACATGAGGATTATGAAAACTAGAGGGTCAATTCACTAAGATGGTGAAGATATGCTTTGAAACTTTTCTGCCAGAGGAATCCGTCCAAAACTGTCCGTTTGCCCCTACAGACGAGCGGATTTTTCGGCTGAAATGGTCCATCGGACCATTTTCAGCGGATAAATTCCCTCGTGTGTACAAGGCCTTACATCATTCCTGCCCAGCAATCAAAAGACTGATGCATACCAACCCAGACAAAGACCAGGAGAACATGGAAGTGCAGGCGATGGAGGCAAGGGCTGAATGCACTGGAGGAATTGATTGCAAGTAAGTCTGCCATACAATGCTATTCTGCTGTGTATACTAGAATGTTATGGAAAAAGGCACCTGGGGGACCCCCTTTTTTTTTGGTGTGTGTGATCTTAAAGCCTTGTTAAAAAAAAAAACATGTTATACATATCTGCTCTGTGCAGTGGTTTAGCACAGAGCAGCCCAGATCCTCCTCTTCTCGGGTCCCATGCCGTCACTCCTGGCTCTTCCCTCCTCCTGGGTGCCACCACAGCAAGCAGCTTTCTGTGGGGGTACCCAGGCAGGCGTGCTCCTGAGCCACGGCTCTGTGTGTCCATTCACACCCCGCCCCCTCTGTCTCTTGATTGGCTTACAGGCTGTGATCAGGGCAGCTGCCTATGGCACACTGCCACCTAGGGCGCAGCCATGGCCAGTGCCACTTTCTGTCTACATGCATACACTCCTGCAACAGCTGCATTTCTCAGGGAGAGCTTCCTCAGGGTGACAGCAGTGGACTGTTGAAACCGTTATTCAAAGTCAATGTGACAACACTGAAACAGAGTTGGAAGACGGGTACAGAGCATAACTTTTTAACAAGAAGAGCCAGAGCAAAGATTGTTGTTTGAAATAATTTCTTTTTAACTGTTAGCTCACAAATATAAACTTAGCTAAAGTATACAATTGCTATTTCTATGCATTGAATAGCCTTTTAACCAATAAAAGCCATAATTTCTTGCCTCTGTATTTAATTAATTTAATCTCATTAATCATCATTTTATCTTCACTTTAGTTACCTATTACTTATTGCTCTCCTCAACATCAACCTTATCAAAGCTCATAATTATCACTGAAGCTAGCCAGATTTGAAGGGGTGATAATCCCTTTATAAAATGATTTATATACTTGAAATGCCACAAAAAACGTAATAAAAAATTTAGCGGCCTGCTACTTTTTAGCCGTACTGCTTTAAATTTAGAGGGTAGTCTGAAAGTTACTTGACTCAAACCGTATGATTTTTCCAAATTTTGGGCCTCTGTTCCAGCCATGGCTGTACTGTGAGTGACCACTATTGTTGTCTGGGGTGCCGTTACCACCCCATGCCAAGGATGGCAGCAGTCAGGTCAAGGTGTTTTGGGTGTTCCCCTTTTAGCAGCCAATCAGTGGGGGTTGGTCGTCCCGCTGTGCATGCTGGGGAGGAGTACTTAAGGGACAGATGCCATTGGACCGGGGTCGTCGATCGCTGGTGTGTCGTCCCACCACCCCCCATGTGTGGCCCTCCTGGCCAGGGGTGCATGCTCATGTGTTCCTGGCTCCAGAACCACGTTGGTCCGGGGTTGTGATCTACTAAGTAGGCCCGGTAGTCAGACTGGGTCTACGTTTGCAGAGTGGTCCTGTGCTGTCCGTCCTGAGGGAGGAAGTCACTCGATGAAGAACCTATCTTGGAGAGCACCGAGCACGAGGCTGGTATTTCAGGAGAGGTGAACTTCATCGAAGGACGCACCATTACTGAAAGGTTGAATGATGGTCACCTGTCAGTTCTAAGTTTGCAAGAAGCTAATCTGGAGAGATCCGGGTGCTGAATACTGTGTCAGGAGGATTTAGGACTGAACATATCTCCATCTGTGGAAAGGTTTGTGGCAGAGACTTTACCTATTTACGTGCGACATTCCGGATGCTAGGCTAGTGAGAGAGGCCTATCTGGCTGCGCAATACCCACTCTGGCTAGATTTGCGACAAAAGCTGTGTTGCTGGAAGCAGGAGTGTTTCCATACAGAATTTGTGCACCTGAACCTAAAGCCTGTTACCCTTCCACCTCTTCAACTACTTACTTTATTCTTTTACCAAGTTCAGCAAATAAATCAAAGAAAAAGAAGTCTAAAGTGTGGACATTTAACTTTTTCTCAACTCTCATCTGATACCCTGGACGGCGAGGAAATAGAGGCAACATGCCACCCAAAACAATCCAGCAGCTCCCTAGGGGGTAGTGCTACACGTGGGGGCTTGTCCGGGATTGGCTGTTACCTCTCGCAACGAAAACAAGAGTTTATTTCGCAAATTGTAAAGGATAAGAGATGGACAGCCGCACCTTTAGGTTGTCTTTAATATAAAAAGGATGAAAAAATGCACTACAAAAAACAGCAGAAAATGGGAATAGCAGCCTACGCGTTTCACACTATAGATCAGTGCTTAGTCATGGACCCTTGGTCTCCTAAATAGTCACTGATCATTCATTATACCCACCTGGAGCAGTAACTCCCATTCTCTCAAGAGTTTATTTCGCCATTGAGAGTCTGAATTTGTCGAGATCTTTGGACTGTCCTCGCAAAGAAGGGGTTAAGGTCAGGTTGCTTGTTTGGGAGTTGGCTGCACGTGCAACTGAGCAAGGTGCGTGGAGTAACATGCCAAGAAAATAACTGAAAGTGGGAGGAGTTACCCACCCCTGCGTGAGACGTGAGTGTGTCTGGCGCGAAAAAAGTGTAGATTGCCCGATTGTAGAGAGAAGATTGTGTGCATGTCGCTGTATCCAACACCATCGGAGAGACTGAGGCCTGAGATGTCTTTGGCTGAAGTTAGTACAAATTCTGTTCTGATGGGAGCTTCGTTGATGTACGCGGGGATCTGAATGAAGCCCCAGGGGCGTCTCGTGCTTTACACGAGCGGCAGGGTGGAAGCGCTCGGTGTGTCCTGCCCAAGATGCGAGGGACTGGCAGCCTAGATTCAACCCTTCGGCTAATACTGACAGTGTGGGGAGTATCTTTTCAAAGTGGACCAGCCTACCGAATCGCCTGTGCCTATCGAGTGGACTGGATCACAGGGGCTGTTACTGTGGAGGAAGCTACTCCTTGGCCCGTTACGGCTACTACTTCGGCCGCTACGTCTGCTGTGTCCGCTACAGTAAGTGACTTTGCATGAAGTGATGAAAATGTTTCCGAGTCACTTGTGGATGCTGCTACAGAAACCCCTTGTATGGCGGTTGTACCTGCTTGTCCCGCCACAAAGAAAGTGGGCTACGTGAAGGCCTTCCATGGCCGTGATCGAGGCCTACCCCAGCGTATACCGGGACTGGACTCTGAGGAGGATGTTGTGCTCGTAGAGGCCACGACGGGAACTGGTAAGCAGACTGGGGACAATGTGATTAAAGTTGTGCGTACCTGCTTGCCCGCAAAGGAGTATGCAGACTCTGAATTAGATTCATCATCTGATGTGGGGGATGATCATTGGTTTGAGCCAGAGTTTCATGAACTGACATGGGATAAAAGATTCCATGCTGCCACTACCCGCAATTCAGGGAGATGCTCACCCATGGACTCTGGGGATACAATGCTGCGGGCGGAGATCCCGTGTGTGAATTGGGAAGTTGTGTTTGTTACAAGTGTCATTACTGGAGGGAAGGATGTGCCTCCAACCATGACACCTACCTTAAAAAGGTCTCCAGAGGCCTGTGTGATGCCAGGATTGGGACACTCCCGCACACTTCCCAAACTTGCCCGTTTGCAAAGAATTTTTATGAAAAGGGTAGCACTTGATTATGGGTGGGAGTTCCCCTATGTGCCCGAGGCCACTATAAAGGAGATTGAGGACTACCGTGAAAGATGGTACCAAGAAGCTATTTGGGACTACCTTAAAGTGCTAAAGTCATCCCGGGATTTCAAGTTGTCGTTTATTATGACCCACCGCTTTGAAGGTTGTCGGCAGTCCGGGAGCTATGGCCGACACATCTATGCTGACCAGGTGGTTATTCAACGGTCTGGGAAGGATGACTGGGCCTACTGGATTACCACCCTTGATAACCAGGGAAAAACCCTTACCTTGCCCGATCCCAGGTTCTATGTGTAGGACAAAGAAGTCTAAGAGGAACTATATTTTTTTCCTTGCGGTTGCTGAAGATGTATTTGACTTTGGGGGAAGGAACCTAGTCAGTTTAGATTAGGGCCTATGAGGACTTTGTGGTCAAGAAAGTATCTTCGCTAGAAAGTGGTGCACATTATGATCATACACTCTGCCGCCAGAGGGCAGTGTTTGGTAATGCTCAGGAGAGACTTTTTTATTTTCTCTCTTTTCTTCATATTTTTGCCTAGCACTTTTAAATGCTCCTTGGGGAGGAAGGAAACTCCATCTTACAACAGAAGGTGCAGTTTCGCTCTTCCATATGGAATGTATATAATTTGGTATTGTGTGTGTTTTTCTATTTAATTTTTTAGGTCCAGTTGATCTTCTATCAAGACTGTCGGACAATGGGGTAGACTAGATAGATAGGAATAATAATGTGAATTGTACATACTGTGATGTGAAAACACTTTTTATAATTTTATTATTCTCTCTCTTTTCTTCTCTGCTGTCGTTGCATTGTTCAAATGGGTTCAGGTGTGAGCGCTTAGGCTTGAGACACCATGGTTTTGATACTTGTCAGGAAAGGTTCCATCCGCTGGTGCTATTTATGTTCTGTCTTGCAGTGCTGCGTCCCACCAGCAGGGGTCTCCTGGCAGTTCGGAGCTGTCAGGGGAACTTCCCCCTGCTGGTATATCACCTTTGGGACGCAGTACTGGCCTCCACCAGCGGATGGACCCTGACAATTTGGAGCACACAACCTTTCTTGCACTCAGCAGTAACATGAACTTAATCAGCAGCTCTATTTATACCCGGCGAGCTCAAGCAGAGCTCGCCCTGGTATCGTCATTCCTTCCTGACCTGAGCCTGTATCCTGACCCTGTCTTTTGGATCCTGATTCTGAGCCTTGTTCCGTGATCCTTGATCCTGATCCCTGCCTGGACTCTTCCGCCCTGTATCCTGGTTCCTGTCTTCCCTGAAGTCTTACCCCGCAGCTTGTCCATCCATCCTCTCCCTGCTCTGTTCCGTCCCCATCCTCACCTATCTGCTGACATCCCATGTGTATGACCTCGGCCTGGCTTGATTTATGAATACGGTATCCCCTTTTGTTTGTATATACTGTTTGCTGTTTCTCACTGGTTGTCCCACTTATTTTATAAAAAAACACCTCTTCACTTCACTATCTCTTGTTTGGTCTCCTCTGTGCAGTCACACAGTACTGATCTATAACCTCTCCTGACAGTATACCAGGGCCACTCTTGATCAGACGTGACTGCATTAAGGAACCATCCTGGTGTAGAGCATTGCTCTAAACATGAATTGCGATGACATCCTTTATTATTCTCTGCTGGCTGAAGAGGATGAGGGGTATTGTCGCCAGGTTTTGGAGGGTGGGACTAGTGACCAGCTAATAGAAACTATCCGATTAGCTAATTTCTGTGTGGATCAGGGTTACATGACTTTTATTGATGTTCAGGCATTAATTCGCTTGTGTGTAAAGCCAGCCCTGTCATCTATTCCTGTCGGTAGGGACGATTTCTCTCCCCCCTTCAGTCATGACCAAGTTGAATCCCTGGTGTGGTTTATTAGAGGATGATCCGGCGTCTTTTGATGAGTATTATTTTTCTTGTCCCCAGCAAAAGTTATCTGAGTGTATTAGTTCTGTGCAGTCTCTGATTAGACAAGGTGTGTGTGAACCTGCTTTTGTTCGACCTGTGCTGCAGGCATGGTCAGATCTCCTGATTCCAGCCAAACCAGTCTGTTCCAGCCCTGCTAATAACCCCCTACCTTCCCAAGGATCTATCCGCCCATCGCCAATGACAACCTCAGCTTTCGCCCAGTTAATTCCGCACCCTACCAAATATTACTACCCAATTTCTACTAAGTGTACCTACCCTGCCTATAATCCACCTGTAACAACTCCACAAAAACCTCCTCCAGTCACCATCCCTGTGTCTCTGCCATATTCCAACCCCTCCTCCTACTTAATTCCATCTTCTTCATACATCGCCTCTGTTAACAAACCCCCAGTGTCTAAGTCTAAAAAGAAACGGAAGTACTTCCCAACCCATACCATCGTGCCAGTTACCCAGCCTGTCCCAGTGCCCTCTGCTCAACCTGTCCCAGTGCCACCTGTTCAGCCCGTCCCAGTGCCAGCTGTTCCTGTGCCAGTCTGCCAGCCTGCTGTTCTTGTGCCAGTCTGCCAGCCTGCTGTTCCTGTGCCAGCCTGACCAGCCGCTTGTTCCTGTGCCAGCCTGCCAGCCTGCTGTTCCTGTGCCAGCCTGCCAGCCTGCTGTTCCTGTGCCAGTTTGCCAGCCTGCTGTTCCTGTGCCAGTTTGCCAGCCTGCTGTTCCCGTGCCAGTTTGCCAGCCTGCTGTTCCCGTGCCAGTTTGCCAGCCTGCTGTTCCCGTGCCAGTTTGCCAGCCTGCTGTTCCTGTGCCAGTCTGCCAGCCTGCTGTTCCTGTCTGCCAGCCTGCTGTTCCTGTGCCAGTCTGCCAGCCTGCTGTTCCCGTGCCAGTCTGCCAGCCTGCTGTTCCCGTGCCAGTTTGCCAGCCTGCTGTTCCCGTGCCAGTTTGCCAGCCTGCTGTTCCTATGCCAGTCTGCCAGCCTGCTGTTCCTGTCTGCCAGCCTGCTGTTCCTGTGCCAGTCTGCCAGCCTGCTGTTCATGTGCCAGTCTGCCAGCCTGCTGTTCCTGTGCCAGTTTGCCAGCCTGCTGTTCCTGTGCCAGTTTGCCAGCCTGCTGTTCCTGTGCCAGTTTGCCAGCCTGCTGTTCCTGTGCCAGTCTGCGAGCCTGCTGTTCCTGTGCCAGTCTGCCAGCCTAATGTTCCTGTGCCAGCCTGCCAGCCTGACGTTCCTGTGCCAGCTTGCCAGCTTGATGACCCACCTTATCCTGCCAACCCTCTGTCTGCAGCCCAGCTCGATGACCCAGAGCCTCTGTCTGCTGCCCAGCTCGATGACCTGGAGCCTCTGTCTGCTGCCCAGCTCGATGACCCAGAGCCTCTGTCTGCTGCCCAGCTCGATGACCCGGAGCCTTTGTCTGCTGCCCAGCTCGATGACCCGGAGCCTCTGTCTGCTGCCCAGCTCGATGACCCGGAGCCTCTGTCTGCTGCCCAGCTCGATGACCCTGAGCCTCTGTCTGCTGCCCAGCTCGATGACCCAGAGCCTCTGTCTGCTGCCCAGCTCGATGACCCACAGCCTCTGTCTGCTGCCCAGCTCGATGACCCGGAGCCTCTGTCTGCTGCCCAGCTCGATGACCCGGAGCCTCTGTCCGCTGCCCAGCTCGATGACCCGAAGCCTTCATCCGCTGCCCAGCTCGATGACCCGGAGACTTTATCCACTGCCCGGCTTGACACCATGAGCCTTTCCCAGCAACAGCTGGTTGGAGCGTCCGGAGGCCGCTCCTTTGAGGGGGGTACTGTCAGGAAAGGTTCCATCCGCTGGTGCTATTTATGTTCTGTCTTGCAGTGCTGCGTCCCACCAGCAGGGGTCTCCTGGCAGTTCGGAGCTGTCAGGGGAACTTCCCCCTGCTGGTATATCACCTTTGGGACACAGTACTGGCCTCCACCAGCGGATGGACCCTGACAATTTGGAGCACACAACCTTTCTTGCGCTCAGCTGTAACATGAACTTAATCAGCAGCTCTATTTATACCCGGCGAGCTCAAGCAGAGCTCGCCCTGGTATCGTCATTCCTTCCTGACCTGAGCCTGTATCCTGACCCTGTCTTTTGGATCCTGATTCTGAGCCTTGACCCTGTTCCGTGATCCTTGATCCTGATCCCTGCCTGGACTCTTCCTCCCTGTATCCTGGTTCCTGTCTTCCCTGGAGTCTTACCCCGCAGCTTGTCCATCCATCCTCTCCCTGCTCTGTTTCGTCCCCATCCTCGCCTATCTGCTGACATCCCATGTGTATGACCTCGGCCTGGCTTGATTTATGAATACGTTATCCCCTTTTGTTTGTATATACTGTTTGCTGTTTCTCACTGGTTGTCCCACTTATTTTGTAAATAAACACCTCTTCACTTCACTATCTCTTGTTTGGTCTCCTCTGTGCAGTCACACAGTACTGATCTATAACCTCTCCTGACAATACTGGAGATATTGTCTACTTTAGTGGGGTGAGTGTGAGCTACTTTTTATCAGGCACTGCTTTAAATTTAGAGGGTAGTCTGAGTGTTACTTGACTCAGACCGTATGATTTTTCCAAATTTTGGGCCTCTGTTCCAGCCATGGCTGTATTGTGAGTGACCAATATTGTTGTCTGGGGTGCTGTTACCACCCCAGGCCAAGGGTGTTAGCAGTCAGGTCAAGGTGTTTTTTTTTCGGTGTTCCCCTTCGGCAGCCAATTAGTGGGGGTTGGTCGTCCCGCTCTGCATGCTGGGGAGGAGTACTTAAGGGACAGATGCCATTGGACCGGGGTCGTCGCTCACTGGTCTGTCGTCCAACCACCCCCCATGTGTGGCCCTCCTGGCCGGGGGTGCGTTCTCATGTGTTCCTGGCTCCAGTACCACGTTGGTCCGGGGTTGTGATCTACTAAGTAGGCCCGGTTGTCAGACTGGGTCTACGTTTGCAGAGTGGTCCTGTGCTGTCCGTCCTGAGGGAGGAAGCCACTCGATGAAGAATCTTGGAGAGCACCGAACATGAGGCTGGTATCTCAGGGGAACTTCATCGAAGGACGCACCATTAGTGAAAGGTTGAATAAAGGTCGCCTGTCAGTTCTAAGTTTGCAAGAAGCTAATCTGGAGAGATCCGGGTGCTGAATACTGTGTTGAGAGGATTTTGGACTAAACATATCTCCATCTGTGGAAAGGTTTGTGGCAGAGACTTTACCTATTTACGTGCAACATCCCGGCTGCTAGGCTAGTGAGAGAGGCCTATTCGGGGTGCGCAATACCCCCTCTGGCTAGATTGGCGACGAAAGCTGTGTTGCTGGAAGCAGGAGTGTTTCCAGTCAGAAGTTGTGCACCTGAACCTATTACCTGTTACCCTTCCACCTCTTCAACTACTTATTTTATTCTTTTACCAAGTTCAGCAAATAAATCCAAGAAAAATAAGTATACGTGTGAAGATTTAACTTTTTCTCAACTCTCATCTGATACCCTGGACGGCGAGGAAATAGAGATAACATGCCACCCAAAACAATCCAGCAGCTCCTTCAGGGGTAGTGCTACAAAAAATTATATAGTAGGTTCTGAGTTTTCAAGCAAAGCCTTTCCATGAGCTTAAAAAAAAATCTGCCTCTAAAAGTGGCCAATGTGACACAATAATAAAAAAAAAAACACATGTGTTATGCTTTAGGAAATTGACCCTTATAATTATTTATAAATCCATGAAAATGGCTGTCATTAAACTTGAAGCTTCAAATAAACTGTGTTTTAAGTGGTCTGGTGTGTGCTTTACTAAAAGACGCATAATCATGAGCATAAAAAGCATATAGTGATCACTTATGATAGATATTGAAAATGTAAGAATATATAGTTGATGATTTAATAAAGGAATGACAGAGCCGCAAACAAAAAAAAAAACATGCCAACCCATTAAACATTATATTTAAAAAATAATAATGATAATGATCTAATAGTATTCATTGAGGGATGACACTAGAAATGGGGTCTATGTATACAAAATGACCTGTACTGATGTCTTTAAAGGGGTTGTATACCCTCGTAATTTTTATTTATTTTTACCCCTGTAAGGCAGAAGGCATAATAAGCTAGTATGTACTGCATACTAGCTCATTATGAAATGCTTACCTTAGAACAAGGCGTCGGTAACTCACCTGGTCCACGCTGAGGTAGCTGACATGTTGCCTCGGCATGTCTTCTGAGTATCGTGGATCTAGCGCTGTGAGTGGCTGGAGCCGCGGGAGACTTCTTTCCGGCAAGGTCCGGCATATGTCGGGCTTTCAGCCGAAAATCCCCTGTGCGCATGCGTCCCCTACAGTCAGCAGCTCATTGCAAGAGGAATATCTCCTAAACCATACAGGTTTAGGAGATATTTTTTTGTACCTACAGGTGAATGAATGAATAAATGAAAACTTGTATAGCGCGACACATGCGAACTGAATCGCCTCTGGGCGCTTGTTGTTCCTGTCTCCATTGATATCAAAAGAGAAAAGTCTTGACCTTTTTTCTAAATGCTAGGTGGTTCTCCTCCAACCGAATGCTGGTTGGTAAAGCGTTCCATAGTCTGGGGCCTTGGATCGCGAATCTCCTTTCTCCTTTGGACTTGAAGTTGGCTTTCGGAACCTGGAGTAGGTTCCGATTCGTGGATCGCAAAACGCGATTGGGATTATGCGCTTTTATTATTTCGCATAAATAAAGTGGGGCATTCCCATGGACACATCTATGCGTAAGACAGAGAGCTTTAAAAGCAATTCTGTCTTTGACTGGCAGCCAATGAAGTGCCCTCAGTGATGGTGAGATGGATTCCCAGGGTTTTTTCCCAGTCACAAGTCTGGCGGCCGTATTCTGAACGACTTGTAGACGGGCGATTTGGTACTTGGGGAGGCCGAGGTAAAGGGCATTTGCATAATCCAGCCTGGAGTTTACAATTGCTCCCACCACGACCGCTAAATCTTCTTTAGGGATAAACGGAGTGAGTCTGCGTAGTAGGCGCAGTAGATGGTGAGATCCACTGACTACTGACCCTATTTGTGCGTCCATTGTCATATAGGAGTCAAAAATGACCCCTAGGCTTTTGACTTTGGCGCAAGGGGTGATGATTTTGCCCAAAATGGGCGGGGGGGGGGGGTCCACGCTGTTGAAAGTTGATTCCTGCGCTTGGCATGAAACAGGAGAAGTTCTGTTTTTGCTCCATTGAGTTTAAGATAACTCTTTGTCATCCAGTCCTCTATCAAAGAGAGACATGTCTCTAGATTGAGGCGGTGATCCTGTCTGTTGCAGATGCGGAAATACAGTTGCGTATCATCTGCATATGAGTGATAAAGCAGTTTTTGGCTGCTAATAATCTCAAAGAGAGGACGAATATATATGTTAAACGGCACTGGTGACAGAGGCAATCCTTGAGGGACTCCGCATGTTACTGTGCGTTTTTCAGACGTAAAAGGTCCTAACTTCACTGTTTGCGATCGGTTTTCCAGAAAAGAGGAGAACCAAGATAAATCGCCTTCTGCGACTCTGGCTACTTCAGCAAGCCGAGTCAGTAACAGATTGTGGTCTACAGTGTCAAAAGCTGCACTTAGGTCCAACAGAACTAGAAGACAAGATTCTCCTTCGTCTGCGGCCTTGAGAACATCGTCCCATACTTTCAGCAATGCTGTTTCCGTCCCGTGTCCGGGACGGAAGCCTGATTGCAATGGGTCAAGTAGCTTGTAGGTATCTAGATGCTGTTGCAGCTGTTGTACCACTACTTTTTCCATTATCTTTGAGAGTACGTTGAGGCTTGTTATGGGACGGCGGTGGAGTGGATCCTTGGGGTTCAGGGAGGGTTTCTTCATGATGGGTTGGATTATACCCTCTTTCAACTGTGAGGGCACTATGCCCTCCAAGAAAGACTGGTTGATAAGCTGCGTGATGGGAGGAGCCAGAATGTCGGTGCATTCCTTCAGCAGTTTAGTGGGGATAATGTCATTTGGCGCTGTGCCATTACGCAGAGTACAAATGACATTTTTAGTGGTCTCGATGGAGATGGGTTCTAGGGTGAACTTACCTGATATCGGAGAATTACTATGGGTGTTGTGTGAGAGGCTGCAGGGGGGGCTGAGGGGGGAATTGTTTTGCTGAATGCTTTCACGGATTACCTCGATTTTATTAATGAAGTAATCCGATAGTTCATTGCAAAATTCTTGTGTGTCTTATTATAGGCTTACCTGTAGGTAAAAGTTAAAAATCTGACTATTCAACTGCTTTAACATTCACACAGGCACAACAAATGTTGCCCTATTGTTTGTAATATGATTACCGTATATACTCGAGTATAAGCCACGTTTTTCAGCACATTTTTTTGTGCTGAAAATGCCCCCCCCCCCCCCCCGGCATATACTCGAGTCACATTTTTGCGCCTCATCTCCTAGACTTTAGGGACCCGGTACCGGCCGAACTTGGCACACATGTAGGCCCACTCTTCCTCTACAAGTGTGCAAAGTTTGTTGTCCGGGGGACCTACAGCCGGGGAGCATACAGATTTTTCAAAGTCGGGCACTCCTTCCATAGACTCCCATGTTAAACGGTCATTTCTCTGGTAACTTTGGGGACCCGGTACGCCTGGACCCAAAACTTGGTGCACATATAGCCCCAGTTCTCCTCTACAAGTGTGCAAAGTTTTCTGTCTGAGGGACCTATGGCCGGGGAGCACCGATTTTTCAAATCCGGGCACCCCTTCTATATACTCCTATGTTAAACGTAAGTCTAGTCATGGACACAGTGAGAAATGGGCACAGTGAGGCATGGATACAGTGAGGCACAGTGAGGCATGGACACGGTGAGGCACAGTGAGGCATGGACACAGCGAGGCATGGGCACAGTGAGGCAAAGTGAGGCATGCAGATGGACACCCTAGCCTTTTACTCGAGTCAATACGTTTTCCCAGTTTTTTGTGGCAAAATTAGGTGCCTCGGCTTATATTCGGGTCGGCTTATACTCGAGTATGTACAGTATATCCTATGATCAAACCGCTCTATCTAGTGCAGGGGTCCTCGAAATTTTTAAACAGGGGGCTGGTTCACTGTCCCTCAGACCGTTAGAGGGCCACACTATAAAAAAAAACTATGAACAATTTCCTATGCACACTACACATATGTTATTTTGAAGTATATATATACACACACACACAGCGCTACAAAACAAATATACCAGCAATAACTTTCTTTGACCATCAATGCTCGCCAGTACAGCCCAATCAGTGACCGCCTCACCATCATTGCAAGTCCCCCTCACCATCATTGAAAGCCCCCCTCACCATGATATAAAGCCCCCCCTCACCATCATTAATAGCCCCCCTCACCATCATTGAAAGCCCCCCTCATCATCATTGAAAGCCCCCCTCACCATCATTGAAAGCCCCCCCTCACCGTCATTTCAAGCCATCATTGCAAGCCCACCCCTCACTGTCATTCAGACCATCATTGCAAGCCCCCCCTCACCACCATTTAAAATTCAAGCCACCATTGCAAGCCCACCCCTCACTGTCATTCAGAACATCATTGCAAGCCCCCCCTCACCACCATTTAAAATTCAAGCCATCATTTCAAGCCCCCCCTCACGATCGTTGCAACCCTCCCCCTTCATCATTATAAGCCCCTCATTGCAAGCCCCCCTCACAATCATTAATTGCAAACCGATCATGATCATAGCAAGCCCCCCACCTCACCATCATCATCATCATACCCTCATTGCAAGCCCCCCCTCGCCATTATCATTGTAAGCCCTTATTACAAGCCCCCCTCACAATCATTAATTGCATGCCGATCAAGATCATTGCAAGCCCCCCAATCATCATTACATCATCATCATCATCAGCCCCTCATTGCAACCCCCCCTCACCATCATCAGCCCTTCATTGCAACCCCCTCTCACCATTGCAAGCCCCTCATTGCAAGCCCCCCCACCTTCATCATTACATCATCAGGCCCTCATTGCAAGCCCCCCCACCATCATCATCATCATTACATCATCATTTTATCATCATCAGCCCCCCCCCACCATCATAATCAGCCCCCCACCATCATCATCATCATTACATCAATATCAGCCCCCCTACCTTCATCATTACATCATCAGCCCCTCATTGCAAGCCCCCCACCATCATCATCATCATTACATCATCATTTTATCATCATCAGCCCCCCCCCACCATCATCATCATCATTTCATCATCATCAGCCCCCCCACCATCATCATCATCAGCCCCACCATCATCATCATCATTACATCAATACCAGCCCCCCTCACCATCGCAAGCCCCCTCCCTGCCTCACCATCGTAAGCCCCTCACAGCACTTTCTCCTTACTGTGCCACTGCTCACTCAACTGCTCTGATGGTCCCGCTGTGTCACAAAGGTAACAGTTCTGGCGCGCTGTAATAATTGTCCCGCCCTCCTCCTCCTAGACCAGCTTGTGTGATAGACAGAACACTGGCACTATCACACAAGCTAGTCTAGGAGGAGGAGGGTGGGACATTTATCACAGCGCACCCGAACTGTTAACACTGTCATCTCCGTGACACAGCGGGATCGCTGTGTTACAACCTGCTGTGTAACCGGCGTTGCCTGTCAGGGTCGGGTGGGCCGGTTACAAGTCCTCCGTAGTTTGAGGACCCCTGTTCTAGTGGCCATATTGCGTTATTTCTTTTTATTACTTTATTTCAGAAAAACACTGCATTATGTCCACTAGATAGATCCTAGGAGATAATCAGGTTACAAAGAATACAGCAATCATTTCGTATGCCTGTGCGAATACTTAAGACTTCTGCACAGCCTGGTCGTTTTCTCAAGTCAGCTCTTGGTAAGAAATGTCATTGTCATTTGTGGTTGATGTGGACCTGTCGCACACTACCTTACATATAATAGTTACTACCTAGCCACATGTTGCTCTTTTATTATAAAATTAACTTGCTACACTATGATGTGTGCCCATGTATCCTTGGCGTTTAATTTAATTATGCACCTATAAATGTATGGTTCCACCATTAATTATGAATCTGACATACAGTATAGTATTATGCAAACGTTTTAGGCAGATGTGGAAAAATGCTCTAAAATAAGAATGCTTTCAAAAATATATTTTTTCCTTGTTCATTTTGATCAATTTACAAAATGCAAAGTGAGCGAGCAGAAGAAAATCTTAAATCAATATTTTGTGTGACTACGCTTCAAACCAGCATAAATTCTTACATATGCATGCTTTGTACACTTGCACAAAGTCAGGGGTTTTGTGGGATAAGGCTGGGTTCACACTATACTACACGACTTTCATCCTACTTTGCTCTGCGACATTTGTCCTACATTGATCCTACATTGGTCCTACATCCATCCTACTTTCATTAACAGGATACTACTTTGGTCCTACTTTGTGATAGACTGACTTGTTCTTTGACCAATCAAAACAATCCCAGAGTGAGATAAATTCCTTTTACTGGTGCTGTAATCACATGTCAGGTGTCAAAAGTCGGATGGTCAGGACAAGGCTCCTACTTTGGTCCTACTTCAATGATATTCAATGGGCTGAAGAAGGATCAATGTAGGACCAAAGTAGTACAGAGAGTAGTTTTAGCCCTGGTTCACACTGGGCTGCGGGAGTGAAGCAGTGCGAATTCAGCTGAACTCGCACGATTTCACTCCCGCTGGCAGTCCCGATTTCAGCCGCGATTTCAGAGACATCTGTGCAGGTTTCTGCACAGATGTCAATGTAAATCGCGGGCTGAAATCGCAAAAAGTAGTACAGAGACTACTTTTTGAAATCGGTGCAATGCCGCAGATGCAGCGTCGCGCCGATTAGGACAGTGCCATTGCCGGCAATTTGCGGCAAAATCCGCCGTTTTGACATGCGATTTGACATGCCAAATCGCATGTCAAAACGCACCAGTGTGAACCAGGGCTCAAAGTCGGACCGACTTGTGTAGGACCAGTTAAGACAGCTCTCATAGGGAAACATTGATTTTCACACGTCATGCGACATGAGCTCCCAATGTAAGTGTGAACCCAGCCTTAGAGTCAGGTGTATGATTAACCAATTATGCACACGCAGGTGCTAATGATCATCAATTTGATATGTAGGCTGAAACACAATCATTAACTGAAACAGAAACAGCTATGTAGGAGGCTTAAAATTGGATAAGGAACAGCCAAACTCTGGTACTAAGGTGAGGGTGTGGAAGATAGTTTCATATCACAGGTCATACACCATGGCAAGACTGAGCACAACAACAAGACATTAGGTAGTTATACTGCATCAATAAGGTCTCTCCCAAGCAAATGTCTCAAAGCAGCAGCTTTTGAAGAAGCACAAAGAAAAGGGCAACATTGAGGACTGTAGACATAGTGGTCAGCCAAGGAAACTGAATGTAGCAGATGAAAGACACATCCTGCTTCCTTTCCTTCAAAATTGGAAGATGCCCAGCAGTACCATCAGCACAGAACTGGTGGGAACCTGTGGAACTCAGGTACACCCATCTACTGTCTGGAGAAGTCTGGCCATAAGTGGCCCTTGGAAGAATTGCAGCCAAAAAGCCATACCTCGGAATGATGTGGAAACAAGGCTAAGCAACTCAATTATGCAGGAAAACATAGGTGCAGAAGAATGGCAGCAGGCGATCTGGACTGATGAATCAACATTTGAAATATTTGGTTGAAGCAGAAGGCAGTTTGTTCACCGAAGTGCTGAGGAAAAGTAGAAAAATTAGTCTGCAGGCAACACGGTGGAGGTTCCTTACAAGTTTGGGGTTGCATTTCTGCAAATGGAGTTGGAAATTTGGTCAGGATCAATGGTGTCCTCAATACTGAGAAATACAGGCAGATCCTTATCATGCCATGGAATGAGGGAGGCATGTGATTGGCCCCAAATTTATTCTGCTGCAGGACAACAACCCCAAACATGCAGGCAATGTGATGAAAAACTATCTTTAGTGTAAAGAAGAACAAGGAGTCCTTTAAGTGATGGTTTGGCCTCCTACGGAGCCCTGATCTCAACATCATCGAGTCTGTCTGGGATTACATGAAGAGAAGAGACAGAAGGATTAGAGATAGCCTACATCCACAGAAAATCTGTGGTTAGTTCTCCAAGATGTTTGGAACAACCTACCTGCTGAGTTCCTTTAAAAACTGTGTACAAGTGTACCCAGAAGAACTGATGCTCTTTTGAAGATAAAGGGTGGTCACACCGAAATATTGATTTGACTTGGATTTCTTTCCTATTAAAAATAATCTATTATTCGATTTCTGAAAGCATACTTCAATATGGGATTGTACAATATTTTTTTTTTTAATGGTTGAACTAGATGGACTTAAAGTGGATGGTTCACCAAAAACAAATATTAAAAGCCAGCAGCAACAAATACTGCAGCTGCTGACTTTTAATATTAGGACACTTACCTGTCCTGGAGTCCAGCGGCGTCCGCAGCAGAGGATGAGCGATCGCTCGTCACCCTGCTGCTCCCCCCTCCATCCACGGCGAGGGAACCAGGAAGTGAAGCGCTCCGGCTTCACTGCCCGGTTCCCTACGGCGCATGCGCGAGTCGCGCTGCGCCCGCGATTGGCTCCCGCTGTGTGCTGGGAGCCGAGAGTTCCCAGCATACAACGGGAAAAGCCCGTCTTTTGCCCGAGACTGCGGGCCGGAAGTGGGTGCAGATACCTGTCTTTAGACAGGTATCTGCACCCCCCTCCCCCCTGAAAGGTGTCAAATGTGACACCGGAGGGGGGGAGGGTTCCGATCAGCGGATCTTCACTTTAGGGTGGAGATCCGCTTTAATGTCTTTTTTTCAACCTGACTAACTACCGGTATGTAACTATGTAAAATGTACAGCATTTTTCAAACCTGCCTAAAACTTTTGCAAAGTAGTGTATCTCTGACTTCATTGGTGCTCAAAAAGACATCATCACTCAGGTGGACATAGGAAAGCATGGTATGTGTACATATATATGATAAAATATTTCATATTGGCTTCTATAAGAGTTGCACTCTTTGAAAACCCTGTGGGTATAAACTAGGGGCCAGATTCACAGAGCCAGTACGCCGGTGTATCTCCTGTTAGACCGGCGTACTTTCAAATGATCCGCGTCATATCATTAGTTTGAATCCTCAAACCATGATACGACGGCTTTGGGCTTCGATCCGACAGGCTTACGTCTTAGTACGCCTTCGGATCTACGCTGCAATCTTTTTGCGCCCGCTGGGTGGAGTTCGCGTTGTTTTCCGCGTCTGGTATGCAAATTTGCTTTTTACGGCGATCCATGAAATTACAATCGGCCTTCGCAATCTCTAACGTCGTCGCTAGTCGGCTTTTTCCGGCGTATAGTTAAAGCTGCTATTATCCGGTCTATAGTTAGACTGGCCATGTTAAGTATGGGCATCGTTCCCTCGTCAAATTTTTGATTTTTTTTGCGTAAAGTCGTCCGTGAATAGGAATGTACGTAAATTACGCTACCAAAAAAAAAAATGACGTTCCGACGTAATTTCACGCAATGCACGGTGGGAAATTTCAGAACGGAGCATACACAGTTCAATCGTCGCGGGGACGCGCCTAATTTAAAAGATTCACGCCCCCTAATCGCGTATTTTGATTCCGCCGCGAGAAATACACTACGCCACCGTACCTTACGGGCTGAAATCTTCCTGGATTCGACTTAGAGCCAGGTAAAGTAAAGCTCATTAGCATACCCCGACGCGGAAAACGACGGGAAGTCCACCCAGTGGCCGCAATTTTATTGCAGCGTAGATCCGAAGGCGTACGAACACGTAAGCCAGTCGGATTGAAGCCTGCAGCCGTCTATTCATGGTTTGAGGTTTCCGACTAGCTAAAAAACGCGCGTAATTTGAAATTACTCCAGTCTAACACCAGTTAGACAGGCGTAATGGCTCTGTGAATCTGGCCCCCTATCTCACTTTTATGTACACTAGGGTCAATGTACAGACAGGAGCCAACTAACATACCAGCATATCATAGTATTGTGGGAGGAACCTAGCGTAGTCAGAGGAGACCTCTGCAAGCACAGAAAGAACATGCAAACTCCCAGTGTCCTGACTGGGATTTGAAGTGAGGACCTCGGTGCTGCAGAAAATAAGTGCTAACTACTAAGCCATTGTGCTTTGCTTAGCTTCTAAATGCCCAATTATTTTAGAACCATTTTTTTGGACTTGGTTCCTCCTCAGTTGTCATTATTTTGGTCTAATGTAAAACCTGCTATTAAAATGTACGTGGTAACTACCATAACTGTCAGGCTCCACTAAACCTTTTAGTCAACAACTAAATTAATACATTTTATATTTAAAAGTCAGAAATTAATAAATCAAAAATAGTGGTCATAAAAGCCCTTATGGGTTTACCATATCAAGATTGGCATATTAATACACCATAGTCCATATATAACTGGTAGGGGTGTGCCTTGTATCAAAATTTTGTTTTTAAAAGGTGTTCCCTTTTCTCATCATACAAATTTGGAAGGTATGTTTTCGTATGTGCATTCCTTACATACAAGGAACAAAGCATTGCCCTCACCGAAACAGCCTTTGTAGGCTTAAAGAGTCAGCCTTTTGAGATCGCTGTGACTTACACTGTTACCGTTCTGATTCAGTAGGCCTTTGACACAGCATACCAAGCAAACATGAATGGATTCCAGAGCATTATTATAACACTTTTCTAAATCACTGAAATAAATAGGTCTTGGCAGTTTAAGTACTAGAGCAGGAAGTCAAGTGCAGATCATTCCTGTAATATGCTTTATAATAACATTGTCTCTGAAGCACATTGTACCCTGTTATGAAATGCTATGCAGACCTCAAAAGAACATATTTAGATTACCTTTGACTTCATATTGTATGTTATTTAGATCAAGTTTTTTTTTCTGAGCGCTGGCTGTTACAAGGACAAACACATTCGTGGAAAATGTTTTCATCAACTGTGATAAAAAGAAAGATTTCTCGAAAATACAGTATAAGTATACAGTATAACACGAGTGGGTGTAGGTGTGGCACTTTTCTGGCCAAACTCTGGGATAAAAGTAATATGTTCCCAGCTTTAAGGGGTGGTGAAATACAGTGAAGTGTGGAGCATTAAGGTGTGGGAAGAATATATAGTGTAAAACCCAAATGGATAACCAAAAAATGAAAAATACGTTTTAGACCCTCGGCCGGGTGTTTACTACAGAGTGCCCTCTGCAGAGTGTTTGGTAAGTGCTAAATAAACGCTTGTCTGTGAATTTGATGGCAGACTTCAGTGAATCACTATAAAATAAATAAATAAATACATTTCCCTGTCCGGGTGTTGAACCCTCGGCCGGGTATTTAGAACCCAAAAAAAAAAAATGAGATTGATAAAGTGTATACCGGAAATATATATATAAACTTATTTGAAATTGCATAAATAGAGTCCAAGTGAGTTGTCCATTAAATTAAAATAAATAAAGTAAAAATAACAGGTGACTTTTGTGCTCAAATTTGCTGGGTGAAAGCCTTCAAGATCTCGTTCTTGTGCATGATACACCGTGCTCTGTACAAAAATGCACTCACCAGACTCTTTTCCCCTCCTGGGGTATGACGCAGTCACAGTATCAGTGCCACTGTGTAGCAACCTGGGGGTAAGCGCGACCGTCTCCGGCACTGTTATCGATCCTCCAAGGTGTTTTATATGGGAGAAGAAAGGATGCCCATAGCGTGAATCCGTTTTAAATCTAAATTTAATGTGCAAAGTGTTTTAAAATAATAATAGGCAAGGAAAAAGTTTAACTGGCGCTGACCAAAAATGTTTGCAGCCCAGACCGGAAGTGTTAGACCGACGTGCCTCTGACTCCGCCCTACGGTTTTGTCTATATGACGTCATCGGGAGTGTAACGTCAGGCTACACTTCACTGCTTTATATAGTCCATGGGAACTTGTGTGCGATTGCGCACTAGGGCAGACCAGATATTGGTGGCCATTTTGGAAGGGATTTTTGCAGACCGAAGTCTGCTTACATAAACTAGCTTACACGGCCAAAGGAAAAATATATCAGCCACGAAGAGTGCTAGAAAACAAAATTTGCCCACCGACCATTTGCCCATGGTATTCTATGGCATTGACAAAATCAAGGGCCACTGGAGAGGGGCAATAAAAGAATAAAGATCTCACAAAATGAAACAAAATGGATTTTCCCGCTAGAATCTCTCCAGCCAGCAGGAATGAACATAGACTTAGATCTTAACTGATTTCTCACCAATTTTTAATCGTAATATCCCTATACAATTAGAATCTGCATTAACAGTCCTCCTCTAGATTATCCCATTTCTTCTTTGGTATACTATCCCCCCCTTTTTTTTAGAACACTACTCTAGAAGTCCATTTTTATATTTATTTATTTTTATTTCTATCCGGCTAAATTCATACATATGAAGTATATTCCTTACCTGGTTCCACAATTTCTATTACAATAATTAAATTTTTACTGGTCTGATTTTATGTATTTGATGTATTTCATGGTTTTTATATTTGTTATACTCTTTCTCGCATATTAATTAATTGCAACTAAGGTTTTGTTTTGAACATGGAACTCATGTGCTGTAAAAGCACTTTACTTTTATTGGGAAAATTTTGTTTTCTAGCACTCTTCGTGGCCGATATATTTTTCCTTTGGCCGTGTAAGCTAGTTTATGTAAGCGGACTTCGGTCTGCAAAAATCCCTTCCAAAATGGCCACCAATATCTGGTCTGCCCTAGTGCGCAATCGCACACGAGTTCCCATGGACTATATAAAGCAGTAAAGTGTAGCCTGACGTTACGCTCCCGATGATGTCAGATAGACGAAACGCGTAGTTTAGAGTCAGAGGCATGTCGGTCTAACACTTCCGGTCTGGGCTGCAAACATTGTTTGGTCAGCGCCAGTTAAACTTTTTCCTTGCCTACTATTATTTATGTACAATGTGAGTATTTTAAAACACTTTGCACATTCAATTTTGATTTTAAACGGATTCACACTATGGGCACCGTATAAAACACCTTGGAGGATCGATAACAGTGCCAGCGATGGTCACGTTTACCCCCAGGTTGCCACACAGTAGGACTTACACTGTGACCGTGTCACATCCCAGGAGGGGAAAAGTGTCTACTTGGAGGACCGATAACAACACCGGAGACGGTTACGCTTACCCCCAGGTTGCTACACAGTGGCATTCATACTGTGACTGCGTCATACCCCAGGAGGGGAAAAGAGTCTGGTGAGTGCATTTTTGTACAGAGCACGGTGTGTCACGCACAAGAACGAGATCTTGAAGGCTTTTACCCTGCAAATTTGAGCACAAAAGTCACCTGCTATTTTTACTTTATTTATATTGATTTAATGGACAACTCACTTGGACACTTGGACTCTATTTATGCAATTTCAAATGGGTTTATATATATATATATATATATATATATATATATATATATATATATATATATTTCCTGTGTACACTTTATCAATCTAATTTATTTTGTTTAAAAAAAAAATTTGGTTCTAAATACCTGGCCGAGGGTTCAACACCCGGACAGGGAAATTTATTTATTTATTTTATAGTGATTCGCTAAAGTCTGCCATCAAATTTACGGACAAGCGTTTATTTAGCACTTACCAAACACCCGGCCGAGGGTCTAAAACTTATTTTTCATTATTTGGTTATCCATTTGGGTTTTACACTATATATTCTTCCCACACCTTAAAGCGGAGGTTCACCCTAATTTTAGACTTAATTGCAGTAAAACAGATAAGCCTTGAAAATAACAAAGACATTTTTTTTTTTTCCTTTAGCCTTACCCCTTTTCTTCTGTCCTTTCTGTCCTGTCAATCATCTTCCACCGCAGCTCGCCGTCAACACCTGCCATGTACAGTGTGGCTGGTGGTCCCCCATCCTATGTACAGTGTGGCTGGTGATCCCCCATCCTATGTACAGGGTGGCTGGTCCCAATTCCTATGTACAACACTCTGCTATCTCGGATTCTGCAGGCAGGGAACAGACGCTATGCTGTTGCTGCTGCTGCCATGAGGATAAAAAGCTCTTCCCATTGGTTATGATGTCGAGGCGGGGACAAACTTCGCATTTTGATTGGTCTCTGCCTGCTCCCTTGTCTGGATAGCTGGGAAGCTTCGGAGATGCAGATCCGCACAGCTCACCCGGAGCCAGAGGCGGCGGAGCTCAGCGGTGTCACCAGCAGAGAGCAGCCGGGGAGTGAGCCAAGGGATCAGCCGGACCCGCAGCCATGGACACGGACTCTGGGGACCTCAGCGAGGGGCAGCTTTCAACACATGCCATGCATTCACCGCATCCCGGATGTATAGACAGGTGGGCTTCAGGAGTGCCCACACTAAAGATGGAAACGTCCATCGCTGTGTTTTATAAAACATCATTTTGATTAAAATCGGGACAAATGTGGCTGCAAGAACGGGACAGGTGAGTGTAAGCTTACATATACAAACAGCGCACGAATGACAGAAAAAAAAAAAAAAGTTTTTCCCGCAGAACTGCCACTTTAATACTCCACACTTCACTGTATTTCACCACCCCTTAAAGCTGGGGACATATTACTTTTATCCCAGAGTTTGGCCAGACCTACACCCCCAATTTTTCCTTCCATTCTTTACTCCACTCAGTGGCAGTAAATTAGTAGGGGCAGCAGTTCTTGCTTTTTCTAGAAAACCACCCTTACCTGCTGCGCGGTATTTTGTTCACCGCTGCGCGTTTCCAACACACAATTTTTCTTTATAAAGTATAACACGACAACATCATCATTTAAAGGAGCGCTCCAGAGCGAAACAGGGAATTTATTAATAAATGTGTTATGTAAAGTTCTGTTTAGATTTCTCTTCTTTTTGTTTATGGTTTTGATGTTCTTTGAATTGTGGGTATGTGTTAGATATCACTTGAGTGAGGACTTCTTCTTCTACAAGCTCTGCCCCTTGTGTCATGTCCCTTTTTTAGGAAAACTTGCACCATGATGCACTATCAGGCCGCGTACACACGATCAGACCGGTCCGATGAAACTGGTCTGCAGACCAGTTTCATTGGACCAATTCGATGGTGTGTACGGCCCATCGGACCGTTGTCCGTCGGACCAAAGTTTTAAAACTTGCTTTAAAATCTGTCTGCTGGACACCTGCCCGTCGGACAGATTTGATGGTTAGTACACAAAAGCATCGGACCAAAAACCCGTGCAAGCTCAGATTCAAGTCGACGCATGCTTGAAAGCATTGAACTTTGTTTTTTCAGCACGTCGTTGTGTTCTACGTCACCGCGTTCTGGTCCGATGGGATTTTGGTCTGATGGTGTGTACACACATCAGACAATGAGACCACTTCAGCCTGGTCCGATGAAAACGGTCCGTCGGACCAGTCTCATCGGACCGGTCTGATCGTGTGTACAAGGCCTAGAGAGGTAGCATATGGTTGGCTTTTAATGCAGAACTTCTTTTTACCCTACATCACATCAAACAAGAGAAGAGAGTGATGGATTATTGACTCCTTTTAACATCCCTTTCACTTCCTTCCAAGGTAGCTCTCTTGCTGAATTTATTCACAGATGTCCAGTGATGGCCTAAAGTGTGAAACAAAAGAAAAGTTGTCACAATCTGTAGATTTTAAAGGCTTGGTGCTGACACTCTACACACTGGTCCAGTAGGACAATATTCTAAATATATGAAATGAGGAGAGATATGCAACCAGTGCATGAGGGGTCGCCCCTTAGAACTTTTTAGGCAGAAAAGTAAGGAGAGTAGAAATATGTAAAAAACGCACATAAGTGCCAACTTTATTAATTATAGAAGTAATAGATATAAATTAATACAAAATTCACTTTAAAATACATCAATGAATCAATCGTATACAAGGTAAATATATCAACCGAAGGCTCACAATCCACTGCCTAAGTCAAATTGACTTTATATCACAATCTGCAGCATCACCTCTTACATCAGAGTGCTTAGAGTTCTCCTTTACATCAGGGTCCAGAATGTTCCATTTTACGTCAGAGTCCACAGAGTTGCCACTTACACTGTAAAAGTAAACCCTGTGTTGGGTTATATTAACCACATAAGGACCGCCGCATGTACATTTACGTCGGCAGAATGGCACGTACAGGCACATTGGCATACCTGTACGTCCCTGCCTAAACATGGGTCGGTACATGCGACGGTTCCGTAGGCTGTGGGAGCGATCCGGGATGAGGGGGCGGATATTTGTTTTTGTCTGCCCCCTCCGGATCGCTCCCAGCCAATGTGCGTCCGCCACCTGCCCTCTTCCTGTGTAAACACAGGAAGGGGCAAGTGATGTAATCTCTCCTCTCGGCGGTATTTTCAACCGCCGCTGAGGAGAGAAGACATCACAAGTGAGTCTACACAACACTACACTGACACAGTTACACACAGGCACATAAACCTCCCCGATCACCCCCCCCCCCCCCACCCCCCTGTCACAGTGTCACTGAATGCAGTGATCATATATGTACTGATCACTGCATTTAGTGTCAGTGTGACAGTTAGTGTGACAGGCAGTTAGTGTTAGGTCCAGGGTAGCCCCCGTACCCCCCCTAATAAAGTTTTAACCCCTTGATCACTGCCCTAGTTAACCCTTTCACCCCCTATTGTCTGATCGCTGTATTAGTGTCACTGTTGCCGCTAGGTAGCTAGTTTTTTTTTATTGCGATTTTGGTCTAAATGTTTGCGATTTTGGCCTAAATGTTTGACTAAAATTTTGATTTTTTTTCAAAAATGTCGCTCTATTTTTGTTTATAGCGCAAAAAATAAAAATCGCAGAGGTGATCAAATACCATCAAAAGAAAGCTCTGTGGGAAGAAAAGGACGCAAATTTTGTTTGGGAGCCACGTTGCACGACCGCGCAATTGTCTGTTAAAGCGACGCAGTGCCGAATTGTAAAAACGCCTCTGGGCATTTAGCAGCATATTGGTCCGGGGCATAAGTGGTTAACCTTTGCCTAAGTACACAAAAACCTTTGCCTAAGTACACAAAAATCCTTGCACCAGCCCTGAAGACAAGTGAAACGTTTCGGAGCTGCGCAGGACCCCTTCATCGGGCATGTGATACCCCTGCATGGGTCTAGCCATTCAGCTGTATAATTCAATAGAATACATTGATGAAAACTTTTTTGGACTGGATATAGATTTTAAAGTTTCCTCAAAAAGGAACTCAAAAAGTTTGCTATGTTATAGGGAAAAATGTTAATTGTGACAGCAGGAATACTGGGTGTCATTATTGACCAAATATGGTTATAACACAATGACCAATTGTGCTTGACAATCTTTATTCGCCAATGCTTCAGTCAATATGGCCATGACCATATTTGTTTAAGAATGTCACCCACGTTCCCCAGTAAGTTTGTTTATAAACAGAAATAAATTTGTTGAAATCTGTCATATAGCGATGATAGCACTACCCCTGCAATAGCGCTAATATTAGTTAAAACAGGGGTTATTTGGTTGTTTGCAGACTGGCTGACAAGTTGAGCTGGGAATTTTCTTTGGTTTTGTTTTACATGTGTTGCCCTTCCATGTGCTCCTTGCCACTAAGGTCAGTTGTAGGTGGGGGCAGTGGCCATTTGTATTGTTGGAATACTGGTGAGGGGACGCACTGGACGCCTTTGCTGCCATTATGCTATGTGCTGAGTGTCCAGTGTGCCCCGTGTCTTTAGGGAGGGGTGTGCTCCCTCCAGGTTCACCTGCCCTCTGCCTTTCCATTATAATGCATATGCTTCTATTATGGGGGCCCTCAAAAATGAATAGAGTTAGGACTGCGGATAATAATGGGGTACCTTGTTGCGGCCTCCACAGCTTACACATGCATTTGCAATTGAGATATTTATTTTTTCTTTTTTTAAATAAAGAACTTTGTCACTGGTGCGGGTGTTTTTATCTACTGTAAGGGGTTAGCTCGGTAGCGGGGGTGTGTGACCCCCTGGATGGGTTCACTACACACTGAACTATACAGAGAGGCAGCCGAAGATGGTTGAAAACAAAGAGTTTGGTTTTCTTCTTCCATATTGCTGGAAACAAGTGCAAGCATCCAAACAGCATAAACAAAACAAAACATAAAATAAACCCTGGCCACTTGGGCTCTACCTTCACCACACAGGAACCTATCTATGGAGTCTGGCACAGCCTACTACTGGGCAGACACTGCTGGACATACAGCAGAGAAACAATAGTCTTTTTGATTTTTTTCACACAGAAAAATCAACAACCACCTCACCTCTTCAGAAGTCTTTCTCACTGCTCTCCTTAACTCAAAAAGCCTCAGGATGCAGCAATCAGTAGTCATCTTCTGGATGAATTATAGAGGCCTTAATTGCCTCATTCTGAACAGCTGAAGTTTTCCTTAAACCTTTTTGGCTATTTCTGAAGCCGACACCTAATAGTAATTGGTGAATTGTCTAAACAAGGCAGAAATGTATCTCCCGTCTGTGACAACACCCACAGATTTACCTGACATCCTGTCACACTACCTTTTTACTTTGTTTATGCGAATAAGTAACAAGGGGTACTATATACCCCGTACTTATACACTCATGTACTGGGGGGGGGGGGCACAGACCCTCACATCCCTTTTGGGGGGCAGAAACTGGGAATGAGGCCCTTGTCCTCATCAGCATTCAGACAAGGTGCCTTGCAAAGGGGTAAAAGTTTTGCTGCCTCCCTTGCATGGTCCATTCCAATGCTGAGCACATTCGTTGCCACCCTTGTCACCCAGAATACATGCCTGCATAAGGGTCTTTTATGAATCCTAGCTGTTTTTTTTTTTTTTTGTTTTTTTTTGTAAAGAGACTGTACACATTGTTTAAACAACAAAATGTGTACTGTCCCTTTAAAAAAAAACTATTATAAGGGCCCCCAAAAATTCTAAAACCTTATCTAACTACCCAAGGCCAAAAAAAAAATGCAAGATTCGGCTCCCATTGACTTCAGTGGGTTTTATCACTATGTCTGGGTTTAGCAGAATTGTTCCTGGTTCATCAAACCTCCTGTGAATCAAACTATGCCCCATTGACTTACTATTGACTATCCTTGTGCTCTTCCTTGCTTCCTTTTTGGGTTGCAGCTTTCAGAGTTTAATTCCTCTTTATAATCTCTAGTGGCATCTCCCCAAGCTTCCCCTCATTTCACACGCCTTCCAGTTCAGTGGCAATAGTCTCTGTGTTGCTTAACTGGAGACGCTCCTAACTCTCTCTGTCACTGCCCACTATAAGCACAACGGGAAGTGAGAGGAAATATCTCCAAAATGAAAAGTATCCCTATTGGAAAATGTTCCCTCCCCCTATTTCTCTTCTTTAAATCCTAGATCTGTCTTTTTCAAAAAAGGTGCCCAGGTACCTTCAGGGGTGCCTTGGCAAAATGCCTAGAAATTGTCCAAAAATTGTATAAAAGCCAGCGGTTGATAAAGCCTACCTAATAGTTACATGAAGCCACAGGTTTTCATTTTGCACTATTACAACCTTCTAGCCGCCAGTGTCCTAACAACCAATTACATCATCAGTTGATAAGGAGGATGTCGAGCACCTGCACAACATCCTTGCCTGTCCCTCATTTTCCTCTCTCCATCAACACTGGGGTCGCATTGGCTGAGTGAGGGAGAAGAGAAACATTGGAATACTAATCAGTACCAGTGTGCAAAGGTGTGTTTCAGGGCTGTCTTAATAAGAGGGCACACCAGGGGACCCAGCATCATGAGGGGCCCCTGCACTTTCCCCAAAGCAGCTGGTCTTTGAGCCCACGCTGCCCCGAAACTGGGGGGGCCCATGATGGCACTGAGAGTGATCGATACACAGGGGAGGCAATCTGCCTTCTACCTACTTGATGTCTGTTTACCTGCACTGTCATCATTGTAGGGGCCCCAGAGCATAACTTTGCCCAGGGGCCCATGATACTATTAAGACGGCCCTGGTGTGTTTGCATTGGAAGAATAAATCTATTTGTTTTTGATACGGTGCCGCAAGATTGTGCGGAATTTTAAAGGGTGCCTTGATGGAAAAAAGGTCATGACAATGGTCACAATGCCAAAAAGACAGAGGCCGGGATTCAGATACATTTGCGTATCTTTGTGCGGGCGTAGCGTATCTACTTTACGCTACGCCACCGCAACTTAGAGAGGCAAGTGCAGTATTCACAAAGCACTTGCTCCGTAAGTTGCGGCGAGGTAGCGTAAATTGGCCAGCGTAAGCCCACCTAATTCAAAGTAGGAAGGAGGTGGGCGTCATCTATTTAAATTAAGCGTGCCCCCATGCTAATGAATGGCCGGTCGAAGTGGGCATGCGCGCGCATGCTCAGAATCACGTCGCATATACTCCCTAAGATACGTCGGCGCAATGCCTATGACGTGAACGTAACTCACGCGCAGCCCTATTCACGTAGTACTACGTAAACAGCGTACGCGACATAAAATTCGACGGCGTCGTTCCCTGGCCCATACCTTTGCATTAGCTGCACCTGCTACAGTATATGAGGGGTAACTTTACGCCGGACGTAAGCCTTACGCAAATCGCGTATATGAAGCAGCCGGGCGCATCTACGTTTGTGAATCGGCGTATCTTCCTCATTTGCATATTTATAATGGGAACGCCGAATGCGTCCAGCGTAACTATGCGCCCACGATACGCCGGCGTAGGCAAGTTACGTCAGACGGCTGAAACCATGTTTTTGGATGTATCTCGCTTTGTGAATCAGCGCAAAGATGCGACGGCACACATTTGAAGTTACGACGGCGTATCTGGAGATACGCCGACGTAAATCCTTTCTGAATCCTGGCCAGAGTCTTTCTTCTTCATAGGGACAACAAAAAATCTTTACAGGAGTATTAACTATTCACAATTGCACCAAAAAAAAGTTTGACTTTAGCCCTGCTTCTGTGGCACAAGAAACATCTAGCCATAATGTAGTGAATGACACTCCATGTTCTGATTCTCCATTATGCATGTGTACTGCGGCATGACCCAACATACATTTGTTGGTGACTCTTATCATGACCAGTGGTAACAACCCTCTTGATATGATGTTTTAAAGAATGATTGCAATAACGTCTATTATAACTGTGAGTCATTATTAAATGATATTAAATTATATTATTGAAGAATATGTTCCTAATGTTCTTATTTCACAGCTGGCATCCTTATCTGCAGTTGTTTATGTATTATATGTTGTAGATTAATTTAGACCTTCTTGAGTCAGCTGACGTAAGCAAGGCAGACAGAAGTAGATACTGGCCAAATAAAACTCATTCAGCATCAGAATCCAAAAGAGATCTTTGGACATGGATGATGGCAGTTAATTCCAAGCTGCAACAATTTTTGTGGTCAGCTTTGGGTAAAAAAGAAATCTGTCATCGAACAAAAAGCACGCTGACATTTAGCGGTTCTCTAATTAGATAAAGTAACCTGTTACTGTCAAATCTGTCAGTGTCTAGATTAATTTTAAAATGCAATGATAGCTGACTCCAGTGTCCCAGCACAGAACAGTGATGTGAGCTCCCAGCTCTGTGCAGCTTTCTGTTATGCAGCCAGAACCTGGAACGACGATGTGAAAACTGCTGATTATGTGCTGCATCATAAACAAATAACACAAGTGCAGTGGCGTACCTACCATACCTGGCACCTAGACCAATAATCCCAAAAAATTACTTGCAGGAATAAAACAGCATGCAAGTGTGCCCCACTGGATTATGGATTTGGCCAAATTGCGCTAATTAGGAGGGGCTTAGAGGTGTATGTATGGTCAAATAAAACCTGGGGCTATTGACTGTATACGCAAGACACAAATGCTACACTCCTTGTATCCACAAAATATGATTTCATCACTGTGCCACACATGAGAGTCTAAGGCCGCATACACACGATCAGTCCATCCGATGAGAACGGCCTGAAGGACCGTTTTCATCGGTTAACCGATGAAGCTGACTGATGGTCTGATGTGCCTACACACCATCAGTTAAATAACCGATCGTGTCAGAACGCGGTGACGTAAAACACAACGACATGCTGAAAAAAATGAAGTTCAATGCTTCCAAGCATGCGTCGACTTGATTCTGAGCAAGCATGGATTTTTAACCGATGGTCGTGCGTACTAACGATTGGTTTTGACCTATCGGTTAGGCGTCCATCACTTAAATTTTAAAGCAAGTTCTCTTTTTTTTGACCGAAGGACAACTGACCGATGGGGCACACACACAATCGGTTTGGACCGATGAAACGGACCTTCAGTCCGTTTTCATCGGTTTTGACCGATCGTGTGTACACGGCCTAACAGACACATACAACCCTGAGCACATTAATATTTAAAAACTGAAATTTCTGAAATTCCATTTCTACACATAGCCTACCTTAACCATTTGCCATCTTTAGGCTCTGTTAAAATGTTGTTAAAACAAGCTCATGGAATCACCTGCAGAATTGAGCTTAGTATTGTTTTTTCAGCCAGCTGTTCAGTAAAAGTGATCTGAGCTGTTTTACAACCACCTGATAGTTTTCAAGGGAGTGAGAAAGGATAGCGAAACACAAACACTCACCTATCTATGGTGTTTCCCAGCTTTCCTGATCCTCTGGGGAGCCAGGATTGCAGTACACTACTCAAACCATGACAGGGGAGATCAAGGGAGTAATAAACCCAAAAATGACAATCATTTAATTATTTTCAGTTTCACTTAATTCATTCTACAGATACTGAAGCAGCTATCCAAGCACAATCTGTACCAGGACTATATTATGTACTCCAGTGCATTGGTCAGGAGAATGTCACATAAAGTCCAGCGTGCTGGGTGCAGTGG
The DNA here is from genome assembly GCA_029574335.1 of Rana kukunoris. Classification (NCBI taxonomy): domain Eukaryota; kingdom Metazoa; phylum Chordata; class Amphibia; order Anura; family Ranidae; genus Rana; species Rana kukunoris. The sequence continues at coordinate 518,876,012 of CM056049.1, forward strand.
TCAGAAGTATCTAAAGGCACAGGTTGAAGGGGCCAGGAATGAGAAGGGTTACCATAGCAATGGGCAGAATCCTTATCATCCCTACAGACTATTGTAAAGGAGTCACCATAGTAGCAGGCAGTAGCCGTATCCTCAGCACAAAGGCCTGGCCTCCTCTAAAGGACTCACCATATCAACAGGCAGTGCCATATTTAGTGCTACCACTCACCAGATGCATTGACCGCAAACAACATATAAGGTCAAATAAGCAAAAAAAAATTGCACTTCAATTGTAAAAAGGTCACCACCACCAGGCAATCCAAATGCACACTCACCAGACTGTAGGACCTTACTGCATAAATTCACCTGAATTTAGCTGATAGCTTGTGATGTCAGTATGCAAAGCTCCTTCCAACACATTTTGTCCTACCAGATGTCTTCAGGGACTGGCAGTAATGACAAATTACAGACAGTGCCCTTCAGCAAGTATAAACTTTTGGCAATCTTCTCCAAGCTCAATGCCCAGCAACTGCTAAGGCCCAAGCTGCAATCCTAGGCTTAGTGAGGTTCAGCAGCAGCCCCAAAAGAACTGAAACCCTCCCTGGAGTGGAAAGAACACTCTGGCAAGGCTTCCCAAACATTTATTCGCTTTCCCAGCCACCTTCTGCACGCCTCCTTCCAGGGATTGGCTGGTACATAATTTATATTCACACTGGTCATTTAAATCTCCTTACACTATACTCTTTGAGAGGCAGGTGGGAGGATCCAAACCCTCAGCTCAGGAAACCCTGAACAGACAAAAACAATCAATCATTGCTCGATTCACTACAGTGAAGCCAAAAAGTAAATTTAACCTAGCAGCTTAACCAGAGGAGCGTGCTACACCATTTTGGATTTTCTGATGCTGATTTACAAATCAGAAGCTTTGCAGTAAGAATCATTAAAGTAGTTCTAAAGCCTCAAGGTTTTCTACCTTAAAGAGGTTGTAAAGGTAAATTTATTTTCACTAAATAGTTTCCTTTACCTTAGAGCAGTCCTCCTTCACTTACCTCATCCTTCCATTTTGATTTAAAATGTCCTTATTTCTTCCGAGAAATCCTCACATCCTGTTTTTCTGTCTGTAATTACACACATAAATGTGAGGCTTTCTCCCTAGTGTGGAGAAAGCCTCTTGAGGGGGGAGGGGGCGAGCAGGCAAGTCAGGACACTCTCTACTTTGCAGATAGAGAAAGGAGCTGTGTGTGAGTGGGCGTCCTGACACTCCTGTTGGCCCCCTCACCCCTCAGGAGGCTTTCTCCACACAAGGGAGAAAGCCTTGCATTACTGTGTGTAGTTACAGACAGAAGAGCAAATCTTTAATATATTGCAGCCTACCAGTCCTTAGATATGATGGGTGTGTTAGTTGTAATTGTTCAAGTGTAGCACCCTTAGGTAAATTTAGCTTTTGGCTCCTTTTGTAACCAGGGGAGCAGTAATTGATTGGTCTGGTCTGTTTAGGGTTTCACAGGCTGGGAGGTTTGATTGCTTTCCTCTGCCTCTAGAAGAAGTCTCTGGAGCTTAGGGAAGGAGAATTCAAATGACTGACCTGACTATTGAGCAGAGCCTAGTCAATTCCTGGGGGGTGTTCCCAGTTAGTGACTGGGATGCTGTTAAATAGCCTGGAGCCCTGATGAGATTGTATTTTTCCCTGATGAGCAGATGGATCTGTGAGCTGAAGTAAAGGGGGTGGCTGCTTGCCCCTGGAGCCTGTTTGGTCTTGATGCTGGACCGCACTACAAGAGGCTGTTCCAGGATTCTGTGAGTAGAGTCCCCTTTGTGAGCTGAACCTCAATTCATAATCCCCAGCGATGAACCTATAGACTGTTCCAGTCTACCTTTACCTGTTCTCAAACTTACTTGATGATCCCTTGCTGTGAGCCTAAAGGCTGTTTCAGTCTAACCTAACCTGTTCTCAAACCTATTTCATGGTCCCCAGCCGTGAGAATATAGATTGTTCCAGTCTACCTGTTACTAGTGCTGCCAGTAGCAAGAAGTGTCCAGTGCTAACTATATCTAATGTTTTGGAGTACCCTATAACCCATTGTCCTTCCCATGTTCCAAGTTCTACCAGCAATTAAGCTTTAAAAAAAATCCCCTAGTCTGTTTAATGCGCCCAAAATGAATGAACTGTTGCCATGTGACTGGCTGTCTCTGCATTAACTTAGGAAAGAACCTGTTAGGCCGCGTACACACGACCAAATAAATCCGATCAAATCGGTTTGACAGACCGTTTTGAACGGATTTGTCTGCTGGGGTATAATCCCCGCCGGCAGACAGTGTGGTGACGTGGCGGCGACGTTGCCGCCGCCACGTCACCGTCACCAGGAAGTAAAACACTTCCGCGCATGCGTCGAATCCATTTGACGCATGCGCGGGCAGATATGTCTGCTGGTTAGTGTACTAACCAGCAGACATGTCGGACAGACGGGTTCCTGCAGATAGATTTGATTGTGTGTACGTGGCCTTAGACTACAGAGGCTCCTATGGGGGTAGCGCTACACAGGGTAAGAACATTTTAGTAAGTACAGTAAATACCTGTTAATCCTGCAAGACATTTAGCATTCTTGCAACTTCCTTTGAGATGAACTTGAAGCAAAAACAATGTTATCTTTCTTACGTAAATGTTTAATGTCATCACCACTCTATGTTATGGAGATGAACAAAGGCAGACATGTTTGAAGTCCACCATGACTGGCAACCAAAGCTCCCTCAATGGAAACAGTGGAGGAGTAAGAGAAGCCACCCAGGGACAGGAAGTATGTTATTCACAGAAAGGCAGTACATAATTTCTTGTATGCTTCTGCTGCTATACTTGTACAGTGGAACCTCGGATTGCGAGCAACGCGGTTAACGAGCGTTTCGCAATGCAAGTGTAGCGCTTACCCCCGAAGGAGCCGCTGGTTAGATTTGGGATTGGCGTTTTTAAGTTACCTCTGTGATGGTGTCTAGGGGTGATGATGGTGATGAGAGCAGTAATAGAATGTCCAGACCGTTGGTTGACGTTTTCAATGCTTTATTTCTGGTCCAAAATGACCAACAGTCAACTCGAGGTAGATAGAGTAGATTGGTGAAAAAAGAATACCCTTGCAGATACAGGCTGTGGATAATAGAAGCTGTCCTGCCTCCAACGTATGTGTTTGTCTCGTCGCTACTGAGAACTGAGAAGGAACAGGTCTCTGCCACCTACTTGGCTCTAATATAATTTGGTTTAGTAAAGGGTCTCTGCCACAGGCCCAGTACTCAGGAACATGAACGTAGAGCGAATCCTCTCAGTCAGTAATTTTGGGGCCACCGACTGACAGTTTGCAGCAGACAACCTGTCAGTGTTCGGTACCCAGATCCCCGATGGTTCACCCAAGCCCTATTGGTTCACCTGCCTCCGGGCTAACCTCAGACCGACTCCCCACCGAACAGCACATCCAGCTTGGGATCTTTTTGGTGTGGAATCCCAGTAAGTCACAGTTGTCCCTTTGTAGCTTCAGTTGCTCTGAGCCAGATATACCCTCCCCCAGCATGCCCCATGAGGGAAACACTCCTCCAATTGGCTGCTGGGGAAAAGCGGTTTTGCCTGAACCCCATCTGGCGCCACCTGCTGCCCAGAGATGAGACCGCATCTCTGGAGCACAGAATGACCCACAGGGAAATTCAGAGGCTGACAGCAGCCCAAATTTACCACAAATCAACCTGGGTGAGAGCAGGTAAGTCTCTCACCCCACTAAATTTACAATAGCGTCCCATCTAAAAGTAAGGGGGCGCTACACAAGCACTGTATTTTAAAAATCATAACTCAGTTTATGAGTGTTGTCTCGCAAAACAAGCACGATTTAGGCCAAAGTGGTGTGCAGTACCGTGTTTGGCCTGAAGTGGGGGGGGCGCCGGAAGTACTTTGGATTACGAGCATTCTCCTGGAATGGATTATGCTTGTAATCCGAGGTTCCACTGTTCAAACATCTACAATTTAGAGTTTGAAGTATATCTAAAGAATTTTGAACAGCGGCAAAGCACCCTCGATTTTTTTGCTCTCTGTGTCCTCATTAAGGAGATTTTGTCTCTTTGGGAACACGAGAACAGGAGTAGAGGGAAAATATTCCAATATGGACACTTGTTCCAATGACAGTGCTCAAAGAGCGATTTCTCTTGCTTTGGAGAGAAGTTTTTTTTCACTTCCTGTTGAGTTTTGAAACAAGAAGTGAAATGAGTTCTCCTTAGAAATAAATAAGCAGCAAAAAACAAAACTGACAAGGATTTTAACCCTTTTTTTTTTACCAAACCCCAAAAAATCCTTCAAAAACCAAAAAAAAACTCTCACTTGCTTTTCTCGAGATACGCCGATGTAAGTGCTTTGTGAATCTGGGCCATAATTAATACAATATCTATAGAAAGTGACATAATATAATTATATTACAATATATAAAATCTACACTATTATAATATAGATTTATTAGTGTTTCATTCTGCTCTGCATTTTTCATATGGGAAATATGCTCAGAATCATATTTATTATAACAAACAGTGAGTTATACACAGGAGCCATGTTTATATCCTCCTCATGTATGTATCCTCAGACAACCCTTGCTGCTTAGAGATCTCTTTTATTATTGTTACAGTAAATATTTGTATGCTTGTCTGGACCCTTTTCTCTGATTCATTGTATAATAAAAGTATAACAAACTACTCATGTGAAAAAAAAGAAAAAAAAATTATGCAAAACAGAGGGATTTGATGGCTTTCTTCTTCAAACTCCAACACCATCAGAACGATGTCCAAGCCTTACGTCATGCTTAGTTGTCACAAACAATACACAACCCTTGAAGAGTATTCATGAAGAGATGTGAATTTAAAGATATACATGGAATTTAACATCATTACACAGTGCCATAAAAGCTAAATCCCAGGGCCTCAACAAAAAAATTCTGATGGGGGCCCCCCCATTTAACATTGTTTTGTGGCAGCTGGCAGTGTCAACTGTAACAATATGTGTCATTGATCTTAACATAAGGTATGCCTAAATCAAAGACATGCAGCAGGAGAGCAGCCAGCATGGTTAGCACCCTACTATGGACAAGGCTATTGTTAAACCACCGCTATTTATGATTGCTTCTATTCAGCATAAAAGAACACTCCTTAATAGGCTTCAAACATTTTTATAATAATAAGAGCTTTATTTTTATGGCTACAATCCGGGCCGATCTGCCCTATAGGCTCACTATGCAAGCCGCTTAGGGCCCCGCAAAGCTGCGAAGGGCCCCCCAAATTACTAGAGGCCCCGCCTGGTGAGAAGTCATTTTTGCCCCCTCACCCCCTGCTTCTCAATTTAATGTAAGATGTCATTTCCGACAGCAGAACCCCCCCTCCCCCCGCTTCTGTGACATGTGACATGTCACTGTCGTCTGCACCCCCGCTTCTCATTTTTAATGTGCCATGTCATTTTGCTTAGGGCCCCAGGGAGGTCAGGATTGGCACTGGTTACAATTAACACTTTTGCAGCCAGAGCTGCTATTTTTTTTAATTAATCCTTTTAGGCCTGAAGCTTGGTTAAACCCCTATGAAGACAGGGACCCTGTTTTGAAATATACTGTAAAAGATGGCCTTGTATAAAGTAAATAGATATTCAACATATCAAGCCTTAAAATTGCGCATGGCTGTAAAACAGTGACAAACTTTGATACCCAACATTTTTCATAGGCACTTAAAAGCTCCTACAGGTCATCAGTTTACAATTAAAGGGTTCCTAAACACTCGTTTTTTGCAAATTGGCACTGCGTCGTTTTAACTGACAATTGCGCGGTCGTGCGACGTGGCTCCCAAACAAAATTGGCGTCCTTTTTTCCCCACAAATAGAGCTTTCTTTTGGTGGTATTTGATCACCTCTGCGTTTTTTATTTTTTGCGCTATAAACAAAAACAGAGCAACAATTTTGAAAAAAATGCAATGTTTTATATTTTTTATTAGCAACCCTGAATTAAATAAACTCCACATACATTGTTGATGTGCATTGAATCTGCAGCCTATATTCACAACTACTGTTCCTTCATCCCTTTGCAAAACAGAGTATCCAACATTGGAGATGGACAGGGGTTTTAACAATCTCATATTCTTCCCTCATTCTTTCCAGTATTTTATTTTCCAATGATTTTTATTGTTTTGAGTTCGGTAATTTGACAATAAATTTTAACAAAACAAAGCATGTCCACTTCTTTGTAATTCACATGAAAAACAAAGGTCAACTCATTATTCGCTATTGGGTGCAAAAGGTATTCGAACATAAAATGAGATATGTTATAATATCCCAGACAGGTAATTCTTGCTGAAGAGAGCAAGATCTTGCCTTCCATATTGGAAGTTGTATGTTTCATGACAACAAAGGTAAACGTTTTCTAACGAACTCCATGAGATAGCGTAGAAGTAAAGAAATTGTGGAAAAAGTACAGAACAGAATAGAGGTGAATAAAGAGACAAGAGAGGAAAACAAGGAATGCACCCAAACCCAGCAGTCTGGCGGCCTACACACGACCGAGAAACTCGTCGGGCGAAACTCATCGCTCCGCCCGTCGAGTTCCTAGTTCGGCAGTCAAAAAGCTTGTCAAGCCAAATTTTCCCATTGAACAACGAGGAAATAGAGAACATGCTCTCTTTTTGGCTCGACGAACTTCCCGACGGGCTGCTCAGTGAAAAGTGTACACACGACCGGTTTTCTCGGCAGAATACGTCTCCCATCAAGGTTGTGTGTACGACGCCTGAGTTATTCACTGTTCCTCTGAGAGATACTGTATCCATGTCTCCCATTTTTTCTCAAATAAAAGTATTTTTTCATTCAAAATGGTTGTTCATTTTTCATTCACCATAACCCATGGCAATTTAGCTTTGATTAATTCAAACAAGATAGATGATGACTTTAAAGACCTGGCAAGTGGTACCCTAGTTACTAGTATCTTTTTAGTATTTTCAATTAATAAAAGCCATTTTTATAGTAGTCTAAATAACAAGTAACAGTGAAAATAATATTTTCTCTAATGTTGTTCGGAACTATAGGGTTCAAATAGAGCTGGGTTGACCATTACAAGAAATCCTTGTGCAGATTTTTCCATACCATATAGCTTGAATGCCCACAGGCAGGGCCATCTTAATAGCATCATGGGACCCTGGGCAAAGTAATGCTCTGGGGCCCCTACAATGTAGACAGTGCAGGTAAACAGACATCAAGTAGGTAGGAGGCAGACAAGCAGAGCTTCCCCTTTTGGGTGGAGCTTGGCATTAACTACATGAACAATCATTCTTTTTGTTTTCCTCCCTGGAGCAGGGAGAAGGGGAGGAGGGTAACCAAAGGAGGTTAGAACGAAAAGGAAAGGAAAAGCTTTGGGTGAACAGACAAGAGGGGAGGGGATGGTGGGGGGAAAGGGGGGGGACTCCTCTCCGCCATTACCTCTAGTGTCTGTAACAACTTTAATTAAACTGGAAGATATGAAATGTAAAATCTGTAACGCAAATCTTGAAATAAATAAAGAATATATAAAAAAAAAACAATCATTCTGTACAGCAAAGAAACAGTGGGAAAATACTACATACATAAAGTAACAAAGCTGTCCTGCGCATATAATATATCTGCTAGATTGATGTCTCCCTAGTATTCTGACCCCTCTACACCCCAGATATCCCCCCAGCACTCTGACTCCTCTACACCCCAGATATCCCCCCAGCACTTTGACCCCTCTACATCCCAAATATCCCCCCAGCACTCTGACCCTCTACACCCCAGTTATCCCCCTAGCACTCAGACCCCTCTATACCCTAGATATCCCCCCAGCACTCTGACTCCTCTACACCCCATATATACCCCCAGCACTCTGACTCCTCTACGCCCCATATATACCCCAGCACTCTGACACCTCTACACCCCAAATATCCCCCCCAGCACTCTGACCCCTCTACACCCCAGATATTCCCCAAGCACTCTTACCCCTCTACACCCCATATATCCCCCCAGCACTCTGACCACTCTACACCCCAGATATCCCCCCAGCACTCTGACCCCTCTACACCCCAGATATCCCGCCAGCACTCTGACCCCTTTACACCCTAGATATCCCCCCAGCACTCTGACCCCTCTACACCCCAGATATCCAACCAGCACTCTGATCCCTCTATACCACAGATATCCCCCCAGCACTCTGACCCCTCTACACCCCGGATATCCCCCAGGCACTATGATCCCTCTACACCCCAGATATCCCCCCAGCACTCTGACCCCTCTACACCCCAGATATCCCGCCAGCACTCTGACCCCTTTACACCCTAGATATCCACCCAGCACTCTGACCCCTCTACACCCCAGATATCCAACCAGCACTCTGATCCCTCTACACCCCATACAGTAGGTGACTGGGATATTGTGTCAATCTCGCTCCCTTTCTCGGCGAGATTGACCACCTACGAGCCCCATCGCGGGAGCCAGCGCCGAGCTGGCTTGCCGCGATGGAGAGCGAGCGCGTCATAGAAGCGACGGGGATCCGACGCGGATTCCCGCCAATTCTACACGTGGGCGGAGTTATGAATCCTGAAGGAGAAATCCCCGCCGGATTTTTAAAGAAAAATCCGGCATGGGTTCCCCCCTCAGGAGCATAACGGGCCCTTAGGTCGGTTACGGGTTGTAAGGAGACCCCCTACGCCGAAAAAACGGCGTGGGGGTCCCCCCACAATCCATAACAGACCCGTATCCAAAGCACGCCGGCCGGCCGGTCAGGAAGGGAGTGGGGGCGAGCGAGCGCCCCCCCCCTCCTGAGCCGTACCGGGCAGCATGCCCTCAACATGGGGGGGTCAGGTGCTCTGGGGTAGGGGGCGCACTGCGGCCCCCCACCCCAGAGCACCCTGTCCCCATGTTGATGAGGACAGGGCCCCTTCCCGACAACCCTGGCCGTTGGTTGTCGGGGTATGCGGGCGGGAGGCTTATCGGAATCTGGAAGCCCCCTTTAATAAGGGGGCCCCCAGATACCGGCCCCCCACCCTAAGTGAATGAGTATGGGGTACATTGTACCCCTACCCATTCACCTGCAAAACAAAAGTTTAAACACAAATAAACCACACAGTGTATTGAAATATTTTATTAGTTGGCCGCCGGGGGGGGGTGTGTATGATCGCTTTTAGAAAAGCGCCCCCCTCCGGCGGGCTTCTGTGGGGGGGTGGGTGCCGCCGTCTGGTTCTTTTCCGCCGCCGGGGGGGGCGCTTTGATAAAAGCGCCCACCACCCGGCGGGCTTCTTTCGACGTCTTCGGCGGCTGGGGGGTCTTCTCCCACTCTCCGGGGTCTTCTCCCGCTCTCCGGGGGTCTTCTCCGCTCTCCGGGGGTCTTCTCCGCTGTCCGGGGGTCTTCTTCTTCTTCAGGACTCGCCGCCGCTATCTTCGTGTGTTAGCTCAATTACTAGCGGCGGCGGTCCCCTCTTCTGCGACGTCGGCGTCTTCTTCTTCTTCTTCTCCTTCTTCTGCTGTCCAGATGTTGACGCGACGCTTCCTCCCGCTGTTATGCCCGGCGCGCGGCTCGCAGCGAAATATATAGGCCTGTCTTGTGACGTCGCAGTCCCATCATGCTCCGGTAGGTACCACGTGATACCTACCGGAGCATGATGGGACTGCGACGTCACAAGACAGGCCTATATATTTCGCTGCGAGCCGCGCGCCGGGCATAACAGCGGGAGGAAGCGTCGCGTCAACATCTGGACAGCAGAAGAAGGAGAAGAAGAAGAAGAAGACGCCGACGTCGCAGAAGAGGGGACCGCCGCCGCTAGTAATTGAGCTAACACACGAAGATAGCGGCGGCGAGTCCTGAAGAAGAAGAAGACCCCCGGACAGCGGAGAAGACCCCCGGAGAGCGGAGAAGACCCCCGGAGAGCGGGAGAAGACCCCGGAGAGTGGGAGAAGACCCCCCAGCCGCCGAAGACGTCGAAAGAAGCCCGCCGGGTGGTGGGCGCTTTTATCAAAGCGCCCCCCCCGGCGGCGGAAAAGAACCAGACGGCGGCACCCACCCCCCCACAGAAGCCCGCCGGAGGGGGGCGCTTTTCTAAAAGCGATCATACACACCCCCCCCCGGCGGCCAACTAATAAAATATTTCAATACACTGTGTGGTTTATTTGTGTTTAAACTTTTGTTTTGCAGGTGAATGGGTAGGGGTACAATGTACCCCATACTCATTCACTTAGGGTGGGGGGCCGGTATCTGGGGGCCCCCTTATTAAAGGGGGCTTCCAGATTCCGATAAGCCTCCCGCCCGCATACCCCGACAACCAACGGCCAGGGTTGTCGGGAAGGGGCCCTGTCCTCATCAACATGGGGACAGGGTGCTCTGGGGTGGGGGGCCGCAGTGCGCCCCCTACCCCAGAGCACCTGACCCCCCCATGTTGAGGGCATGCTGCCCGGTACGGCTCAGGAGGGGGGGGCGCTCGCTCGCCCCCACTCCCTTCCTGACCGGCCGGCCGGCGTGCTTTGGATACGGGTCTGTTATGGATTGTGGGGGGACCCCCACGCCGTTTTTTCGGCGTAGGGGGTCTCCTTACAACCCGTAACCGACCTAAGGGCCCGTTATGCTCCTGAGGGGGGAACCCATGCCGGATTTTTCTTTAAAAATCCGGCGGGGATTTCTCCTTCAGGATTCATAACTCCGCCCACGTGTAGAATTGGCGGGAATCCGCGTCGGATCCCCGTCGCTTCTATGACGCGCTCGCTGGAATGTACTTTTACTATTCCAGCGAGTGCGAGATGTCGGCAGCCTGTCGCCGAGATTCAGCGCGATGCTGGCGTGCTGAAAACACATTCTCGGCGGCAGGCACTGTATATCCACCCAGCACTCTGATCCCTCTATACCACAGATATCCCCCCAGCACTCTGACCCCTCTACACCCCAGATATCCCCCAGCACTCTGATCCCTCTACACCCCAGATATCCCCCCAGCACTCTGACCCCTCTACACCCCAGCTATCCACTAGCACTCTGACCCCTCTACTGCAAACAGTGCTGGACAGCTAGGCTCACCTTGACACTATCCACAATGCCACAGGTGGGCTCTCAGTGCTAATGACTCAGCAGCTCCCACTCTAGCTCCTACCCTGCAGCCTTTGAGTCCCGAGCATTTAAACAGCATGGGGTGGGGTCAGAGCATCACTGGTGCTCCGACCTAGCCACTCCCTGCTGGCTGTGAAATAATAGGTATCGTTCTGCACAACATGGTGCACCACTGCCAGCCTGCCTCCCTCAAGGACCAGCTGCTTTGAGGAAAGTGCACGGGCCATGCAGCTGGGGCCCCTGGGCAATGCCCAGGTGTGCCCTTTCATTAAGACAGCCCGGCCCACAGGTCAACACGGCATATAGATAAAGATAGGTTAGGAAGAAGTAAGGATTGGTACCAGAAAATATGGAGAGTAGTCAAGTGTCATCAAGGCTCTTGGTGAATTGAAGTATATACAGTATGTCACCTAATATTTATAGTTTGTGGAAGATTAAAATTGGTTTGTATTATTACAGTAGTATGAATTCCTTTATGGGAAAATTAATGCATGCCCAACTCTTTCTAAATCTAAAGAAAAAAATATTGGGATGTAGATTACCCTTTAAGGTAAATGAGAATGTGTTTTTATTTCCTGGTCCATTCACTTTTACGTACACTGATTTTTTAAATAAAGATTAGACCGCTCATATAATAACACAATGGGGTTGATTTACCAAAACTGACAAGTGCAAAATCTAGTGCAGCTGTGCATGGTAGCCAATCAGCTTCTAAATTCAGCTTGTTCAATTAAGCTTTGGCAATAAAATCTGAAAGCTGATTGGTTTCTATGCAGAGCTGTACCAGATTTTGCACGCTCCAGTTTTAGTAAATCAACCCTAATGTCTTTACCTAATTAGTTATTTACCTAATTAGTTATTTGTGTTTAGTTGCTGACAGCATGGTGAGAGACGTTCATATTTCTAGCTTGTATCCTGTTAATCTGAATGGGGACCTGATGATGTGTATAAATGCATTCAGTCCAAGATGCTAACCCTACCACAGGCCTTTCTTGATGAAGACGACATTTCAGTACCCAGTCACTGAGGTCAGCATTCTGTATTTTTCCTCACAGTATTTACCATCTCCTAGTTACAAGGCAGTCAAACATATTACTATTTCCCTAAGAAAATTTGGTTTGATGAATAGAATTGGAGCATGAATCAGGATTGGCAACACAAATATCGGGAGTTTAGAGGACCTTTATTGTCCTGGGTCATTTTAATATTACATATGTTGTTTAACCACTTAAGCCCCGGACATATGTTGTTTATCCTGGACTTTTTTTTAAATTAAAGCAGTTTACTTAATATACAAACACAATGTGATTAAAAAGGCACATTAATTCACTATAAATGTAATCTTGGTGTTATTTTCTCCAGCTTAATGTCACATGCCAAACAGATTAAAAGGCTGCTGGTTAACTAGTAGTATCAAATGTATTTGAGTGGGAGTGAGAAGGAATCCATCTCGCAGAATGTTTTCCACAGACAAGTCTTTTTTTAGACGAATTTCTCACTACGTCATAGCCAGATATCAATGTTTATTGCACAGCTTAGCTGGAAACCTTAAAGAAGAACTCGAGTAAGCACTATTTGCAGCTAAACAAATCACATAAAATAACTGCAGTTCAGTTAAAAAAGAATGAGCATGTTACCAGCTTATTGCGGCACCTTGCACTTATACACATATCCCTGCTTCTGCTCATCCCTCTGGGTGAATGGAGCTAATATTCATACAGCATACAGCATAATATATATGTTAAACGCTGCCTAAATTGACAGCAAATATAAGTAGTCAAGAATATTGGGCAGTCATCAGTATGCCATTGGACAAATATGTTATAGCACCAACATCCCTATTATTAGAACATATTGAAAGAACAGGATATGGGATTTAAAGGGTACTAGGGATAATAGTCAATACAACATAAATTATAAAAAATAGAAAATAGAAAATATTTTATTAATAACAGCAATTAAAAAACTGATAAATACTATTCATTGACTGGTACAGGCAAACATCTAATAGCCAACATTAAACAGTGGACAGTGTAACAATGGACGCTACTTTCAACTGTATACAATCCATCACTGTTACATGTTGGGTATTAGATGTATGCCTGTAACAGTCAATGAATAGTATTTATCAGTTTTTTAATTGCTGTTATTAATAAAACAGTTCTTTCATAATTTAACAAATATAAGTACCTGTAATAATACAGTATGCATAAGTGGACATCATGGTTTGTAGGGATGTACTTTTTTTTAGACATGTGCATTCGTTTTCGTTAGAATGCATTTTCGTCCAAAAATCTGTTTTTTTTTCGTTATCATTTTAACAAACGATAACGAAAGCGGAAGAAACGAAAACCGAAAGATCCGACATAAAAAATGCTTTATTTTCGTTTTCGTTGCAGTAAAAAATCGATATAGAGAGATTCGACATTATAGGGAAAAGATTCGACATTATAGAGAAAAGATTCGACATTATAGGGAAAAGATTTGACATTATAGAGAAAAGATTCGACACTATAGAATTAATAAATTCGACATTACAGAGAATAGATTTCGATTAATGAGAAAATAGATTCGACATTACTACTAGTCATACAACATTAGAATTCTTGTAGGCGGAATATTCGAACGGAAATGTACGATTCGACGTAAAGATTCGACGTTCCGTCTAATATTCTTTTGACCATTCGACAGAAACCAAGTATTATTGGATTTTCGGACGAAAGCTATTCCCCAACGAAAAACGAAATAAATCAAAACGATTTTCGTGAGTAACTAAATAAATTTATTTTCCAAACGAAAACGAAACAAAATATTCCAGTCTGCACATGTCTATTGTTTTTTACAATATTGTTGCTCACTGGTCTACTTGCAAACATTGTGTGTGGGCACACTCCCACTAGTTCTAAAAGAATTGAGCTCTGTCATTTCAAAGCCATTGTTTAGGAACTCTTTAATGACTACAATAGTATAACTGGTTTTAAAAGTCCAATGTGGTGCCTATATTTAAAGGAGTCCAAAGTCTTTACCAACTGACTATAGACCTGTTAGGCCGCGTACACCCGATCGGTCAAAACCGATAAAAACGGACTGAAGTTCAGTTTCATCGGCCCAAACCAATCGTGTGTAGGCCCCATCGGTCAGTTGTACTTCGGTCCAAAAACAGAGAACTTGCTTTAAAATTGAACCGATGGATGCCTGACCGATGGGTCAAAACCGATCGTTAGTATGCAAAGGCAACGGTCAAAAGGCCGCGCATGCTCAGAATCAAGTCGACGCATGCTTGGAAGCATTGAACTTCATTTTCGATCGTTTTTTTAACCGATGGTGTGTAGGCACATCAGACCGCCAGTCGGCTTCGCCGGTTAACCGATGAAAACGGTCCTTAGGACCGTTCTCGTCGGATGGACTGATCGTGTGTACAAGGCCTTAGTTTAACTTCAATAGTTGAGAAAGTACTTGAGAGTAGGGTTGTTCCAATATCGATACTAGTATCGGTATCGGGGCCAATACCGAGCATTTGTGAGAGTACTTGTACTCGCACAAATGCTCCCGACGCCTGACTTGATACTTGGTTGACAGCGAGCTGACTCAGTTGGCGGAGAGGGCAGGCGGCATCAGTAGGCGGATTGGGCCCCCTCACTGGGCGGAGCGGGCGAACGGATTCAGTAGGCGGGGAGGGGGGGGGCAGCGTCAGTAGGCGAATCAGGCAGAGTGGGCAAGCGGCTTCAGTGGGCGGAGCGATCGCTGTCAGCTTGGACACCCCGACGCCCATCTTGGCACACCCTGCACTTGGCCAGAGTAAGCCAGCAGTGGACATCTTGTTACACCCAGCCCATATAGTTCGGGCTGGGTGTAACAAGATGTCTGCTGATACTTACTGATGCCGAGTGCAGGGTGTACCAAGATGGGCGCTGCAGCATAGTATTTTCTCATGTCATTTATTGCTGTATTTCAGTGCCTGCCCATAAGTGCCAGCCAACTGTCAGTGCCATCAGTGCCCATAACTGCCACCTATCAGTGCCATCTAACAGTGCCAGCCACCTATCAGTGCTCATAACTGCCACCTATCACTGCCATCCACCTGTCAGTGCCATCAGTGCCCATAACTGATGCCTATCAGTGCCAGCCACCTATCAGTGCCCATAAGTGCCACCTATCAGTGCCATCAGTGCCACCTGTCAGTGCCGTCCATCAGTGCCAGCCACCTGTCAGTGCCAGTGCCCATTGGTGCCACCTATCAGTCCCCATGTGTCAGTGCCACCTATCAGTGCCCATCAGTCAAATAGTCACATGGCATTAAAAAAAAGTATCAGTAATCTGTATCAGCGAGTACATGAAAAAAAAGTATCGGTATTTGTACTCGGTCCTAAAAAAGTGGTATCGGGACAACCCTACTTGAGAGTTTAATAAAAGACAACATAGATGATTTTTTGCTACAAAAAAATATTGGAAGCAATAGCTAGCATGAATTCATGAAAGACAGAAGCTGTCAAACTAATCTGTTTTTTTTTTTATTAGGAGGTAAGCAAAACCTTATTAGCAAAAATAATTCTGGCTGGCCACAGGTCCATTAAAATCACCTTTATTTTTAATCAAGTCCATAAAAACATTAAAAAAAAACACAGTTCCCCACACACAACTATTGTAAGTCATAAGGTAAAGACTACAGGTTTGTAAAAATCAATAACGGCTTATAGACCATATTCAGGGAGTAGTGATTAATGATTCATACTCTGACTGGTCTAAGGTTATTAGTGGTGAACTCCAAGGTTCAGTGTTGGGACCCTTACTTTTTAATATCTTTATAAATTATATTGGGTCTGAGATCAAAAGTAAAATTTTGCAGATGACACTAAGCTATGCAGTGGAATTACGTCCTTGCGGCCGCGTACAAACGATCGAACATGTCCGCTGAGACTGGTCCGCAGACCAGTTTCAGCAGACATATCCGATCGTGTGTACGGCCTAGCGGACAGGTTTCCAGTGGACAACGGTTTTAAAACATGCTTTAAAACTTGTCCGCTGGTTAGTACGCCTAACCAGCGGACCGAAATCCCGCGCATGCGTCGAATGGATTTGACGCATGCGTGAAAGCATTTTACTTCCTGGTTTGGTGACGTGGCGGTGTCAACATCACCGCCACTTCACCGCGCTGTCTGTCCGCGGGGATTTTGGTTTGATCATGTGTACACACATCAGACCAAAATCTCCCAGGAGACATGTCCGATGAAAACGGTCCGTCAGAACGTTTTCATCGGATATGTCTCCTCGTGTGTACGCGGCCACAAGATGTCGCCAATTTACAAGCCGACCTCAATGCTCTGTCTAATTGGGCAACTATGTGGAAGATGAGGTTTAATGTTGATAAATGTAAAGTTATGCATTTGGGGGCTAAGAATATGCATGCATCGTGTATACTAGGGGGAGTACAACTGAGGGAATCAATGGTGGAGAAGGATCTGGGTGTTCTGGTAGATCATAAGCTTAAAGGGTCACTAAAGGAAAAAAAAAATTTTGCTAAAATGACTGTTTACAGGGTATAGAGACATAAAAGTTAACTGATTCCTTTTCAAAATGATTAAAAATAGATAAAAATCAATCATATAATGTGCCTGCAGGTTAGTTTCACTTTTGAACTGGTTTCATGTTTCTTTGAAGTAGAAATAGACACACAGAACAAAAACAAACAAATCCAGGGCAGTGTTTTGTTTTTAAAATGAATCTTAGACACACAGTAATGACAGCTTAGACCACCTTGAGAAAGCTCCCAGCACTGTGGTTATAAGGAAACAGACAAGCAGGAAGTGTGGAGAACAGAGCAGGATTACAGCAACTTTAAAGCAAAAACAAACAATAAGGACATGAAACCAGTACTGCAGTAAGGTAAAGGAAGCTATTTAGCTAAAAAAAAAAATCCTTTAGTGATCCTTTAATAATAGCATGCAATGCCAAGCTGCGGTTTCCAAAGTGAGCAAAATCCTTTCTTGTATTAAAAAGGTATGGACTGCAGGGAGACGGACATCTGCCCCTGTACAAATCATTAGTAAGAACTCATCTCACCTCCCGTGAAGCCTTTGTGTTCTCTCAATGTGGAGGTAGTGGAAGCTGTCCCCACCAGGAAAACATAGATGGTTGTTAGCAGCTATAACAGCTACTAGCAATAATCAGATTTAAAATCTGGCAGGCTGCTTGATTAACTTGGGTATATTCAGCCTGCCCATATACGTGGGTCATACTTTTTACTTCTCAGCCTCCTGATTAGACAGTGACAAAACAACACTATACTAAAGGTGTTTAGATTGACAGTACAGTGCAGTGTGTTGCAATAGAATACCAACTTTCTCACATTCATGGCTCTTGCTATTTTCTCATGTGGTCCTAGTGTAAAGGGAAATTTGGGAAACTAATATAAGAAGAGGTTTCAGGAACTTTTACTAGTAGAATTGAAAATGACATGCTCTTATTTTTTGCCAACTAAAAAGTAGCTTTTTAGATTTGCGTAGAGTCCATCTTCGGCTTACTTTGTAGGCAGTGATTTGAAACCACATTGCATAGTAAAAGAAAAATCCACATTAGTGGATCATGCAGCACTAGCAATGTATTATCACAGCTTCTAGTCTATACCAACATTAAAATTACAGAGCTCATTCTATATGGACTTGTTCTTTTTCATATCGCCTTGACAGTTTGCATAGAATACCACCATGTTTGTTGTGCAAGCAGTGGCAGAGGTCAGTCCTTTTTAAATTAAAATGCAAATATTTCTGCAAGGCCGGTACGTCTCTGCTGTGTGCTTTATCCAGGGCTTAGGTCTTTATGGCTGTACTGAATGCCTCACTCTCAAATAGAATAGTTCACGACACTGGTATTAGGTAAGACATATTGTAGTAGATGATAAGCTCTGTTAAACAAATGATTATTTGAAGAACAAAAATTCCATGCCACCAAGTTTACTATTGTTAAATATTTGTGACGTTTGGATTTTATTATTTATTTTTTGATGATTCACTAGAGAAGAGAAGATACTAGTATCTTTCTTTATAATTAGGGAGCCACAAGATCTCATTTACAACCCATTTAGGAGTTTGTAGCGCTTTTGTTTTGGCATGGTCAGTTTTGTAGAGTATACTTTGTGGTCACCAGAAACTATCATGTAGCTGTTAGCTGTGGTTGTTACATGATGTATAGGCGTGCATTGCAAAATCACACAGTGAATAAGTTACAATTAACCCATGATCTGGCATTCCTGAACACATGAATGTATAACCACTTTGTAGTCCTAACTAATATACAGTTAAAAGGACATCTACAACCAAGAACAAAAATATAATATACTGTAGCTTACCATTCCTTGTACTGTATGTTTATAAGGAGGTGTGAGGTAAAGTGGAGCTGCTAAACTAAAATAACGTGAAATATTAGATATAAAGCAGGCGAATTTTGAACAAATTTTCATTTCAAAATCAGAAAGTTTTTTTTTTTTTTTTTATGTTTAGATGATGCCACCATTTTTCTAAATTCGGCCGACCAAGCCTTCATGTTGCTACACAAAATAATTTTCTAGGCCGGAAATATACTTTTGTCTACGGGAATTTTCTTTCCTTGCACATGCGCATTTTTTTTCTATTACATTTCTCGCACGATTCTCTTATCATTGATTAGAAAATCGTTTGTTTTTCAAAAAATTTCCAACATGTCCAATTCCTCAAATTTGATTGCCGCACGAAAATCGGCTGTTGATGCAGCCCACTAACGGTGCGAAATTCATACGAAAGTTCTTTGATACGATTTATTTTGTAATTCAAACCGTGTATGGCCAGCTTAAGATATGTGATATCACTATAAGGCCGCGTACACACGATCGAATTTATCTGCTGAAAACGGTCTGACGGACCGTTTCAGCAGACAAATTTGATCGTGTATACGGGCGGACAGACAGGTTTTTCCAGCAGACAAATTTTAAAGCATGCTTTAAAATCTGTCTGCTGGGAACCCGTCCGTCCGACATGTCCGCTGGTTAGTACACTAACCAGCGGACATATCTGTCCGCACATGCGTCGAATGGATTCGACGCATGCGTGGAAGTATTTTACTTCCTGGTTCGGTGACGTGGCGGCGTCACCGTCACCGCCACGTCACCGCGCTGTCTGCCGGTGGGGATTTTGGTTTGATCGTGTGTACACGATCAAACCAATATATCCCAGGAGACAAATCCGATCAAAACGGTCTGTCAGACCGATTTAATCGGATTTATTTAGTCCTGTGTACGCGGCCTAAGTGTTGTAAAAAACACACTCGTGTGTGAATATAAAAAATCCAAGTAAAACTCTGCTATACAAAAAGCATCCAGTGATAACTGTTGAAAAATAAAGTGTTCAAGTGCTAATAATATAAAACAATGAAAAAAACAACCAAATTAAAGTCTGTTTCATTAAAATCCGTTGCACATCTCAGTTCATAACTTCACATAGATAATCATCTTCAAGAAAAGTGACTGGTGCTTGAATGAATATTGTGGTATATAAATCAATAAAAACAATGGCCCAGATTCACAGAGCGATTACGCCTGCGCAACAGGAGATGCGCGTGCGTAAGTCGAAATGTTACATTTCCCAGAATGAGATACGCAAAAAATCTACTTTTTTTTGTCCCGCGTAATTTCGTTAGACTGGCGCATCCGTCCGCGCAAAAGTGCGCTAGACAGACCATTGATTTGCTAGTCAAATATGCTAATGAGGGACTTACGGGGATCCACAAAAGAACGTTGGGGCAGCGCAGGCTACGCAGTGTGCGCAACAGCAAAATGTCCTGTCTAAAATTAGAGCATATAAAAGCTGGTCTAAAAAGAGAAAAAAAGGCTACTTGTTAGATAAAGCAAAACTGTTAGTGAGGAGCTCAGCAGTCACACGTGTTGCACAACAATCTGTATGCCAACATGCCAGGGGCATCGTCGCACATAGCTATACTACTGACTTTAGATGAACAAAGAAGGATGAGGGCACTGAGGAGGGCACTGAGGAGGGCACGGGAGATATTTTTTTTTTTTGCTTATCTAAACTTTACAATTTAATAAAATCTAATACAATATTCTTATCTGATACAAGCCCCTCACTCTTCACTTGATATATCACACACGCATAGACATCTTTGGCATGAGTGATTCTGAGGTGTCTCGCATCTTCAGATTCACCCCTCATGCCATCATGGAATTAACCACAACCCTGCAGGAGGACATCAGCAGCCCAACACATGACACCACCCATGACACCCATGACAGCTACATATACAATCAGAGCCCCATCCCCACAGATTTCAAACAGAACATGTATGGGGACAGCTGGCTGGTTGGTGAGTGACATGGGTGGCAGGCATGACTGCCCCCCCCCCCCCCATGATGCACACATCACAAGGGGCACATGCACTACTAACATCCTCCTGTCTTTTCCCTTCAAGGTGACTCTGCATATGCACTGGGACCCCATCTCATGACCCCATCTCATGACCCCATCTCATGCCAGCTCACATATGCATCTTTGCACGTTAAACACACACATGAATCATGGCACAATGAGAATGCATGCATGCACACCACTGTGGTCCCTAGCACACACACCCCACATCCTCATCACATTGGATTGGCACCAGTCCACCATGCAGGACTTGTGAGCTGCAACGCCATGCCACGGCTCCAATTATGTCACTGTTCATTCATACACCATTCACACAGACCTGGGGATCACTTCTCCACCACAAATGAGGGTGACACCCCTTTTCCCGCAGGAATATCACCCCCACATTCCAAAATCATACACAAACAGAACCAAAAAAATTAAATAAATGACGAGCAAAAATAAAAAATGCCCAGCAAAAATATATTTTAAACAAAATAACAACAAAGAAAACACATAAAAGACAAAAATCACTCTGCAAAATAGTGCCCAAATATCTCAAAGACACGTCACAAACAAACAAACAAACGCTAATAAACAAAAGCACCTTGCTGTATAGGAAGATCCCAAAGGGATGTGCTTTTGCAAAGGAAGTGCATTTGTGTCTGTCTATTTATGCTGTTTGCGTAGTTCACTAAGTTGCCCGGGTCCACTTCCAATTTCACTGATTGCGCCGCTCCCGAGTTGTGAGCATGCGCACAGCGCACCATAGGACCCCTATGGTTCAGTCAAAATTATAACAAAACATTCTGACCAACAAGACCAGCTCAGACAGGTACTTACCAAACATTGGCATATTCTGCGGGAGGATTCTATCCTAAGCAAATATGTTGGCGAACGCCCAACAATAGTTTTCAAACGTTCAACATCCTTGAGGGACTAACTTACTTGTAGTCATTATGTCCCGGCCAGACAAGACCCTCCATCTGGGAAGGGTATGTTTAAATGTGGGCATTGCGAATTCTGCCGTTATATCACCACAGGTAGTAAATTTATTCTACCTAATGGCGAATTATTACAACCCAAATTTAAAGCTGATTGCGGCACCATGGGTGTTGTTTACCTCATGACTTGTTCATGTGGGATCTACTACGTTGGGAAAACAATTCGCCCATTTCGACAACGAATTAGAGACCACATTTACTATTCGTCCAATGAAAAATTCTGACACCTGTCAGTCGACATTTGGACCTCTACCACCGTTTTAATACATCATCCGCCTCCTTCTTTGCTCTGCTGTTATTCAGCGGGACCCGAGAGGAGGCGACTGGGATAAAAAAATCCTGCAAAATGAGACCAAATGGATTGAAAGATTAAACGCTACCCAACCTCCAGGTATCAATGAGCTTCAGACATATAAATCTTTTTTATAATGCATTGTTACGTTGGTTATGCTTTAGTGGCACTATTGGTATATACTAATATATTAATTAACTGCTTTAGTTAAATAATCCAATTTTTTCTATAGCTCTGCTCCCCCTCTCCGCTGTGTCCCTATTAACAAATATCTAGTAATGCATTAACGTCTGTATTTTCAATCATGAAACGACTTTTGTGAACTGGGACACCCAGTCACAATATAGAACTATTTTGCTTATATTCAACCAACTGTATATTAGTGCACTTTGTTTATTTGTAGCACTAATGTTGTACTATCAACTGTCTCACTATTTTAACTGATGTTTAGGACCTGTTGCCTGAGTGCCCCTTGGGGACTGTTGTGGTATCCTGTGGGGATCCTTTGTTAGGACATGCACGGCCAGGTAACCGCATCACAACTTGTTTGTGCTGTGGAAACTTAGGATGTGATGGTGGCTTTGTCTGTGTGTTCTTGCGGCGTTGGTTTATACCATAGCCTCCTGCCACGGACCTCTACACGCCCCGCCGACTCTCATTGGTGGAGCGTGGTGCCTCCATCCCTCCTTCCTATGACGTTCCTTCCCCAGGCTCACGCCAATGCTGGATTATCTATCTATACGCCTGGGGTTACCATCGCAACGGGCCGTGTTTGCAAAACACGCCCCGCCCCACCCTATTGGTGGAGTGCTTCCATGCCTCCTCCCCTCAATGTTTAACTCCATACCCACCCCATTGGTGCAGCGTTGATTGACGCTGCCAAGTCTGCTGCTTAGGGATTGGTTAGTCATGACCTGGCCGGGTCACATGATGCGGAAGTCTCAACCGCACATGTGATCGGGATACACATTTATAAGGGGTGGATAAAACTAGCTATAGAGTCTGCCATTTCCAAGCAGGGAATTCAACTAAACGACCTGAGTGGTGAGTAAAAATGATGTTTGGAAACTGAATGTTACACTCTGCCTAGCTGCAGACCTCTATAGCATCTTTCTAAGTAGGTGGCTTTTTTTAAAGCATCATCTATTATACTATATCTCCCTGTTTAGATACACTTCTGAATACACCGCAGCCTTCTACATTGTTGGTCTACCTACCAATTGGAATTCAGGCTTCAACACTAGGGGTTCACCCCCTCTTTGTTATTGATTTAGCTGTTCAAGCATAATAACCAAAGCAGTTGTTCAGCCCTCTCCACCAACATTCTGCGGTATACATATTTGGGTATGTATTCTGAACAAAAAATATTTATTTTTCTTTTTTCTTTTTTTCATACCCATACCTGAATAACAGAAAACCTGTTGTTCAATACCATTATACATTTTCTTATTTTTTGTCATATTATATATATATATTTTTTCCTTACCAGAATAAGCCACACCGCTTTAGTTCTATTCGGATCATTTTTCAATCATCTGGAATCTCCCAAGTTCCAGACAATACTCATCTACACTGTCAAAAATCCTCTCTATGATACCCAACAGTGGGAACGGTAGGCAGCCATTCGATATAAGTACTCTACTATCACACTCAGTGTTCATCACACATAGATTATCCTGCTTTTATATATCTCTGCTGGGCATTCACTGTATCTAATTCCACCCCTAACATAGCTCACCTAAATATTATCATTCCACACTGGTTATAATGTGCGAACATACTATCCTAAATGTTCCCACAAAAAACTACTATACATAGGGGTATCCTTTCCTAACAACTCTTTTTCCTGGTGTATCCCTGCATGCCCCCTCTTATGGACCCCCATGGGTGCGCCCTCCCCTCTGTGACACCATGGCAACTTCGGTCTTCTATGCATCCTCTCTATAGCGCTTTGACGCACAAATGATATAATTTAATGTTACGCACGAATGTCTGTATATTTTATTTAAATGTATGTCTGTATATTAATGACGGTCCCTTCCTTTTTCTCTAGAAAAATCATAACTCCTGACGAAGCAACAAATGCGAAACATGTAGAGTTTATGTTTATGTATATCTATATCTACAGTAGCTATCAATCTATATTGATTTCTACACCGGATCATTCCTTTACAACGACCATTTATTTTCTTTGTTCACTATTTTTACTGTGTGATCAATCATATGTGTCTTTTTAAATGTATTTTTATAACTTTATATTGTAATTTTGAATGCAATGCCAGAATTCTTTTGGTATTGTATCAATAAAACATTTATATTACGTTTATGATTAGTGCCTATAAAGTCCACTTTCTTTTCTAAACCATAAATTTTTCCATGCGCACAGCGGAGCTGACCATGGTCGCCTTCAAGCGCGCATGCGCGAGCCGGCCGGCCCTTCATTTGCATGGGGTCACGGCTCATTTCAATGTAACACGCCCACGTCCTTCCCAATTTGTATTACTCCTCCTTACGCCTCTGAAAAAACGTTACGCATGCGCAATTTCCTGCGCAAAAGCTACGAGAATAGGGTGATTACGCGGCAAAATTGCGCAAGTCTAACGTAAAGGCGGTGCGCTACGCCGGTCCAATAATGCGCAGATGTACCTGAATCTGGGCCAATGACTCTTCACACGTGCTCCCCCCTCAGGTCCGCACTCACCAAATAGATGTACCCCTGCAGGGGTTAAAGGCCTCACAATGGAGTCAACTATCCATTCTATGTTCCCTCCTCATCATCAATGATCGTATTATGCAATCACATTTAAGTGGGTAAAGAAAGAGGACATCCCTTTGTAAATCTGTGTGGATAAGTTTGTTGAATAAAAGTTCATAAAAAGCACTTTCAATAGTGCTGGGAAAAAAGTATATAGCTGTATGTAAGTTTGTCTGGGACACCTTGCATTTCACAGACCAAAAACTCCAAACCGGAAGTGACTTAGTGAAGCTGTAAGCTCTGCCCTATGCGTTTCATCATGCAGACGTCATTCAGTCTTTGTATGTGTTGACTGCATTAATTTTATGTCTTGCCACACAGAGTTAATCCAGCTCTGAGCAATCTTCTTTTATTGTTCAGTGAAATAAAACGGACTTACAGAGAAAAACCTTAGTCCGTTCCGCCCCCTTGCTGTGAGTCACATGTTATTTACATATATCATGCACTAGCCTGGAGACAGGCATTATTTTTTAATTCCCACCCCCACTTCTTTTCTGATGTCATGTGGTTACTTTTCTGGATTTTGACTGGATGTTAGTGATCATAGCAGAATTTAGTGTAAGGAATACACAGGAGAAAATGCATGTTGACAAGGGGAGTGTAGAGGAGGGCGGGGAGTCTACTGACATCACAACTCCACCCATAGAGCTCCAGACAACAGACTCAACCACAGAATCTGCAGTTTTTCAGTTCTTATAACAGACAGAGGGGAGACATTTGACAGGTAAGGATACATGCAGGAGGCATGTATATCCTTATAGATCAGCACTATGGCAGTAGTTTAGAAAGGATGAGAGTGGGTTTACATCCACTTTAAATTGTATAGTACATCAGTACATAATGCCATAAATAAAAACTATGGGCCAGATTCAGAAAGAATCGCCTATCTTGAGACGGGCGTAGCATATCTCAGATACACTACGCCGCCGTAACTTAAAGCGGCAGGTACGGTATTCAGAAAGAACTTGCGCCCTAAGTTACGGCGGCGTAGCGTATCTGGTCCGGCGTAAGCTCGCTTAATTCAAAATAGGAAGGAGGTGGGCATGTAGTATTGAAATGAGCTGTGACCCCAAATAAATGACGCATCTAACAAATGGCGCATGTGCCATCCGTGGACGTATCCCAGTGCGCATGCGTGAAAATCACATCGCAAGTAGTCAATGCTTTCAACTTGAAGGTAACTTACGCCCAGCCCCATTCCCGAACGACTTACGCAAACGACGTACAATACGACGCTGTTCCGACGTCCATACTTAACATGGGTTGCGCCTCATAAAGCAGGGGTAACTTTTACGCAGGTCAAACGCCTACGTAAACGACGTATATCAATATGCCGGGCGCACGTATGTTCGTGAATCAGCGTATCTAGCTCATTTGCATATTTTTAATGGGAAAGTCTAATGCGTCCAGCGTAACTATGCGCCCACGATATGCCGGCGTAGGCAAGTTACGCGGGCAACTGAAGCCATGTTTTTAGGCGTAACTTGCTTTCTGAATCGGCGTAAAGATGCGACGGCGCACATTTGAATTTACGGCGGGGTATCAGGAGATACGCCGGCGTAGATTCTTTCTGAATCTGGCCCTATGCTGCTGCATAAATAGTGACGCTAACAAATTACACCTTAATATGCATAAAAATCTTATAATACCCTTCTTGTGATTAAGATGTATACACTGTAAACATCAAAGCCAACACATGCACATGCTGCAAACATCAACAGAGTTAGTCCAAAAAAATCCCACTGTAAACGTGCTGACAATGAAAGTACTTGTGCGCCTATAGACAAAAGGACACGTGCTCCACTCAAAAGAAAAGTGCCTCAGGTCTTCCCACGTGGGATAAAATGACACGTGAGCCACTTTTGATTATAGAATGTGTCCCTATGTCTATAGAAGCACAAGCACTCTCATTGGCAGCACCGTCCGCACATTTACAGTGGGACTTTATTGGATTGACTCTGTTGGTGTTTGCAGCATGTGCATATGTTGACTTTGATGTTTATACATCTTCATCACAAGAATGGCATAATACAATTTTTATGCATATCAAGGTTTAATTTATTACATTGTCACTATTGATGCAGCAGCGTAGTTTTCATTTATGGTATTATGTACAGTTTTATGTGCTTATTTAGCACATTATGTTAACTGCAGCAGATGGAACTCAAAATATTTATTTTATTTACTGCATTTTATAGTTTATTAATTGTAATTATACAATTAATAAACTATAAAATGCAGTAAATAAAATAAATATAAACACTAAATTGATCGCAATACACTATCATTTTTTCCACGGTGTGAAATAACACATTGTAATTTTTAGTACATCACCCTGCAGACAGGCAGGCAATACAGGGGAAGTCATTTCACACGACCATTACACACGACCGAGAAACTCGTCGGGCGAAACTCATCGTTCTGCCCGTCGAGTTCTTAGTTCGGCAGTCAAAAAGCTTGTTGAGCCAAATTTTCCCATTGCCCATCGAGGAAATAGAGAACCTGCTCTCTTTTTGGCTCGACGGGTTGCTCAGCGAAAAGTGTACACACGACCGGTTTTCTCGGCAGAATACGTCTTCCATCAAGGTTCTTGCTGGATTCTGCCGAGAAAATCGGTCGTGTGTACGCGGCCTCAGACCTAATTTGTCTAGTTACCAAATCACTAAAGACTAAGCTTGGGTAGGATAGCCTAATTAGTCCAAGAATGACTAGCTGACTAATAAACCTTTGCTAATATACAGTAGATACAGTTTCAGAAAACTCAAGGAACATATGCCTTAGCTTGTAACAGTAGAGTTTGGGTCACAGCAGCTGAATGTTTAGGTATTTACCTTGCAATCCAAGCCATGATGTGTACTGCACAAGACCTATCACATTCTTAGCGTTCCATTTCCAACAGATGTAATCTAAATAAATATGTAGAATTTAGCACATTAGACTTATATACGTATGTGTGCCTTTCACAGCTTCACCAAACATTCAGAGCAGGCTGCTTCTAATACTGGTTTCCTCCAGTCTTAAACTGTTGTTTGGAAAATGACAATGTTAAAAACTGACTAGAAGACGAGAAAAAAGCTAAAATATCATACTTTTATGTGTTAACCATCAATTTACTTCGCTGCAAGTTCCAGTACAAACACCATCTAGCAAGGCCCTCTGATTCCTACTGTATTGAATTGTATTGTAACTATACTGTCTGCCCTCGTGTTGTAAAGCGCTGCGAAAACTGTTGGTGCAATATACAGTGCCTTGCAAAAGTATTCACCCCCCCCCCCCTTGGCTTTTGAACTATTTTGTTACATTACAGCCTTTAGTTCTATTTTTATTTATTTTTCATCTGAATTATATGTGATGGATCAGAATACAATAGTCTAAGTTGGTGAAGTAAAATTAGACAAATATGAACATAAAACTATTTTTCATAAATAAAAAAATGATATTTGGCATGTGCGTATGTATTCACCCCCTTTGTTATGAAACCCATAAAAAATTATCTTCAGAAGTCACATAATTAGTGAAATGATGTTCACCTGTGTGCAACCCAAGTGTCACATCATCTGTCATTATATATACTCACTTTTTGAAAGGCCCCAGAGGCACCTAAGCAAGAGGCACCACTAACCAAACACTGACATGAAGACCAAAGAACTCTCCAAACAAGTAAGGGACAATGTTGTTGAGAAGTACAAGTCAGGGTTAGGTTATAAAAAAATATCCAAATCTTTGATGATCCCTCGGAGCACCATCAAATCTATCATAACCGAATAGAAAGAACATGGCACAACAGCAAACCTGCCACGAGACGGCCGCACACCAAAACTCACAGACTCGGCAAGGAGGGCATTAATCAGAGAGGCAGCACAGAGACCGAAGATGACCCTGGAGGATCTGCAGAGTTCCACAGCAGCGACTGGAGTATTTGTACATAGGACAACAAGCCGTACGCTCCATAGAGTTGGGCTTTATGGTAGAGTGGCCAGAAGAAAGCCATTACTTTAAGCAAAAAACAAAATGTCACATTTTTCGTTTGCGAAAAGGCATGTGGGAGACTCCCAAAATGTATGGAGGAAGGTGCTCTGGTCTGATGAGACTAAAATTGAACTTTTTAGCCATCAAAGAAAACACTATGTCTGGCGCAAACCCAACACATCACATCACCCAAAGAACATCATCCCCACAGTGAAACATGGTGGTGGCAGCATCATGCTGTGGGTATGTTTTTCAGCAGTCGGGACTGGGAAACTGGTCAGAGTTGAGGTAAATATGGATGGTGCTAAATACAGGGATATTCTTGAGCAAAACCTTCCAGCAGGACAATGACCCCAAACACACTGCTTAAGCAACACTTGAATGGTTTAAGGGGAAACATGTAAATGTGTTGGAATGGCCTAGTAAAAGCCCAGACCTCAATCCAATAGAAAAAGTATTGACTTTAGGGGGCTGAATTGGTTATGCACATTGATTTTTTCAGTTTTTTTGTCCTATTTGTTGTTTGCTTCACAATAAAAAAATCTTTAAAGTTGTGGGCACGTTCTGTAAATTAAATGATGCAAATCCTCAGACAATCCATGTTAATTCCAGGTTGTGAGGCAACAAAACACGAAAAATGCCAGGGGAGGTGAATACTTTTGCATAGTACTGTGAATCCTGTATTAAAATAATAATCTATGTACATTATACTTAAAATAATATAATGTTTTATTAGTGTAGCACTGCCGCCAAAGGAGCTGCTGGTTTAGATTTGGGCCTGCCGTTACCTTACTGTTCTATACATTGTTGCAGGGGTTGTCCTCGAAGAGTTGTCCATAAGAATGTACGCAACAACACAAAGTCTCTTTCAAGGGTTTTATTAACAAAGTTCTCCAACAGAGGGGTAGAGGGATAGGGAAATACTCAGGCACTTTTGCTTTGCAGATCAGGGGTATCACTTGGATCCAGAGGATTAACTCAGCTTCACACTGGATTGTAGCAACCGCCAGATAGGCCTACTCTCTCTGGCCTAGAAGCTGATGCGAAGCCACAAGATCATGTAACCGACTGCACACTCGATATATTTCCAACAAAAGTTACACGACTCACGGTGCCAAGAATCGTTCAGCCGGACCGGAAGCACAGTGAGGTAAATCTGCCAGGGTTCGTCCATCAATTGAATCCCACTGGTTCAGCTTCCTTCCTTAGATAAGGTAGCGAAGGACCATCCCTGGATTAGTAGGCCCCCAGAAACTCCTGGGCTTTCTCTTAGTTGCTAGGTCTCGGGCCAGCAGGCCCCTAGGCTATAAAACAGCTCAACATCCCTGAGGCCAGGAGGGCCCTTAGGTCGGGATCGGAAGACGAACCCCACTAAACGGCGTCTGTCTCTTTAGTAACCCTCCCCAGAATGCACAGCGGGTTGGCCACACCCCCTGAGCCTCTTCTGAGAGAGAGATACCCAATATGTCCAGCCTGTTGCCTTTCCAACTGTAACCTGTGGCGACAGCGACACCCACCGTCAGGGAGAAACTTGTGCAATCCAGCTGAACTGAACAGAACCAACAATTTAGAATAATCATCCTGAGCCAAAACTACTGCTCAGGCAACTATAATTTAACACATAGCGCCCACTTAATGGGAGCAGAGCGCTACATTAGGTTACCTTTACAGTCCATTTGATTAAACCCAACTAAAGACAGAAATTATTAATTTGGGACTCAAGGGCGATATACTCTATTCATGCAGTTAAAACAACCACATTGGTAAACTGTATTCGTTTTCTGTGCAGCCAGTCCTTGGTCTAGTTTCCAGCAGTGTCCTCCATCGAATGTGACTACTACTATTTTAGCTACTTACCCTAAAAGAGAATGCAACCAGTGGGGCACAGAATATTTTCTTTATGAGATCACAATTGTCAGGCTCAGAGCTTTAGTCTTTGAAACCAACTGAATAAAGTTATATCTACCAGTATTGGCAACCGACCAGCTTCAAATTTACTGACACGACACCAAAGATTTACTGACACAGCCAAGTTTTTACTGGCATTTCCAAAAGTTACAAAATACCAGTTTTAAGTGCAAATTTCAGTGTTTAGGCTACAAACAAGTACAGTATGTAATTGATATAATGGAGAATACTGTGCTAATTATCAACAAACCAAGGTATAGCTGCCAGCACTACAATCGACAAACAATTGTGAACAAATAAGTGTATATACAAGTGCAGCACTAGAAATTGAATAACAATAATAAACTGACTAATAAAATCAAATAT
Source organism: Rana kukunoris (assembly GCA_029574335.1). Classification (NCBI taxonomy): domain Eukaryota; kingdom Metazoa; phylum Chordata; class Amphibia; order Anura; family Ranidae; genus Rana; species Rana kukunoris. The sequence continues at coordinate 518,906,761 of CM056049.1, forward strand.
GAATCAGCAAAGTGCAAAAACAATATAAATGATATGTGTTAAAAAATGTAGAATCTAAACAGTGCAACATAATAACATGTCAGGTGATAATCAAAGCATAAATATGTAAAGAAAGTCCAAAGTGACAAATTCCAGCGCAGAAAGGATGATTAGAGATGGCATTAGTGACAGTTCACAACCCTCATTTGTAAGTATCCACCACCGAAACCGAGTATTGCGCTTACCGTAATGCTATGACAGCAAAGCATGTAAACTCCAAGCAATGCATATGGAAGCAGTTGAAAGGATGCCGCATCACTGGCTCATGATCGTACCAGATTGCCACTCATTCGGATGTACAGTATTGAAGTTCTTTGTCTCCCTTTTAACGGGGTGCTGTGCCACTACCATGTGCCGTCACCGCAGCCGCTACCAAGACAGAAATCCAGGTAAACCAAAGGTAATCCACCCATTGGTTGATGGATGGGGCAGCTGTTTCCTGATGTTTGGAAATTGTTTGAGATTTGGAGGCGCCAGGACCTTTATCATTGCCTTCTGCTTGTTGTCTACCAGTGACTTCCACAGAGGTCTGATGAAGGAGCCGCGCATGCTTGAAACTCGTTACTGCCCACCCCCTCTTACTGACGCCATCGGCCTTGTGCGTTCCAGCGTGGAACCCGGACCACAGGCTGCCTTTTTGCCTCCTCCATCTCGCATGCATGGAAGTATTCTGACAGCTGCTGTACGGGGTGACCTAGCTCTCCATTCGCAGACAGAGGACTGATCCATTTACCAGAGGAGGACTCCATGTTATATGGTTTTAACGATCTACAATCCTGTAAGTGCTATTAACCCCTTGTGTGCTTGATTAAATCTTTTAATATTGCACTTAGAGACCCCTTTGCTTTCTGCAATACTCGGTTTCAGTGGTGGATACTTACAAATGAGGGTGGTTGTGGACTGTCGCTAATGCCATCTCTAATCATCCTTTCTGCACTGGAATGTGTCACTTTGGACTTTCTTAACATATTTATGCTTTGATTATCACGTTACTATGTTTCACAGTATGGATTCTACTTTTTTATTTTATTTATTAAAACTAGGGCTGTTACTGATTAAAATGCTTGTGTTCAATTAATCGTTTCTTTTTAATCGATTAATCAACTAATTTTGATTAATTATAACGCACATACATTTTTCAAATCACCACTATATATACTCCCCACTGTAATATCCACAGACATCTCTCCCACTGTAATATCCACAATCACCCCCACTGTAATATCCCCAATCACCCCCACTGTAATATCCACAGACATCTCCCCCACTGTAATATCCACAGCCATCTCCCCACTGTAATATCCACAGACATCTCCCCCCACTGTAATATCCACAGACATCTCCCCCACTGTAATATCCACAGACAACTCCCCCACTGTAATATCCACAGACATCTCTCCACTGTAATCCACAGACATCTCCCCACTGTAATATGGTCCACATCTCCCCCACTGTATAGGAAGATTAGTGCTTGCTTAGTCTTACCAGAGAAGCCGGCCAAACACGTTGAGGCCAGGTGATGACATCAGGGTGCCACTCTAGGCTCACATAGGCCTCAAACGGGTGGACCAAGATGGCCGCCGCTTCGGGAACTATGTCGAAGCCGCGACCTTTCCTATGGCCGAGGCAGCAGTGGAGCTCCGCGGATCACGTGGTGTGCCGATCCGCATATGGTGACACGTTTGGATCACGGATCATGTATGATCCATTGTACCACTAGTACCGATCAAAATAATTTTGATCGATCAAAAAAATTAATGATTAATTGAGGAATTAATCTTTAACCGCTTGCCGACCAGCTGCCGCAGTTTTACGGCTCTGCAGGTCGGCTCTGCTGGGCGAGATCACGTATATATACGTCATCTCGCCGAGCAGCCAATAGGGGTGTGCACACGCCGAATCAGACTGATGCCAGCGCGCGTGCCCGGCGGGCGCGATCACCACCGGGCACCCGCGATCGTTCGTTACAGAGCGAGAACCAGGAGCTGTGTGTGTAAACACACAGCTTCCGGTACTGTCAGTGGGAGAAATGCCTGATTGTCTGTTCATACAATGTATGAACAGCAATCAGTCATTTCCCCAAGTCAGTCCACCCCCCCCCCCCTTCAGTTAGTACATACCCAGGGAAAAAACTTAACCCCTTCCTTGCCCCCTAGTGTTAACCCCTTCCCTGCCAGTGGCATTTTTATAGTAATCAATGCATTTTTATAGCACTGATTGCTATAAAAATGCCAATGGTCCCAAAAATGTGTCTAAAGTGCCCGAAGTGTCCGCCATAATGCCGCCATTACTAGTAAAAAAGATATATTAATAAAAATGCCATAAAACTATCCCCTATTTTGTAAATGCTATAACTTTTGCGCAAACCAAGCAATAAACGCTTATTGCGATTTTTTTTTTACGAAAAATATGTAGAAGAATACCTATCAGCCTAAACTGAGGGAAAAAATCGTTTTTTTATATATTTTTGGAGGATATTTATTACAGCAAAATGTAAAAAATATTTTTTTTTTTTCAAAATTGTCGCTTTATTTTTGTTTATAGCGCAAAAACTAAAAACCGCAGAGGTGATCAAATACCACCAAAAGAAAGCTCTATTTGTGAAAAAAAGGACACCAATTTTGTTTGGGAACCACGTCGCAGGACCGCGCAATTGTCAGTTAAAACGACGCAGTGCCAAATCGCAAAAAGTGGCCAATATGGTCCAGGGCTGAAGTGGTTAATTTCCACAGCCCTAATTAAAACATGTCATTTATATTGTTTTCGCACTTTGCTGACTCATATTTGATTTTATTCGTCAGTTTATTATTGTTTTTTGATTTCTAACGCTACACTTGTATATACACAATATACAATTAGCAATATTATATTAAGGCAAAAAACATATTTTATTTCCGATATAGTAAGTAGCTCAGGGACAGGAAGGCAATAAATTAGAATAGGCAGGCACATGCACATGAAATTGACAGCAGTGTGCAGCAGCACAGATGATGATATCTCGCCAACATGACACGTCCCCTCCTGAGTCACAATGACAGTCTCTCTCCATGTCAGGTGGTCCCATCAATCCACTCCAGTCCAAACAGCACTAACAGTTCCATTTCCGGCTTGCCTTGCTCCCATCCTGCAGATCCGCACACAAAGCTCCGGCAGCTCAGCTCCCTTGCACCATGACATCACAGGACACGCTCAGGCACGGCCTCCCCTAGACCCGCCCCCCGCCAGCCAAAACCCGAACACACTTTAGCAGGCACTCGAATGGTCTCAACCAGCTCTGGACCGGACCTCTGCATGTACAGTTCCAAGCCGAGTATCTCAGTCATATTTTTTAATGGCAACCGTTTTTTGTCACTGGAATTTACTGGCAGGAGAAAAGTGCCTATTTTATACTGGCTGCCAGTAAATATAATGATGCTTGGCAACACTGATATCTACTCTTCACCTCCATTCAGCAGATTTTGAAGGCACTACCATTGTCAACCTGCTGCTAGTGGACATTTAGAATTTGTTCCTAATATATACTTCAGCAATTTGTATTGTATATTTTTGGAAAAAAACATTTTTTAATTATTTCAAATATTGGTAAAGTAGGGTAAAGTTGTTTGTGTGTTTTAGCTGACAGTTGTCTTGAGTTCAGGTAAAACCGAAACATTTATTTAAAAATGAATTTAAAGTGTATGTTAACGCTAACAATGAACTTCTTTTACTTGTTCTCTTTGTCTGATAAATATATAATTGGAATTATTTTATTATAGATTAAGACTGGGTTCACACTGTCTTCGCATGCGGCTCACAGCAGGGGTCTGGTGCGTCCCCGTTCACCATTTCAAGTCCGATTTCACCCCAAATTTTTAGCTAAATTCTGACCTGAAACGGACCAAAAGACGCACAGGGCTCCTGTGCAAATTCGCACTGGAGCCGCAGCGGAGATATGTGAACCGGCTCCATAGAGCTGGTCAAAATCTCCTGCTATTGTGAATTGGATGCGATGAACCCACATTCAATTTGTAATAGTGTGAACCTAGCTATAAAAATGCAACAAGTAGAGGAAAAAACGGTTGGTCCTGCCAGAAATCTAGTAAGCTAATATTTTTTTGTTCACTTGCCTCTGCTGACTGTTATACCTTAGCATTGTGCTATGTCTGTGGAATACAAAATACCACCCACCATGTTATGTAAAGAGGAGAGTGGAAGGTGTCCCATTGACCTAACCTTTCTGCCCTAAGGTGCAATGTTGTTCTGTTATAGATACTGCGAGGGAAAATTTCTACATTTTCTACATTTTCACCCGTAGACCAGGAAGTGTGTTACTAGCAGAATCATAAGGTCAATAAAGCCTTAAAAATAACACTTAGGCCGCGTACACACGATCAGTCCACCTGACGAGAACGGTCCGAAGGACCGTTTTCATCGGTTAACCGACGAAGCCGACTGGCGGTCTGATGTGCCTACACACCATCGGTTAAAAAAACATTTGTGTCAGAACGCGGTGACGTAAAACACACAACGTGCTGAAAATAACGAAGTTCAATGCTTCCAAGCATGCATCGACTTGATTCTGAGCATGCGCGGTCTTTTGACCGATGCCTTTGCATACTAACGATCGGTTTTGACTCATCGGTCAGGCGTCCATCGGTTCAATTTTAAAGCAAGTTCTCTGTTTTTGGACCGAAGGACAACTGACCGATGGGGCCTACACACGATCGGTTTGGACCGATGAAACTGAACTTCAGTCCGTTTTTATCGGTTTTGACCGATCGCGTGTACACGGCCTAATGCAGCCACCATAACTAAGGACTGATAAGCTGCAATCAATTATATATCTGTTTTTGAATTTAGAAATGCTTGAATTATATTTTTATTGTTTATAAAAAATATATATATATTTATTTAATATCTGTCCACATTTCACTTTTAATAACCATCATAAAATGTTGTTGTGTTTTACCTACAATAAAATTTTGTAAGGCAACATATTCAAAATAACAAGGCTGGAACGTTTATGACGAGTTAAATTATTTTATATACAAAGTGTTGAAGACATGTAAAGCAGGAAAATATATTGCTATTTCAATGACTGATGTCTGATGACAGCTGCTACCATTATTTCACCAACTACCAATAATGTTAAATCAGGATCACATATAGAACAAAATAGTCCAAAATGATAAACAGCGCTTTAGCTGTTGGTTTAAATGTCCAACATCATCATAAGCATTCAAATAGTGACAGATTTTCTTGCCAGTGTAGTGAAAACAGATAGTGGTTGATCCTACACCTCTTCCCAGGAAAGATTACACCACAAGTGGGGCACACTCCCCTTCGGGGTACTCACTCACCAGATGATTAGCAAATGGAGGCAATAAAAGGTATCTTTCCACCAGATAATCCGTCTCTATAGCTGGGACCCGTCAGGACAATGTTCCTCATAAAACACCTCCTCTGCTGCCTCTTCCAACAATGTCTTCTCTCTACTGCCTCCCGACTGCGAGGAGTCGGGAGGCAGTAGAGAGAAGACATTGTTGGAAGAGGCAGCAGAGGAGGTGTTTTATGAGGAACATTGTCCTGACGGGTCCCAGCTATAGAGACGGATTATCTGGTGGAAAGATACCTTTTATTGCCTCCATTTGCTAATCATCTGGTGAGTGAGTACCCCGAAGGGGAGTGTGCCCCACTTGTGGTGTAATCTTTCCTGGGAAGAGGTGTAGGATCAACCACTATCTGTTTTCACTACACTGGCAAGAAAATCCGTCACTATTTGAATGCTTATGATGATGTTGGACATTTAAACCAACAGCTAAAGCGCTGTTTATCATTTTGGACTATTTTGTTCTATATGTGATCCTGATTTATTTGTGCATCTTCGGTTTTTTGACTGTTAGATTTTAAATAGCTGCTATAATTTTTACTACTATATATTTCTGCAATATGAAATTATAGTTTTGATTACATATTTTCTTTCTAAAATTCTGTCACTTGTCAACTTGTTTATAAGTGATTCCACTATGAAATATTTTGCATTAAGGCGCTGAGATGTGTCACTAGGCCTGGTGTTACACTACCCCTTCTACCAATAATGTTAGACCACATTTAAACATGTTTTTGTTTGTCACAGTAATTTTGTTTATGGTGCCCATCATACCATTGTATTGAGATCGGGGGCTGTTAGCTGCATAACTACAACAAAATACATCATTGTAAGGGTGATGTAAAAGATTTAGGAATTATTTACTACAGGTTTTATACTAGACTAGATGTTGTTGTTGTTGATGATAATAGTTATTCAAGTTAAATGGAAATATATATATTTTTTTTATGTCAAAGCTGTCCTCACAAAAAAACATGAAAAATGATGTACCACATTACCCACTGCTACTGCTGTGATGTATGACATTCTATATTAGCCTTCGCGGGGGGAGGGTGGGGGGGGGTTGTAATTATTAAAGCGGAGTTCCACTGACATGTTATATATATATATTTTTTAAACCTTTGATAAGTTCAAAACATTAACATATAACACTCACATCTTTTTAAAATTTCCTTCCTCTGTGACTGGTTTAAAATAAAAAATAACTTATATCCTTGCTTCCTGGCCGTTCCCATATTGCTTGTGGGCATGTGAAGCCCACAAGCTTAATGTTACGGGATACGGTGCAGCTGAGTGACCAGCATGTACCGCCCTTTCTCGCGCATGGGCAGTATGACCTTATCGAATCGCTGTAAACTTCTCATGTTGGCATCACAATGGGCGGCAGGGTCAGAAGATCCCGCCCCACTGTGATGGCAACGAAGTCACTGACTCCTGGGAAATGATGACACACATCTCCCAGGAGCACTAGCGAGCATGGGAGCCGAGGGAAATTACGTCAGGTGCCAGGGAGAGGAAGAGGCAGATTACAAGGCCCCCCTTAGCAACAACCTGGAAAGAGTAAGTAAGTAAAACTTTTTTTTTTTTAAATGTTTTTGCTTATGTTTATTGCTGATGAATACTGCAAAGTACATTTTATGGGTGGAACTCTGCTTTAAACTTTGCAAAATCCCTGACTAATTGGCTACTACAGACTACCAATGGGGCAATGCTAAATACGTATGAAACAATCAATATCCAGTAAGAGACTGGAGTATGTATTTGTTCATTAATGGGAAAGATTCAGTTGTAGGATTCATGTGGAGGAGCACCTTCCACTATACCAACAAGGGAATTCTTGGAATACTTAATGGCTAATGTCCCTTAGCATGTCTATAGGTCTTTCTTTGGATGCATCTGACCTCTATATTCCATTGTAGGTTGCAAAGGCAGGGGTTACTCCTCCGAAGATGGAAAATTCTGTATAATTGTCCCCTTTTAGATTTTTTAGATTTTTTTTAGCATTTTTGTTTTTGAACATACATGGCGAACCTTCTATTATTTTTAGAGATTGAGATATATGTACTGTATAATGATGTGATGTGAAAAGTTTTGAGAGTTATGGTATTTTCAACAGTATATGACATAAATAGTACATTGTAGGAAGTAAGGCACCTATTATTTTGAGGCCATTTTAAGCTACCATGGTATATATGTTTTCATTAAAGTCTAGTAAGAATAAACCAGTTTGTTACACTCCAGTATTTTATTGGATATTGATTTTTAGATATTTATCATTTTGTTTGATTTAGAGTCGTTTTATTGATTTTTTTTTATTTTTTTTTATTTTAAAATTGTTGTTTAAAATTCCATATACACAATCTTTATGTAGTATGGGTTAACTGAAGAGATATCACGGCAGGTGATGCCTGCTTTGGAACTCCATTTGTCTGGTTGAAACATAAGACTAAGTTGCTTGATATAAAGTCACTGTGAGCCGCCGTACACACGGCCGAGGTTCTCGCTGAAAACCAGCGAGAACCTCGCTGGAATGTGCATTCCAGCGAGGACCTCGGCCGTGTGTACGGTCTCGGCGAGCTTCCCGTCGGGAAGCCCGTCGAGCCGAAATAGAGAGCACGCTCTCTATTTCGTCGACGGCCCGCCTGGAAGAATGGCTGGTTGCCATTCCCGACGGGCGGGTCGCCGATTTCGACGGCCGGCAGGGAACCTCGACGGGCGGAACGATGTGTTCTGCCCGTCGAGATTCCCTGCCGTGTGTACGCCGCCTAATTCATTTGCCTTCGTACATTTCAACTTACCCCACACGGTCCAGGTGGTGGACAGAACCAAGCCCCAGTAAAAGCTGCTCCAGTCTGATTTCATAATTGACTTATACCAGAGAAGAGCCAAGAGGTTGAAATGGTTTTGGGCAATATAATGTAATATGGGGAAACCAATGGGAATGCAGTGTACTTCTGTTTAGAGCACCAAAGCACACAAAACAGTTGAAAGGAGCTACATAGTCTTAAATGTATTGAAGGAAACAATTGAGTACTGTCCGAGATATTTTTTTTATTTGCATTAACATACAATTTTTCAGGACAAGACTTTGGGGTATGTCCCCTTTTCCAAAGTCCTAGCAGTACTGACCTTGAAGAAGGAGACATACCCAAAAGCTTGTCCTGAAAAATTGTATGTTAGTGCAAAAAGTATCACGGACAGTACTCAATGGTTTCTGTTGCAAGTGCACTAATACGGCTACAATCACCTCAAGAAAGTACTGAATGGAAAGAATACAGAGAGGTGTAAACAAGCCCTTAGGAAATCATTCTCTTTATGTTACACTATGTTCAACCAGCCAAAAGGTAGAAATGTGAGCATAGACATAAACGTCCAAACCTTCTTTAATGTAGTCTACAAATCCACCTAATGGATAGAAGAGGCTGAATTTAACCAGCAAGTCCTTGGATAGCTTTTTGCAATCACTTTGCTTAATTTGCTCAGTCCAAAAAAATACTACTAGATAGTAGTGGAGACTTTTCCTTAGAAAAAAAGAAAGATGGCCACCTTCACTCTGGGTAGTAGCCTAACCTGTTTGAAAGCACTGGAAACAATGTGAACTAACTTTTTCAAGTCTAAATTTAAAAACTGCTAATTTTGGAGCATAGTAGTTTTTAATCAAATAAGATTCCCAGGTAAGTCTGTTGAAATTGCACAACTGCATAGAGGATTCATATTCTTCTTATTGCTGCAAATAGCTATTCCTTCTGTTTCGCATTCATCTACAAATCAGATTATGGAACGCTGTAGTTTTTGTAGGCACAGTCATTTTCATGTTAGTTTACACACTCTTGAAGCTCTGCTTTATTCTTCACAGACCAATTACTTTTTCATTTTTCGATTTCACAGTCTTGCTGGCCACTGACAAAAGAAGGAATGCAGAAAAATCAACAGCAAGTACAAGAGATTTTAATGAAACTTCATTTACTTAGCAACTCAGTCCAGCTGTTGTTTACATTACACTAGTAGAGCAATATCATACCTTACTAAACAAGCTGCAGTACCAAATTTCACCAGAATGCGTACATGCAGAAGAAAGCTGGGGATGCAATTTTTAGATTGCCAATAAAACCAGGGTGTAACTCGCTGGTGGGTATTGAAGACAAAAAATTTGCAAAGAATGTCCAATAATACACATATGCATGCTCACATATATTTAAAGACAGATGTATATAATATAGAGCATGTTCTTGTCAGAAAATGATGTGCTGTAATGCTACCTTGAAGAAAATCTTTCAGTTGACACCCAATATTACTGGCATAGCTTTAAAAGCAATAAGAAACCTGACCTGTGGTACAAAGAGACATTTCAGCACTACATCTCCCTAAATGTCACTTGTGAGACATAGGCTTTTCCTGCGCAATGTTTATTAATGGTAAGAAAACATCCACCTGACAATAAATCCTATGTAGGAAAATACAAATTAAGCAAGGCTTGGTAAATAAAATGAATATGAGCCTGTCTCCTGTAACAGACACAAGTGGTCTGCCTCTGTTGTAAATACAGTTGGTCATTTTTATACTATATCTAGTTGACATTTACATTTCTGCCGGTGGGTATTGTATACAAAGAAATGATGAAGAGATGTATGTATCTTCTAAATGCAATTCATATGAAATCATATTATTAACATATACATTATATTCATTATATGAATTCAGAAAATCAAGTTCTACCACCTCTACCACCATGCATTATACATTCTTATGAGCCATGTGTCTGTGAGAATTCTAAGTCTTCGGGGATCATATGGAATTGCAAGTAGAAGTCAATAAAGCTGAGGTCTGAGATTCGTCAAAGGGGTTTCCACTTTATATTAAACCCTTCCAGTCTGCCATCCATTGTTCTCATTCTAATAAAAGTGGGCATTCTAGGAGGAAAAAGCTGGTATCTAGCACATCTATTGCTAGTGCAGTAAGATACCTTTGATGGAACTAGAGATGGGAAGGCAAGTAAAAAACTAAATTGGGAAAAAAAATTACTTTTCAGTTTTTTTCAAAGCGTTTTTTTTTTTCTGGAAAAGATAAAAAAAAAGTGTAGAATATGTTTTTTACCATGATAAATTATATATCTATGACATGGTATTTAAATTATATAACATGAAGACCTTAAAGGGACACTAAAGTCAGGGATTTTGTTAAAAAAAAATAACAAACATGTGATACTTACCTCCACTGTGCAGTTCGTTTTGCACAGAGTGGCCCGGAAACCTGTCTTCTGGGGTCCCTCGGCGGCTGTCTGGGCTCCTCCTCGCAAAAGCTTTCCCTCTTCATGCGAGGGCGCTCGCATGGAGGAAAGCTTTTGCGAGCGCGCTCCCGTGATACAGCGGCGTCCATAGCCGCCGACTGTATCACTCGGCTCCGCCCCCCAGCGCGCCGCGTCATCCACCCTGATTGACAGCAGCGCTAGCCAATGGCTGCGCTGCTATCAATCCGCCCAGCCTAGCCAATCAACGGCCAGGCTGGGAACCGAAGAGGACGACGTGGACACGCCCGGGAGATTCGAACGGTCAGGTAAGTACAACGGGGGCTCGGGGGGGCCGGTGCTGCTAGATGTTTTTTTACCTTCATGCATAGGATGCATGAAGGTAAAAAAACTTGTACCTTTACAACCCCTTTAACCTCCCTGGCGGTATGATTCTTTCAGATTTTAGGTGCTAAAAGCGGTACCATTATTTGCAAGGGAATTTGGCGTTTTATACTGTAGGCTTGTAATTCTTAGGAATAACTCACTGAAATCTATCCAAACAAGAGTCTAATAGGCATCCTGGGTATGATTTTTTTTTTTTTCTTATTAAAAATTATAATAGAATAAATAATTATAAAAAATTATAACAAATAATAATATAATTATAGTAAAAATTATTCAATAATGTAATCAAATCAAAATCACTGAAATTTGCTCAGTTGCAGAATTTTTGCTGTCATTATTTTTTTTTTTTTATGACGAATTTCCCCACAAATCGCTATCGCTAAATTCTGCAAGTGATTCTGATTTATTATCGCTGTTTTTTAGCTGCTCTAAAACAATTTTTGCCATAAAGGGATACTTTTGGTTGCTATGGGCAATCTACAGTTTGCAGGGAGAAAGAACAGTTTTTATTATATAAAAGGACATGCAGGGCACAGGGCACATGGGGGGTGTGTATTTTTTACATACAGTACTGTAATCTATAAGATTACAGTGTACTGTATGTATAGTGTTTGTTTACTTTTTTAAATTTGGCGCCGTTCCCCCCCCTACGTCGCGACGCTCGCAGGGAAGGGAATCGGCGGAACACACAGCATCAGGCGGACATCCGCCCGCCGTGTACTGCGGGGATTCATCGCTGGATCGCAGAGAAAAGGTAAGTAAACTTTTTTCTGCATCCAGCGAGGCAAGTCCGTGTGTGGCACGGGGTTACCGATCGTAGCTTTAAAATCTCACCCCGTGCCACACACGGGAAGACCGCCAGGGAGGTTAATGAAAGATTTCTGAGATTTTATGTAAAGTGTTAAATTATTGCACGTTTTCTCAGCCGAATACAAGCAAATCCTGCAATACAGTTCTAATAAGACTGTACTTATCAATGCAGTGCAATGCAAAATATGCATTTCTGCAACTAGGGGGGCTCCAGTTTAGTTTTCTTGTGGGTTTTATCTTGTACTACCTACAGTTGGGTGATTGTTTGGATACAGTAGATGATAGTTTCTGTCCTCTCAGGCTCCCAGGATGAACATTTTAGGCAGCCACCAGTTTTCATATTTATATGTGTAGCACTAGCTACCCCCCAAGCTACCCCCCAAGGTCCTCCGCCGTCCTAGGGGTGTATAGTGGATATAGCAGTAACGGAATGTCCACGACAGGTGTCTTTTTCTGTGCTCTTTATTACCCAGCTGGGTAAAAACATTAAGGGTCCTTTCACACGGAGCGGACCGTTTTTGATCTGCTCCGTGTGTGTCCGTGGGCTCAGCGGGGATCGTCCGTAAATCCCCGCTGAGCTGTCGGCGGACAGGGACCGTGCAGAGACCGCCCTGTCTTTCCTCCGCTCTCCCCTATGGGGAATCGGATGAATACGATCCGATCCGCCAGACAGGAGAAAAAAAACATGTCTTCTTACATTGACTCACCTTTAGCCATACTAGACCTACCTCATTTAAAGTCCCAAACCCTTTTTTTTTTTACATTTTTTTTTTTTTTGGATCATCCGCAAAAACTGAGATTGAGCTATGTATCCCATCCTCTATATCAGGGGTCTCCAAACATTCTAAACAAAGGGCCGGTTTGTTGTCCCTCAGATTCTTGGAGGGCCGGACTTTGGCCAGCGGGAGTGGAAATTTTCCTGGCATCAGTGGGAGTAAACATCTGGTATTAGGGGGAGGAATAGTGCCCTATTTTTGGTATCATAGGGAGGAATAGTGCCCCATTAGTGGTATCAGTGGGAGAAATGGTCCTCCATTGTCTGTGTCAGATGGCAGAATAGTGTCTTGTATCTTTGGAAGGGATAGTGCCCCAAGGGCCGGATAAAGGCAAGTAAAGGGCCACATCTGGCCCTCGGGCCGCAGTTTGGAGACCACTGCTCTATATCATTTATGAATACATTAAACAGAAATGGTCCCAAGACAGAACCTTGTGGTACTCCACTTACCACTCCAGACCAGAGTACACGTTAATTATCACTACCCTTTGGACGCGCCCCAGTAACCCGTTTTCTATCCAAGAACAAAGCTTATGGTCCATGCCTGCAGACCTCAGCTTGTAGATTAAACGTTTATGGGGAACTGTATTGAATGCTTTTGCAAAATCCATATATACCACATATACCATATCCACAGTTAACAGATTGGTATGGCAAGAACAAACCTTCGTAACCCATGCTGATTACTACTAATAATACTGTTTTCATCAGAAAACTGTTGGGTATAGTCCCTTATCATTCCTTATCATCCCCTCTAATAATTTATCTACTATTGATGTTAGGCTGACAGGCCTGTAGTTCCCCTGAATATGTCTATGCCCTTTTTTAAATATTTGTACCACATTAGCTTTTCTCCAATCAGCTGGTACAATTCCTGTCAGTATGCTGTCAGTAAAGATTAGGAACAATGGTCTAGCTATAACCCGACTGAGTTCTTTGAGGACTCTCTGGTGCAAGCTATCCGGTCCTGGTTACTTATTTGTGTAAAGCTTATCTAGTCTTTCCTTGACTCCGGTCTCTGTTAGCCATGGGGGTATATCATGTGATGTGTTACTAACAATACTGTCGTGGTCAATACACCCCTCCTTTTCCTGTGTAAAACCTGAGGAGAAGAAAGCATTTAGTACAGTTGCCTTCTCTGTGTCATCTGTAACCATCCTCGTATAATTTTCTTTTATGTGGGCAATGTGCTCAGATTTCACTTTTTTTTACTGTTAAAATATCTAAAGAACTCCTTGGGATTTTTTTTACTCTCCTCCTCTGCTATGTGTCTCTCGTATTCTTTTTAGCCACCCTAATTTCGTTCTTACACTTCTTATTGCATTCCTTATAGTGTTGGAATGCTGATAATGCCCGCTCCGCTTTATATTTTCTAAAGGCCATTTTTTTCTCTCTAATAAGAATTTTTACATTACGGTTTAGCTACCCAGGTTTAACCTTCGCTCTTCTATATTTATTTCCCATTGGAATGCACTGTGTGATACCTTTGTTTAATATGTTCCTAAAACATTCCCATTTTTCAATGTTTCTAGGATTTGGTCTCAGTTGATGTCTTGTAGTATTGAGCACAGTTCAGAAAAGTTGGCTCTTTTGAAATGTAAAGTTCTTGTGCTAGCCTCATGCCTCATGCCTCATCCTGTGATCGCTAGGTCCCAAGTTGTCCTGTACTGCCACATCTGAGATCAGACTTGGATTGTTCATAATAAATAAGTCTAGCAATGCATTCTTTCTAGTTGGAGAATCCACCAATTGAGACATGAATTTGTCCTGCAAGACATGCATGCAATGATGGGCCTTTAATGAAGGAGCTGTCCCCTCTGCCCTGTCAATATCAGGATAATTAAAGTCACCCATGCATTATGATGACATTTCCCTGCCTCACTGCCCTTTCTAACTGTGATAGGAGGTCCACCTCCTCTTTCTCCTTTGGGTAGAGGGGCCTGTAACATACCCCCACTATCAATTTCCCTCCTACTTTTTCTATTTGGAGTTCTACTACACACAGTTGATTCCCTCCCTTACATCGTTTTTGATATATAGGCACACCCCTCCCCCTCTTCTACCTTCCCTGTCCTTCCAATACAGGGAATACCCCTGAATATTTGCCAGCCAGTTATGTGAGATGTCAAACCAAGTTCCTGTTATTCCCACAAAGTCTAAGTCCTCCTCATGTAATAGCAGATTCAGTTCCTCCATTTCGTTAGCTAGGCTCCTGTCATTTGTGTATACTCCTCTCAGTGTTGTATGGGTGCACATTAAATTCCCCTTAAGTTTTCTCATGCTTTGTTTTTGATTTCACCACTTATTCACTCCTGGATTAGTTGTTACCGCTATATTATCACTACTTGCTCCACCATTACCCTCTGTTCTTTGCTCACTGCTGACAGCCACTTTCTTAGAACCCTCCCCCCGACACCTAGTTCAAAAGCCCCTCCAACTCCAGTGTGCTGGAGGGTCTATTGATGCTTTCGGCTGGAGGATCTATTGACTCTGGGGGCATCCATTGTTGTGGGGGGTCTATTGTTGCTGGGGAAGTCTGTTGTTGCTGGTGGGGGGTGTCTATTGTTGCTGGAGAATCTTATATTGCTAGAGGGTCAATTCTTGCTGGTAGGGATCTACTGTTGAGGGAGGGTCTATTGTTGCTGGCTGCTTGAGGGTATATTGATGCTGGCTGTTAGATAATCTACTGTATTGTTGCTAGCAGGGATCTGTTGTTGTTGGGAGGTATTTTGTTCCAGGGGTTCTATTGTTGCTGGGGGGATCTATTGTTGCTAGGAGGATCTATTATTGCTGGGGCATATTTTGTATCTGGAGAGGATCTATTGTATTGCTGGGGCATATTTTGTATCTAGAGAGGATCTATTGTATTGCTTTTCTTGTTATCATTAACGAAGCCCATACAAATTACACAGCACCACAAAATTATACTTGGTTCTGTATTCTCTGAAAGGGGCAATACTTAGAGGTGGGTAAGGAGTAGAACCAAGGGACAGTGCTCAGAAGTGGGTAGGGGGCAGAGATAAGTAGGCAGAGACTCAGAAGGGAGGAGTACCTGCACCTATTCTTTGAGAACAAAAAACGCTGACTTCTGTTTTACTGAAGATTGACAATGAGGGTATGAAGACTCTCCACTTTTTAAATAGACATTAATGTTCATTTGGAGAAGACCAATATGTGTGTTAAGTAAAATATTCATCTGATAGTGGGAAAGTCCATCATGTATATCTATGGCTAAATTTTGCCAAACGTTCATAAAAGCCTTTGATATACCGGTATAAGTTTGTAGAACAAATGGTTGCTTAACATGTTCCTGACACCCATCAACTGTTCCCGGTACATAATGTATAACTAAAGGGTTCTGAGACAAAATGCAGAAGGTAAAGTTAATTGATTTATTAGATATTATCACTTTGTAAGCTTTGGGGTTGCATTCACTAATATTGTCTTTGTGGATCCATAGAAAGAGCATTCCTGAATGAGATGAACAATTTCACTTAATCTGGGTGTGTTTTTTCATCCAGCACCTGTATATACGTAGTCTAAATACTGCCAGGACTCAAGCAGGATGTAAGGGATACATGAGGTTAATCCTGCAATGTGTCTCGCTGTTCACAAACACTGTAATAGACGCGTTGGCCCTTAATCATTATAATTTTGCATATATAAGAGGTAGTAATAAGAATTTTCAATGTGTTTTTACAAAAACTGTTTGTGAAAATATGCGGGTTTACGCTAATTTGATAGGGTCTCACATCAATACACCATGTCATCGCTTTGCCATTTCCTTAATTTAGACTCGGCTCTCCAACTGTTGTGTGCTGGGGCTAACAATAACACTGGCTCATAACTGCAGAACATCCAAGCAGCTGTGAACTTAGAGGGATAACAATGAAGTAAGATGACCTGGAGTTCAGGGCAAAGTACTCAATGACTCTGGCAGCTACTTAATGTATAGAAGATGTGAATTATTTCATGGATAATCTCAAGTGGATCCCCACTGCCCTTTGATCCTCTGTTGCGACATATTAATAATAAAGAATTACTGTACCTCAGGCTGGCTTCTGCACATTGCTAATATGGCTCGATGTGGCGCCCGCCAGTGCTTCTGCTTTGTACGAGCTGATGCCTTACAGTGAAAACAGAAATAGAAGAATGCAGTAAGTCAGACTGACCTAGGTAGCGTTTAAAGAATGTCCTGTGAAAAATGATGTAGCACAGGTGTTATGCATCTTTATAGCCGATCAGGTCCCTGTATTGGTCATAGACATAATTGTATTGTCATCAAAATCGTGGATAAGATGAAAATCTCTTTGCCATCTCATGGACACCAGAAGATACCAAGGGACTAATTAAATAGGTTATAAAACCTTGCACAATTTTGATGCTTTTCATCAAGATAAAAGATAGAAATGTCTGATTGTGCTCTTTCTCTCTTCTCTATTTATCTAAACATGCATGTTTGGGACATCCAGTTGTACATACACCAATCAGCCATACCATTATGTCCACTGACAGGTTAAGTGAATAACACTGATTATCTTGTTACAATGGCATCGGAAAGTTGGTGTGATATATTTGGCCTGGTCTGATTAATCATGTTATCTTTTACATCATGCGGATGGCTGGGTGCATGTGTATCACATACTTGAGGAAGATATGGCACAATGATGCAGTATGGGAAGCAGGCAAGCCAGCATGCTTTGGGCAGTGTCCTACTGGGAAACTTTGGGTCCTGCCATTCATGTGGTGACACATACCACCCACCTAAATACTGTTGGTGACCAAGTACACTCAGCCATGGAAAATATATTCCCTGATGGTATTGCCCTCTTTCAGCAAGTTTGAGAATGCTTTGAGGAACACAACAATGAGTTGTCTGGATACCCACTGAGCCAAGGAACAGCGGCAATTTAAAGGAAGGGAGTTGCTCAGATTGCACAAGTAC
This sequence comes from Rana kukunoris, assembly GCA_029574335.1. NCBI lineage: Eukaryota > Metazoa > Chordata > Amphibia > Anura > Ranidae > Rana > Rana kukunoris. Next base: position 518,924,330 of record CM056049.1, read on the forward strand.
TCCGAAGTTGCCGTCAACGTCTGAAGCTTTCATTAGGAAAAAGGTTATGGATATTGACTGATCAAATTTGTCAAGCCCCCCTTTTTGAGATGACAGGCAGTTGTTTTTCCCTCTTGTTTTTGTCACAGACCTCTCCCATCTCTTGGAAGGATTTGGGGATTATTTAGAACCGTAATCATTATTAAAGCTGGTATTGTATTAAAAGGTCCTACAGAAGCTCCAGAAGAAGCCACATTTGTAGAGGCAACCATTCTTTTATATTATGACCACAGGACTGTTCTTTCCCGATTATTTTAAGTAATTTTATATTATCTATGTAATAAATACATTTTTCTGTTTTTCGGTAATTTGATGTTGATCAATTTTTCTGCACCTTAAAACTCCATTCTTATGCTCTTTGGGTATTTCTTGTTATACATATAAAGCAGGAGGTGCGTTTATTAATATCGTCAAGTTTCAATACTACTATATTGTTTGGCATTCAAGATACTTCTTAAGCTTCATCCCACTGGCCTGTTCGGTCCCTAGCTTGACACACAAGGCTGCTCTGCAAGCGTCACCTCCACTCGCTGGGTCCCTGGCTTGATACCCTCTGAAGTTTCCAGATTCTTCATCATCCCCAGTTTGTGAGAATACTGCTCTGGTACTTGCTTCAGCTACTCACTGTGGTGACTGGTAATAAGGTGGATGGTCCCTCAGTGGAAACAGGTTCCCCTCTACCTCCGACCACGACAGGCTCTCCGACCAGCAGAACCGACACTTCTGGTTGGACTGCAAGGAGCAATCCAACCCTGCGCTTCCCTCTTGCTTCTGAATAGGCCCTCAGAGAGCCTAGCAGCCAGATGTGCCTGGGATAGGCCCAAACTCCAGCCTAGCAGCCCAGGCAATACAACACACGTCCACCCAGACAGTTGTCCAGGTGGCACAGAACAGTGATCACCTGACTCCACCCAAATATATAGGTTCTCCCAGCAGGCCAAGGGATTCAAGAAAACCCCTGCCCATTGGCTGGGATACCCCATATACCTATAATCTGACCTTGCATTGCCCCTCTCATATCTAATGCCACTAGATACCCGGCCACCTAGTGGCAAAAGAGAGAAGTGCAGCAATTACAGACTTATGCCTTGTACACACGATCGGTTTTCCCAGAGGTAAAAAGTCAGAGGAGAAAACCGAGAACCTGCTTGATAGCCTTTTCCCCCTACACACGACTGGTTTTCCTGGCAGGAAAACTGCCAGGAGAGCTTTGGTCGGGAAACCGCAGGCTTTCACCATAGAAAAACTGCCAGCTTAAAAACCACCGGAAAACTGGTGGGAAAAAAGAAAACATGTTGTAATTTTTCCCGCAGGGATTCCCGTCAGTTTTAAGCTCCATACACACTATCATATTTCCTGCAGGTTTTTCTCTTAAGGTTTACCAAAACCATCTAATATGAGGTCAAACCTATAGGCCTCGTACACACAAACGTTTTCCTTGGCAGAATACATCAAGAAACTCAGTGGGAGAGCTTTTTTGCCAAGGAAACCGGCCGTGTGTACGTTTTTCATCGAGGAAACTGTCGAGGAACTCTTTTTCCTCGACGGGAGTCCAAATTGGCTCGTCGTGTTCTTCGTTGGGCTGCTTTTCAACGTAAAAACTCGAGCGTGTGCATGCTTAGAAACCCGCGCACCTTCGGTAAAAGCAGCGTTTGTAATGGAAATAGCACATTTGTCACGCTGTAACAGACTGAAAAGTTAAAATGTCTCTTAGCAAACTTTAACCGAACACGCCGTAACATGGGATTAGCAAAAGCAGCCCCAAGGGTTGTGCCAGTGGAATTGAACTTCCCCTGCCGTAGTATGTGGTGAAGTCACCGGCGTTTGAGAACGAGGAGATTTGGTCTTGACAGTGTGTACGCAAAGACAGCTTGTCAAGTTCCTCGACAAGCCTAACAAGGAACTCGACGAGGAAAACAAAGTGTCTGAATTGACGAGTTCCTCGGACATGTGTACGAGGCCTAAGGCCGCATACACACGATCAGACCGGTCCGATGAAACTGGTCTGCAGACCAGTTTCATCGGACCAGTTCGATGGTGTGTACGGCCCATCAGACCGTTGTCCGTCGGACCAAAGTTTTAAAACCTGTTTCAAAATCTGTCTGACGGACACCTGTCCGTCGGACAGGTTCGATGGTTAGTACGCAAAAGCATCGGTCCAATGCTTGGAAGCATTGAACTTTGTTTATTCAGCACGTCGTTGTGTTCTACGTCACCGCGTTCTGGTCTGATTGGATTTTTGGTCCGATGGTGTGTACACACATCAGACCATCAGACCACTTCAGCCTGGTCCGATGAAAACGGTCGGTCGGACCAGTTTCATCAGATCGGTCTGATCGTGTGTACGTGGCCCTAGAGATTCAATTTGTATGCAATCAGGCAGGCCCTTGCTCTACATGGTTTTGGTAAACCTGAAGAGAAAAACCTGCAGGAAAACTGATAGTGTGTATGGGGCTTAAAAGTGAAATCAGCTGATCCTTACTAATTAGCCACGTTAGCTATAACTGCCAGGTAAATTTAGGAGAAACCCTGCTTAAACACCAGGGTGCTACATATGTTAAAGCATAAAGTAAAAATGTTTTTTTTTTTTATTTATTTTTTTTAATTGTCGGTTGTTCTTTGTTTCCAGTGCAAAAAAAAAAAAAAAAAAAACGCAGAAGTGATCAAATACCACCAAAAAAAAGTTCTATTTGTGGGGAAAAAGGATATACATTTTGTTTAAGTACGGTGTCGCATGACAATTGTCAGATAAAGTAGCGCAGTGCTGTATCACAAAAAATGGTGGTCAGGAAGGGGGGTAAATCTTCTGGAGGTGAAGTGGTGAAACTGGACAAGGTTACGCCACCCTTAAACCACCACCAATTGTTGGACAGAAGATGGGGTGGTCTTTTGAGTGGAGGATTATAACAATGGAAAAGCACCAAACAGCTACAAGTTATATGGCAGCCTGGATTCTACTAAAGGGTACTGATTCCCACTATGCATGCCTTTATGCTCAAAAATTCTAATAGCAGCAGCATAATATAATGCATATGCTTCCATTTGCCAAAGTAGGAAAAATAACAATATACAATCTGACTAATAATAAAAAAATAATTTCTCAGTCAAGAATAAAAAACTTACACAGGTATTTCACGTTATCAGTAGGAATCTAAAAACTATGCCGTTTGTTAATAAGGTCTTTGATTCAACCTGGCCTATTCCTCTGTTTAGCACATATGTTTTTTAGCAAAGCTACATTTATTATGTCATCGAGTAAACCAACATGTCAGACTGGATGGGTATTCTGGTGCAGTAGCGTGTGAGCCTTCTCACCAGATGTCTTCACATGTGACATAGATGTAATGTTTTCATGGCTCAGTTAAACTTTAAGCAGAGCCGCAGCAAACATAGACATCCAAGTCAAGATAGCTGAGATAACTAATGGGATAGTTAAATCAGGAACAGATGGCAGTCTCTTTTTGGAGGAAAACAGGGATTACCATGATGTTATATTTTCAGAATTCAATCAAAACATGCCAGCTCTCAGCAGGAATCTGGCCATTTGCTCTCAGAACTGGATGCTCAGTGCCATAAAGCCATTTTCAGAAACAAGAGAACAAGAGGAGAAGTAGTGGAAACTAATATTGTCGAGGTCAAGTGCATAATTAGAAATATGTCATTTTAAGGGCTTGCAGCAAGCGCCATCTTTTCCCAAAGGAACAGCACATTTATGATTATCACCACATTAAATAGAAAGAAATTGGTTTTGGCCTAATTGTATTTACTTATTTTCATTATATTTCATTATACTGTAATATAAATGTATTTGCAGCATTACCCCCAAAGGAGCTGCTGGTTTAGATTTGGGTTTTGCACGTTACCTCTAAGTTTGTTGTCCAGGGGAAAAAGTCTGTAGAAAATTGCACACGAAATGTGTTTGTCCACACAAAATGTTCAACTGTAGGCTTTATTTTTGATGCAATAAACATGTGAAGAAAGCAGAGAGTATAGAGAGAAGTGGAAGGTTCAGGTACGTGGTACAGAATGCACAAAAAGTATTTAAAGTTCCAATGTTCGCCACTCACTCCTAAATGGGTATTGCTCACCCGGATAGACTCTTCTCACATGGCCTAGCATCCGGAATGATGCACGGACAGTATAGAAACAGTCTCTGCCACAGACCGTCTGAGAGCACAAGATGGATAGTCAGGGAATCCTCTGCCACAGGATTTCAGTCCCGAACTTTCTGTCTTACAGCAAAAGAGCCTTTAAGGTGATCTGGCGGACTGTAAGGCCTCGTACACACGAGGCAATCGATTTGTTCAAAACGGTCTGTCCGACCGATTTGAACAAATCTGTCTGCTGGCATTTTGGTTTGCTCGCGTGTACACACGAGCAAACCAAAATCCCCGCCAGCAGACAGCGCGCTGACGTGTCGGTGACGTGGCGGTGACGTGGCGGTGACGTTGACGCCGCCACGTCACCGCACCAGGAAGTAAAACACTTCTGCGCATGCGTCGAAATCATTCGGCGCGTGTGCGAGAAGACATGTCTGCTGGTTAGCATACTAACCAGCAGACATGTGGGGCGGACGGGTTCCCAGCCGACAGATTTTAAAGCATGATTTGAAATCTGTCGGGTGGCCAAATCCGTCGGCTTGCCCGTAAACACGGTCAAATCTGTTTGCTGGGACGGTCGGGCCGACCGTTTCCAGCAGACAGATTTGATCGTGTGTACGAGGCCTAAGACAAATTGTGTATTGGATCCCTTTAGTTAACAAGGTCACCAGGCCTTTCCAGGGACATCAGCTTGCCTTGCTTGGTCTCCTCCAGGCAGGTCCTCCCCCGGGTTTCCTTTGTTAAAAAGCTTCCCCCACTTGGACGGACAGCTTGGAATTCTTTTCAGAGCCAATGGCCCCAGCCAGCATATCCGGGCCTACACGACAGGAGCACAGCCTTGGACCAACGTGGTCCCGGGGGCCGAAAATCACACACACGCACCTCGCGCCAGGAGAGCCATGAGGTAAAGGACCCGAAAAACAGCGTCTGCTCCTTAAGTCTCCCATCCCAGCATGCACAGCGGGGCAGCACTCCAACTGGGCTGCTGCCGAGAAGGGTCACTCAACACACCATGGTTTGCCCGAGTTCCAAAATGGGCCTGAGGTGGTAACGACACCTACAGGCAACAGGGGAACATTTCTACCAAGCACAACCACAACCAGAACAGAGGCCAATTTACATAGAATTAGCAAAGTCTGAGCCCAACTATTGGCTCAGAGACCCCTAAATTTACAATAGCGCCCGAATCATTGGGAGACCAGTGCTACATGTGAAAGGCTGACTGCAGGTCAGCCTGGGTTTGTAGGAGGAGTCGGGAGGTATTTAAACCCGCCCTCCGTCCTCCTTCTGGGCATCGGTTTTCTGGTGTGTGGGGTTTCTGGGTATCGCACGTCACTTCCTGTTTCCGTCCAGAGCAATGGCGGCAGCTGCTGCAGGTGTCCATTGTGCTCTCCTCAGGATTCCCAGCGGACCGGACTGTCTGTACCCCATCCTCCTCTGTCAGCTGAGCGCCGCTCACCCCAACCGCCCCCCCACTTCTCCCGATGCTTGCAGGGGTGTGCAGGTTTCAGTTGTGATGCAATTATTGGTTATCAAGGTATGTATGATTACGCTTCTCATACGATTACGCTTCTCATACGATTATGCTTCTCATACGTTTACGCTTCCCCATATGTTTACGCTTCTCATACGATTACGCTGCTCTGGGTATTATGTTCTGAAGTGTATTACGCTTCTCATGCATTCGTGTTTCTTGTTCCATTCACGTTTCTCGTTCCATTTACGTTTCTCGTACCATTCACGTTTCTCGTACCATTCACGTTTCTTGTACCATTCACGTTTCTCATTCTATTCACTTCTCATGCTATTCGTGTGCTCGGGTGCTTATGTCTCTTATAATACTTCACGTCGCTCATGCAACTTCAGGTCTATCATACAGGTTTCAGTCGTGATGGTTTCTAGTTGGTAGTTTGATATCATCATTGTAGATTCATGGCGTTTCACCGCTGGGGGGGGGGGGTCACCCATCACGTCTATGGGTGCTTACGGATTGAGATGAGCGTTTTAATCAGCTTGTACAGTGGCAAGTCTCCTCATCCGTTTCTCACACGTTTCATGCATCTTCACATACTATGACCTGACACGTCTTCAGGTTCATCGGGCCTGAGTGTACGTTTTTAATTTGCCTGCTATGCCTCAGGTTGTTTGGCCTTTGCAATTCATGGGCTTGTCACATTCTCAGTCCAGCTGCATTAGTCCTACACTTACCTACATTTTTTTTTTCATAGTCTGTGCATTCATGTTAGTTCATGACCACTCTCCACTGCTGGTTACCTGTCACGTCTACAGGTACTGTCGGATTGAGATGTTCGTTTCTAATTGGCTTGTGTGGTGGCAAGTCCCCTCATCCGCTTCTCACGGCTTTTATTACGTTCATACATCACATTATCTCACTACTTACATCACTTGCCTGACACGTCTTCAGGTTCATAGGCTTGAGTGTTACGTTTTTAATTGGCCTGATTTGCCTCAGGTTGCTCAGCCTTGCTAGTTTTTGAGACTGACATGTTTCAGTCTTCTGCTACATTTTAGTTCCTGCTCTACGTTTCGGCATGTGTTAATCACGGACACCTACGTAGGTAGGGGTAAGGGAGGTAGAGTTTTTTCCTTTTCCTAAGGTGAGTTGGGGCTCGTTGGTTATGTTGTTTTTAACGATGTTGTTCTTCTTTGCAGATTTCATGTCACAGGCAGAAGAGTTTGCCGCCATCTGTCTTTCTCTGGTTACGTATTCTATGCATGGTAGCACGCTCTCCTTGAAACTCCCGATACAGCCTTCTCTTTTTACAGACGGAGCTTGATCTCCAAGTCCTCTTCATTCAGCCTAGGAAGCTTGACTCGGCCTGGGATATCTTCCAGTCGTTCTATCTCGGTATCCTGGGTTCTTTTCTCACTGACATTCAGTTCCTACTTACCTTTTTGCTTTCTTTTGCCACTTTCAGCTCAAACGGGTTTTCAAGCTGGGCCCAGGACAATCTGAGCACTAGACTTTTGCGGATGTACTCAGGGATAGGCCAATTTCCTTTCCCTGGTACTCCCTTCTCTGCTAGCACAGGGCATGACTCGTAGCCATTCCCTGCTGCTTAACCAGGGTAGAACTTTGATATCCTCTCTGGGTCGTGCTTGCAGTACAGGTGCAGATTCTGCTGCCATTCGTCAAGGGGTCTGTATTCTCGTTGTTGAGGCGTTAGATTGGCGGTAGTCAGCTTTCTTTTCCGGACACATGTCAGTTCCACATATCTGTCACAGGCTATCTTATGTTGGGGGCTTGTGGTTGCATACAGTTACTTTCATTTCAATCTCTTGGCCAGCTCATCCTACTGTTTTATTTTTGCCCCCTTTTAGGCGTCGGTTTTCTTGTGTCCCACCCACCCATCCCCTTTTTTATTGCTATTTCTTCTTTTACTTCTACCTGGGTATGCCCCCTTTTAGGCATACTGACCACGTGACCCCGGCACACCTCAGGTCACTTTCCCACTTCAGATCAATTTCCCTGTTTTCCCCTCAGATCTTTCCCTAGCACAATTACCTGAGACTCAGAGTACAAATGTATATACTGTAGTTGTGTGCGTAAAATTCTTATTGAGATCTTTAAAGCAGAATTAAACTGTATTAGAGCATCAAAAAGCATCAAAAATTTAAATCACACATTCATCCATATCTCCATGCTTTATTATATTGAGAAATCACTTTGATGGTGTATCTGGCTGATACTAATGAATCACTTCAGGCCCTGTTGGTGGAGATTAATACCTTTGGAGACTATTCTGGCCTCCGGGTGAATTGGGATAAGTCTAGTCTTTTCCTCCTAGATGTGGCTAAGCCTCCCCTGATTCACCCGGATTCCAAGTGGTCTCCTCCTTTAGGTACCTTGGGGTTCTGGTGCAGACCCCTTTATCTTTATATATCGGCAATAACTTAGATCCTCTATTGGTCCGCCTTCAGGAGCAGACCAAGCAGTGGATAGATCTGCCTCTGGATCTTATGGGGAGGGCCGATGTCCTCAAAATTATCTAGTTACCGAGATTACTCTACAGTATATCCTTGCAATTCCCCTTGCAAAATACCTAAATCTATTTTTAAACGCATAGATTCAATATGTACTACTTTCCTGTGGAAGGGTGGCTCCCCCAAGGTAGCACTTGAAACACTACGGTTGCCAGCGCACTTGGCGGGCCTGGCATTTCCCAACTTCTTTCTATATTATTTGGCATCCCAGTTGGTGCACATCCACGATTGGCTGTGCCCCGTTCCGGCCAATGCCTGTACCGCCATGGAGGGAGCAATCGCATCTTCCCTGGAAACCCTACATAATATTATCTACAGAGGCCGGGTCCCTGATCGCCCCGGAACCTCCATACTTGCCACCTCCCTTTCCTTTTTTCATTATATTGTCACTAAAGTATCCAGGCACACCTGGGTGAAATCTCCCAACAACCCCCTGTGGTTTAACCCTAATCTGCAGGAACTATACTCCCTTCATGATCCCAATCGCTGGTATTCCAAGGGGGTTAAATATTTATGCCACCTGTACAATGCTCAGGGCTTTAAATCTTTTTCTCAGCTACGTTTAGACTTCGATTTACCAAGATCGTACCTATTTTACTACTACCAGCTCAGGCACGCTATCCTTGCCCAGTTCGGCTCCCTGGATGATTCCATTGACCTGCCCCCATTGGGAAAAATGCTCAGACAGCCAGATCCCACTAAACTTGTCTCCACCTATTATGCAGCCCTAATGACTGACTTTAACCCCAGGTTTCACAAAGCTCAGGTAAAATGGACCTCTCTGGACATCTCCCTGGTAGACAAGGACTGGTCAGAATTTAGTAATACGTATAAAACCTCTGTTATTGCTTCCCGGGACCACATCATACAGGTCAAAATTTTCCATCAAACCCACCTCACTGTGGCTAGGTTACACAGGATGGGTCTCCTGCCCTCAGCTGCCTGTTTCCACGGCTGTGGCCGGGAGGCCGATTTCTTACACTGCTTCTAGACATGCCCGGTAGTCCAGGACTTCTGGGAAGAAGTGGGTGCTTTCATCTCATCGGCGCTAGGCCTCCCAAACATAATTCACCCCAAGAACTGCCTGTGTTTTTCTCTTTGTTGGTTTGTCTTAAACCTAATAAAAATATCTTAAAAAAAAAAAGAAAGAGAAATCACTTTGAAAAACACCTACAACCCTCCTCCCCCTGTTTTTGAACATTAGGCCGGGTTCATACTGGTACGACACAACAGTCATACGACTTTGGACCCGACTTTGCCCTGCGACTTTATGTCCGACTTCCATCCGACATCAATGAACGGGATCAGACTTTGACCCTGACAATACCAGGCTCTTTGAGTCTGGTGTGGATCCTAAGGGAAAACCCACCCCATAATAACAAAAAAACTATGTGGCGTCCCCCCAAAGTCAATACCAGACCCCTATTTAGAGACGCAGTCACATGACCTCAACATGGGGGGTTCTTTGAGGCAGGGGGAGCTCTGCGCTGATGGGGACAAGGACCTCTTCCCGACAACCCTGAGCGGTGGCTGTCGGATTCTGCGGGCGGAGGGCTTATCAAAATCTGGAAGCCTCCTTTAACAAGGGGGCCCCCAGATCCTGGCCCCCCCATGTGAATGAGTATGGAGAACATTGTACCCCTACCCATTCACCCAAAAAAGTGTCAAAAAGGATTAAAAACCAGTACACAGGTTTTTGACAAAGTCCTTTATTAAAGCAGCTCCAGCGTCTCAACTCCCTCCTATTTCTTCTCCTACTGGTAATGTCTTCATCCTCTGGTTCTTTTAGCTGCGTTGATGTCTTCTCCCTCTGATTCTTCCTCTGGTTCTTCAGCATGGGGACTAGAGCCCCCCTGCCCCCAAAACACCCACCCCTCTATGTTGACAACATGTAGCCTGGTATGGTTCAGGAGGAGCACTTGCTCGTTCTCCCTCCTTTCCTGACCTGCCATACTGCATGCTTGGATAAGGGTCTGGTATGCTTTTTGGGGGGCCACATGCAGTTTTGGGGCGTGGGGGTTCCCGTTAAAGATTCATACCAGACCCAGAGTGCCTGGTTTGGAATTGGGGGGAACTCTACACTGTTTTTTTTATTTTGGCGTGGGGTTCCCCTTCAAGAGCCTTAGCGCACAAGTTGCATGCCAAATCAGTTAAGATGATGATCCGACTTTGATCCGACTTCAATGATATTTAATGGGCTGAAGTAGGACCAAAGTCAGACCAAAGTAGTGCACAAATCTTTTTCAAAGTCTTTTTCAAAGTCGGCCTAAGCTACGCCGGATCACTACGTACGCCGTGAACGTAACGTACGCCCAATACGCCGGCCTGTGTTCTCTGGGGCAGACCTTTTCATGTCTATTGCTGGGTTGCACCTCATCTATGGGGAATAACTTTACACCGGACGTACAACTTACGCAAACATCGCATAGCTTGCGTCAGGCGCACGTACGTGATGAGAAAAATCCCCACTTTTTTTTTTAGAACCTGCTCTATTTTTTCACCAGTCACCTCTATGACCGTCGGAGGCCCGGGCGCGATGTGATGACGTCACGCCTGGGTTCCCAGAAGTAAACAAAGCCGCGATTGCGGCTAGTAAGCATGAGATCGGTGAATGTTTTTCACAATCTCATGCTTTGAGGAGAGATAATAAAGAGGACCTGTCACACACCATTCCTATTACAAGGGATGTTTACATTCCTTGTAATAGGAATAAAAGTGATCAAAAAATAAAAAATAAAAAAGAAAGTGTAAAAAATATATAGTAAAATAAAAAAAATTAAAATATTTTTTTTTTTAAACGCTCCTGTTCCCGGTAGCTCGCACTCAGAAGCGAACGCACATGTAAGTCCCACCCACGTGTGTAAACGCTGTTCAAATCACATATGTGAGGTATCACTGCGTGTGCAACAATTCTAGCACTAGACCTCCTCTGTAACTCTAAACTGGTAACCTGTCGCCTATGAAAATATTTAAGTACCGAAGTTTGGGGCCATTCCATGAGTGTGCGCAATTTTAAAGCGTGACATGTTAGGTATATATTTACTCTGCCCAACATCATCCTTCATATTTTACAAAAAAAATTGGGTTAACTTTACTGTTTTGTTATTTTTTAATTCGTGAAACCATTTATTTTTTTAAAAAGGCGTTTGAAAAATTATTGCGCAAATACCGTGCAAATAAAAAGTTGCAATGACCGTAAAAAAACATATATAATGTTTGGAAGTTCTGAGTAATTTTGTAGCAAAGGAATGATGATTTATACATGTAGGAGAGAAGTGCCAGAATAGGCCCAGTATGGAGGTGGTATAAAAGCCCTGTATTGAAGTGGTTAAATGATATAGTTCCCGTTTGCAGGAAAGCAAAATCAAATAGTTTCATGAGACATTACCCTTTGCATTGCTCTACTAAATCAACTTGCCAGAAAAGTTAGCGTATTTGTATTTTTTATAAATAATAACAATCTGAAATGATCTTCAGCTTATATTACATGAATATTGCAGTCACCTGTAATGGTATATTACAAAGGACCCAAGACCCAGAGTCAGGAAAAGGACAACCAAAGATACAGCGATGGTAACACTACGAATCCTCATCTGCGTTGATCGTGGCTCCCACCACTTCAGGTCATCAAACTGGCATTGTTCTCCCAAATACCCGTTCACACAGCTGAAATGTGAATTAACAGATTATGTTGAAAATGATGTTTTTAAATAGCACAATTTCACACTCATTTCAAACATCCTAAACAGCAACGAAAAGTATTGCTAATATATTTAATTGGTTTAAATGGTGCTGTAGAGGACTCTGCCTAGCTTGCCTGTGGCTGCGGCAGTGTGTCAGGCCCCATGCATTCCGAGTGCAGCTGTTATCATTTTTAGTTCTGTTCTTTTACCCTGGACAGCCACTGGTATGTCCAAATGCTTGCATTAGGAGAGCTGAAACACTGTCCCTGTGTGTCTACTAACTGATATTATGTAAGACAAGACTAGACAGACACTTGGAAGAAAATTTGTTTGAAAATTCTTTTAAGCAAAGCTGTTCTAGGCCTGCAGGCTAGGCAGTGTAAACTACTTCTCATTGTTTTATTTACAAAGGTGTTACAGAGGGTAAGGCAGGGACTACATACAAGACCTCATGTACACTGGACACTAAGCCCAAGTAAATGAGATCCCAGCATTTTGGTGAGGGCAGAAGGCGCATGCGTACCACCCAGCTCCACTGCCAGCAGCCCGGAATACTCTAGAGCAGGGGTGTCAAACTCAATTTCATTGTGGCCCACATCAGCATTATGATTGTTCTCAAAAAGGCCGGTTGTATCTGTAAGATTAGATGTCCAGCGCATCCCCTCCGCTTACATTAGATGTCAAGAGCCACCCCACCATCAGAAGTTAAGTCCCCTACTCTCCCCTACATCACAGTGCACCCCCCTTACATTATGCTGCTGCTGGTAAGAAGCTGGACACATTGCTTGAAAGCAGAAAGTAAGGGTCTGGAGGAGGACCAGAGGAGGGCTGTAGCTCTCCTGTAGTTGCAGGAGAGGTGCAAGGGCCACAATAAATGGCCTGGAAGGCCAGATTCGGCTTCCGGGCCTTGTGTTTTATGACAATTTGACACCTGTGCTCTAGAGGCTGAAAGCTGCTGCAGCTGGACAGGGCGGGACAGTGCACCTGTGCCTTTTGCCTTTGCCAACAAAAATGCCAGGATCTCATACACCATTGCAAAATGCCCGACAATCAGTATGCAGGAGGCTTAAAGGTGAATATATCTTTTAGTAACTGATAACAAAAACATATACCCAAAAACAGAAAAAAACTGTGGGGTTGATTAACTAAAACTGGAGAGTGCAAAATCTGGTGCGGTTGTACATGGTAGCCAATCAGCTTCTTTTTTGTTTTTCCAAATTGTTTTTATTGAAATGTTTTACACATTACACTAATAAAAACATACATAAATATAATTATACAAAACTTACAAACAGTTTACAAACATGGTCTCAATATCTTTCATTGACCCTTTAATCTTTGGTGGATATAGAGTTCTAATCTGATACAGAGGCCCCTTACTCATCCCCTACCTAGTTTTAAATTTTCCCTTATTTAACATTAAAAGCTTCTTGGCAAAGACCTCACCAGGAGGGGGATTGGGACAAAAAAGGAGGAAGAAAGGAGGGCAGAAATGGAAAGGAGACAAGAGGAAAGGGAGAAGAGGAACGAAGAGAAAAAAAAAGGACCTCCAGTGTCATTTATTAAAAAATTAGGGAGGCTTAAAATCCAAGCCTCTTATTATCTTAGTGATTCAAAGGTACCCCTATATAAGAGTAGATACAAAATAATGAAATCAGCTTCTAACGTTAGGTTGTTTAACCACTTCAGCCCCGGACCATATTGCTGTCCAAAGACCAGAGCACTTTTTGAGATTCGGCGCTGCGTCGCTTTAACTGACAATTGCGCGGTCGTGCGACGTGGCTCCCAAACAAAATTGGCGTCCTTTTTTTCCCACAAATAGAGCTTTCTTTTGGTGGTATTTGATCATCTCTGCGGTTTTTATTTTTTGCGCTATAAACAAAAACAGAGCGACTATTTTGAAAAAAATGCAATATTTTTTACTTTTTTCTATAATAAATATCCCCAAAAATATATATAAAAAAATATTTTTCCCTCAGTTTAGGCCGATACGTATTCTTCTACATATTTTTCGTAAAAAAAATCGCAATTAGCGTTTATTGATTGGTTTGCGCAAAAGTTATAGCGTTTACAAAATAGGGGGTAGTTTTATGGCATTTTTATTATTATTTTTTTTTTTACTAGTAATGGCGGCGATCAGCGTTTTTTTTCGGTACTGCGATATTATGGCGGACACTTCGGACACTTTTGACACATTTTTGGGACCATTGGCATTTTTTTAGCGATCAATGCTATAAAAATGCATTGGATTACTATAAAAATGCCATTGGCAGTGAAGGGGTTAACACTAGGGGCAGGGAAGGGGTTAAGTGTGTTCCTAGTGTGTTCTAACTGTATGGGGAGGGTGGCCTCACTAGGGGGAATCACTGATCTTCTGTTCATACATTGTATGAACAGAAAATCAGCGTTTCCCCCGCTGACAGGAACGAGCGCTGTGTGTTTTCACACACAGCTCCCGTTCCCCGCTCTGTAACGAGCGATCGCGTGTGCCCGGCGGCGATCGCGCCCGCCGGGCACACGCACGGGACTCGGGGGCGAGCGGGGGGCGCGCGCGCGGGCCGCCGGCGGCGCGCACGCGCCCCCTAGTGGCCGCGAAAAGCGCGACGTAGAGCTACGGGCTCTCGCGCAGGAGTGCCGACCTGCCGCCGTATAACTGCGGCGGCTGGTCGGCAAGTGGTTAAATAACAACAAAAAAAGTGTGTAAAAATCTGCACTAGGTCACCAGCAACTGAACAGCAACCATCAATTATATAACTGTGATACCAGCTCATAACATACATAAATACAAAAAAGCAGAGCTAATATAATAAGTACAAATATGCAAAGAGAGCTTAAAGTGGAGTTCCACCCATTTTTTAATATTTGTCTGTGCTGCGTGCCCTAATCTCATAGTGTTCAGAATGGACAATTTTTATTTACTCTGTTGCTTGTAAATACCTTTATTTTGTAGTCCTTCATTACTTCCTCCTCCTTATTAGCCTAGGCTATTAAGTCACATGGCTATTCGCAAGGGTTTCTGGGATAGGCATCATGTTTCCTAGTAGTCCTTGCAAACCTGACTGAAACCTATTACATTGCTTGTGCAGCACTGAGCATGTGCGAGATATGCAAAGCTGAAATCCAGGAAGTCATACAGTCTGGCTTCATGATGCCCACACTTAAGATGGCCACGGCCTATTTCTAGATTATAAACTATATACTATCTAAATGCTGTAACAACCTAACAAAACGGACCTTAGTTTATAGACTAACTTTACTAGAATACATTAAGCTTGTGTATTACAGGGGTATTTATATTTAAAAAGTGAAATTGTGGGTGGAACTCCCCTTTAAATAAAATAATCTAAAATAAAGCGCAAACGTGCAATAAATAGTGGATTTGTAATGGGCCCATAAGCACACGAAAATTCATAGAAACAAAGTTCATCAAGTGTAAAAAAAAAGTGCACATAAATCTCATTAAAGGGGAGGTTCCCCTAAATAGAAACTTTTAACATTGCCTGTCTCTTCTTAATAACATGTAGAATCGGCTGGTAGTTTAAAAAAAAAACGTCCGTACATTTTCGGCATTTAGTCTCACCGTCGCTTCCGGGTCTGGCGGCCGGGGATGGGCGTGCCTACTTGATTGACAGGCATCCGATGGACGCATACAGCGCGTCACGAGATGCCGAAAGAAGCCGAACGTTGGTGCGCATGCGCCATATAGAGCCGCACCAACGTTCGGCTTCTTTCGGCATCTCGTGACGCGCTGTATGCGTCGATCGGATGCCTGTCCCCAAACATCATACCCGGAAGCGGCGGTGAGACTACATGCCGAAAATGATATGTACGGACGTTTTTTTTTTAAACTACCAGCCGATTCTACATGTTATTAAGAAGAGACAGGCAATGTTAAAAGTTTCTTTTTAGGGGAACCACCCCTTTAAGATAATCCAAAAAGTGCAATTGTGCAATGAAAAAGAGTGGAATCCAACACCAGATAGCATCAGTTGTCAGACGCCTCTTACCAGAAAGGTTGGATCACAAAGTATAATGGTCAAACTCGCATCTGATAAAGCTTATGGACCAGCATCCAGTAGGGAGACAATTGCCACTCAGCAGCTGGTTGTAGTGTGATACCGAAGGGTAGACAATAAACTGCCATAGTGAAGCTTGTTTTATATTCTCACCATTTATTTAAGTCCAGGATACTTCAAATAACAACAATCCAATGTATAACAAGGATATACCAGCAGGCTGATAGCTCGCATAAGCGGAAAAAGACATTTGCAATCGTCAGGTCGTGCATGATGCCGTCATAGATATGCCACGTTTAATTGCGCTTTGACAAAAGAAACCTGGAAGGTGATTGGTTTCTATGCAGAGCTCCACCAGATGTTGCACTTTTTAGTTTTAGTAAATCAACCCCATTGTAGAAATGGGGTTGCACAAATGCTCCAGGGACTTGCTTTGCTGTAGTTTCACTTCAAGTTATAGTGGTCGTGAAATCTGAACAAAGCACACATATCTGTGGTGTTTGCTTATCTCTCTCTAAAGCCTTAAGTGTAATTTCTCTCTGATGCTTCATTCCTTTGTTATCAGCATGACTCACTTCTCAGAAGTTTTACCGACACAGGAGATACATTTGTGTTGGGAGGAGGGGGGGGGGTAGCTCAGAAAGGAGCTTGTATATTAAGAACACAGTCTTCTGCTGTGTGGAGGGGGGGTGTGTGTCTTTTCTCCAATCAGCTACACTGTTATTGCAGCACTCCACCCCCTCCTCTGTGCTCCTGACAAATTACGATGAAGAAATACTTTTATGTCCTTTTAAAGGGGTGTAGAGAGGAGACGACTGAGATAAACAAGTAAAACCTATGTGGGAATAATTTGTTTTATCTCTGTGTATCATCTGAGGCTGTTCACTTCATACTTCACTTTATATGTGAGGTGGTTAGGGTTAGAGTTTCCCAATGAATAATATGGCTTGGAACAGGGACCTTCCCCCAGAGATCAAAGGTCACAGGGCATGGCTGACCCACACCCACCAAAGTGTACCGCCTACCCCAACTAAGGGTTACATCCACTTTGAGGTATAGACACGATATGGAGGTCTGAAGATCCAAAGGCTAAATTATTCAAAGTGATCCTAAAAACTTTACTTTTTGCATATAGTGTGAAAAAAGATTAGAACCTCTGTCAGTTTTTTTTTATAACTGCCAGGGCCTGCCTAGAGTAAATCACTCACACAATTTGTCCTTGTGACAGTTAAAAAAGGCATTTTCTTCACTTTAAAGTGATTTGTTCTCATTTCCTGTTTTGTCTACAGGAGTGAAGGGAAATTTACTTCAATGAGAATCAGATGGAAAAAAAAAATACAGTGGTTTTAAAAATAGGCTTTAAATGTACTTTTAACAATTAGGGCATCACCATGCTTATATTTTCTGTGTGTACCCGTTTATCTACTGTGTAGAGCCCTAGCGTATTGACACCGGCCTTATTTGGGGTAATGTTCACAGTGAACTACAAAATCAAATTGCTATTTTTGCTTTCCTTTCTCAGACTTTTTAATGGGACAACATCGCCACCTACTGGATTTTAAAAGAAATAGCATTTAAGTATAAACTATTGTGTGTTGGAAACTTAAATGTGATTGACATTAATGTAAAATCCTGGCTGTCATATACAATCCACTCCAGCCTAATTAAATAAAACAATGATGAGATTACACAAAACATTTAGATCATTTTTCATCCTATCTAAACGTCCAATCCAGTGTAAAGATCTCTATGGCAGCGAGTGGTATTGTACATTTAGGCCCAGATTCAGAGAGAATTGGATTCTCGTAGCGTATCAGAAATACACTACGCCACCGTTTTTTACCTGGCTCTACGTGGAATCCAGGTAGATTTTGTCCAGTAAACGACGGCGGCGTAGTGTATTTCTCCCGTCGCAATCCATCTACACGAGTAGGGGGCGTGAAGGATTTAAAATAGGCGCGTTCCCGCGGCGATCGAACTGCGCATGCTCCATTCGCAAATTTCCCGCCGTGCATTGCGCGAAATCACATTGTTATGTCATTCGTTGTTTGAGTAGCGTCGTTTACGAACATTTCTATTCCCGAACGAGTTACGCAAAAAAAAAAAAAAAATAATTAAATTTGACGCGGGAACGACGGCCATACTTAACATGGGCTACGCACCGTTAGACCAGCAAAAAGCTGGTCTAACAGTACGTAAAAAAAAACGGACGTAAGCGATTGCGAAGACCGCTCGTATCTTCGTGGATCGCCGTAAAAACACATTTGCATATCCCGACGCATCAAAACGACGCAAACTCCTCCCAGCGGCCGCAAAAATATGGCAGCGTAGATCCGAAGGCTTACGAAGACGTAAGCCTCTCGGATCGAAGCCCGAAGCCGCCGTATCATGGTTTGAGGATTCAAACTAGTGATACGGCGCGCGAAATTTGAAATTACTCCTGTCTAACACCAGTTAGACAGGCGTAATTGCTCTGTGAATCTGGGCCTTAGATTCTTTATGCGGATATGGTCATCTTACATTCATTTCTCCAATGGGGGGACTTCCTCTCACTTTCTGCCATGTCATTGAAACAGGAAATTAGGACAAATATCTCTAACAGAGACACAGACAGCAATAAAGAAATATAATTGTTTCCTAAATGTACATTATATAACTGGGTACTAACATTTATAGGTAAAATGGATCCAGGGAATATCCGATTGCCTCTCAGAAATAAGGAAGGAACTTTTCCCCCTGCTGGAGAAAATTACACCATTCTGTGCTGGGATTTTTTGCCTTCCTCTTGATTAACTGTGGGTAACTATAGGATAGGGTTGCCACCTTTTCTTCAAGCCAAACTCAAACACTTTAGTGGCCTGGGTTTGGCCTGACTTTGGGTGCCCCAAGGAGAGGAGTATTGCAGTGCGCATAGCGAGCAGCAGCTAACATTGGGTGTTACCAAATTGCTTTTGCTGACATCATTGCCTTGCCCCCAATGATGTCGAACCCCCAGACAGCCACCTGCAGCTACCGGACGGCAACAGATTTGTGTGCGACTATCTTGGTTACTTGGGAAGCCACAGCCCAGGCTGAATAATGTGTCTGGATTTCAATCTGCCCGAAACCCGGACACATGATTCTAAATCCGGACTGTCCAGGTGAATCCGGGACAAGTGGCAAACCTAGTATAGGATTGTGTATATGGGATTGTATTGATTTTACATTTTTCCCCCTTTTATAGGTTGAACTAGATGGACTTGGGTCTTTTTTCAACCAGACAAACCTTCTATCATTGCATTTTCATTGCTGTCTTTCCTTAACAACTATAACGAAGACCGAAAAGGAGAAGAGATCTCTCCAATTCTTCCCCACGCCATCCAAAACTGTTTGTTGTAGCCAGGGTTTACTAGGTTAACTAGAAGATACAGAGTGCCCCGTGTTAATGCATGACCTGTAATTGTGAACAATTTAACAAAAAGAATGAAAATATGTTATAAACAAGGATCAGATGCTGGAAAAATCAGACAAAAAAAAAGTCACATAATGCAATGTATACACAATAAAATGTTCAATCAGATACACCTGGTTAGCTGTGAATTACAGATCTAATTCTATTGACTTACATGCATCCATATTCTTCTACTGCTGGTAAGTAGATGCACATGCCCCCATTGTGACAGTAGTCCTCATAGACTGCAGGGCAATCCTGTATGTAGCCGCTACCTGAAGAGTTGTATACGGTTGTAAAAAAAGTGCTGGTAGGTGTGGTCAACTCTGAAAATAATGTAATATTCAAACATTAGTAAAAAAAGAACCATTATTCTAACCTCTTACAATATATACCCATGTAAGCATGTAAGATATATATATATATATATATATATATATATATATATATATATATATATATATATATATATATTACAAGCCAGTTGGCATGACAGTCATCTAAAATTGAACAACATTAAACCAATAAACCCTCTCCCATTACATTACAATACAGGCTTACTGTTTTGCTTAAACGTATTCAGGAGGATATAACCTGCATATGTTATAAAATCTTGTTATAATAGATTTTTTTCGCCCTTTCCATCATTTGTCACTTTGTTTTGGTTTCCAATCAGACCCCCAGCTGTTAAGGCTGTCTTAATGAGAGGGCACACCTGGGCACTGCCCAGGGGCCCCAACTGCATGGGAGGCCCCTGTTTTTTCTCCAAAGCAGCTGGTCCTTGAGCCCATGCTGCCCCGAAATTGGGGGCCCCATGATGGCACTGAAAGTAATAGATACACAGGGGAGGCAGTCTGCCTCCTACCTACTTGATATCTGTTTACCTGCACTGCCATCATTGTAGGGGCCCCAGATCATTTTGTTGCCCAGGGGCCCATGATGCTATTAAGACGGCCCTGCCAGCTGTGTCATTGCAGAGGTTGTTCCAAGCACTAAGGTGTGCTGGAGAACACTGCTTGCATGACATTAGGGTCAGTGGAAGCCATCCTATGCTGAAGCAATATGTAAAGCAGGGTCAGATTAGATTCATGTGCCCTAAATAGTGTTGCCCCCTATCACCATAATGTCAATTTTAATGTGGTATTCAACCCAAAACAGAAATGTAATGATATTGCAGCTTACCAATCCTTAAATGTAGTGGCTGCATTCGTTTTCTTTTTTTGCTTGTTTCCTTTATTTGAACCTGGTGATCTGACCACTTACACCAGGGGTTTCAAACTGGCTGCCCTCCAGCTGCTGCAGAACTACAAGTCCCATAATGCCTTTGCCTGAGTAAGTCATGCTTGTAATGGTCAGCCTTGCAAGGCCTCATGGGACTTGTAGTTTTGCAACAGGTAGAGGGCCTTCATTTTAAGACCCCTGACTTTCACACTTCCTGCCTTAGGCTGCATACACACGATGGGTTAAACTGATGAGAGCGGTCTGATAGACCGTTTTCATCGGACCAAACCGATCGTGTGTGGGCGCCATCGGCTATTTAACAATCGGTTAAAAAAAAGCAAACTTGTTTTAAATTTAACCGATGGATTCCTAACCAATAGGTCAAAACTGATCGTTAGTAGGCACGACCATCGGTTAAAAATCCACGCATGCTCAGAATCAAGTCAACGCAAGCTTGGAAACATTGAACTTCATTATTTTCAGCATGTCGTGTTTTACGTCACCACATTCTGACCCGATCGTTTTTTTAACCGATGGCGTGTAGGCGCAACGGACCATCAGTCAGCTTCATCGGTTAACCGATGAAAACGGTCCATCAGACCATTCTCATCGGATGGACTAACCGTGCGTATGCGGCATATGGGTGTCTTCACTCTGGATGGAGGAGCAACAGAGACACCTTTGGACAGCAGCAGTGTTAACCTGAGGAGAGGGTAGTGTTAGAAGGAATAGAACATGTAGAAGGACTTTACTAACCAATTAAAGCAGAACTTCAGCTAGCAAATAAAGTCAAATAAAATCCAGTGTAATCCTATAAAAAGCACTATTATAAGGACATGTGAATCATGTGTAATACCACTTAAACCCCCTTTGGGTGGGTCCATTACCGGTAAAGTGCCACTAGTTTTAGCGGCGCTTTACCGTCATTTTATCTGTGCTTTGCGGCCACCATCGGGGCACTTTTAACCCCCAAAAAGGGGTTAAAAGGGGTTAAAAGCACCCGTGTTGCAGGGCTTTCAATTTTTTTTCAGGCATCTCAGAAGCGCTGCCCATTAATTTTAATGAGCAGGGGCAGTGTAGGAGCATTGCATACAGCACTCCTACACCACCCCAAAGATGCTGTTTGTCGTCCTTTTTTTCCTGTCCCGCAAACGCCTCCCCCCAGTGTGAAAGCATTCAGGCTTTTCATAGGAAAACTGCCGGGGAAAAAACAGCCGGGAATTGCGGCAGGAAAAAAGAGAGCATGTTCTCATTTTTCCCGCCAGGATTCCCAGCGGTTTTCCCGATGGAAAAACTGGTCGTGTGTACGAGGCATAAGAACTGTTTAATGCCCATTGTTCATCATGTATTTATATTTGGAATGTATATATATTTTTCAACTGGATTTTATTGTGCCTGTAATCTGTAGTTATGTGTATTTACCATACAGTACTTTTATGCGTGATGCGCTTTCTTTAAAGTCTCACGGCAAATGCTTTGATATTTTGTACATGCTGTTTTAAGGATAGAGGCACGTTTTGGTGCCCTAGATCAGTGTTTCCCAACTCCAGTCCTCAAGGCACACCAACAGGTCATGTTTTCAGGATTTCCATTATTTTGCACAGGTGATTCGATCAGTTTCACTGCCTTAGTAATTACCACAGCTGTTTCAATTGAGGGAAATCCTGAAAACATGACCTGTTGGTGTGCCTTGAGGACTGGAGTTGGGAAACACTGCCCTAGATCACATTTTATTTTATTTAAAAAGAAAATGAATGAAGCCACCACATCTAAGAATTGGTAAACTGCAATGTAAAAAATGTCTTGGTTTTGGGATTGTATGTAGCAACCGATGCTCCTATTTCCGCAGTACAGGTAAAAAAGAAAAAGAAAAAGAGGACTAAGAAGTGGAAGCCAAGGTAAATCATGTCTTGGACAGAGCAGGTAAGAGCAATTAAGTGGGTTGTAATAACTTCTAAAATCTCAGAGTAATATATGTCATATTTTACAGCAAATACATCATGGAGCAATATATTTTATTATTTTCTGCTAATAATGAGGCTATACATTTTAGGCTGTATCTGGGCACTATATTCTGGCAATTCTGGATATGCACTTAGAAATTTGGGCATAAAAGAAAGGATTTGCATAGCTCCACTTACCTCCCTAAAATGCACATCAAACCCTTTTTTTATTTATGATAGATGCTGTGACATTTTAAGAAGGTAATCATAGTGCAAAATAAGGCATACTTTGACACATGTAGGAGTTGGAATGAAAATATATGAACTGGTAATACCTCATGTCCTTAGTAACCGCTTCACACACTTGCCCTGGATATATGTCATGGCACCTCAGTAAAAGAATGCAGGGCTTAGTGGGAATGGGTCAGAGCTTTACAGCACTATGACCCCAGCACATTTATGTCATAGCTCCACTACGACTAGGCTTTGCAGAGGCACTGACAAGAGCTTTAGTCCAATCTGTGTGTTGCAAGTATTTACCAAAGGAATACAGACTATTCACTTAGCAAAATGAATGTTCACTTTGTAGCGTATAGGTTTATTCTGCAATGTGACGCTTTACTTGGTATAGTGAATAAGGTTTATAAGAATCCCTTTTTTTGTTAATTACAGTAAATACCTTGGATTGCAAGTATAATTATATTATTTTCAGAAACATGACTGTAATCCAAAGCACTTGTATATCAAAGACAAGTAATATTGTAAACAAGATTATTTTGTTGCACAACTATTTATTCATATAAAAATGATTACGGCAAAAAAAAATATATAGTATAAAGTGTCCTGTAAAAATAAACCAAATGACCTGCACTTTGCCTTTGAAAAAAAGAAGGATCACAGGGCGCCTGATGCATGAATTTCAATGTTTTTTTTTTTTAAGCACATGATTAGAAACTGGGGCTCTAATTGGCTTCAAAAAGGCTGGGCTTGGGGCACAGGGCACTGCGCCCCGAGCCCACCCAGTTGTGTGACATTAGCTAATTAATATTCACTAATGTCTTCCTGTTTCTCCTCTTAATACCTAAGTCCTGATTGGCCGGGAGGAGAATTGATCGCCGGGACTCAGGAAGAGACGCAGGGGGGAAGCTGTGACCTGGATGGTTCGATTGGGGTAAGTGGTGATCGATCGAGCACCGGGGGTGGGGGTGGTTGGCTGGCTGGCTGGGGGCCTTGGGCCACTCCCCCAAGAAAATTGAGCACCAGACCCCACTGCGCGTTACTCGCACACCAAGGTTTTACTGTACTTATTTCCCTTACCTGTGATGGGGTATTGAAAGTGAAAACAGCTTGACGTTATTTACAAGAAAGATTTGTAATTTTAACATGCATATTTAACTGCTCAGCTCACCCCTTCATGTTGTATTGGTTCCCACATGTGTAGGTGACATGAGCTCCAACCCTACTGTATAAGCATGTTTTCGTAAAAAATGAACCGCTCATCCCCAACATAATGACTGTATAAAAGTTTAATTCATTGAATCACAATCATGACAGTGCATGTTCAGACTGCGCTGTATCTCAGCATTATTGTTTGCTTTTAACAGAGTCCATAAAATGGTTTTAAACAGGCACTTTGTTTGGGATGTGCTAATCATTTCACAAGGCTGTACTTTTAACAAGTACTATCATACTACCTCTATTTCAAGTGCAGCTGTAACCACTGTACATTTTAGCATCACACAATCTATGTCCATAAGCTGTTTGGCTACAATCTGTATGTTACTGGAAATAAGTAAAAACACATACATAATTAATAACACAGTGGCTGCATTTATATATACTCAAAAAGCATTAAGCTTAAAAAAAATAAAAAAAAACTTTAAAAGTAGATTAAAGAAATAGACAAATAGCAGTAGAATACTGAGTTTCTACAGAAATAATGCCTTTACTTTCTAAATGATAGAAAGAGTAATCATGGCCATAAAAAGGATTAGATAACACACTTCACAGTAAATCAAAATTTTAAAGTCGTAAATGAATAGCATAATACAATATGAAGAAAAAGAGAACTGAGAACAATTTATATAGTTAATCACTTAAATCTCTAACACTGGATGTCAATTACGCCAAATGAAAAGAAGTGGAAAATGAAGAGACTTAAGAAACAATCATGATTATGGAGATTTTAGAAGATTATTCCCAAACAGCAGCAGGAGACATATGAAAAGCTTATTAACTATGCAGGGATTTCTTGGCTCCACTGTAAGACTTCTTTGGTTAACCACTATCCCTGTGCTCACTTCGCTTTCCCAGTGTCAGGCTTCTGTGAAACAACTCACCCAGGCAGTTAGCGGCAGTTCCAGGAATCCCATTACTACATATGCAGGTGTAATTCCCTGGTGTGTTTATGCAGAGGAACTCGTCTCCACATCCGTGAGTGCCCTGGGTACATTCATCAATATCTACCACACAAAGGCATCCAGTAAATACAATTATAATACAGACTATGACAACATAGAATCATATCTTTTAGGTACATATGTTTATTATTTGTATTAGAAAATTATACCAGCTTACTTATATTAGCTTAAAGAGGTTTTATTCAACGACATTTAATACAGTGTTAGTAAATTGGGTAAAACTATGGCAGTTTTGTGTCTGATGAGCTGCTGCACTAAGCTGCCCATGTAATGTATCATATACAGGGAGTGCAGAATTATTAGGCAAGTTGTATTTTTGAGGATTAATTTTATTATTGAACAACAACCATGTTCTCAATGAACCCAAAAAACTCATTAATATCAAAGCTGAATATTTTTGGAAGTATTTCTTAGTTTGTTTTTAGTTTTAGCTATTTTAGGGGGATATCTGTGTGTGCAGGTGACTATTACTGTGCATAATTATTAGGCAACTTAACAAAAAACAAATATATACCCATTTCAATTATTTATTTTTACCAGTGAAACCAATATAACATCTCAACATTCACAAATATACATTTCTGACATTCAAAAACAAATCAGTGACCAATATAGCCACCTTTCTTTGCAAGGACACTCAAAAGCCTGCCATCCATGGATTCTGTCAGTGTTTTGATCTGTTCACCATCAACATTGCGTGCAGCAGCAACCACAGCCTCCCAGACACTGTTCAGAGAGGTGTACTGTTATCCCTCCTTGTAAATCTCACATTTGATGATGGACCACAGGTTCTCAATGGGGTTCAGATCAGGTGAACAAGGAGGCCATGTCATTAGTTTTTCTTCTTTTATACCCTTTCTTGCCAGCCACGCTGTGGAGTAGTTGGACGCGTGTGATGGAGCATTGTCCTGCATGAAAATCATGTTTTTCTTGAAGGATGCAGACTTCTTCCTGTACCACTGCTTGAAAAAGGTGTCTTCCAGAAACTGGCAGTAGGACTGGGAGTTGAGCTTGACTCCATCCTCAACCCGAAAAGGCCCAACAAGCTCATCTTTGATGATACCAGCCCAAACCAGTACTCCACCTCCACCTTGCTGGCGTCTGAGTCGGACTGGAGCTCTCTGCCCTTTACCAATCCAGCCACGGGCCCATTCATCTGGCCCATCAAGACTCACTCTCATTTCATCAGTCCATAAAACCTTAGAAAAATCAGTCTTGAGATATTTCTTGGCCCAGTCTTGACGTTTCAGCTTGTGTGTCTTGTTCAGTGGTGGTCGTCTTTCAGCCTTTCTTACCTTGGCCATGTCTTTGAGTATTGCACACCTTGTGCTTTTGGACACTCCAGTGATGTTGCAGCTCTGAAATATGGCCAAACTGGTGGCAAGTGGCATCTTGGCAGCTGCACGCTTGACTTTTCTCAGTTCATGGGCAGTTATTTTGCGCCTTGGTTTTTCCACACGCTTCTTGCGACTATTGACTATTTTGAATGAAACGCTTGATTGTTCGATGATCACGCTTCAGAAGCTTTGCAATTTTAAGAGTGCTGCATCCCTCTGCAAGATATCTCACTATTTTTGACTTTTCTGAGCCTGTCAAGTCCTTCTTTTGACCCATTTTGCCAAAGGAAAGGAAGTTGCCTAATAATTATGCACACCTGATATAGGGTTTTGATGTCATTAGACCACACCCCTTCTCATTACAGAGATGCATATCTACTAATATGCTTAATTGGTAGTAGGCTTTCGAGCCTATACAGCTTGGAGTAAGACAACATGCATAAAGAGGATGATGTGGTCAAAATACTAATTTGCCTAATAATTCTGCACTCCCTGTAATAAATCATAGATAACAAGCTCCTTTACTACAACAGCATTTTGTGCATTTCAAACAGCTGAAGACATTTTATACATGTGTAAAGACTTAACAATGCAAAGACATGCCTCTTCCCATTAAAACAAAGTGCTCTTATCCCTTATGCTCTACTGTCTTAACTTAATGCATGCCTATACCCAGTGGTGGCAGCTTCTGGTATCTTTTCCCCTGCACCCCTGCAGTAGCTCTTTAGACTTCTGTGGGGCTGTGCTCAATGGCAGGAGACAGAGATGGCTTCATAGAAGACTATAAGATGCTACTGCGCAGACATGACCAGCATACAGAAGGCTTTTGAAAAAGGATGTAGACAAACATTGGAGGCCATCGGATCAAGGTGGGTATGCTTCTTGGGAGTGCACTTTTTCTTTTAGGCTTGTCCCATGCATTGCTATGTCACAGTTAGAGCAATGCTAGATATTTATCCATGACCCACTCAAAGAATAATCGGCAACAAAACCCAGCAGATATTGTAACTTTTCACATAAAAACGCCTTTATACTTTACAGGTCCCTCCTTTTCTTGTTCTGCAACATGCAGAAATACAATACAACACCCTATAAATCTGTACATCCAGTTTATACTTGTTTGAGGTGCACAAGCTTGTTTTCTAGCCTCCAAAGACTGGCCGTGCTGCCCCTTTTTTTGACTGGGGCAGAAGAGCATCCAATTAGACAACAAGACCTATCTTACCATGCTGAGATGGAAGGAATGGGGATGGTACTCACATGACACAAAGGCATGACTCACTCAAAGAATGATCTCCAACAAACACTAGTAAGTATTTTAACTTTCTATCTTCACAAGTTAAAATACTTACTGGTATATTAACTTGAAGGGACCTGCTTGCACACATATGGGTATACAAGGGGACAGCATGGGAACAAGATTCCCTACCTGTATAAGGGTTACTTTCTTCCAAGCCATTTGAATGCTCTATGACACCCCCATGGTGGCAGTCAAACTCCTGCACTCCTTATCTTTAACATTCCTGATCTTAAATGGTGCCTGCGAAGATTGTGCTTTGTCCAGTGAGGGCTTTTTGTGCTTGGTACAGAACCACTAGTCTTTAATATAGATCACAATCTGGATATCTCCAGAATTATCATACAAAACAGAGTTATACGCTGACGCTATCCTTCTAATACAATACAAACCCACTCGTATCACTACCAAATCTTCATAACATTTTAGAGGAATATGGCTCCTTGTGGGAATCCAAAATTAACACCACCAAAACTGAAGCACTTCCTATCAATGTTAGAGCTCCCCACTTCGGTCAGCTGGAATTAAATGTTAACTACAGCTGAAAGGCAGATTCCATTTAGTACCTAGGTGTACACATCATACCTACTTATTAGTCTCTCTATAAACAAAACTCTCCCCTTATGCTGTAGCACACACATGGAAATCACACCCTATATCTCTACTGCAATGAATTGCAACACTTAGGATGTCTATAATTCCTAAATGTCTTTATTTATTTGAAACACTACCCATTAAGGTCCCTTTAAAGATCTTTAAAAAATTCAGAATGCCTTGCTTAAAGTCATTGTAAACCTATGTCTGGATTTGTTTCCACATGTTGTCTCTCATAGTTGAGGTATAGCTATGATGACAATTACAGGCCTCTCTCATCTTTTTAAGTGGGAGAACTTGCACAATTGGTGGCTGACTAAATACTTTTTTGCCCCACTGTATGTTCCAAATCCAACGCTTTGCCCAGTTTTTTACTAAATACTTTTAATTCAATCCGCTAAAGGAAAAGATCTGCAGGGAGGATGATTGATATATTCAAAACAATACATTTCTTGAACATCCTTATATGTTGATAGGAAAAGGTAGTGGGGCACGAACTTACCTTGAAAATTTGGCTAATGTCCTGTCTATTTTATATATCATCTTAATGTATTGGTATTATACTGTACTTCATATTTATTGTAACTCATAAAACCCACAGTCAGCAACATGACCCACTTAGCAGTGGGGCTAATTATACCATATCTGGTGGTCCTGCTCTGGCACCACATCATTTTGGGGGGAAGTCGTTGCCTTGCTTTCAAAACTAGCAAAAACTTTTATCACTTTAGACCTTCTGACACACCTACTGTTTCGGGTCTCCCTATTTGAAGTGTAGAAAGTGTTTAAAAAAAATTGATTTCCCATAGTCTGACAGACACACACTTCCTGATAACCACTAAATGGAAACTGACAACTTCCCCTACTTTGTATGACTTATTGAATAAGATCAAAGAAGTAAGATTACTGAAACACCTAAGGCAAGATTGCACAAAACATTGGACAAATTGAATACTGTGTCGGGCATTTGAAGCACCTGATTTAAAACATGCGCTGACTCTCCTCTGTAATTTCACTGTGCACTAGATGGCTTCTTTTTTCCTGCATATTCCTGGCCCAATTTCTCTAACCATTCCCTCACTTCTTCCCTTATATCTATTTTTTATATTGTTTCTTCACTGGTGTTATATCTAAGTCAACAGTATCTGCCCTCTGCATACTAACAGACATGGTTATCAGAAGGGCAATGTTGACCTGAATTCCTATATAGCCCTATTTGACTGTTCTTTCTCATAGACTCATTGAGCATGTTATGAACTGTGATCTATCATGTTTCACATGACAGAGAGTTTGTTACCCTTGTATGTGGATCTTTCCCCATTTAGTTTGTTATTTAACAAAATTCCTAAATAAATAAAAAAAATCTTAACATAAAAAAAACTACTAGCATGTCACGAGTGCTTGGTGTGGCTTTTTTTATTGCTGAGCTGAGTGATAGCAGACTATTTTAACCACTTTGATACCCAGCCATAGTCATATGACGTCCACAGATGGAATCTCCCATCCTGGGTGGACGTCATATGACGTCCTGTGATTTGTGGGGGGATATCTGAATGATGCCTGCAGCTAGAGGCATCATTCAAATATCCTTCTCTTTTGCCGGCGATTCTATGCACGATAAGAACGATCATAGTGGCAGTTCCGCAGCTTGATCGTTCTTATAGGCGGCGGGAGAGGACACCCTCCTCCTGCCGCCATCCGGTGCTTCTCCGGGCCCTCCCGTGCCATCGGGGGCCCGGAGAATGAATCGGCCCCTGGGGAGTACCCAGAAGTAAACAAAGCCGCGATTGCGGCTAGTAAGCATGAGATCTATGATTTATTTTTCATGATCTCATGCTTTCCAGCCTAGAGGAGAGATGTAGGGTCTTATTGACCCCGCATCTCTCCATAAAGAGGACCTGTCACACACCATTCCTATTACAAGGGATGTTTACATCCCTTGTAATAGGAATAAAAGTGATACAATTTTAATTTGTTTGTTTTTTTAACTACTTGAGATCCGCGCTATAGCTGAATGACGGCTTTAGCGCGGATCTAAATTACCAACAAGCCGTCAATTGACGGCTTGTCACTAGCAGCTTCCCTGCGCTCGCTCCAGAGCGCGCTGCGGGGAAACACTGTGTTGGCCGTGTCCCTTGGACACAGCCAATCACAGATCGCCGCGAACGGCCAATCAGAGTGGCCGTTTGCGATGCGATCTGTGCGGCCAATGAGAGATGATCTCATATGTAAACATATGAGATCATCTCTCATTGCCGTTTTACACAGAGACAGCGTCCGTGCTGTCTCTGGAGAGAAGGAGAGCGATCTGTGTCTCTTGTACATAGGGACACAGATCGGTCACCCCCCCCCCCCAGTCCCCCAGTCACCCCCCCTCCCCCCACAGTTAGAACACTATACAGGGAATACATTTAACCCCTTCCTCACCCCCTAGTGTTAACCCCTTCAATGCCAATCACATTTATACAGTAATTAGTGCATTTTTATAGCACTGATCGCAGTATAAATGTGAATGACGCCAAAAATTTGTCAAAAGTGTCCGATGTGTCCGCCATAACGTCGCAGTCCCAATAAAAAAATCGCAATTTTTTTCCCCAAAAAAGGCGCTTGAAAAATGATTGCGCAAATATCGTGC
Organism: Rana kukunoris; assembly: GCA_029574335.1. Taxonomy (NCBI): domain Eukaryota; kingdom Metazoa; phylum Chordata; class Amphibia; order Anura; family Ranidae; genus Rana; species Rana kukunoris. The sequence continues at coordinate 518,955,050 of CM056049.1, forward strand.
AAGATAAAAAGTTGCAATGACCGTTATTTTATTCCCTAGGGTGTCTGCTAAAAAAACATATATAGGGCCATATTCAGGTAGAGTTAGGCTGGCGGATCAATGGATCAATGGATCCGCCAGCCTAACTGTCACTTTAAGCCGGCGTTTTTGTTTTCTGTAACCAGAAAACAAGAAACGCCGGGTTGGAGTTCCGATGCGATCGGCGTAATTGAATTTCGGCATCGCATCGTTACTTCAACTTAAAAATGGCGCCGGGGGCGTTCCCGCCGATTTACGCTCAAAAAATATGTTAATGAGCGGGAATCGGCAATTCACAATCTTTTTCGGGCGCGACGCAGTGACTTTACGACGTTTCCAGAAGCGATACGCGGCGTATAGATAAAGCAGCCCCCTAGTGGAGTATCCTATGTTAAGTATAGGCGTCGTCATCGCGTCGGAAAAAAAACAAATCGCGTCGCTTGCGTAAAACATTCATGAATGGGAATGTGACGTCATTGACGTTCACTGACAGAATTTGGAGCATGCGCACTGGGATGCATTGACACTCGACGCATGCGCAGTACGTTCGCCGCGGGATCGCGCTTAGTTTGAATACTACACGCCCCGTACCCGCCCAATTTGAATTCCGCCGGCTCATTTGCGATGCGCTGCCGCAACTTTAGGAGCAAGTGCTTCATGAATAACAGCACTTGCTCCTAAAATTTCGGCAGAGTAACGTAAATGAGAAGCGTTACTCCAGAGCAAAGATGCTCTGATCTACCTGAATCTGGCCCATAATGTTTGGGGGTTCTGAGTAATTTTCTAGCAAAAAATTATGATTTGTACTTGTAGGAGAGAAGTGTTAGAATAGGCCCGGTATTGAGGTGGTATAAAAAGCCCTGTATTGAAGTGGTTAAAGCAGCACGTCAATGTAACATAGTGCTCATATTTACTTTATGCAGTATATGATTAGCTAATAAAAAAATAGAGTATGGCACAATACCTACTCGTATGAGATACATAATGAATTGTTAAAAAATATAACAGTAAAAAAAAAATGTAACCTAAAACATGTAACCCAAATAAGGGTGTTCATTATTGTAGAGTGAGTGTGTCAGTGTCAGTTCAATGACTCTCATGACTATTCATCAGAACCAGTTATTTGATGAGTTTAACTACTGGGTCATTCTTGATTTGAGCCTTGTATTCATATTAAAGATTTCCAATAAATCTATGCACTTGTTCCATTTGTATCTATTTTGTTACAGCTGCCAAAGGAAATGAAGAGAAATGCAGATATAAGCACGAAAAATCTTAGGCTTTAGCCATTGATCTGAGGCTAAGGCAATGTTCTATTGTCTGTAAGCTATGGAAGAAACCATTAACAAATAAATAGCATAGAGTTTTTTTGCTACATAATCTTGTCATCTTTTCTTTATATTCTGAATATATTATATATTATAATAAGCAATACACCTCAATTTGTAGGCATCCCTAGAGCCAGGTGTAATGACTTATAATGTGCACAATCTTAACTGCATGACTATCCTCATGATTACTGTAACTTTTTAATGCTACCAGACTCATTAAACAGGGCAGTGCAGGCAGGACAAAGTCTGAAAACCAGCAGCAACTAATAATCCTCATTTTAACAGTTAACAGTAACCAACTCAACTGAAGATAATTGCTCACTAATTGCTTTTATGCTTCAAAACATCAGACAGTAACAGGTGGTAAAGTGTGTTTGTAAAAGACACTCCATTCACCCATGAGCAAAGACTCTGATGCGAGAACTGGATATATTTGCTTACCTATGCACTGAAGGCCATTTCCATGGAAACCATCTCTGCATCGGCATATATAACCACCCTCCATGTTGATACACTCTGCATTGTGTGGGTCACAGGCATCAAAGTGTGGCACGCATTCATCAATATCTAAAGTAAAGCATCAAGTTAAAAACAAACAGTAAACAAGTGTTCACACTTTCTGAAAGACCTTAATTATATAAATTCTATGACTCAGAACTCTCATTATTAGTTAAAAGTGTTCGTCAAAATATTATATTGCTCTATCTACATTAGGACTCATGGATACAGTCGTAGCTGCCAGTGAGTCCACAGTAGGGATGAGCTTTATGTTCGGGTCGAACATGAGTTTGACTCAAACATTGGCTGTTCGCCCGTTCGGCGAACAGCGAACAATTTGGGGTGTTCGCGGCAAATTCGAAAAGCCACGGAACGTCCTTTAAAAGTCTATGGGAGAAATCAAAAGTGTTAATTTTAAAGGTTAATATGCAAGTTATTGTCCTAAAAAGTAGCGCATATTTCCTGTGTTTAAAACTGTCCCTCCACAAAATGTAAATTCTGAAGGAAAAAAAGTAATTTACAACTACTCGCGGGTATTCATGAATTGTCGGTTCCGGCAATACAGAGAAAAGTTATTAAAAAAAAATGACAGGGGTCCCCCTCCCCAGTCCATTACCAGGCCCTTTGGGTCTGGTATGAATATTAAGGGAAACCCCTGCCATTTTTTTCAATGACTTTTATCTGTATTGCCGGGACCCGACAATTCATTAATAGCACGAGTAGTTTTAAATTACTTTTTTTTCCTTCAAAAATGACATTTTGTGCAGGGAACCTAAATTAAATAAATAAAATGTGTGGGGGTCTCCCCAAATACCATATCAGGTACTTCAGATCTGGTATGGATATTAAGGGGAACACCGCGTAATAAAAAAACAACAACGTGGGGTTCCCCCAAAAGATCCATACCAGACCCTTCAGGTCTGGTATGGATTTTAGGGGAACTCCACGGCAAATAAAAAAAAATGGCGTGGGTTCCCCCAAAAATCCATACCATACCCTTTATCCGAGCACACAACCTGGCGGGCTGTCGCAGGAAAAGAGGGGGGACGAGAGAGCGCCCCCCCTCCTGAACCCTACCAGGCCACATGCCCTCAACATGGTTCTGGAGGGGGGCCGCTCTCTCGTCCCCCCTCTTTTCCTGCAGCCTGCCAGGTTGCGTGCTCCGATAAAGGGACTGGTATGGATTTTTTGGGGGAACCCCACGTTATTTATTTTTTAAATTACACGGGGTTCCTCTTAATATCCATACCAGACCTGAAGGGCCTGATATGGAATTTGGGGGACCCCACACATTTCTTTTTTAATTTTGGTTCCCTGCACAAAATGTAATTTTTTAAGAAAAAAAGTAATTTAAAACTACTTGCGCTATTAATGAATTGTCGGGTCTCGGCAATACAAATAAAAGTCATTGAAAAAATGGCAGGGGTTCCCCTTAATATTCATACCAGACCCAAAGGGCCTGGTAATGGACTGGGGGGGGACTCCTGTAATTTTTTTCAATTACTTTTCTCTGTATTGCCAGGAGCGACAATTCATAATTAGCCGCAAGTAGTTTTAAACGACTTTTGTTCCTTCAGAAATTACATTTTGTGCAGGGACAGTTCTAAACACGGGAAACATGCGCTACTTTACATGCATACTTTAGACACCCCCCAGGTATGAAAATTAAAGGAATATTTCACTTTTATTGTTTCACTTTAAGCATTATTAAAATCACTGCTCCCGAAAAAACGTCCGCTTTTAAAACTTATTTTGCATTGATACATGTCCCCTGGGGCAGGACCCGGGTCCCCAAACACTTTTTAGGACAATAACTTGCATATGAGCCTTTAACATTAGCATTTTTGATTTCTCACGTTCGAGTCCCATAGACTTTAACAGTGTTTAAATGTTCGCATGAACTTTCGTTCTGTTTGCATGTTCTGGATGCAAACCGAACCGGGGGTGGGTGTTTGGATCATCCCTAGACCACAGGTAACATGTACAGCTGCAAATAAAAGTCAATGGGGTTGATTTACTAAAACTGGAGTGTGCAAAACCGGTGCAGCTTTGCAAAAAAAAAACAATCAGCGTCCAGGATTTGTTGTTAAAGCCTAGTTGAACAAGCTAGAAGCTGATTGGCTACCATGCACAGTTGTGGTGTGCAGGTATTTGCTGTAAGCCCTGTCAGATTAAGACCCTCGTCTTGTGGGGCCTCCCCTGCAGGGACTCAGCTAGTCATGATGTGATTTATACTGTTATGGTTGATAATACATTTATTAGGTGCGTATAGCTTTAAGAGTTTTAGTCCGCCATTTTATGTTTAGTCAGAGTGTATGAGAGTCAGTAGGATTAAGTGCTAGACAAGACCTTATGGTGTTGTATTATACTTTAACTTGTAACAAACTTTAAATGTAAGTTCCAAGGGGAATACAGATAAGTCTCTATGATCCACAGCTCTCAGCCAATGGGCTTCAGTCTCCCTCAGCTCTCAACCAATGGGCTTCAGTCTCCCTCAGCTCTCAACCAATAGGCTTCAGTCTCCCTCAGCTCTCAACCAATGGGCTTCAGTCTCCTCACGTTAATATAAGGGGTGGGAGTTCCCGTTTAGGAGAGTCTAGGGCTACACACAGTTTCTGGCAGGTCAGAGCAGATTTCAGTCAGAGGAGAATCAGTGCAGGCCAGAGACCTCCCGTTCAGGAGAAAGTACAGCAAATCGCGGAGTACCTCTAAATACTATAGAATCAGTACTTCAGCGCAATTATCGGATCAATCCGTCATTCCGACGAAAAGCCTCAAGTCTACCGACACTTCAGTAAGTGCATCTATTCTTCAGCCTAGTCAAGCATAGGCCCAGTATTACTAATCCGGCCGCAAAAGCTGAGGATATATGATAAGCCAAGCCCAAGCATTATCAGCTGTGTGGTCCTCTAGAGACTGTCTGTGGAACCTTTGCGACACTTTGTGTGAACGCTGTGAAGTTTTTGACATCTGTCTTCATGCTCATGTTGTGGACTGTGTTATTACCACCCTAGCTAGCGGGGATACGGAGGCCCCCGGAGCTGTATTTTCCTGGGGTATACCAAGACTACAGTGGCGTCACGTGACAGAGAGGGTTAATACCATCCGACCCTCACTAAGGGTTAATACCACCAGACCCTGGGCTCCTAGCCCCAAGAACTAAGTAGCTAACCATTAAGCGTATGTGCGTGGCCGTGGGGCTCCCCCTCCCCGGTCATCACACAGTTACGCCAGATTTTCCACTCTCCAGTTTTAGTAAATCAACCCCAAATGCTCTACGCGGCTGTACGTATTTATACGTAAGTACTTGCGGAAACGCGCATATGGACATATAACTCTGGATGCAAATTTCTGCCTCCAGAGTTGCAAGTCTGTATGCATGTGGATGTTCTTGCAGGTACTTGGGTATACATGCTTATAGGCACCTATGGCCATTGACTTCTATAGGTGGCTGTACACATTATCTTTCGGCTCCCTGGTGGGGAAATATGCTGGGATTTACACCATATGGCCAGATACAGCCATGTGCATGAGTCCTTACAAGCAAATGCCTTTATAATCCTTCTGACTGCAAAGTGTATAAATTAGGGAGATGAGTGGTGGAATGTGGTGTCCACTTCTTCACCTTCACATCAGAGGGAGGTTGAGGGCTGTCTGTTATTGGTAATGTAGAGAGAGGTGCGTGATGTACAATAAATTCACCTGTGCCAAGAATATATGTGCGGAACAAATAAAGTTAGTCAGAGTTTACATTCCAGAGTGAAGCATGTTTAAATAGTAGGAGATTTGTGCTGTATTTAAAAAGAGGTGTCACTTATGTATGCTTAATATAAAATAGTAAAATTATATTTTGCACTAGAAATGTTCATATAATAATAATAACTATGGACATATGCGACAAGCAATGCTATGCCTTTTTAAAATGGCCAACATTTTTAGCATTGTTATATACACAACTGTTATGGTTAATGCCATTCAATATGTAGGTCTAAAGAGCAGTTCTTAATGATTCAGGCATAAGACTGAATAAAGGAAAATCTCTTTTTAAATCTTGCATAATAATAAAAAATAATGATAATAATTATAATAGTTTGCATTCAGTCTTTATTGCATTTACATTGTCTAGCCTTTACTGGAAAAATTATATAATATACACAACATGACATAAATATCTGATCTGCTAACCACATGCCTAGATACTTTTTTCATTTAGATTTTTATGTAAGGCACAGAACTCTGTCCATAGTTGCCAACATCTGAGAATGGCGGCACACTACAATTATATCTAGGCATATACAGTATATAAAGTCAAGATAACACATATATATTGTAGGAAATTAATGCAGCTTTCCAAAATGCAGGCAATTTTACTGTACGGCCTGTCGCATATTGGTTATCTTGCCCCTGGTGAGAATTTGCTTGTGTCAAAATAGCTAAAAAAAAATGCTGAAAAAATTCTCACCTGTTTCCACATGTCACTCCTTTGCTAGCTGGATGAGCAAGGGGTCACTCCCTTGCTGACAGAATTGTAGCAGAATGTCATTTGCCAGCAACAGACCGACACCTTGCTTATCTGGTCAAAGAAGGTGAAGTGTATAAAAACAAGAGAGTATTTGTTCTGCCCTGTATAGTGATCTAGTCACCGGCAAGTTGTCACCAGTTACAGGATTAATAGTGTGCCATAAACCTTAGCGTTCATCAGTGTTCAAAATCTGAGACATTGCTGGGGACACACTTTTCCAGGAACACATTTTCAAAACCTGAGCATGCCCTTGAAAATGCGGTTGAATGAAGTGTCATATTGTAAGGACTTGAGCCCTGCTTATATCACTCCATAATTCCTATAGCAACAGAGATGAATGGGAGCTTTGAATAGAAGTAGGGTTTATTGGGACCCCAGAGGCCCACAGAAACACCTAAAGGATAATTGAGGGCAGGGGGACTATAGCGGTACTAGATACAAGAATTTAGAAATGGAGAAGGTAGAAAAAGGTACAAAATAGATAAATTTATTCAAAATAACATAAAAAAACGGAAATACACAATATAAAAAAATACACAACTTATACGAGCAGCCAATTCATCACCAAGATGGTATAGGACCCTAATCAGAGGGTGGTGGTGAGGCGCAGGGGGTCATATAAGTCAAGATCTCATCTCTACTAGTTTCGCTACTTTGGTAGCTTCGTCAGGAGATGTATTCTGTGCGGCAAAAGTCCACTCGCTAGGGGAGCATGGTCCAACGTGGAGAAGAGTTCTCACACGAGGAGAGGGGCCAGATGGAAAAAGTTGCCCCGTTGCAAGGGGGGACCTGTGTGCAACTGTATAAGGTATTTAAATGGTTTAGGCCTTGGGATTTATCTAATACTTAGCGGCAATTCGGGATAGATGCCGCATATGGAGCTGGATGTGACCGGTTAGGCCATATCAAAGCACAAAGGAGGTAGTCTGAATAGGAAACCACTTGGCATTTGTAAGAACACAAGTGTATCCCAGGGCCAGGAGTGCACTCCTGGCGCACAGAATAAATCTCCTGACGAAGCTACCAAAGTAGCGAAACTAGTAGAGATGAGATCTTGACTTATATGACCCCCTGCACCTCACCACCACCCTCTGATTAGGGTCCTATACCATCTTGGTGATGAGTTGGCTGGTCGTATAATTTGTCTATTTTAGAACACTGTTGAGTATTTTTTTATATTGTGTATTTCCGTTTTTTTATGTTATTTTGAATAAATTGATCTATTTTGTACCTTTACTACCTTCTCCATTTCTAAATTCCTGTATCTAGTACCGCTATAGTCCCCCTGCCCTCAATTATCCTTTAGGTGTTTCTGTGGGCCTCTGGGGTCCCAATAAACCCTACTTCTATTCAAAATTATGTTTGGGATGATGGTACTATATTAACTATGTTTTATATTGATCTGTATATTGAGAGGCTTACTTATAATCATGAATGGGAGGTTGTTTTAAGCCTCAAACAATGTAAATTCTTGCATATTCTGGGCACAGGGAATCTCTGTGAGCCCCCTGCATTTTACTTACATTATGGGTTGGGGGTGATTTATTATTTGACGTATAAAAAAACTGAAAGGTTTTCATAATTTCTTTGCACTTGATTACTGCAGTGAAAATAAGTAAGTGATTTGGTCATTACCATGACAGGACTTGCCATTCCCAGTATAGCCTTCCAAGCATTGGCATCTTGGTCCATCTTCTGATGGCACACAGTAAGCATTGATATTACACGAACTGTCCCCACAGCCACTCTCATCTGTTTGAAGAACAAAGTTTATAGCCTTACATTTCTGCCAAAAAGAATTACAGACCCAACAGGTGCCCCAGCTATGTGACCTTTTTAAATTACATTTTCAGGTCAATATGGATTATTCTTAAAATACTATCACAGCAGCTAGTTCCTGCAGTGCATTACCATCTATAGTTTCCAATGGGAGACGCTTTTATTAGATTAACACTGTGAGTGTCTAGCTCAATGTGGCATTGAAATGAACACAGATCTACAAATTAAGGTGTATTGTACTATATGCCTCAGTGACAAAACCATTGCTGATACTTCCTAGTATTATTAAAAAGGAAGAACATTTATAACTAAAACTCACAAATTATATTAGATGCCTGAGATATAGCTAAAGATATAAGGGTTGATTTACTGAGTTTAGGCCGTTCACTTAACTTAGTTTATAAGGTGAACTTTTGACTACCCAACCATGTGAGAGGGTAATCATTTTTGGTGTCTCTATCCACAATATACAGCATGGATAAACAAATCTCTCATTGTGGTTATTGTATTTGGATAGTCAGCCCTGCCAGATGATTGTATGCAGTAGTTGTTCAGCAGAAAATTATGCAGCAGGCCACCTAATTCAATGGGGTCAGCAGGGCCATCCACTGAGCGAATTTTGAATGGTTCCTCAGGAACCATCAGAAATCCGAACAGTGTATGGCTCACATAAGACAATTGTGAAGCTAGAGAGGCTGAATCTACCTAGCAAGGACACAGACAACAGGGGTTCCTCATTCATTCCAAAACTGAAAAAAAATGTATTATATCTAATTTAAAAACTTTGATTACTTGGATGTATCTGTCTACAGGTATACCACAAGCAAAAGGACAATGCCTGTTCAACATATTTAGTCTGAGCCAGTGACTGTTGAACAGTAACTTTGGAAGCAACATGAGAGTAAAATCTAGAACAGAAGCTAGGTCAGAAGTAATAGCCAGTGTATATTTCACAATGTTGTAGAAGCTGGAACCTGAGCATTTGAAGGAAAACTACCTAAGAGTTTAATCTTTGGTGAAAACCAAAGTGACCCCTATCAGTAGCCCCAGGATTATGTGCAAATCTACACTTTTCCTGTAAATGTCAAGTTAGGCCCTGCTCCTCGTCTTTTCTGAGGATTCCTTTTGACCCTTTGATGTGATGTGCAACCACACCGACCAGTAGCAGAACAGTCACTGGGATGTGGTGTATCCAGGTTTGGCTTTACTAAAAAGTCAAGATATGAGCTTAACTATATTTGTCTGTATCGCTGTCTGTACTAATTATTTTGACATGCTGAATTCATTATTTATCATGTCCTCAGTTGGAATTGCCTAGGATTATGTTAAATAAATGTTGTAAGAAACTTTTCTACATAGAGTTGACTATGTTAATATTTGCAGGATAATTTCTTTGCAGTCAGATTATCTACTGAATCTACTAACTATAGATTATCTATCTATCTGGAGATGGCTGATTAAAAGAAATATGTAAAACTTTTTAATATTATGTCATTTGTACACTACTCTTAAAGGGGTTGTAAAGGATTTTTTTTTTCCTTAATAGCTTCCTTTGCCTTGGTGCAGTCCTCCTTCACTTACCTCATCCTTCCATTTTGCTTTTAAATGTCCTTATTTCTTCTGAGGCCTCGTACACACGACCGTTTTCCTTGACAGAATCCATCAAGAAACTTGGTGGCAGAGCTTTTTTGCCGAGGAAAACGGTTGTGTGTATGCATTTCATCGAGAAATCGAGAAACCTGTCGAGGAACTCGACAAGGAAAAAAGAGAACAAGTGGCGCCAATGGAATCGAACTTCCACTTTATAGTGCCGTCGTACGTGGTGAACGTCACCGCGTTTGAGAACGAGAAGATTTGGTCTTGACAGTGTGTACGCAAAGACAGCTTGTTGAGTTTCTCGACAAGCCTAACAAGGAACTCGTCGAGGAAAACGATGTGTCTTTTCCAACGAGTTCCTCGGTCGTGTGTACAAGACCTGAGAAATCCTCACTTCCTGTTCTTCTGTCTGTAACTCCACACAGTAATGCAAGGCTTTCTCCCTGGTGTGGAGTGTCATGCTCGCCCCCTCCCTTGGACTACAGGAGAGTCAGGACGCCCACTAACACACAGCTCCTTTCTCTATCTGCAACGTAGAGAGCGTCAAGACTCTCCTGTAGTCCAAGTCTCATCACATAATATTCATCCGCATTGGGGTTGATTTACTAAAACCAGAGAGTGCAAAATCTGGTGCAGCTGTGCATGGTAGCCAATCAGCTTATAACTTCAGCTTGTTCAATTAATCCTTGACAAAAATTCCTGGAAGCTGATTGGTTTCTATGGAGAGCTGCTCCAGATTTTGCTCTCTCCAGTTTTAGTAAATCAACCCCATTGTCCTTGAGAATTTATCTATAGGTTGCTTGGGATGAAAAATGTTTTATAGCACTCAAATTTAATGCTAACAAAAAATCAGCACCATTGTTTTTCAAGCACCTTCAAACATACAACTTCAAATAGCACGTGTTTCACCTAATATATGCAATGTATCTTAAAAATATTGAATACGTTGTATGGTTTGCAAACTACCTGTTCCGTTGAAAACTTGTTTTTTAATAATATAATATTTATATTATATTTATATAACTGTTTGATAATATATTATGTGATAATAATTAACACTTGTCTTTAAAAGGCACTAGTAACCCATTTTTTTTTTTTTTACCATAATAAGCACATAAAGCATTTGAAAAGTGCATGTTTCGTATTAGACATTACTAACTATCAGGGTGGTCTATGGAAGCTGAGCTACAAAGTAATAACAATGGCTATGCTGAGAAGCATATTTGCGTATTCATCTGCAAGCTTTTTAATTTCACTGTAAATAAACAAAAAGGACTGTGCTAAACCTTCACACTACCATGCTTACAGGCAAGCTAAAATAAATTGATTTCTTAAAATAAAATAAATGTGTAAACAGTTGATGTGAAAAAGATCCCTCTAACAAAACTGTAGGATAACTTCTCCAGAAATCTATTTAGCGAGTTTCAAAAACCCCAAAGACTCTTGTCATAAATTATGAATGGACAATACTGATTTCTATGCTGTTGAGTTTCGTCTGTTTGGCGACATTTAAAAAAGTAAATAATGAGCTAAAAATAATTGCTGCCATTTCATGAGGACATAAAAAATACAGACAAGATTAATTTTCTCTGACAGTAAATGTATGAAGCATTGTGCTAAAAAAATGTATTGCAGGTAGAAATAATAGGGAAAGTTTACAAGATGTTTTTGACGTGCAAGAAAAGATCCACTGTTGATAAATATCTATAGCTAGAAAATTCTAAAAACTATTTAATTACATTTTTTTACAGCTATTATTTTAATATTTTACTATAATGTTTTATTATTTAGCATTATTTTTCCACCACAGTGATCCATATCTATTTAAAATATATCTAACAAAAATATGGAAGGAAATGATTAGAACCCCTATGATTTTTTTTTTTCTGTCTATCATTGGGAACATTTCCCTTCACTCTCGCTATGGAGACATAACATGAAGTTGGAGGAAATCTCTCCAAAGTGAAAGTAAATCCCTTTTGTCACTGGAGCAGGTGTCCTTATTGGAAGATTTTCCCTCATCTCCTGATCTATTAACAAACTTTATATTTCCCATCGATTTCTACCCTGGGGACAATAGTCATCAAGACCAATAAAGAAGGTGATTTATTTTTGTTCTCCCTCTTTCCTTCTCTGCCTTTTCTTAATCTCCATTTACCTCCTTGATATTCTATACAAAAAGTTAAAAGAGGGAGTAGGCAGCTCCGTATTTCTTTTTGTGTGGTTTATTTCTTAAAGTACAGAAAGAATTAACCCATATCTGACTTACTCTCTACATACCACACTTTTAAGTACACAATGGGGTTTATTTACTAAAGCTGGAAAGTGCAAAATCAGTCTCACTTCTGCATAGAAATCATTGAGCTTCCAGGTTTTATTACCAAAGTTTAATTGAACAAGCTGGGGTTAGAAGCTCATTGGTTTCTATGCAGAAGTGAGCCTGATTTTACACTCTCAAGCGATAATAAATAAACCCTGTTGTGTACTTAAAAGTTGGGTATTTATATTGTTCTCTTGATTTTCTGTGGGTTTACAACATTGGTTTACGGTATAGAAATGTTGTATGGTATACCATTGGCTATGCAAATGTCTACATACTTGTGTTGTACTGTTCCAGATCTGCCTATCCCTGATCCTGAATAAAATATTTGCAAAAAAAAGAGTGATTCCAGTTGGGGACAGAGACTGCAGTAAAACCAGATAGAGGTTATAACCCTCTGATCAAAAAAAAAAAAGGTTACATGTTAAAGTAACATGGATACATGTTAAGCAATGCCAACTAGGACACTTTCAGATAATGAACAACATTTACCAATTCACTGATATTTTTGTTTGACGCATTAAATAATAATAATAACAACAATAAAATCACTATAGAAACATATTTAACTAATTTTAATTTGTTAATTATTAAGATGTTATCAAAAAATTTAATTAAAAAGCAAAATCTACATTTTGACTATAAGGCTGTAAATGCAGCATGTTGTTTTGTGTTAATAAATTAATGGCAAAAATAATTCCTATATATATATATATATATATAGATATATCTATAGATATATCTATAGATATATCTATATATCTATAGATATATCTATCTATACATATAGATAGATATATCTATAGATATAGAGATATATAGATATAGATCTATATATCTCTATCTATCTATCTATAGATATACATATTTATATAAAACAATAAATTGAGACATACTTTACCTGATAAAAATATTTCAGCAACTAACTCATTGCTGCCACGGGCATCCTCTTTTGTAACGTTCCCATAAAAGATGGTACTTAGAGGGCCGTAAGGGAACGACTGATTAAGTGTAGCTCCGTCGCTAACAGCTATGCCTTTTCTAGGTTCCGACGTGATGTCTGCAAAGGCTGAAACACAAAGAACCATCAAAACTTCATCTTAAACTAATTACACAGTCATTAGGTTAGTCATTATCAAGCTTCGCACTTTGGCTCTCATTTTTTATTATTGTTCTTATTATAAGGGGCATTATGTGCATAATAGGATCAAGAGGTAAATATAGACAGCTTGGGAGCAGAATTATGTTTTATTATAGTCAGGTGCTAGCCGACTGTCCCATAATTTGGTGCGTGTTTAACGATAAGCAGAGACTAAGTTTAAACTAAAGGCTGAATAAAAGAGTGTTACACTTCTAACAAGCGAACGCTCTCCACTTTGAACATGAGCCAGTGCTTAAGCCCAGGCCTTAGATCAAGATGAACGAGGACACTCCCTCTGCACGCAGTGGTGCCAAGCCAGGATATCTGGACACATCACAAGTATTCTCAGATTAGATTGTCAGCACAGTAAAGCTTCTATTATGCTACATCAAGGCATCTAAAGCAGTTCTCTTCCCCTTTTCCATTCTTTATGTCTGGGCCAGAAATACAATTCAATCCATGAAGGGTATCAAAACAAAGTGGTTCTTCTAATTCCATCCTTCTAACACTATAAAAGATTAGGACTGCAATGTAGTTATGAGCGCGCAGAAAAACAATGACTCACTGGCGCATTATTGTCTATTTAGGGAGAACGTGCGCAGGACCCACAGTGTGATAAAATGATAAGCTCACAAAAGAAAAAACCCTCATAAAGGATACACCTGAATACACTGTAAATAAAAACATATTTGGGGGAAGATTAAGTTAATCCCGGACTACCTGCTGTTGTTTCAAAGGCATTAGCAGTTGTTTTTTTCCATGGCTCTGTATCATAAAGTCTTTATTGAACAAATGATGCAGGCGCAGTCTGCTCTCACACATCACCACCCTGACACCTTTTTATGAATGGAAAAGCGTTCTTCCTTACCAAGCTCATCAATGTCAGCTGTCAGGTCACAATTTTCCAGGTACACTTAGGAACAATCGGTTGATAACGCAGGCCAAATTTAGAACTCCCACTGTAGAGGTGCATTGCTAATTTCAATCATTTTAAGTAGCTCTTAGCTTTTAGATTAAGTGATTTTAAAAGTTTAAAGGATAGAAAATGTTAACAAAAGTTCCTCCTATTAGTTACAGCTAAAGCGCATGCTGTGATTGGACCATTAATATACCAAGGGGCCCATTTATAAAAGGTCCAAAGGAAAAATAGTGATCAGTATTCACTGGTTATTAACTGGCTGTTAATCATTTTCCTTTTGACTGTTTTTAGGTGTTTTTCACACTATTTGGAGCTTTCCTTTTTTTTTTTTTTCCTGTCAATTAATTCTAGCTGCAATTTTTAGTGAGAACCCTTCCTACTATGCTAAGATCGAATGGTGAACATGACAATGTACACCACAATACAGCATAGAACCAGGACATTTCTGATGTCATGTCACATATATGCAATTTTTTATGGGTATATGGGTATTTTTTACTATTAGAAATGATAACTTTTCCAAAGTTATATGTTTCATATGCAGTTATTATTAGACAGAGATTAGAAGGATATGTGTGTTGGGACTCTTGGGGCTAATAAATTACAAATTGCTCATTTATCACTTATTGTCAAGTTGTTTCCAACTTTTGTTTATTGAAATATATTCCCAATTCTTGGCTTCCCGTGTTTTTACAACTTTATAAACGGCTGGCAAACTGAGCAATGAATGAGGCAGATTTAGGCAAATACATTCTGGGCCAGATTCTCAAAAGAGATACATAGTTACATAGTTAGTCAGGTTGAAAAAAGACACAAGTCCATCCAGTTCAACCATAAAAAATAAAAAAAATAAAACAAAGTAAAACACAGTACATCCTCCCATACACCCAACTCCATACCCACAGTTGATCCAGAGGAAGGCAAAAAACCCCAACAGAGCGCCGTCGTATCTCTGTTTCTGAGGCCGTGTATCTATGCGACTGATTCTTAGAATCAGTTAAGCATAGATTTGGCGTAGATCCGACTGGCGTAAGTCACTTACACCGTCGTATCTAAGTTGCAATTTTACGCTGGCCGCTAGGTGGGGTTTCCGTAGATCGTCGAATATGCAAATGAGCTAGATACGTGTATTCCCAAACGTATTTAATCCCCGTCATCGTAGTTTATGTTGTTTGCGTTAGCGTAAGGTTACCCCTGCTATATGAGGGGTAACCTTGCGTAGGTTCGGCGTACGCCATGTTAAGTATGGATGTCCGGACAGCGTCGTGTTTTTCCGTCATTTACGTCGTTTGCGTAACCCAATTCGCATAGCAGGAAAATGTAACCAGCTCTCTATAGAGCTGGTTCACATACCTCTGGCGCGGCTGCGGAGCGGCTTAAACAGAAACGCTGTGTGTCTTTGCCTCTGTTTTAGGGCTGAATTCAGGCAAAGATTCGGCCCTGATTTGTCCCTGAAACGAAGAACAGATGGCCATTTTAGGTGTGAACCTGAGCCTTACTAATACTGGAGTGTATGAATCTGGTGCAGCAGTGCATGGAAGCCAATCAGCTTCTAACTTCAGCTTGTTCAATTAAGCTTTGACAATAAGACTGCTTTCTAGTTTTAGCGGCGCTTTACCAACGCTATTCAGCCAATAGCAGGGTGCTTTTAACCCACGCTAGAGGAACAATAAAGGGTTAAGTTCCTCCTCCCCAAACTCACCTATCCATGTCTTTATGGACCTTGCTTTGTGCACTGGTCCAAATCATTTGGTGGAGGAGGGATTATAGTGTGGGGTTGTTTTTCAGGGGTTGGGTTTGGCCCCTTAGTTCCAGTGAAGGGAACTTTAAAGGCATCAGCATACCAAGACATTTTAGACAATTTCATGCTCCCAACTTTGTGGGAACAGTTTGGGGGTGATCCCATTCTGTTCCAACATGACTGCTCACCAGTGCACAGAGAAAGGTCCATAAAGACATGAATGAGCAATTTTGGGGTGGAGAAACTTGACTGGCCTGCACAGAGTCCTAACCTCAACCCGAACACCTTTGGGATAAATAAGAGTGGAGACAGCGAGCCAGGCCTTCTCTCCAACATCAGTGCCTGACCTCACAAATGCGCTTCTGGAAGAATGGTCAAACATTCCCATAGACACACTCCTTAACCTTGTGGACAGCCTTCCCAGAAGAGTTTAAGCTGTTATAGCTGCAAAGGGTGGGCCAACTCAATATTGAACCCTAGGGACTAAGACTGGGATGCCATTAAAGTTCATGTGTGTGTAAAGGCAAGCGTCCCAATACTTTTGACAATATAGTGTACATTAAACAGGCATGGTTCACATCAGGACACCTGTCGTTGAAATGCTTAGCAGCCACCACTTCAGTACATGCAAGTAGCAGCAAATAGGCTGCGAAAGATCAGCATCACTAAAAGACAACTTAAGCTGGACTTATTCAATTTCCTTTAGATTTACCTTCAACTATGTAGTTCAAGGACTTGCCTGATTGCATACAAATTGAAAGTGTTTAGCTTTGACCTCTCATTATATGGTATTATTTTGGTAAATATAAACGAAAATTGTACAAGACAATTGTATAATTTATAGCCAGCCTTAGGATGGAAAAAAGATTGTCTTAAAAAAAAGTTATTTATTTCGACTTTACATCAAATTGTAACCACTTGCTGCTCGCCCCACCTACATGTACTGTGGGGAGGCGGCTCTCCTGCACGGAATTACATACCTATCTGAAATTTCACTCTTCCTGGGTCTGCGGCACGCATGAACACCGCCGGTGACCAGCTCCCACTGTGTATGGATACAGTGGATGCCAATCAACGGGACCCGGCGAGAGTGTCAGAATGGCAGTCTGCCTATGTAAACAAGGCAGATCACTGTTCTGTGACAAGGGAAGACAGAGATCTTGTTTTTCTGCTAAACAGGGACACAGATCTCGGTCTTCTTACAGTTAAAGCACACACCCGCCACAGTTAGAAAGCACCCCCTAGGGACACATTTAGCCTTTTGATCACCCCTGATGTTAACCCCTTCCCTGCCAGTGTCATTAGTACAGTGATAGTATTTTTTAGCACTGATCACTGAATTAGTGTCACGCTTCCATAAAAAAAGTGTCAAAAGTGTCACTTAGTGTCCAGCTTGTCTGCCACAATGTCGCAGTCCAGCTATAAGTGGCTGATCGCCACCATTACTAGTGAAATAAATAAATTAATAAAAATTCCATACAAATATCTCATGGTTTGTAGACACTATGGGCCAGATTCACATACTCTTAATATTGCGCTGCGTAATCGAAATACTCTACGCTGCCGTATTTCACCAGGCTCTACACCGAATCCTGGTAGATTTTTGCCCGTACGCTACGGCGGCGTAGTCTATTTCGCGATCGAACTGCGCATGCTCGTTACGTCATTCGTTGTTTGAGTAGCGTCGTTTACGAACATTCCTATTCCCAGACGACTTACGTAAAAAATAATAAAAGACGTCGGAAAAAGTAGAAATTCGACGCGGGAATGACGGCCATACTTAACATGGGCTGTCTAATATTAGAGCAGCAAAAAGCTGGTATAGTGTTACGTAAAAAAAAGATGACTAAAGGTGCCGTAAGAGATTGCGATTGAACATCGTAATTTCTGGGATCGCCGGCAAAAGCTCATTAGCATACCCCGACGCGGAAAACGACGGGAAGTCCACCCAGTGGCCGCAATTTTATTGCAGCGTAGATCCGAAGGCGTACGAACACGTAATCCAGTCGAATTGAAGCCTGCAGCCGTCTATTCATGGTTTGAGGTTTTCGACTAGCTAAAAAACACGCGTAATTTGAAATGACTCCAGTCTAACACCAGTTAGACAGGCGTAATGGCTCTGTGAATCTGGCCCTATATCTTTTGTGCAAACCAATCAATATGGGCTTAGTGGGATTTTTTTTTTTTTACCAAAAATATATATATTGGCCTAAATTGACGAAGAAATGTGATTTTTTACTTTTATTGGATGTGTTTTATAGCAGAAAGTAAATTTAAATTTTCAAAATTGTCGGTCTTTTTTGTTTATATAATAAAAAATTAAAACCGCAGAGGTGATCAAATACCACCAAAATAAAGCGCTATTTGTGGAAAAAAAGTACATAAATGATATTTGTGTACTATGCATGACTGCCCAATTGTCAGATAAAGTAACAAAGTGCCGCGCGGCACAAAATGGCATGGTCATGAAAGGGGGTAAACCATATGGTGCTGAAGGGGTTAATGCATCATCTGTAGGCTCTAATAGTACTGGTATTATACAATGCTCATGCAGACAAACAGTATGTTTTACACAAGCATTGCAAATCAATAGAATATAGGAGAAAGCATTTTATTTTCTCTTTTATTTGGCAGTGCTTTAGGAGATTGCACAAAGAGACTTCCATTTAGTGACAGCTGTAAAAATATGGCTTTAGATTACAGGCAAATGTTTATAAAATATGAGTGACTATCCATGTGACACAATTGAAAAGCATACGCTTACATTTGAATTGTGAGATTCCGACTATTTCAACTGCATAAACATCTTTAGTGCAAAATAGCACAAATAGTTATGTCATGTTGTAATAAAATCCACATCAATCATTTGATCAGAAAACAAGTATGTCATATAAGGAGAATTTCAAAGCTGGGACACATTTAAGGAATGAATGCATACTTTCACAGTAAGTACTTTCTGCAATTCTTGAAAAGAGATTTTGGCAGTTCCATCAACGTTAAAGTATAACTTTTAAATTTTTTAGCTCAACCCTGGGAAATCTGAAAACTCTCAAGGGTTAATTGCTCAGTCTATCGGGCCTGGAAAAGAAGATTTACTTACCCGATCCTCTGCTTCTTCACGCTGCTAGAGCTCTTCTAGCAGTGTCTTCTCCCCTATGCTCCAGTGATCGGAAGTTATCAAGATTGATGCAGAGTAAGTAAAATCATAGAAAAAAATGAGAAGTTAAGCCTTACAGTGCGAGAACAACCCACTGCAAGGGAGGATTTTTAGATTTCCCTGATTTGGGCTTTAAAGTGATAATAAAGCTTTGAATATATAAAAAATAAAAAATAACAAACATGTCATACTTATCTCCACTGTGCAGCTCATTTTGCACAGAGTGGTCCCGATCCTCATCTTCTGGGGTCCCTTGGCGGCTGTCTCAGCTACTCCCTGCTTCTGATAACCCCCTCTGGGATGCACTCTCCCAAGGGGGTTACCTTGCAGGTGCGCTCCCAAGCCCTGTATTTGATGTCCATAGCCGCCGACTACAGGACTCGGCCCCACCCCCGGCCCTTGCGTCATTGGAGCTGATTGACAGCAGCGCGATCTGATGGCTGCGCTGCTATCAATCTATCAATCTATCCAATGAAGAGCCGAGAAGACCGAGCAAAGGAAGAGCGTGTTTACGACGCAAGACTTTCCAGGGCTCAGGTAAGTAAAACAGGGGGGGGGGCTGGGGGGCCAGCAATCATCAGATGTTTTTTCACCTTAATGCATAGGATGAATTCCAGGATGTAACTGCTATATGAATCATCTGCCCTTACTCAAGATGGCCACAGCCAGAAATGCTAGGAGTGATTTTCAAAGTGATCTCTCACAAAAATAAAGCCTAGAGACTTGGATGGATGGGGGAGTTTGCTGTGAATATTACAATCAAAAATAAATAAATAATATTTTAATAATTAAAGGCGAAGTAGGGCCAAAGTTCTTTTGGCCCTACTTCTCCTGTGGGTCACAAATGTGCACTTTGTTCTGCACTCCTGTAACTCGTATTCAATCAACAGTGGGCTAAAGTCTGCTGTTTGCTGACATCACCTAGCCGGTCCAAGCTCTGGAGAGATCCCAACTTTTATGTCTGACCTGCAGCTGGTTTGGCCTCTCGTGCATTCTATGCATGAAGGTAAAAAACCTTCTGTGTGCAGCGGCCCCTTTGCCCCCTAAAACTCACCTGAGCTCCCTCTTGGTCCAGTGATGTGCCTGAGAACTGAGCATCTTCTGAGTCTCTCATTCCTCATTGGCCGAGACAGCAGAGGGAGCCATTGGCTCCTTCCATTTTAAATCACAGCCAATGAGGAGAGAGCCGGGTGGCTGAGCTGTGGCTCTGTGCATCATAAGGATGCATAGAGCAGGGCTCGATAGTAAGCATGGATAGTAAGCAGGTTGCTTTTGGAGGCATTGGTTGAAGAGGAGGAGCCAGGATCGCCGGACGAGGACATTAGAGGAGGAGGATCAGGTCTGCTCTGTGCAATACCACTGCACAGAGCAGGTAAGTATAACATGTTTTTTTTTTTTTTTTAAACTAACCTTTAATGTCGCTTAAAAGATATTACATCTGCTTTACACAACATGTTCTCCTAACTAAAAATCAATGCAAACGCCAACTTGCAGAGTGCAGTAAACCAATGGGAATTCATATTTCGCTTATCTTATGTCAGTAAACTGAGATGTGATCTGTCATTTTACATAAATGCATTTTTCATATTACTGTTACTCTTTACACTGTCTGTTTTCTTCATAAATTCAACTGGCTCTCAGCATTACCAGCATATAGACCTTATACACATGAGCACTGGGGGACACTAGGCCATCTTCCACTTAAAGGGGAGTCCACCCACAATTTCACTTTTTAAATATAAATACCCCTGTAATACACAAGCTTAATGTATTCTAGTAGAGTTAGTCTGTAAACTAAGGTCCGTTTTGTTAGGTTGTTACAGCATTTAGATTTTATACATAGACTTTATAATCTAGAAATAGACCGTGGCCATCTTAAGTGTGGGCATTATGAAGCCAGACTGTATGACTTCCTGGATTTCAGTTTTGCATATCTCGCACATGCTCAGTGCTGCACAAGCAATGTAATAGGTTTCAGTCAGGTTTGCAAGGACTACTGGGAAACATGATGCCAATCCCAGAAACCCTTGCAAATAGCCTTGTGACTTAATAGCCTAGGCTACTAAGGAGGAGGAAGTAATGAAGGACTACAAAATAAAGGTATTTACAAGCAACAAAATAAATAAAAATTGTCCATTCTGAACACTATGAGATTAGGGCATGCAGCACAGACAAACATAAAAAAATGGGTGGAACTCCACTTTAATCATTGAGCATTGTCTATCCTGTTTGCTGCATGCAATGATATGAGCGTTTTGATTGCAAGATATAACAGCTTTAGGAATAGATGATACTATTCATCATGTTGTGAATGTGAACATTAAAGTCAGATCCATGATGGGTTGTTTTTCCAATATAAACTTCAAATCCTGTACCCTCAAGCTCTGATTACGGGGTATGGCTAGATTCATACTTTTGAATTTAGGGAGGCCGTTTCAGCTGCAGACTCTGCATCAATTTTCAAAATGTCACCCATGGTTTTATTTATTCTGCAGTTTTCAGCAACCCAAACAATTGAAATTGTGGTTGAATTTGATTCAAACCACCACAGTGCCCATCAAAAGTCATTTTCTATCAATTTTGAAGCTGGGAAACTGCTTAAACCACAAATTTTCAAACTATGGTTAAAAGCTCAAGGAAAAGTCTAGAATTAAAGTACACTTAAAGCCAAAACTTTATCTGGTTTATATAGCTATCTGTGTTTTGGTTAGGTAGATGCATCCTCTCTATCTGTCTTGGTGACCACTTTGTCACTGGGACCAAAAGATAAGGAAAATCCAATATTTTGATTTGTCATCAGAACAGGAATATAGAAGAAATCTTCCAGTGGAGATGCTTGTTCCAGTGACAACTGTTCAAACCTAGATTTACTTTTAAGGATATGCAGAGTGGTTTCAGCTAACTTGGTTTAGCCTTTTGTTGATTTTGCTAAATCTCAATTTCACTCATTCAGCTTCTTAGGGGAAACTTGCTTGAGGCTGGGTTCACACTAGTGCGAATTGGATGTGCGTTTCACCGCATTCAATTTGCATGTCAGGAGATTGTGACCGGCTTTCTATGGAGCCAGTTTACACATTTCCGAAGCAGCTCTGGTGCGAATTGCACGTTTTCTTTTCCGTTTCAGGTCCGAATGTCGGCTGAAATCAGACCTAAAGCGGTGAAGGGAGACGCACCGAACCCCCTGCTGTCAGTCGCTCTGTTCCTCAGTTTCCCAGCCTGAAAGAAGAACAATTAAATAAAAAATGTATTTAGAATTTGTGTGTTTTAAAAAAATATATTGAGAGTAGTTCACGTCATGTGTCTTTCCCTTTTCTTGCATTTGATACTTTTTTGCGTAATCACAATTGTCTGTATTATACTTGTAATAAAGAAAACATAAAGTAATCATGCTAATGAGGGTCCATTTTTGGCACAAGAATAGATCCAGAATATTTAAAAAAGGAGATTCCAAAGCTATTTAAGGCCAACAGAATCCTGTAAAAAAACAAAAAAAAAAAATACCAATATCCACCTTAATTTCATCTTTTCTTTTAGCTCCAATATATTTTACCAACCTGGACAGAAAGTGACAGGAAATCTTGTAAATGGGACACAGATGGCAAAAAAAGGTGTATTACCATTTCTTAATCCATTGAAAAATGTAAAATCAGTTTTGGCTTCAGATATACTCCTTCCTACAAACCAACCGATAAAGACCAATTCTTAGGCCGCGTACACACGATCAGTCCAAACCAATGAAAAAGGACTGAAGTCCAGTTTCATCATTCCAAACCGACCGTGTGTATGGCCAATCAGTCTTTTGTCCTTCAGTCCAAAGTTTTAAAATCGGACTGATGGACGGCTGACCATCGGTCAAAACCAATGGTTAGTACGCAAAAGTATCGGTTCAAAACCTGCGCATGCTCAGAATCAAGTCGACGCATGCTTGGAAGCATTGAACTTTGTTTTTTTCAGCACGTCGTTGTGTTTTACGTCACCGCGTTCTGACACGATCGGTTTTTGAACTGATGGTGTGCACGCACATCAGACCATCAGTCTGTGAACCGATGAACTTCAGTCCTTTTTCATCGGTTTGGACTGATCGTTTGTACAAGGCCTGACTACCTTCAGTTTGGAAATTACTTCTATCTGTGGGTAAATTGTTGTGTAGGGGAGGAACCTGGAGACAGGGCAAACCTACCAGCTACTCCAAAAATTCACTCTGGAGTTTATAAGGGACAGCTGTAAAGATTCCATTTAATTTTTAATACAAAAACATGAAAAGTTTTAATCCCAAGTATTATACAGCCATGTTATAAGTGTCTCATGGGTTACATGCAAATTTGGAAGTAATCTACAAGATGGGAAATGTGCAAAGTTGAATTAATTTGAGCCTGATGGTTGGATAGTTGCCTTCAGCAATTTTATATATATAGAGAGAGATATATCTCTATATATATAGACATATTTTTTTAGAGATATATAGACATATATAGATAGATAGATAGATAGATAGATAGATAGATAGATAGATAGACAGACATCTAGATAGATAGAGATATCTCTATCTATCTATAGATATATATATATATATATATATATATATATATATATATATATATATATATATATATATATATAGTATATATATATATATAGATATAGATATAGATATATATATTTATACAGTATATATATATATATATATTTATTATTTACAGTATATGTGGAAACACAGCTTATTTTTAATGAACTAATTAATTAATTAGGTTTCCCTAATTTTATATGTAGAAGTTAATTGAACTTGAGATTACAGTTTTAGTTGGAGAGGATTATCATTTTAAATAAGAGGCTCAAAATCTGTTGAATGGCACTAGCTCTACATAGATCGTATGAATCACATTTTGGCTGGTCTAACGTATGTTTTAATTTAAACACCCATTACTTTTTATTTTTCTTCTGCTCGGGGACAAAACAGACTTTTGTCTTTTTTTTTTCACCTGTAATTCCTTCCACAAATCTTAAATACGTCAAGTATCGGTATGATCTTGGGTATAAAACTAAAGGCAGGCAGTGTGATTTTTCTGAAATCTTTTGTGTAAATCTTTCAACATCTTTTCAAAGGAGCTTCTGAAAACTGCTGATAGAGCCTGCCGACGGTTCATATTCAATATTTTCTTTTAGTAACAAGAAGAAAGCCAAGATCTGCCAGAGGCATCTAAAATATGTCAAAGATAATCACAATAGGGCTTCATCACTCTCCTCAGGTCATATATCACAATGGCTCACAATAGGTTTGGACGCAGTGTTCTGGGGCTGACTCTATAAAATGAAAATAGACATCAGCTTAGTGGTCAATTTTAGTAATACGCTCATTTTTTTTTTCCAAACTGACGTCACCTCTACCAATGTTGAACACCCATATTAGCCACTGGGACTATTTAAGAAAGCATAGTGTCATGACATGGTAAGCTTTAATCTGCCCTCCTAGCATAATTATGTTGTCATGTGTCATGTTTATGGGGTCAGCATGTTTTCCAAATGGCCTCAAAACTTAGTGGCCAGTGGTAACAATGCCTTCTGTCTGTGTTATCACTCTTGCCTCTAGTTACTACTTAAATAGGGAACATGAATGACATGATGACAATGAGGATTACAGGGGCTTCTGCCGTGCCATCCTCTCCCCCAGCTGTTGTTAAAGACTGAGTGCAATTCCACTGTTAGTAAAAGGACAACAGCCTAACGTTGAGGACAGCAGTCTGGAATGTAGAAATTCGAGCCTTTGTCACTGTTATCTGTCCGAGCTGAGAAATTTACCAAAGAAAATTGTCATTTGTAGGATTATTCTCAACAGGACAAAGTCATAAGTCTCACGACGTTGTGTTTGGAGATTTTACTTTTTTTTTTATCAGTCACACCAGTTGTGATTTTCTGCCATCTGGGTTTAGTTTCTATTGGATAATGAGCCCAATCATCACTAATGTCATTAAAGATGTGCTGTATTTAGGGATAGTTCTGCCTAAGAATGCATGAAGGTGACATTGTTTTGACTGGGACCAGCGCTTAGGCTTTCAACACTGTACAAGATTATTATCATGAAAGCCAGAGCTCATGCGCACAGGCATATTGGGACACATATCGCATATTTCAGCACCCGGGAAGACATAAGAGTTATGTACAGCTGCTTGTACAAATGGATGACAGGATACAGCTGTATGTGGCTATACGGAGCCCCAATCATAAACATGCATACATCTGTGTGCATGAGTTCTTGAAGTATATGTCAAGACAAAATAATTTTCAAATTTTTAGATAAAATCAAAAAGGTTTGTCACTTTTTATTAATATTCAGGAATCCTCTAATGCTGCGTACACACGATAGGTTAGTCTGATGAAAACAGTCTGATGGACCGTTTTCATCAGACCAAACCAATCGTGTGTGGGCCCATCTGTTATTTATCCATAGGTTAAAAAAATAGGAACTTGTTTTAAAATTATCTGTCAGTCAGCTTCATCGGATAACTGATGGAAAAATCCATCAGACCATTTTCATCAGACTAACCTATCGTGTGTACAGGGCATTAGAGAGATTTACCTTCACTTCCTGTCCAGCTAACAATTATTTCACCAGACAGGAAGTGAGGGAAAATCTGCAACAAGTACACAGACAAAAATACAAATCTCTAAAGCTACTTACAACTCAACTCAATCCCATTTGAAGCCCCCATCATTCCCTTCCTTTCTATCCTTGGTCCCTTTCGAAAGTTCTCCTGGACTGCGATTCACAGCTCTTTGAAACTACTACAAGATGTTTGTACTGGCTCTTGTTTATGTTTTACAACTTTTGTACCACTTTTACGTGATCTTAAGCTTTTTCTACATGTAAAATGTATAAAACCTTAATAAAACATTATTTTCTTATCAAAAAAATAATAATACAAATCTTATAATGCATGATGTTGGTGAAACTGGGGGAGATTTTACAGGAATTGTACAATTGGATTTTATAGTGTATGGCTCAAGTTATAGACATATTATTTTTGGCTCTATTTTACTTACATATATATTTATTCGTTCAGGGTCCATCTAAATTCATTATTTTAATTGTTAATATTATTACTATTATTTTCATTATTGCTGTTTCTTACCGTATTGATGAACTGAAAGGCTATAGTTTATTTTTCATATTTTCACACGTGTCTGAGGTTCTTGTACAGTATATTAATTATCCATTCAATGTTACCCAACATTATTTTTTTTTACATCCAATACTATTGTCTATTGGGTATTTGGTTTTAACTATGACCCTTAGCAGGGGATATTGTGTTAATGTTGTATTGATATGGAGATGCAATTATGTTTTTTTGCAGTCCTGATTATAGGGGTGTCTTTGGACCCCCCAAAACATGTTGGCAATTTTTGGGGATTTTCCCCCTAAATATTTTTTTAAATAAAGTTGTATCTAGGCATCTTAGCAGTGGCTTGACGGATTCATTGTTACTCTTTGTTAGAGATACACATCTGACAGGGGTGCTAGCCTTCCTCTACACTACTAAGCAAAAATATTTTTATTTCTGTCTGTTTCTTTTCTATTTCTGATGGAGATTTCCTTTCACTTCCCATTTGGTAAAATGTTATCAGCAGGAAAGAACGTCAGGGAAACTCTCTCTAACAGAGCCCCGGATTGCAGTAAAAATACAAGACAGAGGTTCTAACCCTAACTTATTCAAAATGGAGAAAAACATTTTGGCTAGAGATACAAGCTATAAAGCCCAGTGGTTAAAGTTTGGTTAAGTGAATTGATTCGTGGAAAAAAGTTGCATTGGATTGTTTTTTAATTTTGCCATTATTTATAAAAGTAATGCATTGTAATGCAAAGGCAAATGTTTTAAAGATTGGTGGAGAGAGGTGCAAAAGTGCCAAATACCAAACCAACCTGATGTGCCAGACTATTAGCCTCAGAAGATGTATTATAATTTTTTAACACGAAAAACTATTTTTTGATTCCCAGCAATATACCGTAACTCTAACATGGTTGGATCACTGCCAAATGTGCAATACTAGATTTTCACCTTCTAGAACTGCACTTTGGTCAGAGACAGATTTTGAACCTTGAGGTACTTCAGGTTCGGGGGGGGGGGGGTCCTTATACACAGAGTTGGTTTACATTGTAATTGACAGTCACAAATTTAAAAAATGCATTACACAACGTCATTCTGAGGTAACACATGTCCTCAAAACACAGTGTTAGAGCTCCATGTGTGGTTTGCTTGAGCCGCCAAAAGGTTAACTTTTGAAAAACAATATAATATACCAGTCCAGGGTTTTACAGATCATAGCCTGCAAAATATTGCTTCCTAATATACATTTAATAAAAGAACATATGTTCTTTTATTATACATTTTATATTATTTTATATATTTTATAAATCTTTTTAATATTGTTATATATCATTTTTGTATAGAGGGGAGCCCCTTCTGTCTGGGGGGGCAGGGGCAATTGCCCTTTTTGCCTCCTATTAATCCGGCCCTGACTCTGGTGACAACCTAAAACCTTCTTCACACCTATGTTACATTTTAATCCAGTAAACCATCTTTGAGATCTTTGAGAATCTGGTGTTAAAAGTATATTTACTGGCCAAAATGTTTTACTCTGAGCGATCAAACTACTGAATACTTTTACATGGTGAATATATATTCCCATCCAGACCTGACATACCTTCACAAATGGGAGAGGGATCTGCAGACTATATTTACAGCCAGCCAGAAAGATAGGATCTTGCTTTTTGATTATTAAGCCTCTATTTGTAGAAAATACCAAAAGATCGCCTACAGCAGTGGTCATCAACCCTGTCCTCAGGGCCCACTAACGGGCCAGGTTTGCAAGATAACTGAAACACATCACAGGTGATATTATTTGCAGCTCAGTGATGGCAGTATTCTAGCCTGCATCTCCCCAAGGTAATACATAAAACCTGGCCTGTTAATGGGCCCTGAGGACAGGGTTGATGACCACTGGCCTACAGGATTATGACCTGATGATATAGGACATTGTCTGTCCTTGCTGAACTTTTTCCACAACAGAGTGTTCCTGTTGTAATGCCTATACAGAGACCCTATTACATGTTTTTGGTAATGCCCCTTTTGCCAACAGATTAACTAAATCATAAAACAATTAAAGCCCTGTACACACGATCGGTTTGTCCGCTGAAAACCAACCGATGGACTGTTTTCATCGGACAAACCGATCGTGTGAGGGCCCCATCGGTTTTATTTCCATCGGTGTAAAAAAATAGAACATGTTTTAAATTTCTCCTATGGATAAAAAACGATAAAAAAATCAGATCGTCTGTATGGAACTCCATCTGTCAAAAATCCACGCATGCTCAGAATCAAGTCGACGCATGCTTGGAAGTATTGAACTTAATTTTCTTCGGCTCGTCGTGGTGTTGTATGTCACCGCGTTTGGACACGATCGGTTTTTTGACTGATGGTGTGTAGGCAAGACTGATGAAAGTCAGCTTCATCGGATATCTGACGAAAAGATCCATCGGATTAGATTCCATCAGATATCCGATCGTGTGTACAGGACTTTACTGATATTTCTCTTTCTAACAACCAATCCTGTCGCTGTCCTAATAAACTTGACTCTGCTGTCCAGGAAACCCTACAATAAATCACTGCTGGTCCATCTATTAAACACAGAAAGGACATGTATCTACAGCAACTCAAAACAAACAAGATCGCCAATGGTTTTTCAGAGTGAAATATTTACAGACTATGCAAAACTTAGCTTCTGCAAGTAGGAATAAGTGGGAAGAACACACTGCCAGCTGGTTTTACTGGGAAGAATTTCAATACTCCACTGAGAATATGCAATACACATGAGAAAGATTTTTGTAGTAGAGGTCACACTCTACTTCCTTAGTCCCCAATCCCCCTTTTTTTTCCTATCCCATGCCTTTCCTACCCCATGATCCTTCTCTTCCTATCCTCATTTCCCCAAATCTGTAGTTAAAGTCATGATAAAGTCATGTTTTATTTGTTAAAAAATAAAAACATGTTATACTTACCTGCTCTGCTGCAGTGGTTTTGCACAGAGCAGCTCCGATCCTCCTCTTCTCGGGTCCCTCTCTGGCACTCTGGGCTCCTCCCTCCTACTAAGTGCCCCCACAGCAAGTAGCTTGTTGTGGGGGCACCCAAGCTGCTGCTCAGTGCGTCCATTCAGACACTGAGCCCTGCCCCCTCTCTCTCCCTATTGGCTTAATGACTTTGATTGACAGCAGCGGGAGCCAATGTCGGCCACTGCTGTTTCTCAACCAACCAGGGGAGAGAGTCCCAGACAGCCAAGGCTCTCATGCAACATTGGGGGAAAAACAAGGTGCGTCATCGGGAGATCAATAGCCATTTAGATATGACAAAGAAGTGGATGATTTATCTCCATGACATCACTTCCGATGCGACTCTGACTGTGTTCCATGCTGATTCTGAGATGACAAGATGGATGTCTGGCCAGTTGTTCCTCTCCTCTCGAGTTAACATCTACACACCACCATCCACTGGATACCCGCTGAGTGACCACAGTATTATACTGTTATATGCTTATTGATCTTTATATTAGAGTAGCCATTTGGCTGATTTTAATTAAACATATAATTTGTTGCATCTTCTGCTGCACTTCGTTTTTGGCACACCTTGCTTTTTCCCCATTGTTCTTACAGAGACTGCTTCGCTCTCAAGGGAGCTGTCACTAATGCTGCATAGGTATACTTCCTGGACTTTATAGATTTTTAGTTGTGTTACAGTGTGTTTCAGTACTACTTACCTCAGTTCTATAAGTCTAGGATAACTGTATTATCTCTATGCTTTGGTAAACCTTTTAAATAAAAATAAATACAAAAATACTATCACATGATAATATCAGATGATATGGCACTTTTAGACCTAAAAAAAATTGCAGGTCTCTTTGAAACTTTGGCCTTCTAAAAATACTGGGCCAGATTCTCTAATATTTTCGGCGGCGTAGCGTAAGCCAGTTACACTACGCCGCCGCTGCGCACTGGAGCAAGTGCTTTATTCTCTAAGCACTTGCTCCGTAGGTTTCGCCTGCGTCGCGTAAATCGCGCAGCGTAAACCCGCGCAATTCAAATGGGGCGACTTGTATTTAAATTAAGCGCGCCCCCGCGTCGAACGAACTGCGCATGCGCCGGCCGGGGAAAAAGCCCAGTGCGCATGCTCCAAAGGACGTCACATTTTCTCAATGTAAACGACGTAATCGCATCGTACGCCAGCCCCATTGAGAATCGACGTACGCAAACGACGTAAACGACGCACAACACGACGCGGTCCCGAGGCCATACTTAACATGGCATCCGACGGGACACGACGGCATCCGACGGGACCTCGTAAGGTTACTCCACATAGAAGCTGGGGTAACCTTACGCGAACGAAAACGACGTACGCGACGACGGGGCGGCGTAAAAGCGATCGAGAATCGGCGTACTACTTCATTTGCATATGCAAATGAAAAAACAACGTAAAGGCCACCTAGTGGCCGGAGTTGTCATTACATCTACGATCCGAAAGTGTAATTGTATTACACTTGTCGGATGTAGAAGCGTATCTATGCAAAAGTGATGCTCAGCATCACTCGCATAGATACGAGTCAAAAAAAAAGGCGATACGACGGGGTATCTGAGATACTCCGTCGTAACGCCTCTGAGAATCTGGCCCTATCACATGATAATATCAGATGATATGGCACTTTTAGGCTTGATTAACACTTGTGTGGTGCACATTTCAGCTCTCTTATTTTGACAGAAAGATAAGAGAACTGTTCAGCTGATCATCTTCATTTTAGCTGTGAACTTGGAGACCTGGGAGAGGGAAGGGGAGGGGAGGGGGAAGTGTATTGAGGTGAATGAGAGAAATCCTGAAGAGAAATGAAGACAACTGCGAATCAAATGCGTGCCTATAGAAGATAATGGGCCTGAATTCGCACCTGAGCCACACCACAATGCCTAGAAAACAAACACGTTTTTTCGGCAATGCGCAGTGCAAATGCTTCACACATATGTGAACCAGCCTCATTGAAAACAATGTATTTAGAAATGTTCTGCGAATTGAATGCGGTTTAAGCCGCACTCAATTCACATAGGTGTGAACCCGGCCTAAAATATATTGCAGGTCCCTCTGAAACTTTGGTCTTCTAATACCAAGCAGGATAAAATGAAGTAGGAGACCAATACATTCCCCAAATCCTCCCCCACAATTTGAATTGTTGAGCCAGTTCCTGGAGCACTTAAAGCAGAGGTCCACACAAAAAGTGAACCTCCACTTTTTGGAACCCTCCCCCCGCTGTCACGACCCTTCTCCTCCCCCCGTCCCCGCTGTCTTCTGGGAAACACACTGGTCCCAGAAGGCAGCGGGGACCAGTGAGGACGCGCAGCACGATTTGTGCATGCACATTAGGGAACCAGGAAGTGAAGCCGCAATGCTTCACTTCCTGATTCCCTCACCGAGGCAGCCGAGACCCGAGCGATTGTGTCCATTTATTAAAAGTCAGCAGCTGCAGTATTTGTAGCTGCTGGCTGTTAATATTTTTTTTTAGGTGGACCTGTGCATTAAGACTTCTTGCTTAACAGCTTTGCAGTGGTGGGCGGTGCACCGGAGCACTGCCTCCCCCCCCCCCCCACATTTTCACTACATTTTCTTAAGGGTTACCTTTGGCAGGCCTTAGGCCTGGAGAGAAGCACCTAACACAAAGAGGCTTCAAGTAATAACCCCCTTGTACAAAGCTATACAGCAGTGCCAATACAATAAACTGCATCTACTTGATTTGTACAGTAAATAAAAGTAGATCAGGATGTATGTATGTATTGGACAAATACTTAATTCAAAACCTATTTAATGCTTTATATTGTCTAAATCAGGGGTCTTCAACCCCCGGTCCGCGGCCCACTACCGGGCCGCAGCCTGTTTACTGGTGGGCCGGGAAGCCTGCGGTGCGTCCGGGGTGGGCGAGCAGAGAGATCGCCGCCATTACCGCACTTCCGCCCACACAGCCCTGCCGCTACACTGTTAGGGGTAAAGCAGGCGAGCAGAGAGATGACATCATCTCCCACTGCTCGTCCGCATCAACGCTGTTCCGCCCCCACACACTGGATGCCAGCCATACATTAAGGGGGGATGTCAGCCCGGCGCCCCCCCCGCCCTCCATGAGTGAAGCCAGGCGACAGGCAGCAGCGGCAGCGCTCGGCGCTGTGACATCCAAGTCAGGGAGAGCGAGAGGTGAGCTGTGACAGTGTGCAGAGCTGGAGAGGGTGGGTGGGCAATATGCAGGAGTCCAGAGCTGGTGGTGGGGGGGAATGTGCAGGGGTCCCAGGGTGGGGGGGGGCAATGCGCAGGAACTGAGGCAATCTGCATCTGGTGGCATGTGACTGTGGCATGTGGCAATCTGCGTCTGGTGGCATGTGGAAATCTTGTGGCAGGCACTGTGGCAATCTGCATCTGGAGGCATGTGACTGTGGCAATCTGCAGCTGGTGGCATGTGACTGTGGCATGTGGCAATCTGCATCTGGTGGCATGTGACTGTGACATGTGGCAATCTGCATCTGGTGGCATGTGGCAATCTGCATCTGGAGGTATGTGGCAATTTGGCAATCTGTTGACAGGCACTGTGGCAAGCTGCATCTGGTTATTATTATTATTACAATATAATAATAAAAATAATGCGCTTCAATCATCCTAACACCATATTAACCATGGTGTTGTGATGATTGAAGTGCTAACACCAGCCATTTCCTGACAAATTGGCCACGAAAAAACGCATCGTCAGCCCGTCATCGGGGCTTGGCACAATTTTCATCCACAATGCCGGTCTCTGGTGCCAAAAAGGTTGGGGACCACTGGTCTAAATGCTGTAGTAGCTTCTAGTCTATGACAGAATTGAGTCATTGTTGTTTGTTGTTTGCATCTCTGCTGATAAACCTCTACTACATTTTGGACTGGTCAGTTAGCTTCTAGGTTTAGCTTAGCTGTCAAATCTCAGTTTCCTTAACATTCTTCTGTGAGTGCATGATCATGTAAATTGTACAAAATGTCAAAATAAACTAAAACTGTAACATTCTTTCGAAACCTAGAAATGACATTTACACTCTAATAGTGTCGAAGCAGAATGCTAATGACATACGAAAGTGGAAAGCTTGTGCAAAAATAGGTAGATAACTCCATCCTTGCATTAGCCTAAGCTGTCATTCTTTGTGGAAAGGAATCTTAATGAACGCTACAAGTATTTATTTGTCTCTTGGAATCCTGTGTAGAATGTTGTTTTTCTAGTGTTAAATGCAGACAGGAGGAGTAGCGTGATCCAGCTATTCTCAGTCTATACAAAGATCACCCCAAGCGTCAGTGTGGTTTTGGCAAAAACTTTAGAGATGCAGACTGTTAATCTGGCTACACATTATCAGTGTTGAGCGGAATACGCCATATTCGATTTCGCGATATTTCACGAATATATAGAAGAATATTCGCAAAATATTCGTTAATATCGAATATTCGTGATATTTTATCAAAAAAAAAAATTTTTGCGAAATTTCGCTAATGTGAATTTTCGCGAATGCGAAATTGATTGCAAAATTCTCGTCTGCGCATGCGCGCGAACAACACGCGAAAACGGAGATCATTTCCTATAGGAAGCACAATGCTAAGCTCTAAGATCGCAATACACAGGTCTGATGCAAAAGAAGGGCAGAGAAAGTATTTGCGAATATTCGTAATACGAATATTCGCATTGCGAATATTCGACAACATAAAAGGATCGCCTCAGCTACTCAGCCCAGGATCTCTAATCATACCAGCAATGCTTTTAGACGTCGATGGAGATCACTAGGATGTGATCTGTTTTAAAAATAAATTTGAAAAAATACGAATATTCGCAATAGCGAATATTCGCCGCGATATTCGATTTATTCGCGAATACTCGAATATGCAATATTCGTAACGAATATTCGCAATGCGAATATTCGTGAGCAACACTACACATTATACAATTTTACTTTAGATTCACCAAAACTATATAATATGAGGTCAAACCTAAACACTTTCAAATTGTATGCAATCAGGCAGACCCTTGCACTACATAGTTAAAGGTAAATCTGATGGAAATTGAACAAAAAAAAATCCATCTTTAGACATACATTGCTCTGCATTGACAGATACCAACACATTAGTATTTAAAGCTTTGTCTTCTGTCAACAATTAATGCATGATTAATAAAAAATAAATAATTATGCAAGATTAACGTGATCACTCATATTAAAGCCTGGTACACACTGCTATTTTTTTTCCTTTCAACCCAGCGGACTGAATAAAACAAAACTGACAACTCAAGTTGGAGCCACTGTAGTAACAATCCAATGTTAGTACAGTGATGTGCCCTGCTGTTTTATTGTGTTCTGACAGGGGGATGGCCCCCCGCCAGAACACTCCGGTCAGCACTTCCAGCTGATCGGTAACCAGTTGACAGACCTTATTCGGTCATCCCCCTCCAGCCATTCGGCCGACTTCTGTCGGACTGGCTGCAGTACACTTGGGACGAATGTCCGCCTGTTTCTATCGAACTGGCTATGCCGCCGGACATTCGGCCGTGTGAAGGGGGCTTAAGGTTCTTACAATCAAACCATGTTAGGATAGTATGACTATTTGGGATACTATCAACATACTTGCTTCTCTTATTAATACACAATAATACTTAAACTAGACACATGTTACTTCATAGGTATAGGATACAGAAAAGCAAATATTATAAAAAGAAGTGGCTGGGAAGACAAATGATCAGCATCTGCGCATTGAAATGGAGAAATTTGGAAGAATGAGCAATCCTACAGGTAACCTGAGGGTGGCATAATTATACTCATTGTGTCTACCCCCAAAGGAGGCACTGATGTTTGGGTCCCCTGGTTCTACAACCCGAATTCCAAAGTTGGGACACTGTGTAAAATCGACATAAAAACAGAATGCAATGATTTGCAAATCTCATGAACCCATATCTTATTCACAATAGAAAATAAAAAACATATCAAATATTTAACCACTTGCCGACCAGCCACAGTAAATACACTGGAGCGGCCAGCACATGCAGGCACAATAATGTACATGTATGTCACTGAGCCTGACCCGGGCTAGGAGCATGCAGCAAACCCCTACTGTGACCGCTGATTACAGTTACCACTTACCGGCAATCAGTAACTAGGTACTGTATCATGTAATCACTATGATTGGTCATATCGATCACATGATAGCGTCGCCAACCTGTCATGAATGGCTTTTCATTCATGAACAGCTTGCTTACTGCTGTGATCTGTGATTGGCCTAAAGCAATCGCATGGTACCTGGCTACCTGTACCACATGATTAGCTGTAGACAATCACTGTATTGCACTGGTGACAGTATGTAAAAAATAAATAAAAAATTGTATTTAACCAATTTAGCCCCGGACCATATTGCTGTCCAATGACCAAAGCACTTTTTGTGATTCGGCACTGCGTCGCTTTAACTGACAATTGTGCAGTCGTGCAACGTGGCTCCCAAACAAAATTGGCATCCTTTTTTTCCCACAAATAGAGCTTTCTTTTGGTGGTATTTGATCATCTCTGTGGTTTTTATTTTTTGCGCTATAAACAAAAATAGAGCGACAATTTTGAAAAAAATGCAATATTTTTAACTTTTTGCTATAATAAATATCCCCCAAAAATATATATAAAAAAAAAAAATTCTCAGTTTAGGCCGATACGTATTCTTCTACATATTTTTCGTTAAAAAAAAATCACAATAAGCGTTTATTGATTGGTTTGCGCAAAAGTTATAGCGTTTACAAAATAGGGGGTCGTTTTATGGCATTTTTATTAATATTTTTTTTTTTACTAGTAATGACCGCGATCAGCATTTTTTTCAGTACTGCGACATTATGGCAGGCACTTCGGACACTTTTGACACATTTTTGGGGCCATTGGCATTTTTATAGCGATCAATGCTATAAAAATGCATTGTATTACTATAAAAATGCCATTGGCAGTGAAGGGGTTAAAACTAGGGGGCAGGGAAGGGGTTAAGTGTGTTCCTAGGTGTGTTCTAACTGTATGGGGGGGTGGCCTCACTAGGGGAAATCACATTGTATAAACAGAAGATCAGCGTTTCCCCTGCTGACAGGACCGGGAGCTATGTGTTTACACACATAGCTCCCGATCCCCGCTCTGTAACGAGCAATCGCGTGTGCCCGGCGACGATCGCACCCGCCGGGAAAGCGCGCGGGACTCGGGAGCGAGCGGGGACGTGCGCGCCCCCCTAGCGGCCGCTTTAGAGCCGACGTAGAGCTACGGGCTCTCGCCCAGCAGTGCCACCGTCCCGCAGTAATATGACGGCGGGTGGTCGGCAAGTGGTTAATTGCTTCATTTTCCAAAAAATTGTGACAAAAACTACAACTTCAAAAAACTCTCCATGCCACTTTCTAAATACCTCAGACTGTCTATTTTCCAAAAAGGGGTAATTTTGGGGGGTATTTGTACTGTCCTGGCATTTGGGGGCCTCAAGATATGAGATAGGCCATCAGTACATCAAGATTGATAAATTTTCAAATATATATACCATAGTTTATAGATGTTATAACTTTCACACAAACCAATTAATATACACTTATTGGGAATTCCTTTTTACCAAAGACATGTAGCAAAATATTTTTCCGGGGATTTATGAAAAAAAATTGATTTTTATTAAATGTGTTTTATAACAGGAAATAGAAAATATTGTTTATTTTTTTCAAGATTTTGGTATTTTTTCACCTAAAAATTTTAAATGAAAAAACCCAGTGGTGATCAAACACCACCAAAAGAAATCTCTATTTGTTTGAAAAAAATAATAATATAAATATCACTTGAGTGCAGTGTTGCATAACCACACAATTGCCAGTTAAATTAGCATAGTGCTGAAAAGCAAAAAATGCCATGGTCCCAAAGGGGGTAAAACCCTCCAGAGCACTGAGCAAATGTATCATTCAAACAAAATATAATTTTGAACCTGATGGCAGTAATACATCTCAAAAAAGTTGGGACAGGGCTTCCCACAGTGTCTGAGGAGAACAGTTGCTGGAGTTTTGGGAGAGGAATGTTGTCCCATTCTTGTCTGATATTTGTTGCCATGTCCCAGTTTTTTTAGACAATGGTGCTGCCATCAATTTTATAAAATGACCTTATTTTATTTGTTTATTTTTTATATGTGAGATGTATTCTATTTTCTATTGTGAATAAAATATGAGTTTATGAGATTCTGTTTTTATGCAGATTTTAGACAGCGTCCCAACTGTTTTGGAATTGGGGTTGTAGATGACAGCAACCTTTAACCTCCCTGGCGGTATGATTCTTTCAGATTTTAGGTGCTAAAAGCGGTACCATTATTTGCAAGGGAATTTGGCGTTTTATACTGTAGGCTTGTAATTCTTAGGAATAACTCACTGAAATCTATCCAAACAAGAGTCTAATAGGCATCCTGGGTATGATTTTTTTTTTCTTATTAAAAATTATAATATAATACATAATTATAAAAAATTATAACAAATAATAATATAATTATAGTAAAAATTATTCAATAATGTAATCAAATCAAAATCACTGAAATTTGCTCAGTTGCAGAATTGTTGCTGTCATTATTATTTTTTTTTATGACGAATTTCCCCATAAATCGCTATCGCTAAATTCTGCAAGTGATTCTGATTTATTATCGCTGTTTTTTAGCTGCTCTAAAACAATTTTTGCCATAAAGGGACACTTTTGGTTGCTATGGGCAATCTACAGTTTGCAGGGAGAAAAAGGGATTTTTAAATACAGCTTACCGGTAAAATCCTTTTCTTGGAGTACATCACGGGACACAGAGCGGCATATTCATTACTATATGGGTTATATGGAGTACCTTCAGGTGTGGACACTGGCAATCTCAAACAGGAAGTCCCCTCCCTATATAACCCCCTCCCCTAGAGGGAGTCCCTCAGTTTTGTAGCAAGCAGTATGCCTCCCAAAATGTTCACCCAAAAGAGGGGTGGGAGCTCTGTGTCCCGTGATGTACTCCAAGAAAAGGATTTTACAGGTAAGCTGTATTTAAAAATCCCTTTTTCTTTCTCGTACATCACGGGACACAGAGCGGCATATTCATTACTATATGGGATGTCCGAAAGCAATGCTTTAATGAGGGGAGGGAGACATCTTCCAAAGAAGGATTCAATTTAGAGGTATACTCAAATAATAATAATAATTCCAACTTAGTCAAGAAAAAACTTTTTTTTTTTTTTTTTTCTTTCTTTTTTACAACCAAGGGTGCCCCTGATCCCGAGGATCTTAAACTGCAGCCTGTAGTACTGCCTGTCCAAAGGCAGAATCCGCATTCCTTCTCACGTCTAGTTGATAAAACTTTGTAAACGTGTGGACTGATGACCACGTCGCCGCCTTGCATATCTGAGCCATAGAGATCTGATGGTGTGCTGCCCAGGAGGCGCCCATGGCCCTGGTAGAATGGGCCTTTACCGACAAAGGAGGAGGCAACCTCTTCAAACCATAGGCTTGAATGATTAATTGTCTAATCCATCTCGAGATGGTGGATTTTGCAGCTGCCTGCCCCTTCTTGGGGCCATCTGGTAGAACGAACAACACATCTGTTTTCCGGATCTTTTCTGTAGCTTTAAGATAGGCCTTCATGGCCCGGACAATATCCAAGGTATGCAGCAACCCCTCCTTTCTAGATGTGGGTTTCGGAAAGAAGGATGGAAGTACCAAATCCTGGTTCAAGTGAAAATTGGATATAACCTTTGGTAGAAAGGAAGGATGGGGCCGGAGAACTGCCCTGTCCTTATGTAGAACGAGATATGGTTCCTTACACGATAAGGCTGCTAATTCTGACACTCTCCTGGCCGAAACTATGGCGACCAAGAAAACCAACTTTCTTGTCAGTAAAACTAAAGGAATCTCAGCCAACGGCTCAAAGGGTTGTTTCTGTAGAGTGGACAGGACAAGATTTAAGTCCCATGGACAAATTGGTGACTTGACAGGAGGATTAATACGCAAGACCCCCTGTATGAAGGTCTTTACCAGCGAGTGGGTGGCCAGCGGCCTCTGAAACCATACTGACAGAGCTGAAATCTGTCCCTTGATTGTGCTTAATGCCAGGCCTTTATCCACTCCTAGCTGGAGAAAACTTAACACCCTATCAATGGTATATTTGCGGGAATTCCATCTTTTGGATTCACACCAGCCTACGTAGTTCCTCCACACCCTGTAATAAATCACCCTGGAGGCCGGCTTTCTAGCCCTAATCAGGGTAGGAATTACCTGCCTAGACAGACCTCTACCCCTGAGAATCAGGTATTCAGCCTCCAGGCCGTCAAATTTAGACGTTGTAATGTAGGGTGGAGGATCGGGCCTTGTGAGAGTAGGTCTGGTCGTAGAGGAAGAGTCCAAGGGTCTCCCACTGCCATCTTCAGGACTAGTGAGTACCATGTCCTCCGGGGCCAAGCTGGAGCTACTAGAATGACCGGCTTGTGCTCCACTCTGATCCTGCGCAACAGGCGAGGAAGTAACTGTAGCGGAGGGAATGCATATAGAAGTTTGAATTGATGCCAAGGGCAAACCAACGCATCGGTTCCGCAGGCCATAGGGTCCCTCGCTCGAGACACGAACCTGTCTAGTTTCTTGTTGAACCTGGATGCCATTATATCTACGTCTGGCATTCCCCACCTCTGGCAGATTGTCTGAAAGACCTGGGGATGCAGAGACCACTCCCCTGGCGACAGAATCTGGCGACTTAAGAAGTCTGCCTGCAGGTTGTCCACTCCGGGAATGAATATCGCCGAAATGCAGGGTACATGAACCTCTGCCCACTGAAAAATCAAGCTCACCTCCCTCTGAGCGGCCTGACTCCTGGTTCCCCCTTTGGTGGTTTATGTATGCCACCGCTGTGGCATTGTCTGACTGGATTCTCACCGGGAACCCCTGTAATCTGGAGGTCCATGCCAGAAGGGCTAGGCGAGCAGCTCTGATCTCCAAGATATTGATGGGGAGCTGCCTCTCTGTTTTCACCCAAGTTCCCTGGCGAGAGAACCCCTCGAAGACCGCCCCCCAGCCTGCCAGGCTGGCGTCTGTGGTAACTACCTTCCAAACAGGGCTGAAGGATCTTCCCTTTAGAAGATTCTGAGGGTTCAACCACCAGGCCAGGCTTTGTCGGACCCTTGATGATAGCGTCAAAGGGGACTCTAAGGCATGTGCTCTCTTGCCCCAGGCTGCTAGAATGGCTGCCTGTAGGACACGCGTGTGGATCTGAGCGTATGGTACTGCCTCGAACGTGGCCACTAGCTTGCCTAGTAATCGCATACACAGACGAATAGTTGGTTTTTTCTTGCTTAGAACCAACTGAACCAACCCCTTGATAGCCTCGATCTTTACAAGGGGCAGGAACACCCTTTGCTGTTCTGTGTCTAACCTCATGCCGAGGTATTCCAACTGCTTTGTAGGCTGGAACGCTGACTTTTCCCGGTTTAGGACCCAGCCGAATCCTTCGAGGTACTGAACCGTGAGGTTTACTGCCTGTTGCAGACACGGCCGTGAGTGATCTATGATTAAAAGGTCGTCCAAGTACGCTAGGACTGTGACCCCTTGGATCCTTAAATTGGCCAGAACTGGGGCTAGGATCTTCGTGAATACCCGGGGGGCCGTGGCCAGCCCGAAGGGGAGCGCCCTGAATTGGAAGTGTCGCTGCCCCACCGCGAAGCGTAAAAATCTTTGATGCGACTGAAAGATTGGTACATGAAGGTAAGCATCCTTTATGTCTATGGAAGCCAGAAAATCGTCCCTCTGAAGCGCGGCGGCTGCTGACCGGATGGATTCCATCCGGAAGGAACGAACCCTTAGGTAACCGTTTAACCTCTTTAGGTCCAAGATTGGCCTGACATCGCCGTTGGGCTTTGGTATGATAAAGAGATTGGAATAGAAACCTAGCCCTTGCTCTTGGGCTGGCACCTCTATTATTACGTCCTGGCAAAGCAGGTGATCCAAAGCTGCCAGCATTGAGGCCTTCCTTGCTGGATCCTTTGGTAGCCTTGACTCTTGAAAATGAGGCGGAGGAAAGTTTAGAAACTCCAGTCTGTAGCCTGCGGTTACAGATGCCCGGACCCATTTGTCGGGGATCTTGGCTTCCCAAACTTCTGAGAAGAAACGAAGCCTTCCCCCCACCCGCGAGAGTGGGGGCGCCCCTTCATAAGGCAGACTTAGAGGCTGTCTTTGTCGGCTTGCGATACCATGGCCTCTTACCCCC
The DNA here is from genome assembly GCA_029574335.1 of Rana kukunoris. NCBI lineage: Eukaryota > Metazoa > Chordata > Amphibia > Anura > Ranidae > Rana > Rana kukunoris. The sequence goes on from CM056049.1 coordinate 518,996,397, forward strand.
AGGGGCTTGTCCCTGCGATCTACTGTTAACGTTGGATCGTGCAGGCGGCCGTCGATACTGCCTGGAATTTGAGGGCCCTGAGACAGGAAAGAGCTGCCTTTTAAATGTAGGACCCCGGAATGTCTTTTTGACCGGTAAAAGGGTACTTTTGCCACTTGAAATAGTCTGAATGTATTTATCCAGATCCTCCCCGAAGAGTCGTCCTCCATGGAAGGGAAACCCTGCCAGAAGCTTTTTGCATGGGGGCTCCGCCGCCCAGTTCTTCAACCATAAGAGCCTTCTCATGTGCACCAAAAATAGTGATAAACGAGAGGCCTGCTGGATGGAATCCTTTATAGCATCTACAGCAAAACACAGAGCTCTGGGAATGTCAGAAAACTCTTCTGCTTGTTGGGTAGGCATGTCCTTTAACATTTCTTTTGTCTGGTCCTTTAACGCCTGACAAACTCCAATTGCAGCCACAGCTGGCTGTACCACTGCTCCTGCCGTAGCAAAGGATGCTTTTAAAAGTGTCTCTAACCGTTTATCAACCGGATCTTTAAACATATGTATGTTTTCCACCGGGCAAGTTAGTGATTTATTCACACATGAGATGGCTGCATCCACCACTGGGAGCCTCCACCTCTTGGAGAATTTTTCCTCCATGGGGTAAATGACCGCAAATCTCTTCGGTGGCAGAAAAATCCTGTCCGGCCGTACCCAATCCCGAAAGATCAATTCCTCCAAGAGAGGATGGACCGGAAAAACTGCGTTGCTTAACGGAGCTTTCAAAGAGCCCAGAGAGGATACCGGAGGAACCTGAGGCTCTGGCAATGGTAAACTAAATGCCGAGCGGACCATGTCCGTCAAAGACTGCACCCACAGTCTCTCTGTCTGGGAGTCTGAAAATGGTTCCTCAGAGGTAGATCCCTCAATCCCTGAACCCTCTTGGTTCAGGTCTAGTTGATCCTCCTGCGATTCCAATTCCTCCGGAGAGAGAATTTCAGCATCTGAGGATACACCTCTTGGTGATGGGGATCTAACCCGTTTCTTGCCAGGAATAGCTCTAGCGATCAATGCTGCTATTCTCTCTTCTAGCCCCCCTAGGGATACAGCTAGCATCTCCTCTGTGATAAACACAGGGCTGGGCTGATCTGGGCCAGCCTCCGCACCAGACCCCCCTAATGGCTCATCCAAGGCGACCTTTATGGGAATAAGTTGCGGGGAAAGTATCGGCATATCATCAGAATCAGAGGGGGAACCCCTTTGTTTTTTGGTCTTTTTTGTACCCTTTGACCCCGAACCTTTGGAAGCCATAATACAAAATCGAGGGACTCCGCCAACAACAACAGACTGTAGTGGCCAGGAGTACAAAACTAGAGCTTAGGGGACAATAGATCACTAATGCCCAAAAACTGATGGGGCCCCGTATGTTTTTTTTTTTTTTTTTTTAAATATATATAAGTCTCTTTCTTTTTTTTTTTTTTTTTTTTCAAACATACAGTGACCCCAAACTTAGTTTGCCAGCCTCCAACCTGCTGCAAAAAGGGGAATTTCTTGGCTTAACAAAAAGGCATTGGAACAAAGTCCAGCATGTACTACCCCTCTTCCGCCACCGGGAGTCACTGTTCTGCCGCTCTGCGTCCTCTCCCTTTGAGATCAGCCTCAGACTGAGCACTGACAATGCCTGCTGATCTATAACAGCACAAGGCGCGCCCCTGTATGACGCTGCAGGCACGCCCCCCCCCCCCGCCCTCCTCTCCGAACGGCGCGAAAAACGTCTATAAGACGTGCGCGCGCACGCGCGCGCGCGCGCGTATGCCGGAGCAGGAGGAACATGGAGGAGCCGCGCTGCTGGAGACCCAGGACTGCAGTATCAGGCGGCAGATTCAAACCCCCGGCCAGGTAGGACTCTCCAAAAGGCCCCATAGGGATCCTTACCAGTCCTAGGAAGAAAGCAGCAGGTAGCTAGCAACACCATTCTTAGACAGGGGAACCTAGTGATGGGGGAAATGGGATCATCCTGTCTTTCTCAGACATAGTGAGCAAGGTTGCCAATGCAGAGCATACTTAGGCTACCCCCCTTTTAGGTTACCCCGGAGAGCCTGCTGTCGAACCAAGCCCCTCTTACCTGCTCCATGCTGCAGGATGTTTGTCTAGCAAAACGATCCAATCTTCTCCCATCTCCGTGGGTAGCGTAGTAGACCTTCAGGCCCTGGGGTCCTATGAAGGTACCCACTGTCCTGGACCTATATAGCACCCTGGCAAACAGGAACTTATGGTCTTTATGAACTCCAAGTCCTGGGCCCAGGGTCCAGCCCTCCAAAGAGGAGCATTATAGGCAAAACCCCACGGTTTGGGGCCCGGGTACTGTCCACTTTGGCACTGAGGCTCCTTGGACAGATCCGGTTAGCCCGCCCTTAATCCCAAGGATGTGGAGCAAAGCTATTCCGTGACCAACACCTAAGACACTGGCGAAAAAACTGAGGGACTCCCTCTAGGGGAGGGGGTTATATAGGGAGGGGACTTCCTGTTTGAGATTGCCAGTGTCCACACCTGAAGGTACTCCATATAACCCATATAGTAATGAATATGCCGCTCTGTGTCCCGTGATGTACGAGAAAGAAAGAACAGTTTTTATTATATAAAAGGACATGTAGTGTACAGAGCAGACCACTAGGGACATGGGGGGTGTGTATTTTTTACATACAGTACTGTAATCTATAAGATTACAGTGTACTGTATGTATAGTGTTTGTTTACTTTTTTAAATTTGGCGCCGTTCCCCCCCCTACGTCGCGACGCTCGCAGGGAAGGGAATCGGCGGAACACACAGCATCAGGCGGACATCCGCCCGCCGTGCACTGCGGAGATTCATCGCTGGATCGCAGAGAAAAGGTAAGTAAACTTTTTTCTGCATCCAGCGAGGCAAGTCCGTGTGTGGCACGGGGTTACCGATCGTAGCTTTAAAATCTCACCCCGTGCCACACACGGGAAGACCGCCAGGGAGGTTAAAGCAATGCCACACCCTCTGACACATCAAGGATAAATAAAAATAATTTATCTTGGAAATTATCTCAAGAAGGCAACAATATAGTATGGCAATAGCAAGAACAATATAAACAATACATTGGCACAACACTACACATAACAGGAGGACCAAGTGTCACTGTACCCAAACCCTGAAAGTGGAAAGGTCCTAACTAAATGGGTGATACTGAAAGCTAAAAGTCCTTCAGTCTCTCAAAACCCCTCCCACTGGCCAGTGTAAATTGGGGCAAAAAGTTCCTCTGTTAGCGTTCCCCAATTTATATGGCTCCCACAGTACTGGGCATAAGTACCAAAATTGTATCCCAAGGTAAGGTGACACTGTCCCTTTAAGTAATGAACAAGGAAGTTGTAGCTAGCAGCCTCTCAACATCAAGCAGTCTGTTATTAAGCCTCCTTCCGCACTCTGGCGCCCGGTGACATTGGCAGCTATGCAAGATCTGGAAGTGGCAATCTTCCACGGAACAAGTGACATTGGACCCAGAAGTGGTGATCTCTTAAAGAACCTATGATGATCTCCGACAGTCATGCCCTCCAGTCTAAGAAGACTAGCAGTCCAATCTCTCTCTCTCTCTCTCTCTCTCTCTCTCTCTCTCTCTCTCTCTCTCACACACTGCAGCAGGTAGCTCTCTGACTCAGTAGCCCACTCTGATGGTCACCTCTCACTCTTTTCTGAGACTGCCCCAAGCCCAGGCTTCTTTTCCCTTTTATCCCCTCCTGCAGCTTTCTGTCTTCCTGGGACCTGTAGTCCCATCCAGTCCTTGAGTTGATAGATAACTGTCCCTGGGAACTACATTTGCCATAGTTCCAGGTGGCTCAAAGCAATCTCCATCCTGTGACAGATGGTGGGATCTCCTCCCACTCACTGTGCCTGTAAACTCAGCCCTAACAAGTGTCCTGTTTCTATCTCTGTCACATAGCCACTTCTTTACTCACTGGCAGTTGGAGAAAGAGGGAGAAACTTTGTGGGTAGCTGCAGCATCCCGAAAGATAGCCCAGTTTATGCGCCAGTAGGAATAAAGTGTCGCAGACCAAGGCTACATACTAAATCCTGTTCTTAACACGTGCTTAACGGCAGAATTGGTCCAATCATAGCTTATTTGGAGGTTCAAGTTGTGACCAACTTTGTGTTGCATAAACTCACCAAGAAATAAAAGAAGCAGATAGAAAGATTTATTTTTATAATGCATCTATATATATATATATATCTGTTCAAAAATAAGAATTACCTAGCTTTACCAATGGATGCACAACCACAAGTGCTGAAGGTCTCTGCATACTCCCACGGAGGCGTACCCAGTTGTGTGTGTTCTTCCTGTCCATTCTTATTATTGATGGCTGCACCCAGTCAGACAACCAAATGTGATCTTCAAATATGGCTAAACCAAATGGATGACCTGAGAAATATATGAAAATATAATAATCCACAGCTTTTTCCTTGTATTACACATATAAATTATACTTCTAAAAACCTATAGAGCAAGAGTGTAAGTAGTAGATGTCTGTCCCCTAGGCAGGCCACCCCCCAAATAATGCAGCAGTGAAACAGAAGGTGGCTGGGGTACAGTGGAGGTGTAGTTTACTACAAATTTAACCCAAAAAAGGGAGTTAAAGAAGCCATATCTGTAACAAAAAATGTAATAATGTATTGAACTTAGTTCACTTAGCCCTATCTGTCAAAATAAAACTGCCAAAAGGAACTTCATGCTAATGGTCTGATCTAGCTGAATGTCATTGGAATGGTGATTAATGTATTTTGGGGTGGAAGTAGTCATTTCACGACACTTATTCTTTAAAGAAACACATTGTAGGTAGGGTAGGATTTTGTTTTATCTTTTGGCAGTACGTGAACGTTCACAGTGTCTCCCCGCAGGGATGTAGTCCCAAGGGAGGGGGCAAACACCCTGACTAACCCCCAGCCAGAACGGCTCGGTTGATGGGGGCAAGCTTACTTTAGAAGGGAAATCGAAGGAAAGGGTAAGTGACCCAACAATGCACTAGCTTAAAGGAACCTATTTAGAAAAACTAACCTTTACAACCCCTTTAAATGCTGTCTTTTGCACACCAAAGAGCCAAAGCGCCTAAGTTACTGAAGCTGGAAAAGTGTGAAGAAACACCACTTCCCAAAAATACTACTCTTCAAGTATATCTAAAGCCAAAACATGTTTTTTACTTTGAATAGAGTGGGGAGCAGATTCGTATTGCTGTCCTTGTCCTATTCTCGTCACAAATTTATAAGAGGCGATTTCTCCTCACTTTGAATTAATCAGTGGGAAGCTTTTTAATGAGACAAAGACAGCAAAAAAAAATATGAAGGAGCTTTATTCAAATTGAAAAAAGATTTAATTTAAGAAACACTGATATCTGTATTTTCTATAAACTATTGAGACAATTTGATACAGGACGTACACACTATATCTGAAGTGTGGTGGTGGAATATTACCACTTTAATAATACATATCTTAACTCAGATATCTTGCATGTTTGATCAGTTCTTGATACAGTTACATATAAACATAATAACCAACTGTAATTCATGCTCCTTACTACATTACAAGAACATGACTTCATATTATGTGTCCCAAACTTTCAGAATTGAAGACCTAATGCCGCGTACACACGATCGGATTTTCCGATGAAAAAAGTCTGATGGATTTGTTTCATCGGAAATTCCGATCGTGTTGGACTTTTTTCCTTCGGAGTAAAAAAATAGAACATGTTTTAATTTTTCCGATGGAAAAAAAACTGATGGGAAATTCCTATTGTCTGTGTGCAAGTCGACGGAGAAAAAACCCACGCATACTCAGAATCAAGTCGAGGCATGCTCGGAAGCATTTAAATGTATTTTTCTTGGCTCATTCGTAGTGTTTTACGTCACCGCGTTTTGGACAGTCGGAATTTAGTATGACAGTGTGTATGCAAGACAGCTTGAACGGAATTCCGATGAAAAAAATCCATTGGATTTTAGACCATCGGAGAATCCAATTGTGTGTACACGGTATAAGACACATTAAATTTAATTGCACAGCACTTAGATCCTCCACCCAGTATGTCCACAGTTTGATCACTATGCTCACTTTTAACTAGCACAAATACTATATTTAGAATCTGGAAATGGGACAACCTCACTAAGGTCTGAACTCTAGTGACAACTTTAGCAATAGGTTAAAAAAAAACACATAAATGTAATAACCCAAGACATCCACAGGATTGTGTTACTAATACTAAAAATGGAAAAAAAAAACACATTGGGGAAATTGGATAAAGCTGCTGCAGCACTTGTCTGGCCTAAAGCCTCGTACACATGACAAAATCGGCAAAATCCATCAAGAGAAATGCTGGCAGAGCATTTTTGCCGAGAAAAACGGTCGTGTGTATGTCTTTTGTCCAGAAAACTGTTGTGGATCTCGACGAGAAAAAAAGAGAACATGCTCTCTTTTTTCTCGACGGGAGTCTCAATTTCCTCTTCGTGTTTCTCGTCGGGCTGGTTTACGCTGAGAAATATGTTTGTGTGTATGCTTAGAAACCTGCGCATGCTCAGAATAAAGTATGAGACGAGAGTGCACCTTCGGTAAAAGTAGCGTTTGTAATGGAGATAGCACATTTGTCACGCTGTAACAGACTGAAAAGCGCGAATCGTCTCTCACCAAACTTTTACTTAACACGCAGCAAAAGCAGCCCCAAGGGTGGCGTCAAGTGAAATCAAACTTCCCCTTTTTAGTGCCGTCGTATGTGTTGTATGTCACCACGTTTAAGAACGATGAGATTTTGTCTTGACAGTGTGTAAGCAAAGAAAGCTTGACAAGATTCTCGACAAGCCTGACAAGAACCTCGTCGAGGAAAACAACGTTTCTTTTACGATTCACGGTCTTGTGTACGAGGCCTTAATGTCTCTTGTTAATGTATTGTCCCAAATTCATGAAACATTTGCAACAGTTTTGGTTCTGACATCAACTCGTGCACCAAATTCAGGTAGTTCTAAAATGTGCCACTGTTATAATGTGGCACAATACATGCACCTATTCGTATCTTACGAAAGTGGAGATAATGAAGAGAAATTCTCTTTAGGTGTACAGAGAGAGAGAAATTGGCATAGACAGGTTTTGCAAAAGTGTCCTGTGTGCATTCTAAAAGTGGTGTAGCTTGCTCCAAATTCAAGTACAAGTTCGAGACAGGTATGTGAAATTGGTGCATACTGCACCATTTTTAAAACAAATTACAGACATTTTTGAAAAATCTGTCTACATAAGTCTTTATGAGTTCTATGGATTATCTTACATAGTTACCTAGTTAATTAGGTTGAAAAAAGACACAAGTCCACCTTGTTCATCTGATTTTTTTTAACAAGCACTGTGCCTACATACTCATTATGTAATTCCTATATGATATTCTGCTACCTGTAGCTTGGCTAATGCTTCAGGGTGTTGTCTTTCAAAGTAAATAAAAGTAAATCTATTATAAAATGGGTACTGCCATTGCTCATCTCCTAAAAAATTTGTCTCCAGGACTGCTAGAATCCATGACCCAGAATTTGTATGCATATCTGGAAAGTCAGAGAAAAGTAAGAAGTTATGGGTCTTATTTACAAACTTGTTTCAGGTTAATGAGTCCAAGTATTGAAGCCAAAGAAACAGCATGATGGCCAGGTAAGTAGTATTTGCAAAATGAGAAGTCAGCAAGGACAGTATACATATCAAGGGGGACTCAATCAATAAATTGAGTGAAAATCACTTTGATTATCCAGTCATGTGAAAAGCAAGTTCTGTTTACTTCATCTACATATGCCTGGGCATTTATAATGAACATAGCAACAATTTATTGAGTAAAGGTTCTCAACTCCCTTAGTAAACCAGTCTCATTTTCTCAGAAGAGATATCCGTTAACTTAGATCCATCATGTAAAACTGAAAATCTATTATAAATACTACAGCAATAACGAAAGTTGAAATTCAATTGTACGTATGACCAAATTGAAACAATCATTAGTTTGTAAAATTGAAGGAAAATGTTTGTGATACATGGTGGGAATTAAATATGACTTAAAAAGTATATCACATTCTCATTATATATTTTTCTGTTAAAATGGATGATGTTCAGCTGTATGCAGACATGTAATTAGTAAATACAGCCTACACCTCTGTAGTGGAAGAATATATGTTATATATGCAATACCAGTCTAAACATAAAATATCTCTAATTTGCCGTTGGTAAAAAGTTAATCCTATTCCAAGCCAGTGCTTTTTTACAAAGTAAAGTGCATCTGATTTCTGTAATATAAACAGCATTTAGTAATTTGACAGTTTCTTTTTTTTACATGATTTTTTACCAAAACCTCACCTACATCATGGGATAGGCTGTGGCGATTGGAGCCATCCAGATCTGAAGATTCAACGACAGATTTCTTGGCATCACACCAATAAAGCTTATTAGTGAGGGTGTCTACAGTGATTCCACTTGGCCACTCAAGGTTTGTATTGATCACAATTCTTCTGTCCCTTCCCTCAAGACTGGAGCTTCCTATTTGAGGAGCAGATCCTATATCTGTCCAAAACAATTTCCTAAAAAAGAAAGAAATTCCAATTCTAAAACACTAGTACTAGTATATCATTTTCAAGTCCATGACAGTATTAAGCAGGGCACAATAAGGTGGCTGTTCTTACCTTAAAGGGGTTGTAAAGGTTTGTTTTTTATTGTCTAAATAGGTTCCTTTAAGCTAGCGCATTGTTGGTTCACTTCCTTCGATTTCCCTTCTAAATGTTTTTTTTCTTTGTCTGAATTTCTTTCTTCCCGTTTCTCCTCAGTAAGCTTGCCCCCATCATCTGAGCCATTCTGGCTGGGGGTTAATCAGCCAGAACAGCTTACTGAAGAGGAACAGGAAGTGAGAAATTCAGACAAAGAAAACAAAGAAAACAAACATTTAGAAGGGAAATCTAAGGAAAAGGTAAGTGAACCAACAATGCACTAGCTTAAAGGAACCCTTTTAGAAAATAAAAAATAAACCTTTACAACCCCTTTAAAACAAAGCCGAGGTCCATGATCTGCCACTCCAACACCCAAAAACAAGTGAAACTTTCATTTAGAGTGCACACAAGTACACTCCCAGCCTACCACAGTGAAGTGATCAGTGCTTAAGCAAACTATTGCTAGGCACAAGAGCTAACATATGAGTGGCAAGCTTAAGCCACGTACACACGATCGGTCTATCCGATGAGAACGCTCCGACGGACCGTTTTCATCAGTTCACCGATGAAGCTGACTGATGGACTGATGTGCCTACATACCATCGGTTCATGAACCGATCGTGTCAGAATGCGGTGAAAAAAACGAAGTTGAATGCTTCCAAGCATGCGTCGACTTAATTCTGAGCATGTGTGGATTTTTAACCGAAGCTCGTGCGTACTAACGATTTTGACCTATCGGTTAGCCGTCCATCGGTTGAATTTTAAAGCAAGCCATCTCTTTTTTGACCATAGGATAATGGACCGATGGGGCCTACACACGATCGGTTTGGACCTATTAAAAACAAACCTCAGTCTGTTTTCATCGGTTTGAACCGATCGTGTGTACGAGCCTTTAGACGTATGAGACAAGAAGAAAAGTGGTGGCAGTTCCAACATAAAAGTTTCCAAGTTTATTGAAGAAAGATTAAAATCCTGGATGAGACATGCATAGACACAGCTTCTATTAGCAAAAGCAAGCACATTTAACACTACTGTGCTTAATCATTGCTTAGATGTATGCTAATATCAACTTTCAGAAAGCTGGTATTTGGGTAGGACATTTTGGGGGACTGTAGTGATGGACCTGAGATGGCACAAGTGTACCATCTTTTCTACATGCTTACTTTAAACACACAATAGAAAACTAACAATGCACTACTGATTCCTACCCAGCCCGCGGATGTAGACAAATTCCTCTTGGCTGATGCAAGTTTTCATGGATAATCTTTTCTCTGTTTTCTCCATTCAAGTCACTCCTTTCAATGCAGGATTTTCTATTTATTGTGAAAATAAACAAGATGATGAAGTAATTAATGCATCATTTAGTATAACAATGAAAATAAATTCACTGGTACAGGAATTTAAAAAGCAGCCACTTTATGTCCATATCTACTGTGTACCCATTAATACACAATTCGTCAGTAAACACACGCATGCTACTGGCTAAGTCTGCATGCACATTCAAAAACATACCATATTTACGGCATGAGATATCTATATTTGACAGTAATTACTTAACAAAGCTTCATTGAAAAATAGTTCAGAGTTCAGCTTTTTCTAGTGCCTCATATTACAAGCAAACAGTAGAAATACATTACTATGACTGTATCCTAATCACCTGACTCTTAGCAGGTCAAGTAATTAACGACTCTGACAGACACAGGGTTTAATGTACACAACATTATCTGTAAAGCTACATTGCTTGACATTATAATAGAGCAGCATAGAAAATGTACTTTCTAGACAGAGCTAGATGCATTCTCTGTTGGATATTTTTTAGATAAATTGTATTATGGGACAACTCAGGGGATTGGGGAAAGTGACAATCAACCTGCACATGGGAGATATAGTATAATATGGTGCATACCCTAACTTCAGGGACATTGGAGCATGGGGAAGTTGTTGTATGTATGAATTGAGGTATCAACAAACAGCGTTGGATACCTGCAACCCTTTAATAATAAGGCCTCGTACACACGAGCAGACAGATTTGTTCAAATCTGTCTGCTGGGATTTTGGTTTGCTCACGTGTACACACGAGCAAACCAAAATCCCCGCCAGCAGACGGCGCGCTGACGTGTCGGTGACGTGGCGGTGACGTTGATCCATTCGGCGGCGGTGCGGGACGACATGTCTGCTGGTAAGTGTACTAAACAGCAGACATGTCGGGCGGACGGATTCCCACCCGATAGATTTCAAAGCATGCTTTGAAATCTGTCGGGTGGCCAAATCCGTCGGCCCGGCCGTACACACGATCGAATCTGTCTGCTGAAACGGTCCAGCAGACCGTTTCCAGCGGACAGATTTGATCGTGTGTACGAGGCCTAACAGTTGAGAGGTACATGACTCAGTCTAAGAACAAAATGTTTTCTAAAAAACATTATATTTTAATCCCCTAGAACAATTTGCAGTCCTTTTTACAATGAAGGAACCGCTTGAAATAGTTCATAGGTTTCGGGGAACACTTGAATGTAAGATGTTTGAAATTATGGCTGTTAGGTGATGCCCCAGACAGGAAGTTAAAGATTAATATCTTTTACAGTTCTTTGGTTTTGACAGGTTTTCTTTGGGTCCAACCCACTGATCCTGTGCTATAAGAGAGAGAAAGTGGTGCAGAGCAGAGAGGTCATCGGGACCTGGGGCTCGACCCCAAAGACTCCAGCACTTGGAAATGCTACTTTTGGATCCCCTGATTATACATATACTCTACCTTTTCAGGTATGCTGGGGCAGCACATAACCTTAGTTAGGATTAGGGATGTAGGAAGAAATTCAGTACTTGCACGTGGACTTTGTAATATGTTGCACTATTTCAAGTAAAGCTTTTAAAACCTTGTTCCCACCTAGTCTGAAGTTACTAAGGGGGTGTAATGCAAGTAACCGACACCTTTCTATAGTTCAGGTAACTAAGGTACTTTGAGGTATAAAGACATCAGTACGAGAGTTAATACAGTGTGAAGAGGAAAGTGGTTACCTCGGGTAACAGAAGTTTACTAAGCAGCCTGTCAATAAGTGTGTGCCTGAGATGGGTGGGATAGCCTCTTGCAGGAGGGAGTTGTTGTTGGTGCTCCATCCATGAGCGGTCCGTCACCCATAGCAATGGGAGCAGACCAGCACCACAGCGGTCCCTAGCCTGTACATAGGTACGGAAGAATTAAGTGAAGTTAAGTACACATGTGGAGTCTGCACCAAGTGCATGGTGGGACCCCATAGCGTTACTGGGAGTGAGGTAGTTGTAATACACTGGACAGGTGGATGTGGAAAAGACTCAGTGTGTCTATCCTAAATGCAAGTTATGGTAAAGTTGTACATTGTCATAGTGACCTCAGAGTTAACTGGAGGACAGTTATGGTGCAAGTGTACACAGTGTATGTTCGTCTCTAAAAGCAGAGGCCTGCCTTAAGTATTAAGTATTCCCCAACAGCTATGTTCTAGGGCATTGAAGTAAAAGGAACTCCATGTGTAGTCAAGTGATACTGTTACAGGTGCCTAGTGCAGCCCAGAAGAACCAAACTTGGGGGTAGTCCTCTCATATAACCCAGACTTGGCACCCAACAAGTTAGGAAAAACCACTGCCCACCTCCCTTCCACTTTACATTGCACATTAGTGCCAGTAGGTCATACTGAGTTTTAAATGAAAGAATAATAATTGGGGTTTCTATAATCTCACCTCAAGGAACCCTAGAAACCTCTAAAGGCTTCCCGGATTTCCATTGAACCAAAGCTGAGAAAGGCATGATGTATACAGGATGTATACGCGTTTTTAATCCTCTGTAACATACTAACCCTCTGTCAGTCCAGTACAGCTTTCTGTTTATGGCATCAATGGCAAGTCCCTCTGGTGTGTCTACATCTTCTGTAATCACTTTTTTTCGACTGCTGCCATCCATCTTTGCACTTTCTATGCACTTCAGAGCTGTGTGTGCAAAGTAAATCTAAGAATAAAATTGTACAGACACATAAAACATAATGACTACATATATGGGTTCTAGATTACTCATAGTAGTAAAAAAATGTATATGTAATGTTCATTAATCTGCCCTAAAATAACATTGCAGTTCCGTGACTTTAAAATCTTATTAGAAAAAGGAATAGATATCCCAGAACATCTGTTTTCACATATACATACAATGTACAGTATCGTTTATTTATTTCAATCAAGGCTGTTATAGGAAGAAGTATGTGAAGTACAGTGAAGTTAATTAGTCCAATAAAAAGTGGCTAAATATATTAAACTATATTTATGCCCCTTGACCTAAAATCTTCAAAAACCTCTTGCTTTAGGATAGGACAAAATTGATATAACATTTTACTAGACATTAGTTGTCTGCTGTCACTATGACTGGTAGATGAATTAAGTGGGATGAAAACCATGCAAGGCTGCTCTCTTGTGGAGTATTATGGGTATTACAATAATATGTACATAGACATCTTAAAGTGTTGGTCAAAGTGGTCTGTAAGGCTTCGTACACGCGACCGAGAATCTTGATGTAAAAGAAACGGCATTTTCCTCTGGGAGGTTCTTGACAAGCTTTCCCTACATACAGACTGTCAAGACAAAATCTCGTCGTTCTCAAAAGCGGTGACGTACAACACGTTACTACGGCACTATAAAGGGGAAGTTCCATTCCACTGGCACAACCCTTGGGTCTGCTTTTACCAATCTCATGTTACTGCGTGTTAAGTAAAAGTTTGGTAAGAAACGATTCGCGCTTTTCAGTCTGTTACAGCGTGACGAATGTGCTATCTCCATTACGAATGCTACTTTTACTAAAGGCACGCTCCCGTCTAATACTTTATTCTGAGCATATGCGGATTTCTAAGCATACACACGAACATGTTTCTCATTGTAAACCAGCCCGACGAGAAACACGACGAGGAAATTGAGACTACCAACGAGAAAAAAGAGAGCATGTTCTCTTTTTTTCTTGTCGAGATCCACAACAGTTTTCTTGACGAAAAACATACACACGACCGTTTTCCTCGGCAAAAATGCTCTGCCAACATTTTTCTTGATGGATTTTGCAGAGGAAAACGGTTGTGTGTACGAGGCCTAAAGCCCCTTACACACTATCAGTTTTCCTGAAGGTTTTTCCATCTAATATGAGGTCAAACCTTAATGCCGCGTACACACGGTCGTTTTTTGCGATGAGTAAAAAACGACGTTTTTGAAACGTCACTTTCAAAGACGATGTTGCATACACACCATCGTTTTTTTCACAAAAAACGAGGTTACGTTCACCACACTTTTCCATTGAAGCTCGCTTCATAACTAGCTTCTGGGCATGCGCGGGTTGAAAAACGTCGTTTTAAAACGACGTTTTTGCTACACACGGTGACTTTTTGTGAAACAAAAAATGACGTTTTGAAAAACGACACAAAAAAGACGTTTTGCCCTCACACGATCAATTTAAATGACGTTTTAAAAAACAAAGTTTTTTTCCATCGCAAAAAACGACCGTGTGTACGCGGCATAAGAGTTTCAATTTGTATGCTATCAGGCAGGCCCTTGCACTACATGGTTTTGGTAAACCTGAAGAGAAAAATCTGCAGGAAAACCGATAGTGTGTATGGGGCCTGAGGGTTTACAACCACTTTAAGCCTCGTACACAAGATCAGATTATCAGACAAATTCTCGGCCTTTTTTGTTGCATGCTAGTCTCATGTTGAAAGTGAAGAGGTTACTTTCATATGAAAATTCTCGTATGAAAGAATTCAACTGTAGAAGTGATATCATGTGTTGAATTGTTTTGTAAGTATTTTTTCGTTTCTGACAATGTGTAGTCTTGCGCTTATGATTTTTTTCAGACAAAAACTGTACTAATTATCTGAAAATCGGACGTTTTCGTACGATAAAATTTTTATAGCCTTCACCTTCAGTTTTTGTTGTCTGAAAATTTGTAATTGGCTGTCGAGGGCACCATACTAACGATCCGAAAATTGGCAAATTTTTGTCGGACGAAATTTTACTTTTCAATTTTTGTATTGTGTGTACGGTGCTTTCGACAGTCGATTACACATTTTCAAACAACAAAAACTGCCTTTACACAAGCAGTTTTTATTTCTTTTGGGATAATGATTTTACATGAATAAATAAAAGGTGATCATTGTAAGTACCCCTATCAGTGGTAAATGATTTTTCTCAAAACTATAATTGCTAAATCTGCGTGAGGGCTTGTTCTGTCGAAAAACAACAGATCGCTACTTAGACTTAAATTTCCTAATAACTTAATTTTATGCCTTTGCAAACTGCAAGCCCTTATTTAGGCTATACCTTTTTACATAGCTGACTTAAAAACTTTTTTTGGGAAGTCTTTTCTCTCTAATAAATAAGAATAAGAATTTTCACTTTCTGAATTTCTATAATTCAACCACAACTTCTGCAAAAAGCCTTTGAAGAACTGGAGCTGATGTTCTGAATCATTAAGCCTGCATTCACACTATAACGCGGCGTACGCGGCGTATTTTGCCGCGATTTGTAAACTTTTTTTTTTTTTTCACAAAACATTTACATTGATGTCTATGCCGAATGCCGAAAGCCGCCTGAAAAAAATGGTCCGGGACTTGAGGCGGCAGGCGTTCGGCGTTTCGGCGTTCGGCGTGAGATGTGAACTATCTCATAGACATCAATGCAAATTCGCCCCTCCAGCGGCACGAGCGTCGCGCTTCAGGCGTATATACGCCTAGGTGTGAATCTCTTGGTTGGAATATCTATACAAAGTTCTGTTCTGGGTGGTAGATGAAGGCATAGATGGGACAATGGAGACATGGACATTAGAAAATGGGCAATCCCTTTGACCATAGGGCTTTGATCTACAAAGTACAGTATATATGGTCTGTTCAACATACACTACCCTATTTTCCATGGGGTCATGGTCCAGTGCTAAGACTCTCCCCATCTGTGTGTCCAGTAGGCTGTCATAATCTGTCCCATCAAAGTTCATTTTCCGGATGTCTTGTACATTTGTAAACAGTAGGAATGGCCGAGGACCTGTACTTAATGCACAAAGAAATATTAATGAGTTAAATATAGTAATTAATACGGTCAAAGAATAAAAAAAACGAAATGGAAAACAAAAGTCAAAACTATATTTAGTATTATGTAACATATAGAAATGGTTTACCGTAACTATTTGCCTTATATTTGCCTGATGCTTATTGCTAACAAAAATGGCAGAAAAAACAAAACAAAAAAAAAAACTATAAAATCTACTGACCTGAAGCAAGGCAACGTTTCATATCCCATTGTAGAGTGTATCCAGGAAAACAGTCACAGCCCCATTCTGCTCTTCCAGACCTCCTGCATATTTGGCTACATCCTCCGTTGTCAGGAGACGAGCAGCCTTGAAAAAAACGTATCTGGGGCACTTATGATTTTGTACTTTGTATACATTTACTGCACATAACACATTCACATCTTTTGGGTTTTTCTAACTATGAATGTGTGATTTTATTGCAGTCCTACTCCACAACAGCTTCCACCTTTAGCTCAGGTTCACACTGGGCTGCGGGAATGAAGCCGTGTCAGTTCAGCTGAACTCGCACTATTTCACTCCCGCTTGTCAGTGCGGATTTCACCCGCGATTTCAGAGACATCTGTGCAGGTTTCTGCATAGATGTCAACAGGGCCGCCATCAGGAATTTTGGGGCCCCTTACACAGCTTCAGGCATGGGCCCCCTGAAGCAGAGAACTGGGGGGGGGGGGGGTGCTGCCAAATGAAATTGAGAAGCGGGGGGGCTGCCGCGAACTGAGAAGCAAAGAAAAGTATATATAAAAAAAGGGGGGTAGCCATCTGGGCCCTGTGGACCTCTGTGCCCTCTAATAAAAAATAAAAAAAATATATATATAAAAAAAAGGGGGGTTGCCATTTGGGGCCCTGGGGACCTCTGGGCCCTTTACTACTTAAGCCCCGGACCAATATGCTGCTAAATACCCAAAGGCGTTTCTACAATTTGGCACTGCATCGCTTTAACAGACAATAGCGCGGTCGTGCGACGTGGCTCTCAAACAAAATTTGCGTCCTTTCCTTCCCACAAATAGAGCTTTCTTTTGAGGGTATTTGATTGCCTCTACGATTTTTATTTTTGGCGCTATAAACAAAAGTATCAATATTTTTTACTTTTTGTTATAAGAAAAATGGAATAAACTAAATTTTAGTCAAACATTTAGGCCAAAATGTATTCAGCCATATGTCTGGGGGTTAATTGTGCCTATGTGTACTGGTGTCAGTGTAGTGTTGTGCAACTTACTGTGAGTCTTCTCTCCTCTCGGCGGTTTGAAAATACCGCCGTGCTCACATCACTTCCTCTGCCTGTGTTTACATTATACAGGAAGAGGAAGTGACACGGTGGGGGGTTTCTGGATTGGCTGGGAGCAATCACGAGGGGCGCACAGAATCGAGCAGCCACCCCCTCTGCACGGATCGCTCCCTAAGGTAAGCCGCCCGCCGCACGCAGCGGAGGGGGTCCCGATCGGACCCCCGACCGCTAGAAGGCAGGGACGTACATGTACGCCCATCTGCCTGTACGTGCCATTCTGTGGACGTACATAGATGTGCGTTAAGCGGTTAATAATTTTTTTTATATATAAAAAAATAAATTACAAAAAAAGGGGGGGTTGCCATCTGGGACCTCTGGGCCCTTTAATAAAAATAAAAAAAAATATAAAAAAAAATAAACATTTATAAAAAAACAAAAAAACAAAGAAGGAGGGGTATGCCACCCAGGGCCCTGGGGACCTCTGGACCCTTTAATAAAAAAAATATATAAACAAAAATAAAAAAAATTAACATTTATATAAAAAATAAAAAAAGGGGGGGTTGTCATCTGGGACCTGGGGGCCTCTGGGCCCCTGGGGACCGCTAAAAAAAAATTGGTCCTTTAATAAAAAATAAACTAAAAATATATTAAAAAAAATATATATTTTTTTTAAATAAATAAAAAAGGGGGGTTGTCCCCTGTGGACCTCGAGACCTCTAAAAAAAAAAAAAAATTGTCCTTTTAAGGAAAAATAAAATAAAAATATATATATATATATATTTTTTTTTTATAAAAAAAAAAAGGGGGGGTTGCTATCTGGGGTCCTGCATTTTTTTTTTAAAGGGGGTTGCCATCCGGGACCCTGAGGACCCCCGGGCCCCTTACAGGTGTACTGCCTGTATCCCCCTAATGGCGGCCCTGGATGTCAATGTAAATCGCAGCCTGAAATCGCAAAAAGTAGTACAGAAACTACCTTTTGAAATCAGTGCAGCATCGGTGCAGCGCCGATGCAGCATCGCACCAATTAGGACAGTGCCATTTCCGGCAATTGCCGCCGATTTGACATGCGATTTGACATGTCAAATTGCATGTCAAAACGCACCAGTATGAACCAGGGCTTAATGAAAATATATAATCACACAAGAAAGACCAATATACCTAGAAAATCTAAAATATCTATGTAATAGTGGGCATACACATGCCAGTTATTATGTCCGATTGCTGAACTGCTAAATAAAAACAGTGAAATCAATGGGCCGCCCCAGGTGGAGAAAATCTCATTACGATTTTTTCAAACCTTTGCCAACTTCACATTTAACAAAAAAGCAAACAGAAGACAAAAATATTACCATGCAATACAGTTTATACAAGACATAACTAACATAACAATTCATATACATTTATTTCAACCCCCTTCCTTGCTAATGGACTAAATAATACTAATACTAACTAATACTAATCCAGGGGTGTTAGTGAATGTAAGGAGCAGTACCGGGACAGGTTCACTCAGAGTCCTGAGCAAAAATGTCAAACTGCGCCCTCTTCCTCAGTCCTAATGCATGCTGTAGAATGGGTGTGCCGCCATGTGCTCATTCACTGCCCCCTTCACCAGCTGCCCATGGTTGGCATGGAGTGTGCACTGAACATTCGTGGCCATTTTCTTGATTTTTACAGCAGTAGCTGTCAAACCAGACATGAGGCTATTGCTTGGCCCTGTTTACTAACCACTGTTCTAGAGCTTGTGTTCAGTAAGAAGCCCCCCCTACTATTGTGTCCTGAGTGGCTACCCCTCCTACCCACCCATTGTCCTGGCCCTGATAAAGAGAACAGGATTGCAACTACTCCCAACCAGCCCGTATGAAAAAACAATAAAGTGCGGCCCCAGCCACCTAGGGTTGCCACCTGTCCAGGATTCACCCGGACAGTTTGGGTTTCTAAACACAATCCCGGGTTTCAGTCCACCTGAAACCCTGACACATTATTCAGACAGAAATGTGGGTCTGAACAGGGCTTGACAGGAGGGTGAGGGGGCACTATGTGCGCTGCCTTACTATTCTCTTTGGAGTGCCCAAAGGTGTCCCAGATACAATCCTATAGTGTATACTAAAACAAAATAACACTTAGCGTGCACCGCTAAAGTGTTTGGGTTTGGCCTGAAGAAAAAGTGGCAACCCTACCTACATGTCTTCACCAAACCACACACCCTAATGCACTTCCCCCGCTCACCAGGGCTTAGTCACAGCATCGATCCTTTCCTCTTTACTGAAAATGGAGAAGCTGAGTGCCAAACAGGAAGTGATATTAAAGGGGTTGTAAAGGTTCGTCTTTTATTTTCTAAATTGGTTTCTTTAAGCTAGTGCATTGTTGGTTCACTTACCTTTTCCTTCTATTTCCCTTCTAAATGTTTTTTTTCTTTGTTTGAATTTCTCACTTCCTGTTTCTCCTCAGTAAGCTTTCCACCATCATCCGAGCGGTGGAAAGTCATTTAGAACAGCTTACTGAACACCTTACTGAAGAGGAACAGGAAGTGAGAAATTCAGACAAAGAAAACAAAGTGAAAAAAAACATTTAGAAGGGAAATGGAAGGAAAAGGTAAGTGAACCAACATTGCACTAGCTTAAAGGAACCTATTTAGAAAATAAAAAATGAACCTTTACAACCCCATTAACAGCTAGAGCTGCTCTCTTATTTTCAGGAGCTGTCACAGACTGCTTTTATTTTTTTATTTTTTTTGTCCAAGGTAGACTTGGGCTTTAATTTGGGGTGCATCGGTGTCACTGATGTCACAGATTTGTATAGGTTTTTGTTAATGACAAAACACAGACTGTTTCCATTCAGTGTGCATTTCTCTAACTGAAAGCCTGTATGGCCTAATAGGCACAGTGGGAAGTGATGGGGAGTCTCCCTTCTTACTCATCATGTTCTGTGTGTAAATCTGAGCTTTAGCTGTTGAGCTCAATAAATTGGCTTTATTCACCAAATCAGCTACGATTAGTTTGGTAAACATGTGAAAATTAGGACGCTGTCTAGAAATATAAATATGATATATTCAAGCAATCCTTCAGCTACAACTATCAAAAACGAGAATTTTTTTTTTTTTTTTCAAGTGTAACTTTTTAGTCCTGAACATAATAAAGACAGAAAATATACACAGAGCACTACATATTCTTAATACTATAGATATTATAAATAATACAACCGTTTTATATTGTTCTATATACTATATCTACATATTCTATGTATTATTACATTGTCATGATAGACTAGATCACTCTAGGTGTCATATCATGGCAGACCCATAATGATTATTAACCACTTAAGCCCCGGACCAAAATGCAGCTAAAGGACCAGGCCCCTTTTTGCAAATTGGCACTGCGTCGCTTCAACTGACAATTGCGCGGTCGTGCGACGTGGCTCCGAAACACAAAATTGGCGTCCTTTTTTCTCCACAAATAGAGCTTTCTTTTGGTGGTATTTGATCACCTCTGCGTTTTTTATTTTTTGCTCTATAAACAAAAATAGAGCGACAATTTCGAAAAAAATGCAATGTTTTTTACTTTTTGCTATAATAAATATCCCCCAAAAATATATATAAAAAAAAATGTTTTCCACAGTTTAGGCCGATACGTATTCTTCTACCTATTTTTGGTAGAAAAAAAAATCGCAATAAGCGTTTATCGGTTGGTTTGCGCAAAATTTATAGCGTTTACAAAATAGGGGATAGTTTTATTTCATTTTTATTATTTATTTATTTTTTTACTACTAATGGCGGCGATCAGCGATTTTTTTCGTGACTGTGACATTATGGCGGACATTTTCACAGCAAAAAATGCATTTAAATTGCATTGTTTATTGTGGAAATTACAGTTGCAGTTTGGGAGTTAACCACAGGGGGTGCTGATGAGGTTACGTATTCCCTAATGTGTGTTTACAACTGTAGGGGGATGTGGTTTAGGTGTGACGTCATCGATCGTGTCCCCCCTATGAAAGGGATGACGCGATCGATGCAGCGGCCACAGTGAAGCACGGGGAAGCGGTGTTTACACACGGCTCTCCCCGTTCTTCAGCTCCGGGGACCGATCGCTGCACTCCAGCGGCGATCGGGTTCGCGAGTCCCACGGACTGGGTCACGGGAGCGAGCCGCAGGCGCGCGCCCGTGACCCACGGCTGGGTAGTAGTACAGGACGTACCTGTATGTGGATCTGCCCAGCCGTGCCATTCTGCCGACGTAAATGTGCAGGAGGCGGTCCTTAAGTGGTTAAACTCTTTATTTATGCTGACACACAACATCAGGATGCTTACAGACATGTTGGGCCAGATCCACAAAGGAATTACGCCGGCGTATCTACAGATACACCGGCGTAATTAGAATTTCCCGCTGGCGTGTCATTGTTTTCTATCCAGAAAACATGATACGCCGAACTTACGCTAAGATACGACTGGCGTAAATTTCTTACACCATCGTATCTTAGATGCATATTTACGCTGGACGCTAGGGGCGCTTCCGTCTATTTCCAGTGTAAAATATGCAAATGAGCGAGTTACGCTAATTCCAGAACATACGAGTGGCCGGCGCATTCTCTTTACGTCGTTTGTGTAAGCGTATCTCCGGTGTAAAGATAATGATGCTATATGAGGCGCAGCCAATGTTAAGTATGGACGTCGGACAGCGACGTATTGGACGTCATTTACGTCGTTTGCGTATGCTGATCCAGAATGCAGTCGTTTTCATTGACTATTTGCGACGTGATTTCACGCATGCGCACTAGGATACGTCCACGGCCGGTGCATGCGCAGTTAAAAAAAAGCGTTGTTTGCGTCGGGTCATTCATAATTCTAATAAAACACGCCCCCTCTAATAAATTTGAATTACACCCGCGTACACCGACCCATTTACGCTACGCCGCCGTAAGTTACCGTGGCATTTCTTTGAGGATAGGAATACCCCGCTGTGACTAACAGCAGCGTAGTGTAAATGTGTCACACCGCGCCGGCGGCAAAGGTATGTGGATCTGGCCCGTTGAGTTCACCAGTTAGGCCCCTTTCACACCTATACGACTTGTCCCACGATTTGTGATGGCAAAGTAGCATTAAAAGTCGTTTCCCATGATTTCCAATGACAACCATTCATATTAGTACGACTTCAAGTCGTTCCGACTTCAAAGTAGTCCCTACTCTACTTTGGTCCGATTTTGATGCCACTTACACAGGCATTCCCATAAATAGCGGTAAAATGGCGCAAGTTTGAAGTAGCAATAGTGTGAAAGGGGCCCTACTAAAACTGGAGCACTCAGAATCTGGTGCAGTTGTGCATGATAGCCAATCAGCTTCTAACTTCAGCTTGTTCAATTAAGCTTTGACAAAAAAAAAAAACTGGAAGCTAATTGGTTACTTTGCAAGCCTGCACCAGACTTTGCACTCTCCAGTTTTAGTGAATCAACCCGGTTGTGATCAGGCCTATGAAGATGTGCCATATGGGAAAGGGCTGTAAATGCTGTACATTCTGATAAGAGAGGATGGCTAGTTCATTAATGTGACCATTGATCTTTCTAGAAGTCCTGCATACCTGTGCACGTTTTCCCATCACCAGCAAGCAC
This sequence comes from Rana kukunoris, assembly GCA_029574335.1. Lineage (NCBI taxonomy): Eukaryota > Metazoa > Chordata > Amphibia > Anura > Ranidae > Rana > Rana kukunoris. The sequence goes on from CM056049.1 coordinate 519,018,997, forward strand.
TGATCCTTCAGGGCAGTAGCAGACAGGTCCTCCAGCTGTCTGTACACAGCCATGACTGCAGTTTCTATTTTCTTGTAAGCAAGGTGTCCCATCTAGCAGATTGAAAAAGAGTTATCTGATTAAACACAGCTGTAAGCATTATGAACTCAGCAAACATCTGTAATTAACTACCAGACAGATGTAAATATTGTGATGGGTAGCAGGTGCTTCCCTTTTCTATGTAAACTTAAAGTCTTCTCATATTTTGTTCGCCTAAAACCAAAAAACTGACATTATACCAATAAGACATAAGAGATAGTGAATTCATAGAAATCCAGAAATAAAATCTTTTATTTTTTTATTTAACACATGAGCGAAAGACACCAAGGTGTCCTTTTATAAAAGTGCGGTAAAATACCGCTATTCAGTTCTCAGGCATTGTCAGGGGAGATCGCTCTCCTCTGAGTGCCTGTTTATGAAGCTCTGTAGCTCTCTTCTCATGTTGAGATGAGGAGTGATCTACAAATGGCGGGAACTCCTGAGAACGGCTCCCCTCATGTAATCTCGTGAGATGTAGCGGGATTACAGTATGATAGGGTGACCAGACATCCCCAGTTTCAGGGGACAGTCCCCTGATTGAGGACACTGTCCCCGGACCAAGTCTGTGCCTGGTTTTGTCCCCAGATTGGATTTAATAGGGGGCAGGGGCAATTTCAAAGACTTTGGACCAGATTCTCAAAAGAGATACGATGGTGTATCGCAGGAAACACCGTTGTATCTCTGTTTTTTTTACTGGGTATCAATGCGTATGATTCCTAGAATTACTTACGCATAGATACAGTGAAGATCCGACAGGTGTAAAACAATTACACCGTCGGATCGTAGATGTACAGTCATACCCCACTTTTAAGTACACAATGGGGACCAGAGCATGTATGTAAAACGAAAATGTACTTTAAGTGAAACAATACCTTTTTTTCATTTCTAGGGTTTATTGGGGGCTCATGGGCTGTAGTGGGGGTGTCAGGAGCTGTAGTTGAGGTCTCAGGGGCTGTAGTGGGGGTGTCAGGGGCACACTGGAACAGGGCAGGCTATGCTCTCGGAACTTCAGCTCCTTCTACTGCGGCTGCAAAATGTCTGTACAGTACTTGTAAGGCACTTTACATACACTCGCGGGTATGTCCTTACTCGCGAATGTATGTAAAGTGAGTGTACTTAAAGCGGGGTATGCCTGTAATTACTTTTCTGGCCGCTAGGTGGCCTTTACGTTTTCTCATTTGCCTATGCAAATGAGCCTAAAACGCTGATTCCCGAACATTTTTACGACGCCCCGTCGTCGTTTACGTCGTTTACGTAAGCGTAAACCTACCCCTGCTATATGAGGGGTAGGTTTACGAAGTTCCGTTGTTGCCATGTTAAGTATGGCGTCGGGTCAGCGTCGTCTTTTTCCATCGGTTACGTCGTTTTACTAAGTTGTTCGCGAATAGGGCATTGCGTAAGTGACGATCACGTAGTTTTGACGTCGGTTTCAACGACGCTTTCCGACGTGAGCTGGAGCATGCGCACTGGGCTTTTTTCCCGGCCGGTGCATGTGCAGTTCGATCGACGCGGCGGCGCGCTTAATTTAAATACAAGCCGCCCCCTTTGAATTACGCGGGGATACGCAGGGCCATTTACACTACGCCGCCGCAAACTATGGAGCAAGTGCTTTGGGAATACGGCACTTGCTCCATTAAGTTGCGGCGGCGTAGTGTAAATGGCTTACGCTACGCTGCCGCAGGTTCTATGTGAATCTGGCCCAGTCAGTGCAGAATTAAAATAAAAAAAAATAGAATTACACACCCCCGCTCCGCCGTGCCTACTAGCATAAGGGGGTTGTATTTTTCCCATTATCTGTGCCCCTTTCTGATGGTCATGTGCTGGTCGGAGTGGAGGGAATATTTCTTCAGTTTTGGGCGCATGTCCATTCAGCTTCGCTCGCATGTTATTCTGCCTTGGCTCAAATCTTGGCCAGCCACCTGCCTATCTCCCTGCTTTCCCTGGGGGAGTGATCTTCCTCCGCACCCCATCCAGTAGTAGCCGGGGCCCGGAGAGTGAGACTTGAGAGGCTGTGAGGCGGGTGGCGACGGGCAGAGAGTCGCTGATTGTTGCCATTACTAGTAAAGAAAAAATATGTCCCCGGATTTAATTTAAAAAATCTGGTCACCTTACAGTATGAGGAAGTGAAAAATACAAAAGTTGAACACGAATCAGCACACATTATACACCACATATTAATAAAATAATAACGTTACATTCCCACCAAAACAATATACGTTAACCTAATTATTAAAAAAAACATTGCTTTTATCAATATTTAAAGATCATACATGTGCCTATTTACATGTGAATGGTGTATAGTAAATGAATGGATTCCCACATATGTAATGCAGCTATACACCATTCATATAAATGAAAAATACATTTATAATCATAATTGTTTTTTAATAAAGTATACAAATATGAACCCTGTATAACTGTAATTGACAGACCATGGGTAAAACCATATTTTAGGGTTTACAATTGTAGCTCCCCTGTACTTCCAAGTACGGATGCTATCGAAATATAGAGGGGAAAGATCAGAGTGTAAACTTACTCTGATCTCTATTGTGATTATTACGGCTCTCTGTTCCAGCTTGGCTGTGCTGTAGGCCCACTCTGCTGTGTTTGGGGTGTTGTTACACCCCGAGACCGTAGATGGCAGCAGTGGAAGCGGAGGTTTGGGTCCTCTTTTCCAGCAGCCAATCGGGAGGCTTGGGCCTTGCTGGGCATGCTGGGAGAGGGTACTTATGGGGCAGATGCCATTTTGTGGGGTTCGTTGCTGGTCTTCTGGTTCCTGGTGCGGCACCCACCTTTAGGGTGACCGCACATCACCACGCCCCGTGCGTTATGGCCTACCTGGCTGGGGCATGGGTGCTACGCGGAGTTCCTGGTTCCGGAGCCAAGCTGGTCCGGAACCCTTTGAATACCATGGGGACCCAGTGACTTGCTGGGTTCCCACCATCGGAGATCCCAAGCAAGTTATGCTGTTCGGTGGGGAGTCAGTCTGAGGAGAGCCCGGAGGCAGGCAATCCAATAGGGCCTAGACAATCCATCGGGGATCGAGGTACTGTACACTGAGAGATTGTTTCCTCTCTCAGTCAGTACTCTGGCGACATTAAGGGAAGACTCAAGAGAACCTTTACTCAGGAGGAATATCTCTGGCTCAACATCAGGGAAGGCCGGTGGTGGCAGAGGCGCTTTCCTGACGGTCATTCAGAAGAGCCTGTGAAAGAGACATCCTTCTCAAGTTCGAGTGATACTCTGGCTGCCAGGTCTGTGAGAGAGACCTGTCCAGGTACGCTATTCCCACTCAAGCTGGAGTGGTGCAGAAAGACTAATTATTTGTCGGAAGCAGGATTGCTTCAATATCCAAAGCCTGAGTCTGCTATTTCCCTCAACCTTTGTCTATCGTTTGTCTATCGTTCCCATCACTTGTTGAGCACTTATAAAGAGACTTCCTATTTTGCGGACATTCCTTCATTACCAACGTGTTCACCATTCACCCTATACATTTCACCAGAGCCATGAGATAACATGACATCCCAAATGTAACCAGCGGCTCCTGCGGGGGTGAGCGCTACACAATTTATTTTTTTACTAATAAATATGTGTATGTGCGTGTATATATATATATATATATATATATATATATATATATATATATATATGCTATATTATGATGATGTACATATATATATATATATATATATATATATATATATATATATATAATATATTATACTCACAATACTCAGCCAGCTTTGCGCTTCTCTCTCTGATTCTCCACCTCTAAGATGGTGAATCAGAAAGTGAGAATTCTGTCACAGATCGCTAGTGAGGTGCTGAGATCGCACCTTCATAAACTGCCCGTTTCTGTGACCGTCAGTTACAGATTCTCACTGTGCTGAGATAACCAGTGGAGAACATGTTCTCTGCTGATTACCTCAGCTTCATAGGGTCCTTTCACACGTACGGACCGTTCATCCGTTTTTTACAAGTCCGTTTACGGACTTGTAATGCACCCCTATGGGATTGTGTACGTTAGCGGATGATGCATCCGCTAACGTCCGTAAAGATCCGCCTCCGCAAAGATCCGCTTTTTCAGACGGAAGAAAACCCTATTTTTCTTCCGTCTGGCAGATCGGATCGGATGAATACGGACAGAAGGTCCCCATAGGGGAGAGCGAAGGAAAGACAGGGCGGTCTCTGCACAGTGTACGGGGACCGCCCTGTCCGCCTACAGCTCAGCGGGGATTTACAGACGATCCCCGCTGAGCCGACGAACACACACGGAGCGGATCAAAAGCTCTGTATGAAAGGACCCATAAACTGTGTATGACCTGAGATCAGCGGTGAGAGTCGGGATCGCCGCTGATCTCAGTTTCATAAAAGGACACCCAAGCATCCACAAATTGCCTTCACAGGTTTTGTATAGCAGTAGAATTATGAGTAAGCCCTTCTGTGTGAAACATGGCAACTGGCAAGGTATTTTTGTAGGAAGGTGAGCAGTGAAGACCTTTGTTAAAAGTTATTTTAATATGGAAAGTGGAAACTGTAAATCTTACTTCCTGAGACAAAAGCCATTATAAAGTAATTTGTGCCAGAGAGATTTTTTATTTTTTTTCTGAGATTCTTTTATGATTCCCATTGCTGAAAAAAGGATCTGTTGAGTGCAACTCACACCAAGGAGAGGAAGAAATGAGCGACAAGACCATGGTGACAAGTAAAGAGCAGGACTAAGGATCATGAAAGCCGCATCGTAGTATGGCGTACATGAAGATGAGAACATAAGGACCTGGTGAGTGCTTATGCCTGACGGGTGTTTGGTGATGGTACATTATGTGGGGGATTCATGACAAGCTGCAGCTGACAAGTGATTGTGAACAAAGATTAGCATGGTGCAATCTACGGACTAATAAGGCACTTGAAATGTTTCATTTATTTATTTCACATACTTTTATGTTTTCCACTGTCCAGTTACCTTTCTTTACTGCTATATTTATATATTTATATACTGCTATTTTATTACCTGAAAATAACGTGCAATCCCCTAAGGCCTCATATACTGATCATACTTGTTTGTTGGCTGGTAATGTTGGCTACTGGCTAGTAAATACCAGTCAATTAAAAAATGTATAAGGAACCTTGAGCATCTGAACATTACACAAGTAATGAACAATTTGCTGCACAGATACCACACAACGGGGTTGATTTACTAAGGCGGAAAGGGGTGTACATTTAGAAAAGTAAATGCTCACCATGCAAATACCATGCAAAGTCAACAATAGGGTGAATCTGTGTTCACTTGTAATTCCAAAATGTTAAATCAATCGTAATTCTTCCTGGTCATTTCTCCAAAACGGTCATTGTTCAGACATTTCCTGCTACAAGTGTGACCACTGTACCCCAATTGTGCTCCTCCTTTGTCACATATAGTGTTGCTCACGAATATTCGCATTGCGAATATTCGTAACGAATATTGCATATTCGAGTATTCGCGAATAAATCGAATATCGCGGTGAATATTCGCTATTGCGAATATTCGTATTTTTTCAATTTTATTTTTAAAACAGATCACATCCTAGTGATCTCCATCGACGTCTAAAAGCATTGCTGGTATGATTAGAGACCCTGGGCCGAGTAGCTGAGGCGATCCTTTTATGTTGCCGAATATTCGCAAAGCGAATATTCGTATTACGAATATTCGCGAAGACTTTCTCTGCCCTTCTGTGTTTTGTGTATAAAAAAAAAAAAAATTAGCTTTAGTTTAGTCATATAAGTTTGTGTAAGTAGAGTTAGTGTTTAGTGCATATTAGTTTAGTAATCCAGGAAATGATCTCCGTTTTCGCGTGTTGACGAGAATTTCGCAATCAATTTCGCATTCGCATTAGCGAAATTTCGCAATCGCATTAGCGAAATTTCGCAAAAATGTTTTTTTTATAAAATATCACGAGTATTCGATATTAACGAATATTTCGCGAATATTCTTCTATATATTCGTGAAATATCGCGAAATCGAATATGGCGTATTCCGCTCAATAGCTAGTCACATATGCCTCGGGTGTGATCTACAATTGGCTGCATTGACACATATAGCACAAATACAATCCTCAGTTGTCACCATCAAGTGTCATCTGAGTCCAGAGCAATTATATACAGGACAGTTACAATTTTGAAGAAGATCAGCAGCAACACTCCTTTGTGATAAAAAACATAACCAGTGTTTTAGAAAATTAAATTTCATCCAGTTTGGTTTTAGATCTACTTTAAGTGATATTTGAGTATTAACATATGCTAGTAGTTAATACAATTTAGTAATGACTGAGTGATGATTGTGTACAATTTAGTGATGATTGAGCCCTCGTTTACATTTGAGAGACTGTATGCTATTTGACAGGTCAAATCACATGACAAGTTGCACCCTATTGTTGGCGATTTTGGGTGCGACTTGCATAGACACCTGTGCATGAAGCCATACAGATGTCTTGAAAGTCACACTTAAAGTTGCACTGACATGCGGCTTTGAAATCATACGATTGCAGATGAAGTCACACGATTTCAAACCCACATTTAATGTGAACGAGAGCTTAGTCTATTATTTTTCTTTATGCATTCTAAGGGTATATTCACACCAGATGTGGAAGGACTGCGTGGTTGTAAAGTGGTTGTAAACCCTGTGAGGAAAAAAAACTGCAAGACAAAGGCATAATGAGCTAGTATGCCTAGCATACTAGCTTATTATGAAATACTTACCTGAGATCAAAGCACCTGCGGTTGTCCTTGTACACTGCTCCAGCAGCTGACATCGCTCTCAGAGTTACTTCCGGGTATCGCAGGCTCTAGTGCTGTGATTGACCAGAGCCACGATGATGTCACTCACGCACATTGCTTCGGTTTGCTACAGTGTGCATGTGTTGATGACATCGGCACATGCAATAGGGGCCAGTGCGCTCCGCCGGGCACCCGCCAATAGGGGCCAGTGCGCTCCGCCGGGCACCCGCGATCGCTCGTTACACAGCTCCCGGTCCTGCCAGGGGGGGGAATTTTTTTCAAAATTTTCGCTCTATTTTTGTTTATAGCAAAAAAACTAAAAACTAAAAACCGCAGAAGAAAGCTCTATTTGTGGGAAAAAAAAGAACGCCAATTTTGTTTGGGAGCCACGTCGCATGACCGCGCAATTGTCAGTTAAAGCGGCACAGTGCCGAATCGCAAAAAGGGGCCTTGTCTTTGACCAGCAATATGGTTCGGGGCTGAAGTGGTTAAGTGGCTATTTCAGTGCAGTCCCACCACAGCACCACTGCAAGATAAGTCTTGTCTCCTAGCTGGCTGGCTGTTTTTTTTTCAGCACAGCGCAAGGCAGCCCACCATCTTACACCACAGCCTATAGAACCTGTGTGACATTTCAATAAAGTGAACAGTGAGATGCGCAGCACACCAAAGATCCAAAGATCTTTTAACGCAGTGGCTGGTGTGAAAAGACCAGGGATCATCAAACTACGGCCCTCCAGCTGTTGTAGAACTAGACATCCCATGAGGCATTGTAACACACTGACATTCACAGACATGACTAGGGATGATGGGAATTGTTAGTTCCTGAACAACTGGAGGGCCATAGTTTCAAGACCCATGGAATATACCCTAAAACAGTGTTTTTCAACTCCAGTCCTCAAGGCACACCAACAGGTCATGTTTTCAGTCTTTCCATTTTTTTGCACAGGTGATTTGATCAGTTTCACTGCCTTAGTAATCACCACAGCCATTTCATCTGAGGGAAATCCGGAAAACTTGACCTGTTGGTGTGCCTTGAGGACTGGAGTTGAAAAACACTGCCCTAAAAGACCAGACATATCAAAACCCTGCTACACACAGCAAATGTTCAGGTAAGTAAGCTGCTCATAGTAGGTGAAAACTTGTACATGGGAAGATGGTAAGGGGGCCTACCTAGTATCACTTATAAAGTAGGGTGACCAGGCATCCCCGGTTTTAGGGGACAGTCCCCGGATTGAGGACACTGTCCCCAGACCAAGTGTGTCCCCGGTTTTGTCCCCGGATTGGATTTGAACAGGGGCTGGGGGAATTTCAAAGACAGTCAGTGCAGAAAAAAAAATTCTAAATGTTCCCATTATCTGTGCCCCTTTCTGATGATCATGTGCTGGTCTGAGGTAATATTTCTTCAGTTTTGGGTGCATGCCCATTCAGCTCTACTCGCATGTTCTTCTGCCTTGGCTCAAGTCCCAGACAGCCGCCTGCCTGCTTATCTCCTTGCCCTCCCTGGCAGAGTGATCTTCCTCTGCTCCCCACCCAGTAGTAGCCGGGGCCCGTAGAGTAATGCCGGCCATACACAGTTCGTATCTAAGAATTTTCATTCGTATCTCGTGCCATTAGTGGGCTGCAGCAACAGCCGATTTTCGTGCCGCAATCAAATTTGAGGAATTGGACATGTTTGAAATTTTTAAAAAAACAAAAGATTTTCTAATCAATGATGGGAGAATCGTGCGAGAAATGTAATAGAAAAAAAATGTGCATGTGCAAGAAAAGAAAATTCCCGGAGAGAAAAGAAGATTTCCGGCCACGAAAATTATTTTCTGTAGCAACATGAAGGCTTGGTCGGCTGAATTTCGGAAATCAATGGTGGCATCATCCTATCACAAAGACTGGATAGGTTGTGAGGCGGGCGGCGACGGGCAGAGTCACTGATTGCCGCTATTACTAGTAAAAAAATTTAAAAATATGTCACTGGATTTCATTTTAAAAATCTAATCACCTTATCATAAAGCTAAAGCTTCTTGAATTTATTCAGCTTCTACCTACTTGACCCAATTATTAAATTATTACAGGTAATGGCAGCTGCATTGCATGTGAAAAGTTGTGTATAATGCAACACATGTAACAAACAATCTGTCAATCACTCACCAATAGCAAAATCTGCCTATATTCTTTACTGCTCATTATAAAGGAACTTTTCATTTTAAACATGCTGTTGTATGTGCTTGTCATTTGCTGATGAATGCATTTCCCACATTTTAACAGGAAAAAAGTGGGGAGTGAGCACTGAACAACCTTTATTAAAAAGCTGTTATTTTAATACTGAATCTGTAAATCTTTTGTCCTGCAATTATTCACACAAGATTAGTTCATGTAATAGTCGCATAACCAATGTTTAAAACAATGAATCGTTAAATCTGTGTCTTGAAGCTAATTCCATTGTGCACGCTTCCTACAATTAACATTATAGATTGAAATGACAAATTACAGTTGCACGAACATGTCTACAAAACACAGACAAAGATTACAATGCATTTATCTGACTCTGCAATAGTCACCTCACAATAAAACAGCATTTACAGGAAATTTGTAATCTTTCACATTTGAAAGCTATTCTAAACATTCTCATTAATTTAGTGAGCAAATAAGAAGAAGGCAAAATAATGCGAGTCATTAAAGCAGCAATATGTAATTTGTTAAATTGCTTTAATGCAGCGACAGTACTCATAAACTAACATAAGTGACAGTTTCCTATGAGGTTGTTGATAACATTCAACTATGTAATTAGTGGCAACAATAATTAAAGTGTAACTAGACCATATAGAGATCTCGGGCCAGATCCACAAAGAATTACGGCGGCGTATCTCCAGATACGCCACCGTAATTTCAAATTCCCGCCGGCGTATCTTTGTTTTGTATTCACAAAACAAGATACGCCGGAATTACGCTAAGATATGACTGGCGTAACGTTATTACACTGTCGTATCTTAGTTGCATACTTACGCTGGACGCTAGGGGCGCTTCCGTTGCGCTTCCGTTTATGCACATGAGCTAGATACACCGATTCACGAACGTACGTACGGCCGGCGCAGTGTTTTTACGTTGTTTGCGTAAGCGTAGGTCCGGCGTAAAGTTACCCCTGCTGTATAGAGGCGTACGTAATGTATGGACGTCGGGCCAGCGTCGTTTGCGTAAACCGTTCGCGAATAGGGATTTGCGTAAGTTACGTTCACGTCGTTTTCATTGATGTTTTGCGACGTGATTTCGTGCATGCGCACTGGGATACGTCCACGGCCGGCGCATGCGCAGTTAAAAAAACGCGTTGTTTGCGTCAGGTCATTCATAATTATAATAAAACACGCCCCCCACTAGTTAATTTGAATTAGACCCGCGTACGCCGGCCCATTTATGCTACGCCGCCGTAAGCTACAGCGGCATTTCTTTGTGGATAAGGATACGCCGCTGTAACTTACAGCGGCGTAGAGTAAATGGAACACGCCGCGCCAGCGGGGCAGCTTTGTGAATCTGGCCCCTAGAATTTATGAAGCACCAACAACACAAACCAATAGATTCTAATGAATAGGACTGGCATGAACTATAAAGGAGAAATCTGCCTACAGACAGCAAAAGAAATGCAACTGGGGTTCTAACTAGACATGTGCATTTTTGTCCGAATTTCAGGGATTTTCAAGTTCGTTTTTATAAAACGATAATGAACGTGCAGATTTCGAAGGATCCGAAATAAAAAATGCTTCATTTTCGTATCCATTATATTCTCGTATCGTTGCGACAACAGTTCGATATAGATAGATAGGAGATTCGACAGGACGGTGACAATAGCAATCTGTGTCTATTGAACCTGCGGTCTAATGTGCCTAACCTAACTCTATTAGTACAAGATTATTTGACATAGAGAGAAAAGATTTAACATTATAGAGACAATAGTAAAAGAGCTGTTAGTGGTCGCTGCTGGAATGGGTGGGGGAAGTAAAATGATCATGATGAATGTTATTGGCTGATTGGCGGTGCTGCTACTGCCTCCATAGAAGGGCCTGGAACCTCCATGTAGACAAACTGCCTGGAGCCAGGATGCTGCCATCGCCAGTGTGAGCCAAAACTGTTAGGAACGCAAAGCTATATGCTTGAATTTCGATACAACGCAATTCCATTGGCTGTTGGGGTAGACCGTTCGACATGAATAGAAACAAACAAGTATTGTATCATTCGTTACGATCAAAAATATGTATAATACCATTCAACATGAAGATTCGACAAAGCAGCTAAAAACATACATTCGTCGCGAGCAATCATTTATGGTCAAATTCTCTGTCCATAGGCTATAGAAGAATGCAATTTTTTAGACTAGTAATAATAATTATAATTATTAATTCAGATTTTCGTACGAATGCATTTTTTTTAACAAAACAAAATATAGAAAGACGAATTTTGGGAGTAACTAAATAAATACCGTATTTATTTTCATATAGTGCACACCGGCGTATAGCGCGCACCCCCAACCTGGAAAGGAAATTTTAGGGAAAAAAGAAAATACTTACAGTTTGAATGCCCCTTGTCAGTGTCTTGCCCGGCATCCATCGGCGGCCTTGTCCGGTCCGGCGTCCGTCTACGGCCTTGGTGTCCTCCCCACTTCTCCCGCACTGTTTTTGAGTCGATCCTTGCTTCCTGCTCTGTGTTTGAATGCCGCCGCCGACATATACCGAGCGCAGTACACTCGGGCACGCTCGGCCACGCTTGGCTCCTCTCGCATAAAGGCTAGGAGGCGGCACAGGGCGTGACCGCGACAGGAGCTGAGCCTGGCCGAGTGTACCCGAGTGTACTGTGCTCGGTATATGTGAGCGGCGGTGTTCAAACACAGTGCGGGAAGCGGGGATCGGCGTATATCGCGCACCCACGATTTTCCCCTGTATTTAAGGGGAAAAAATGTGCAGTATACAGCGATAAATACGGTACATTTTTCAGACAAAACCGAAATTCTGAAACAAAATATTTCAGTGAGCACATATCTAGTTCTAACTGCTTCCTATTCTATCCAAAACAAACTAAGACATTTTAACTAGATGTACACCAGTTTTACTAATCATCTCAATTGTGTTTCAGAGTAATGTTCTCTCGTGTTGGTAAATTGCATCTCTGTATGTGCTCCCCCAAGTCATCCCAATTCATATATGGGTAAGGGGGTACCACCAGCCTCCTGTACGGGGCCCAGAGTGAACCGGATGTCAGCAGGAAGGATGATCGATGCAGCAGGGAGGGGCAATTACTGGAACCAATCCCCTGTATGGCTCTATCTGTGGCAGCTGAAAACTGGCTTCAACTCATCTCCCTCCTGTTGGCTTTCAGCTGCTCCAGAGAGAATTATACAAAGGATTGGTTACAGTAATTACCCCTAACTCCGCAGCACTGCTGGCTTCCCTCCTCTTGTTCTCGCCGACAGCTGCAAGCACAGAATAGGATCCTTCAAGATGGAGAGTGGAGGAAGGGTTAGGTAAAAATGTCATATTTACCAACCCCTTCCTTTCCTGAAGTGAGAGGTTTTTACCTTTATGCAGTAAAAAAAAAAAAAAAAGAGTTTAAGACCATTTTAATCCATCCCTTGTATACTGTCTTGGGTGTGCAAATAACAACCGCACACTGGTATTGGTATATGCAGCTGGATTCTTGGATAATTAAGCCACACTAAGGCTACTTTCACACTGAGGTGCTTTGCAGGCGCTATATCGCTAAAAATAGTGCCTGAAAAGTGCCTTGAAAGAGCCTTTCTTTTCACTACAATGTAAAAAGCTTGATGGCTTTCATACTGAAGTAGTGCGCTGGCAGGACAGTAAAAAAAAGTTGTGCTATACACTGCTCCTAAAGCGCTCCTGCCCATTAAAATCAATGGGCAGCGCCGCCGCTGCAGCACTGCTTTGCGGGCGGGTTTTAACCCTTTATTGGCTGTTGGTGCTAGCAGCCGAAAAGCGCAGCAAAAACGACGGTAAAGCACCGCTAAAAATATCGCTACTTTACCGCCGATGCCCGGTGCTGCTCAGTTTGAAAGTGGCCTTAGGCCTATGCAAAGATAGTAAGTCAGTCAACTGTAAATTGTTTCAACCATGTTCAGGACAAACATTGCACTATACTCAAACAAAAAAGTTAAAACAAGTTAAAACATAAGCACTGTAAATAAGTACTATATATATGCTGACCAAGTGATATATATATATATATATATTTATATATACATTTTGGAATTTCTAGAATGCAGGGCATACATCCTTGAATGCATACAGCCCTAAACACAAGTCTAAAGCCCCATACGTGCGACTGGTTTTCTTGACAGGAAAACTGCCAAGAGAGTTCTTGGCCGGGAAAACCGGATGTGTGTATGCTTCCCAGCAGTTTTCCGTCAGGAAAACAGATAGGAATCCCGACGAGAAAATAGAGAACCTGCTCTCTATTTTCCCGTTGGGATTCCCAGCGGCTTTTTTGCCGCCAGATTTACTAATACTTTATGGGAAACACTGCGAGGCAGTGCCCATGGAGCATACACATGGCCTGGATTCCCGCCCAAAGGTCCATGGCAGTTTTCCTGCCGGGTTCTCGGCTTTCCCGTCTGACTTTTTACTGCGGTGAAAACCGAGCGTGTGTACAGGGCTTTACTCAGTACGGCATCCAGTTGCATACGGTGATTATGTATTTCAGTCTGTCTTAGATTTTGAGAGGCTGCTGACAGCAAGGCTGGACGCTGTACCAGTGCCTCCTGGGCACACCAAAAAGTTAAGATGTCATGCATGTGGCCTAAGGGCTAGTGTGTCTGCGGCCTATTGGAGAAACAGAAGTAAAGATGTTCTCTTAAATTAGATTCTGCCACAGCTGTGCCAAAGGAAATGTGCAGAGGGGTGGCATTTATAAGTGGGAACAAGAAAAATAAATAGATAAGTGGGAACAATACCATATAGATGTGAATGGGAAAGAACTCACCATGACACGACTTGTTGTCTGGTAGAAGAACATAGCCTCTCGGACAAGTACAAAAATAGGAACCTGGAATATTTTCACAGCCAAGAGTGCAGCCATGGGTCCAAAGAGCACACTCATTTATATCTAAAGAAAAATATATAAAGATGTGACTTAGAATACATACCTAGACTTATAAATGTTCCAAATATTCATGTCATGTGTTTAATACAGACTACAAAAAGACTTGTCAGGGAAGAAACTTAAAACAACCCATCTCAGCTGTTTTACTTTAATGTTTAGGTTCACCTGAAATAGAAAGTCTAGCGAGCTGAGCCTCCCACCTTTAACCTTCCTCAATAAACATTTATAATTTAACAGCTGGAACTGTTTTCTTTTTTTCTAAATATTAAACATATTTTTCTTACAGCATTCATTTTCATCAGAGCTGGACGTTCATTCCTTAAATACTAGAATGAGGAGGGTCTAAGGACTTTAACACGTGTGTTATGTACAAAAAGGAACAGATTGCACAGATCTTATTTGTGTCATTTATAAAGGGAAATTCCTTTCATGGGTTAGTGGAGGAGGGAGAGTAGAGTGTTCCCAATACATACATCCCCTGGTTTAAGGAAAAAGCCCACCCAGGCCCAGACTGTTTGGGGGGAGGAGGGGGTGTTGTTGGCTGATTCCATCACTTGCAGGTTCATTAAAAAGTAGCCTTATAGCTTAGTGTTTGTAGTTAAAGACTGAGGCCCAGATTCACGTACATCGGCGCATTATTGGACCGGCGTAGCGCACCACTTTTCCGTTAGACTTGCGTAATCTAGCCGCGTAATCCCGCGATTCACGAAGCTTTTGCGCAAGAGATTGCGCAAGCGTAAGGTTTTTTCCGGAGGCGTAAGGAGGAGTAATACAAATTGGGAGGGACGTGGGCGTGTTACATTGAAATGAGCCGTGACCCCATGCAAATGAAGGGCCGGCCGACTCGCGCATGCGCGCGTGAAGGAAACCATGTCAGCTCCGTTGTGCGCATGCTCACAACTCGGGAGCGGCGCAATCAGTGAAATTGGACATGGACTAGGGCAATGTTGTGAACTACGCAGACAGCATAAATAGACACACACAAACGCACTTCCATTGCAAAAGTACATCCCTTTGTGTCCCTTCCCATTGAATCAAGTGCTTTTGCTCTGTTGTTCGTTAGAGTGTGTTTTGTAGTTGTCATATTAGTGTTCTGTGTGATCTAGTGCTTGTTGGTAGTTTTGTGAAAGTGTGTTTTGATAAGTGTTTTTTGACTGTTTGTTTGATTGATAGATTTCTGAGCGTTTGTTTTCTTGCTTTATTTTTTCATCTGATTTTTTTGTGTCTGTTTCTTGCTGAGTGCTAGTGTGATTTTTGCCTGTTCTTTTTCTCTTTGTGTGTGTTCTTGTCTGATTGGTTGTGCTTGTATTTGTGACAGATTTTTGGTGACTGCTAGTGAGTTTGTTTGGAAGTATGACTGAGAGAAAAAGAAAGTTGAATTTTACAGTGGGGGAAAAAAGAATTCTTGCCCGGGCCATTACCGACTATGGGCGTTTTCTCCACGGCCCGCAGAGTGCCACCACCACCCCGGCCAGGAGGAGGGAGATATTGGATATGATCACGGAGCAGGTCAATTCATCGGGGGAGGGGGAGACACGGACCCGCTCTGGGATTGAAAAGAAAATAAATGACCTCCGGCGTGAGGTGAAAAAAAAAACTGGCCGCAATAAATGCCCATGCCAGGGGCACAGGAGGGGGCCCACCATGCCGGGTTAGATTTACAGCGACGGAGCGTGTGGTGGCCCTGACCTTTCACCGGCATGAAGTGGAGGGCCTGCCAGGCTTTGACACAAGTCCGGTCCCCGCGGTGCCAGGTAAGGTATTTATTTCTCTCAAGTGTGTAGCATGTGTGGGGGAGGGGGTGAAAGGGAATATGTGGCAAGTGTGTGGATCCTCCAACCTGTGAATGGTTTGTGTCATCCACAGCTGTGCAGGAGGGTGCAGGGCCATCTGGCCAGACCGCTCCAACGCCAGGACAGCAGCCTAATGAGGCCCCCCCAACAAGGCCAGAGTCCGCGGAGGAGGAACAAGAGGAGGAGGAGGATCATGCGGAGGACGATCATGAGGAGGAGGAGAATCATGAGGAGGAGGAGTCCATGGCAGGCACTGGCCGTTTGGTTTCTGCGGACTCTTCCCCTCTTGCTGCAAGAAGCCTGCCCTCCCTAAGGGTGAGCCCCCCCCCTCTTCCCCCAACATGGCTCCCCTCACAAGGGCCTCCCCTTCTCCCCGGCCACAACCATCAGCAAGAGCCAGGAGGTCATCCCAGAGCACCAGGGGGGCACCCAATCTCCTGCCCGCCAGTCTGAGAAGGAACCTGGCCACCCAGACCCGCCTTCTGAGACAGCTCTGCCAGACTATGGGGCGGGTGGATCAGAGCCTGTCCTCCATCAACGATAGGCTGGGTAACCTGGACTCCCACTCCCGGGCCTCCACAACCTGCCTAAATGACCTGCAAACTACAGCAGCAGGCGTTGGGCAGGATGTGAGGGCCCTTACCCAGGCTATCCAGGGCAACACGGCAACACTTGGTGCTGCCCTGGACAGAATAGCCGTGGCCTTGGAGGGCAGGCCGCCAGGTGGGCAGATCTCAGGGGCTGCTCCTCCTTCCCCGGCTTTTCCCCTCCCCCATGCGTCTCCCCTGAGGGTCCGGGGCCGTGGCCGGGGGCGCCCCAGGCGTGGCTCAGGCAGAGGGCATTAATTTTTTTTCCCCCTTTTTTTGGTTTGAAAGCATGTTTATTTTTGTTCTCTGCTTTTTTTTTTTTCTATGCATTTTTTTTTTTTTTTTTGCTGACATTTTTGGCATTTTTTGGGTTGTGAATGATGTTTGAATGTGGGGGTGACATTCCTGCTGGAAAAGGGGTGTCATCCTCAATTTGGGTGGAGAAGGGTTCCCCAGGACCAGGGAGAAGTGATTCCCAGGTCCGTGTGAATGGTGTATGAATGTACAGTGACATAATTGGAGCCTTGACGTGGCGTTACTGCTCACCAGTCTTGCATGGTGGACTGGTGCCAATCCAATTTGATGAGGATGTGGGGTGTGTGTGCTAGGGACCATAGTGGTGTGCATGCATGCATTCTCATTGTGCCATGATTAATGTGTGTGTTTAACGTGCAAAGATGCATAATGTGAGCTGGCATGAGATGGGGTCATGAGATGGGGTTCCAGTTCATATGCAGAGTCACCTTGAAGGGAAAAGACAGGTGGATGTTAGTCATGCATGTGCCACTTGTGAGGTGTGCATCACGGGAGGGGATAGTCATGCCTAACTCCCATGTCACTCACCAACCAGCCAGCTGTCCCCATACATGTTCTGTTCGCAATCTGTGGGGATGGGGCTCTGATTGTATATGTAGCTGTCATGGGTGTCATGGGTAGTGCCATGTGTTGGGCTGCTGATGTCCTCCTGCAAGGTTGTGGTAATTCCACGATGGCATGAGGGGTGAATCTGAAGATGCGAGACACCTCAGAATCTCTCATGCCAAAGATGTCTATGCGTGTGTGATATATCAAGTGAAGAGTGAGGGGCTTGTATCAGATAAGAATATTGTATTAGATTAGATTAAATTGTAAATTTGATATAAGCCAAAAAATAAAAAAATAAAACATCTCCCGTGCCCTCCTTAGTGCCATCCTCCGTGCCCTCATCCTTCTTTGTTCATCTAAAGTCAGTAGTATAGCTATGCGCGACGATGCCCCTGGCATGTTGGCATACAGATTGTTGGGCAACACGTGTGACTGCTGAACTCCTCACTAACCAGCTTTTAGGTCCTCTAACTTTAGACAGAACATTTTGCAGTTGCGCACATCGCGTAGCCTGCGCAGCAACTGCGTTTTTTTGTGAATCCCCGTAACTCCCTCATTAGCATATTTGACTAGCAAATCAATGGTGTGTCTAGCGCAGTTTTGCGCGAAGGCAAGCGAAGGTCTAACTCAATTACGCCGGACCAAAAAACGTAGATTTCTGGCGTATATTGTTTTGTGAATCGCGTCCAACTATACGCACGCGCACATTTAGACTTACGCACGCGCAACAGCAGTTGCGCAGGCGTAATCGCTCTGTGAATCTGGGCCTGAGGCCCCGTACACACGACCGAGTTTCTCGGCAGAATCCAGCGAGAACCTCGATGGGAGACGTATTCTGCCGAGAAAACCGGTCGTGTGTACACTTTTCGCCGAGCATCCCGTCGGGAATCTCGTCGAGCCAAAAAGAGAGCATGCTCTCTATTTCCTCGTTGTTCTATGGGGAAATTTGGCTCGATGAGCTTTTCGACAGCTGAACGGGAACCTCGGCTGGCGGAACGATGAGTTTAGCCCGACGAGTTTCTCGGTCGTGTGTACGCGGCCTTAGGCACTGCTGCCTCTAACTGATAGTCACATGCAGTGGCGGCCCGCCCATAGGGACGCACAGGCGCCGCCCCCCCTCCCGCAGTCACAAAAAAAAAAAACGGGCCCTTTAAGAACTTTTATTCGGCTAAAATGTCATTTTGACATTTTAGCCGAAGTTCTGGCGGCCGTCTATAAAGGGCGCTGCAGCGCCACCCCCTCTCGCAAATAACAACACGTTCTGTTGCCAGCTGCCTGGTCTATTCATATAACCGGACATGGGTCGCCGGTTACCTGAATAGCGGCAGCTGGTTGGCTGAGGGGAACTGCCTATCAAAGCCAGCGGCTCTGATAGGCTTTTCCAGTACCGCCCTCCGGCTCTTGGAAGTCTATACTCGGAGCACAGGCAACCTGCGATCCTTGCATAAGACTGACGGCCGTTTCAGCCAATCAGGTTCCCGGATTCTGGTTATCAGGAACCTGATTGGCTGAAGCTTCTCCACGGCGGCAGAAGACATCGAGGGAGGACATGGAAGCGTCAGGTAAGTGTTTTTTTTTTTTACAGGGAAAGGGGCATCATGGGGCACAGTGGCATCATGGGGCACAGTGGCATCCTGGGGCACAGTGGTGACAAAGGGCACAGAGCGACAATGAGCACAGTGGCATGGGGCACAGTGGTGACAATTAAAGGGCACAGTGGTGACAATTGATGGCACAGTGACTGCATATGATGGCATGGCACAGTGGTGACAATTGATGGCACAGTGACTGCATATGATGGCATGGCACAGTGGTGACACTTGATGGCACAGTGACTGCATTTGATGGCATGGCACAGTGGTGACAATTGATGGGCACAGTAGCTGCGTTTGATGGCATGGCACAGTGGTGACAATTGATGGCACAGTTGCTGTGTTTGATGGCATGGCACAGTGGTGACAATTGATGGCACAGTGGCTGCATTTGGTGGCATGGCACAGTGGTGACAATTGATGGCACAGTTTCTGTGTTTGATGGCATGGCACAGTGGTGACAATTGATGGCACAGTGGCTGCATTTGGTGGCATGGCACAGTGGTGACAATTGATGGCACAGTGGCTGCATTTGATGGCATGGCACAGTGGTGACAATTGATGGCACAGTTGCTGTGTTTGATGGCATGGCACAGTGGTGACAATTGATGGCACAGTGGCTGCATTTGGTGGCATGGCACAGTGGTGACAATTGATGGCACAGTTTCTGTGTTTGATGGCATGGCACAGTGGTGACAATTGATGGCACAGTGGCTGCATTTGGTGGCATGGCACAGTGGCTGCATGTGATGGGCACAGTGAGGCTGCAATATTTTTTTTTCTCGTTTGCGCCCCCCCAAAAATTTTGAGCACCAGCCGCCACTGGTCACATGAGGTTTGGAGTGAGATTTGGTGATGTCACCACTGTGACACTACTGTGCTGCTCACTTCTCTTTGCTGGAGGCTCTGTCATAAGGAAGCAAAGCCCTGCGTTTACCAAGATGGTCACCTTTATAATGAAAACAGTGCATAACAATGCATTGTAAGTCAGTAAAGAGGAAATGCTGGTAATTAGTCCTTCGGTGTCATGAACATTAATGTATTTTTATATGTTCGGCGTCAATTTCCAGAAGCCACAAGTGCCACGCTAATGCCGCGTACACACGATCACTTTTTGTGATGAAAAAAAAACGACGTTTTTAAAAATGTCATTTAAAATGATCGTGTGTGGGCAAAGCGTCGTTTTATGTCTTCAAAAAAAACGACCAAAAAAAAATTCTAATATGCTTGAATTTTTTGTGTTGTTTTTCAAATGTCATTTTTTGTGTCATAACAAGTGATCGTGTGTGGGCAAAACGACGTTTAAAACAACGTTTTTAAACCCGCGCATGCTCAGAAGCAAGTTATGAGACGGAGCTTCAATGGAACAGAGTGCCGTCGAACGTGGTGTACGTCACCGCACTTTGCTAGAGCATTTTGGAAAAACGATGGTGTGTATGCAACGTTGTTTTGGAAAATGAAGTTTGAAAAACGTCGTTTTGTTTCGTCACATAAAACGTTGTTCTTTTTCATCACAAAAAGTGATCGTATGTACGCGGCATAAGTGAATGTCTATATGCAGCCAAACTGTTGTGTCCATGAATGCTACTTATGAATACTATAAAGCTTTCTACATACTAGGTTAACCTACATTTAATCAGTCATTAGCCGTATCTCAAAGGTAATCAAAGAAAGAGGGTGCATCTCACCTTCACAGTGTCTTCCATCAACGGAAAGATGAAACCCCTCTATACATCTACATTGTTGGCTTGCTGCATCATTTTGACATATTCCTGTACAATAGTCAGTCCCCTCATTGCAAAGATCAGGCTCTAGAAATATTCAGTACATAAGAGTATTTTATGTCCTTCATCCCAGTATTATACAAAATAGGTCTGTGCAGAATTCATACATAGCAAAATTAACTTCATGTTTTTTTAGTAACGTTAGAGCAACAAATTATGCAAAATGCTGTAGTCTGCTGATTAATTAAAACAGACCCAATCAGTATTTTGTGTCATTAACCACTTGCCTACTGTGCACCTACACCCCCTTCCTGCCCAGACAAAATTTTAGCTTCCGGCACTGCGTCGCTTTAACTGACAATTGCGCGGTCATGCGATGTGGCTCCCAAACAAAATTGACGTCCTTTTTTCCCCCACAAATAGAGCTTTCTTTTGGTGCTATTTGATTGCCTGTGCGGTTTTTATTTTATGTGCTATAAACAAAAAAAGAGCGACAATTTTGAAAAAAGACACAATGGGGCAGATTCACAAAACAATTACGCCTGTCTAACTGGGGTTAGACAGGAGTAATTTCAAATTTCCCGCGGCGTATCACTAGTTTGAATCCTCAAACCATGATACGGCGGCTTCGGGCTTCGATCCGAGAGGCTTACGTCTTCGTAAGCCTTCGGATCTACGCTGCCATCTATTTGCGGCCGCTGGGAGGAGTTCGCGTCGTTTTAATGCGTCGGGATATGCAAATGTGTTTTTACGGGGATTCACGAACAAACGAGCGAGCGTCGCAATCGTTTTCGTCTATTTTTTTATACGTAATGTTAGAGCAGCTTTTTGCTGCTCTAACTTTACGTAGCCCATGTTAAGTATGGCCGTCGTTCCCGCTTCGAATTTATTTAAAAAATTTTTTTGTTTACGTAACTCGTCGGGACGTGGATCGCCCGTAAAGTACGCTACATAAACAACGAATGACGTCACGACGTGATTTCGCGCAATGCACGGCGGGAAATTTGCGAACGGAGCATGCGCAGATCGATCGCCGCGGGAACACGCCTAATTTAAATGTTTCACGCCCCCTACTCGCGCAGATGGATTGCGACGGGAGAAATACACTACGCCGCCGTCGTTTACCGTAGAAAATCTACCTGAATTCCACGTAGAGCAAGGTAAAAAACGGCGGCGTAGTGTATTTCTGATACGCTACGATAATCCATTTCTCTGTGAATCTGCCCCAATATTTTTTGCTTTTTGCTATAATAAATATCCAATTTAAAAAAAAAAACAACATTTTTTTATCTCAGTTTAGGCCGATATGTATTCTTCTACATAGTTTTGGTAAAAAAAAATTAAAAATTAAATCGCAATAACCGTATAGTGACTGGTTTGCGCAAAAGTTATATTGCCTACAAAATAGGGGACATAATTATGTTTTTTTTTTTTTTACTAGGAATGGCGGCGATCTGTGATTTTTTTTCGGGACTGGGACATTATAGCGGACACATCGGACACTTTTGACACATTTTTGGGACCATTTACATTTATACAGTGAACAATGCTATAAATATGCATTGATAACTGTATAAATGTAACTGGCAGGGAAGGGGTTAACCACTAGGGGGCGGGGAAGGGGTTAAATGTTTCTCCTAGTTTGTGTTCTAACTGTGGGGGGAGGGGGGGTGACTGGGGGAGGTGACCGATGTACAAGGGACACAGATCGATCTCCTCTCTCCCTGACAGGGACGTGGAGCTCTGTGTTTACACACAGAGCTCCACGTCCCCGCTCAGTTACTGGGCAATTGTGTGTGCCCGGCGGCCACCAGGCACAGGCACGATGTTCCCAGTGACGCGACGGGTGTGCCCCTAGCAGCTTTAAATGACAGGACGTCATATGACGTGCTGTCAGGACCATAGAGTATCAAGTGGTTAAAGTATATGTAAGACCAAAATGAACAAATTGAAGTACATATCTGCAATACATGTACATTGCCTATACAGTAAAACCTTGGTTTGAGAGAGTTTTGCAAGACAAGCACATTTCTGCATTCTCCTAGTGGCCAGGCAATCTTCTGGGATCTGCGACATGTCCCAGAAGATTGCAGAGAGGGAGGGGCTGCCTAGGGGGAGAGGAGGAGTTGCCTAGACGTTGAGAAGACGGAAGGAGGATATGGGACAGGAAGTACCTGTTTTTAAAGAGTAAAATAAATCAGAAGGGACATAGATATAAGACAAAATCATCACACAAACTAGTAATGGGCTCACCAAACTTTAACAATAGCTGTTTGTGTATAACAAGTGTTATTTTTAGCAATGTCAGCCATGTGAGCTAAAAATAACAGTCAGATGGCTAAAAAATAGCAGTCATTAAGTTAAATATGCGGCTTATTGAATCAACTTACCAGATATCTGTGAGAAGGTAGCCTCACTGGTATGTGACAGCTGAGCAATGACTTTCATGTCGATGACGTCCACAATGTATGGTTTTAGGTTAATGGTAGTGGAATTTTTTCCTGTATATTTATGAATTTTTCTGATGGAAGCAGATTTCCTTTCTGAATAGTAGATGTGATCATAAAAAACTGAAAGTCCTACATTATTTTGTCTTGAAGCCCTAAAAAAGAAAAAGAAAGTTCATCACCCAATTTCATTCAGTTTTGAAATGCAATAAATTATTCAGATCTACTTCTACTAGGATTCAATATAAGGTTTAACAATGCTGATAGCTATAGGCAGCTATCAGATATACCAATCTATCTCATGTCATGGTAAATATTAGTTTCATTTATTACTTTTGTTAAACGTGGCAATGCCGTGTTCCTTTTTGAAACATTCATATGTATTTTGATATTTTGATTACTTGATAAAACTTTATGAAACAAAAAAAAAAGATCTGCTTCTACAACATCTGTTCTGTAAAGCATAACTATGATTACTTAATTTTATCTTCAATGTACTAATTGCTTTATTCAAAGTCATTTCAGCAGGCTTTTGGTGGATCTTGGGCAAAGCCATCCTAATGTAAAGTATACTCAATCAAGGGTCCTAAAGCTGGTCATACACATACAATTTCATACAATTTGAAATGATCTGGCTAAAATGTAATCAGTGGATAGCCCTGTCAGCACCACTCCGTCGTACATCCTCAAAGTGTTACTAAACCCATAACAGTAAAATCAGTCTGTATATGCAGTAAAGCATGCTTGTTATACTCACTGTGGAACCTAAGGGGTTAATCTTTTGCATTGTGTAAAAAGACTGTTGGATCCTCTTTGATCCTCTCCTCCTTCCACTGTCCCCAAATTATTTCCTGATAATAAAGAGGTGCACATGCTCAAAAAAAAGACAAATGCATAATGAGCTAGTATGCATAGCATACTAGCTCATTATGAATTACTTATCTTAGATGGAAGCCCCCGCAGAGGTCCTCGTCCCCCACTCCAACCGCGACATCTCTCCTGGGGGTTACTTCCGGGTATCACGGCTCTGGTGTTGTAATTGGCCGGAGCCGCGATTATATCACTCCCGTGCTATGCATGCAGGAGCCACCGGTAACGGCACACGGACTGAAGCAATGGCACATAGGTGCCATTGCTTCTGTTTGCCCCAGTGTGCATGTGACATCAGCACATGCAGAGGACAGGGCATATCTCCTAAACCGTGCAGGTTTAGGAGATATTATGGGTGCTATAGGTAAGCCTTATTATAAGCTTACCTGTAGCATAAAGTGGTTGTAAAGGGTTTACAGCCACTTTAACATGGTTTCCTATGGAACACGTTCTGTAGGGAAAATCTGCAAAATGCAAAAAGCACTAAAAATGTATAGGTGTGAATCCAGCCGATTGAAACCTCCTCCTACAAGCTTTAACCGCTTGCCGACCGCCCGCCGTCATATTACTGCGGGACGGCGGCACTCCTGGGCGAGAGCCCGTAGCTATACGTCCGCTTTAAAGCGGCTGCTAGGGGGTGCGTGTGCACCGGCGGAGGCGAGTCCCACGCGCGTGCCCGGCGGGTACGATCGCCGCCGGCACCCGCGATCGCTCGTTACAGAGCGGGGAACGGGAGCTGTGTGTGAAAACACACAGCACTCGTTCCTGTCAGCGGGGGAAACGCTGATTTTCTGGTCATACAATGTATGAACGGAAGATCAGTGATTTCCCCTAGTGAGGCCACCCCCCCCCACATACAGTTAGAACACACCCAGGAACACACTTAACCCCTTCCCTGCCCCCTAGTGTTAACCCCTTCACTGCCAATGGCATTTTTATAGTAATACAATGCATTAAAATGTTTTTTTTTATAGATTTTTGGGGGGTAATTATTATAGCAAAAAGTAAAAAATATTGAATTTTTTTCAAAATTGTCGCTCTATTTTTGTTTATAGCGCAAAAAATAAAAAACGCAGAGGTGATCAAATACCACCAAAAGAAAGCTCCATTTGTGGGGAAAAAAGGACGCCAATTTTGTTTGGGAGCCACGTCGCACGACCGCGCAATTGTCAGTTAAAGCGACGCAGTGCCGAATCACAAAAAGTGCTCTGGTCATTGGACAGCAATATGGTCCGAGGCTAAAGTGGTTAACCAGACACTGATAGTCCCAAGCCTGTAATATACAGTGCTGATGAGAAAAGGTATTTAGCCATTTATATTTACTAAAATAATTGCATTTCCATGTTTTGTGTACTGTGGGAGACCAGATATAGTGAGTGCAGGGTCCTGGGTTTAGTAACACTTTAAATTGGAAATTTGAAGGAGGCAGCTGGAAAATTCTAGGCCAAACAGCACCTGATTTTATTCAGATGTAGGCACTGTTTGGGTATTCTGACATCTGCAATATAAGTGTTGTACTTCTTGGCTATTTAGCAACAGTATGAGATTTAGGAATTAGTTTTCTTTCAGTAAGCCGCAGGAAGGAAATCTATGGGTGTATGGCTATCAAACAAAATGCACATTACAAACTGTCCTAGTTATAAGACCAAAATGGATGTGATTTTACCAAAACAAATGCATGATGCTTGGACAGTAGCAAGAGTCTGGCTCTGATTTATCAAGCTACAATAGCAATAAAGGCATGCTAAAATGTGCTTATCACTCGCAATAATACTGAATAAGAGGACTCTTTATGCACTCCTTCTGCACACACAAGGCAAAAGTTTTTTTGTATCTCAATACATTCTATGCACTAAGATAAAAAAATCTTCTGTGTTTAGCAGCCCCCCAGCACCCCCTAATTACTTACCTGAGTGCCATCTCTCTCCAGCGATGTCCACTAGTGTCTTAGCCGTCTGGGAAAAGTCAGTTAGCCAATCAGGGGAGAGGGGGCAGGGTTGGGTTGGGGCTCCGTGTCTGAATGGACTTGGCTCTGGTGCCCCCATAGCAAGCTGCTGGCTGTGCGGGGTACTTAACAAGAGGGAGGGGCCACACAGATGTCTATAGAAATCGCACCTGAAATCGGCAAAAGTAGTGCAGGAACTACTTGCAAATCGGTGCCGCGCCGCAAAATCGGTGTCGCACCGATTGGAACAGTGCCATTGCTGGCAATAGGCTGCGACTTGTCATGCAATTTGATCTCTCAAATCGCATAAAAAATTGCTCCAATGTGAACATTGGCTCAAATAGAGAGAAAATAATCTAATAAAATAATAATAATATAATAATAATAAATAATAAATAAAAATGAAACCTATAAATAAAAAGTGTATTCCTCTCCTATTCACAATCTAAGAATCTTGCTTTATCTAACCCTAATGACCAGTAAGATATGTTCTTTTTATGCAGCACACACTTTGTATTATAATCCTGGTACATGGTCCACATAAGTTTTAATCTAAAATAGAGTTTAAAGTCTAGACATTTGTGAATTGCAGATATGCAAGGAGAGTGGGAGTGAATGTACATATTAAATGTTAAAAATGTGATGTGTGTACAAACTTACATGGCTAAATACTTAATTACAGTTACAGATTCCCCATGGTAAGTGCATGTGCCAAGGCTTGATTCTGCAGCATCTATTTCCGACCGAACCCAGTAGATTCTTTTGTCACGTGTGTCCAATGCTAAGGCTTTGAGTTCTCCTTTCATTTCAATAACAGACGTCACATTAGTTCCATTCAATCTGGATCTTCCAATGGCAGAAACTGAACTTCCAGATGTCCAGAACAGAAAACTAAAAATCAAAAAGGAAACATATAACTAATAGCACAGTCAGTGGACATGCAATTTATATATATATAAATATATATATATATATATATATATATATATATATATATATTAGGGGTGGACTGACAACTCATGGGGCCCCCGGGCAATAGAAGATTATGGGGCCCCTGGGCTTACAGATGGCCACCACGCCAGGAGGCAGTGCAGAGGCGGGGCAGCTAAAATCTCAGGATTTTCACATTAAAAGCATGTCGGTAAAACACAGATTTTTACATACTGTCCCTGGTTTTACTGAGCCTGGCAACCCTGATGGGGCCCCCTAGTGGCATGGGGCCCTCGGACAGTGCCTGAGTACCCGAATGGTCAGTCCACCCCTATATATATATATATATATATATATATATATATATATAAAAAGATATGCTTGGTAATTGATAATAGAAAGTTTAGATAAAGTATTATTATTATTATTATTATTATTATTTGCAATAAGTGTCACTAAATACGTTTTTCACAGTATGATGGTTTATTATTCAGGGAATAGACGTATTACATCGCAGTGCTTGTTAGAATGACTTGATGACTTTTACACTGATGTACATGCTCAAGAAAGAATTATTGGACAAATCATTTCATGTTGATTATCATACACTGCACATGCATTATACAATTTGGATGTGCAGCCGTCTTTGACAAATTTCCATTTATTAGTATATGTGTAACAAATAAATAGATACATTTATTAGCATATATTGAAGTTATAGTCATTTCTATTTCATCTGCAAAGCATTTCATGGCGAGACTCAGAAATGTCTGTTATATTGGGAAGTACAAGTTTATGACTATAATTTCCCTAAATATGATTTGAAAACAATGGGCCAGATTCAGAGAGCCGTAACTCCTGTCTTACTGGTGTTAGACTGGAGTACTTTCAAATTACGCACGTTTTCTAGCTAGTCGGAAACCTCAAAGCATGAATAGGTGGCTGCGGGCTTCAATTCGACTGGCTTACGTGTTCGTACGCCTTCTGATCTACGCTGCAATAAAATTGCGGCCACTGGGTGGAGTTCCCGTTGTTTTCCACGTCGGGGTATGCTAATGAGCTTTTGCCAGCGATCCCCGAAATTACGATCTTCAATCGCAATCTCTTACGGCATCTTTAGTCATCTTTTCGCTGCGTTATGTTATACCAGCTTTTAGCTGGTCTAATATTAGACAGCCCATGTTAAGTATGGCCATCGTTCCCGCGTCGAATTTCAACGTTTTCCGACGTCTTTTATTATTTTTTACGTAAGTCGTCCGGGAATAGGAATGTTCGTAAACGACGCTACTCAAAAAAAAAATGACGTAACGAACGGAGCATGCGCAGTTCTGTCGCCGCGGGGACGCGCCTAATTTAAATGCTTCACGCCCCCTAATCGCGTATTTCGATTACGCAGCGAGAAATAGACTACGCTGCCGTATCGTACGGGCAAAAATCTACCAGAATTCGATTTAGAGCCTGGTAAAATACGGCAGCGTAGATTATTTCGAATATGCTGCGCAAATTTACGTGTACCTGAATCTGGCCCAATGTTTTTAAATATCACTTGCTGTTCTTTCATCACTTGTAACAGTCTCAGAAAATGCAACAATTACAAAGCACAATAGCTGCAATATTCAACGTGGACCACCAGTGGTCAGCACAAGCAAGAATAAAGTTACAGTAAATCAGATGGTCATAGGACCAGGCATACAATGTTGGTATTATTGTTAAAAATTTTTTTACTATTATTAAAAATACAAAACAAAATAACAAAATATGTTTAAATATACAAAACTATACCTTACAAATTATATATATATATACATGTATATACACCCACACATGTACAGCTCACAAAAATGGTACTATTATCAAAATATTTTATCACAAAGTTTATTTATGTCAGTATTTCATTTCAAAAAGTGAAACTCATATATTATGTAGATTTATTCCATACACACAGTGTGATGTATTTCAAGCATTTTTTTTCGTTTAATTTTGAGGAGTATGGCTTACAGCTAGTGAAACCCCAAAATGCAGTATCTCAGAAAATTTAGAATATTGTGAAAAAGTTCAATATTGCAAACCCATGTCGTCACGCTCTTATCAGCTAATTAACTCAAAACACCTGTAAAGGTTTCCTGAGTCTTTAAATCAGGGGTCTCAAACTGGCGGCCATTCAGCTGTTGCGAAACTACAAGTCCAATGAGGTATTACAAGCATGACTCCCACAGGCAGAGGCATGATGGGACTTAGTTTCACAATAGCTGGAGGGCCGCCAGTTTGAGATCCCTGCTTTAAATGGTCTCTCAGTCTGGTTTCAGTAGGTTGCACAATCACGGGGAAGACTGCAGATGTGACAGCTGTCCAGAAGACAGTCATTGACACAAAAGGTTCACAAAAGGTCATTACTAAAGAAGCTAGCTGATTACAGAGTGCTGTATCCAAGCAAATGAATGGAAAGTTGAGTGGAAGGACAAAGTGTGGTAGAAAAAGATGCACAAGCAACAAGTATAACCACAGTCTTGAGAGGATTGTAAAGCAAAGGCCATTCAAGAATTTGGGGGGATTCACAAGGAGTGGACTATGGCTGGTGTCGGTGTTTCAAGAGCCACCACACAGATGTATCCAGGACATGGAGCTACAACTGCATTCCTTCTGTCAAGCCACTCTTGAATCTAAGACAATGTCAGAAGTGTCTTACCTGGGTTAAGCAGAAAAAGGACTGGACTGTAGCTCAAGTGGTCCAAAGTCCTCTTTTTCGGATGAAAGTCAATTTTGCATGTCATTTGAAATTCAATGTCCCAGAGTCTGGAGTAAGAGTGAAGAGGCACAGAATCCAAGTTGCATGAGGTCCAGTGTGAAATTTCCACAGTCAGTGATGATTTGTGTCAGGATC
Source organism: Rana kukunoris (assembly GCA_029574335.1). Classification (NCBI taxonomy): domain Eukaryota; kingdom Metazoa; phylum Chordata; class Amphibia; order Anura; family Ranidae; genus Rana; species Rana kukunoris. The sequence goes on from CM056049.1 coordinate 519,048,556, forward strand.
CCCCTGAGGAAAACACGTGAATCCCTGTGTCGACACACGTTGGGGAGGGGATAGGATGGTGTTGTTGGCAGAAGCAGCTTCCACACGGTCTGCAGGGACCACTAGGTGGAACGGCAACCCCACGGGCATACACAGATCTGTTTCTTGATGCATGTGAGTACCCATTTGTGGGGCTGTTTTTTAATAAAAGTTTATTAAGTGATATCATTCTATCTAGTCTATTCTTTGTTTCCACCACCATGAGGATACCAGTTTAAAGGACCCGGGATTTTTGAGCTGATCTTCCCATAGAGCCCAGGTGTGGATCGTAAGCATATTTAGACCAAACTTAATTGTGTGGTCACAACCCCTGATAAAACCCATTCATTGGGGGTCAGTGGGAACAATGCCCCTTACTTTGGTGGTCAGTAAGAAGAATGCCCTTTGGAATTGGCTCAGAACTATGTAGGCACCATCAAACAGGAGGTAAATCAGCCACAGCTCAAGGAACCCCTAGCCACCTCTGGAGGAACCCTAGGGTTCCATGGAACCCTGGTTGAGAAAGTGAGCGCAACCACATAAGGGGAGCACAGGAGTGTCATCACTAAATTTAAGTTTGGAGCACTTTTTACGAGGACTCTTACCTGCACAAACTTGATAGGGGTGCCTATTTAATCTATATGGACTTTCACTATTATGCATGTTATATACACATTATATATTAATGCTTGAGCAGTAGGGCACTTTATTTATATTATGCTACGCTATTTTTGATCGATTTATGATTGCACCTTTTTATATGTATTTAGCAATAAGCAGCATCATTGTTTATAAGCATTATAGCACCTTATTGTTGTATTCTGATTGATTGATAATTTATCCTTACAGCATTTAGAAAAACAAGAACAAGAAAGCGCCGCTGAGTGATCTGATTTAATTTAACAACAACAATAGTATTCCAACACTTACATCTAGGGGCACTCTGATGCAGTCTGGGATGCTGGTGTCAAGGGCTTCAGTGCAGTCCGGAAACCATGTGAGAGGCTGGAAAAGCTGTTCAATGGAGGAGCGTCAGTCGTTCTTAACCATTGAGGGGCCGACTTGCAAGTCCATGTGTGGATGTTGTGTTCTCAGCTGATCCACCGCGCCGCTGGTCCGTGACGTCACTGAGACGGTGGCCAAGGAGGGACACAACGCGTTTCAGAGCCAGCGCTAGGTAAATAGAAGACCTGCGCGCTCCTTTATCAAGTGCAGTATGAGGACAAAGCTAGAGGATGTGAGTTATATAGGTCACATGGTGGGGCACCAACCAATAAGAGAGCTTATAATACGAGTGGCTTGGAAAGCCAATCGCACATAGAGGGAAACAATTATACAGTCTTTATATAAAAAGTTAAAACGGGGGAAGCTATAAAAAGCAGTATTACATAAATACAAATATAATGGCGATATATGTTTGTTTGTATTAGCTCTACAATAGAAATACTAACGCTGTACAATACAGGGCTGCAGAGTGCTAATGGCACTGTGTTAAAAAGATAACAGATATTATAATGTAATGGGAATCTTAATTAAATTAAAAAATATTAAGAAAGGGGATAAAACTAAAGACAGATAAGAGTTTAAAACAAGTCTGTATTATAATATCATAAGAAGAAAAGGAAGGGGGAACAGAAAGGTCACGGATAGTGTCATGCACTTGAGTGCATGCACATTAGTGGATATGCATACACGTCTTTATGTGCATATACATATATTTACAACTAGTCAAAAACACAATCAAAGAATGTGGGGGTATGATGGTTGTTACACAAAGTGTGTCACGCCCAAGTAAAAAAGTAAAAAAGTTTTACAGGAATATATTATATGTTTGGAAGTGTATATTAAAGGATGGTGTTAACATATAGTTCGTCATTTAAGCCTAGGGGCGCGAGACAATTTAGGGTAAAGATCCAGAAAGTCTCACGCTCACATAAACGTGAGAAGCGTTCAGCTTCAGATAGTTTTTTTGGGGATGGTTTCAATAACCCATACCCGCAAACCATCACTCGATTGGGCGTGATGCTCAAGGAAGTGGCGTGGTACACTGTGCCCCACCATGTGACCTATATAACTCACATCCTCTAACTTTGTCCTCATACTGCACTTGATAAAGGAGCGCGCAGGTCTTCTATTTACCTAGCGCTGGCTCTGAAACGCGTTGTGTCCCTCCTTGGCCACCGTCTCAGTGACGTCACGGACCAGCGGCGCGGTGGATCAGCTGAGAACACAACATCCACACATGGACTTGCAGTCGGCCCCTCTATGGTTAAGAATGGCTGACGCTCCTCCATTGAACAGCTTTTCCAGCCTCTCACATGGTTTCCGGACTGCACTGAAGCCCTTGACACCAGCATCCCAGACTGCATCAGAGTGCCCCTAGATGTAAGTGTTGGAATACTATTGTTGTTGTTAAATTAAATCAGATCACTCAGCGGCGCTTTCTTGTTCTTGTTTTTCTATTGTATGGTTTGAGCTGACTTCGCTCCTGGAGAGAGCAGCCCTGAGCACCCAATGGACTAGACTTTTATTTATATTTATTTTTATGTAAATTCTATGTACATGGTCACTCAGAGCGCTGTAATCCTGTGTTAATCTTACAGCATTTAGCACCTTTATAATATTGTTAGGGTTTCACTTTATTGTTCATTTTTATATATTTTGCACATCATGGGATTGTGATCAGTGTAAGCAGCTGATTTTTGGAGGCAGGTGTAGGTGCATAAGTGCATCTATATCTCTTGTTTGTTTGTTTTGCTTAAGTGCAGCTACAGTATATATTTTTTCTGTTTGATCAGTGGATTCCTATTGATAGCTCGCAAGTCTCCCTGTTTATGGAGATCCTGATTTCATTTTCCACCTGGACTTGACATCTGCCCACATTGTCAAAAGTACCAATACCTGGTTTAAAGGTTAATGGTATCACTGTGCTTTATTGGGCAGCAAATATGCCTGCCCTAAACCCCATAGAGAATATGTGGGGCATTGTCAAGAGGAAGATGAGAGACACCAGGCTGATTGCCTCAATTCCGCGCAGCATTGATGAAGTAATTCATGCAAAAGGAGTCCCGGCCAAGTATTGCGTGCAAACTATACTGTACATGGACATAATTTTCAGTAAGCCAACATTTCTGTATTACGAGCAGTAATTTTACTGTAAAAACAAAATAATTACACTCAAAATATTAACAAGTCTGGTGTTCATCCATGTAAAGCCACTGTGTATATATGTACAGTAAAGATGTCGGAGACACTCCCAGTTAGGTGGGGCGGGCGTAACTTGCGTTCAGAGCACCCGGAAGTGATGTCAACAGTTCCCATGTTCTCCAGGAAGTGCTGGGAGCCACTATCGCCCCTGAACCTCTGGCCACATATAGTGCTGTATACTGTAAACCAGTGCCTTTACTGTACATATACACAGCAGTTTTACATGAATGAGCTCCAGGCTCCTTAACACTGTGAGTGTAATTATTTTTTTTAGTTTTTTATTCAAACTGTGATTCTTCTTTTGTTTTTCAACACAGAGGTACAGTACAGTACAGTATTCCTACTACAGTACTGTATGGTATTGATCATTTTTATATGAAAATTGTTGCGAAACAAATTATCTGAGTTTCCATTATTTCTTATGGGTAAATTTGCTTTAATATAAGAGTGCTTTGGTTTACAGGCAGGCTTCTGGAGCGAATTATGCTCGTAAACCAAGGTTCTAATTTTTGAGATACTAAATTTGGGGTTTTCACTAGCTGTAAGTCATAATCACCAAAATTAAAATAAAGAAATGCTTGAAATATATCACTCTGTGTGTAATGAATCTATATACTATATGAGTTTCACTTTTTTAATTGAAATACTGAAATAAATCAACTTTTGATGATATAAAAAAAGTTTGAGATGCACCTGTATATGCACTCACCCGCCACTTTATTAGGTACACCTTGCTAGTATCAAGTTGGACCCTCTTTTTCCTTCAGAACTGTCTTAATTCGTTGTGGCATAGATTCAACAAGACGTTGGAAACATTCCTCAGAGATTTTAGTCCATATTGACATGATGGCATCACACAGTTGCTGCAGAATTGTCAGCTGCACATCCATGATGAGAATCTACCATTCCACCACATCCCAAAGATGCTCTATTGGATTGAGATCTTGTGACTGTGGAGGCCATTGGAGTACAGTGACCTCATTGTCATGTTCAAGAAACCAGTTTGAGCTTTGTGACATGGAGCATTATTCTGCTGGAAGTAGCCATCAGAAGATGGGTACACTGTAGTTATAAAGGCATGGACATGGTCAGCAACAATACTCAGGTAGGCTGTGGCGTTTAGGGTTGAAAATGTTTTTATTGGTAGTATAAACAGCGTAACAATGACATGACTGAGGCCGTGGCATTTAAACGATGCTCAATTGGTACTAAGGGGCCCAAAGTGTGCCAAGAAAATATCCCCCGCACCCTTACAGCCCCAGCCTGAACCATTAATACAAGGCAGGATGGATCCATGCTTTCATGTTGTTTAATGCTAAATTCTGACCCGACCATCTGAATGTCACAGCTGAAATCCAGACTCATCAGCCCAGGAAACATTTTTCCAATCTTCTATTTTCCAATTTTGGTGAGCCTGTGCAAATTGTACCCTCAGTTTCCTGTTTTTAGTTGACAGGAGTGGCACCCGGGTGGTCTTCTGTTGCTGTAGCCCCTTCAAGGTTTGATATGTTGTGTGTTCTGAGATGGTATTCTGCATACCTTGGTTGTAACGAGTGGTTATTTGAGTTACTGTTGCCTCGAACCTGCTGATTCTCCTCTGACCTCTGACAACAACAAGGCATTTTTGTCCACACAACTGCCGCTCACTGGATATTTTCTCTTTTCGGACCATTCTCTGTAAACCCTAGAGATGGTAGTGCATACAAATCCCAGTAGATCAGCAGTTTTTGAAATATTCAGACCAGTCCATCTGGCACCAACAACCATGCCACATTCAAAGTCACTTAAATCCCCTTTCTTCCCCATTCTGAGGCTTGGTTTAAACTTCAGCAAGTCGTCTTTACCACCTGTAGATGCCTAAATGCATTAACTTGCTTCCATGTGATTGGCTAGTTAGCAATTTATGTTATCAAGCAATTGAACAGATGTACCTAATAACGTGTCTGGTGTCTATCTATCTATCTATCTATTTTATATATATATATATATATATATATGCACTGCATGTATACCCATGGTAAAAGTAGGTTAAAAATGCTCTTCACCTCCTGCTCACATGCTGCATACTGCTTGTAAAATCGTTATGCATAAATACCTTTTTAGTTCAGTTTTGGCACTCCTGTTTCAGCGAGTGGCTCAGCAACAATGGCTCATCATCCAGGGTGGTAAATACAGTGGGGACTGGGGATGGTGAGGGTGTATGGTATTGTTTCAACTTTTTTCTGTAAAGATGAACCAACCCTTTAATGGTTTATTAATGAATGCATTCATAGGTCTGTTCAGCTTTACAGAGTAAGGGGTGGTCTGCTTTTAGTGGCTGCTAGAGTAAACACTTAGGCTGCGTACACACGATCGGTCCAAACCGATGAAAATGGATTTAAGTCCAGTTTCATTGGTCGAAACCAACCGTGTGTACGGCCCATTGGTCCGTCGTCCTTCGGACCAAAGTTTGAAAACTTGCTTTAAAATCGGACTGATGGATGTCTGACCATCGGTCCAAACCAATGGTTAGTACGCAAAAGCATCGGTTCAAAAACCCGCGCATGCTCAGAATCAAGTCGACGCATGCTTGGAAGTATTGAACTTCATTTTTTTCAGCACGTCATTGTGTTTTACGTCACCGCGTTCTGACACGATCGGTTTTTGAACTGATGGTGTGTACGCACATCAGACCATCAGACCATCAGTCTGTGATCCGATGAAAACGGACCGTCGGACCATTCTCATCGGGTTGGACCGATCGTGTGTACGCGGCCTTATAAATGTGAAAGTGAACTCTGCTCCAACCTATATAAAAAAAATATAAAAACTAAATATTTGAACTAAGTTGCTCCCCTTAAAAAGTGGTATACACTCCTAGTGATAAGTGGAATAAGATAGGAGGCGCTAATTAGATATGGCACACCTGCATAACACATACAATAGTGAAATTAAGATGAGTAATTATAACATGCAAATTGTATCCAATACAAGTCCATATTGAAATTCTGAAGATATATAAGCATAAAAAGAATATGCTATGAAAATATAGTCCCAAAAAGCAGTGATAATGAATTTGCATCATAGTTCGATCACAAGACGTTGCAAGGTCATCTATGTTCCACACTAGAAAGTAAAAAATCCTTCACCAACTTAACTTTTTTGGTGAAGGATTTTTTACTTTCCAGTGTGGAACATAGATCATCTTGCAACGTCTTGTGATCGGACTATGATGCAAATTCATTAGCACTGCTTTTTGGGATTATATTTTCATAGCATATTCTTTATGCTTATATATCTTCAGATTTTTTTAGATTTTCAATATGGACTTTTATTGAATGCAATTTGCATGTTATAATTGCTCATCTTAATTTCACTATTGTATGTGTTATGCAAGTGTCCCATATCTAATTAGCGTCTCCTATCTTATTCCACTTATCATCTATTCTAGGGAAAACACTTACTATTTCCTTCCGATGTTTTTTTTTATATGAGATTCACTACATAGATTTCTATATTCGCAGCACCTAATCTGAAAGTAACAAATAAGTATTTTATTATCATTATTAAAATATGTGCTATAGTATAATAAATAATATAATGTTCTAAAGTAGCATATACCCCTCCACAGGATCAACAGAAATGAAGGTGGGATGAACTAAACCTCTCAAAAGGGTTCGAGACTTCTTCCCACTCAAGCTGGTCCATTCTATGGTTCCTTTGTTCTGGTTAGACCAGAAAATCATTTTGTGTTTCCAGTCCACTGTAAATAGCGTGGCTCCCTGCACTACAGCACGCATTCTCTGAAAAAGAAAATTTGTACAGAGCCATAACAGAAAAGTAAGACACATAGTATAATCAACTGAAATATGTCATATATAAAACAATGATATATTTAATTAATACTGCAAAATCTAATTATGCCATAACTGACCCATGACTATAGAATTGTGCTTCTAAAGGCACAAGGTTTTTATACCTTAATGCATTCTATGCATTAAAGTAAAAAACCTTCTGGATGCACCCCTCTCCCCAGCTGACTACCCCCCCTTTGTTATACTTACCTGAGCCCCATCTCAATCCAGCGATGTGCATGAGAGCAGTAGCTCTCCCAGGGTCTATCTCTCCTCACTGTCAATTACAGCCAGTGAGCCAATGAGGAAAGAGTGGGAGCAGAAGCGAGCCTGCTTGAGTGCCCCATAGCAAGAGGCTTGCTATTGGGGGCAATCGACATGAGGGAGGAACCAGAACTGCCAGCCAGGGAACAAAAAGAAGAGGATCGTGGCTGCTCGGAGCAAAACCTTTGCATGGAGCGGGTAAGTATAACATGTTTTTTTTGTTTGTTTTTTACTAACAGCCTTTAGAATCACTTTAAATTGTTTAATATTTTTCTGGCATACAAAAGCAATTTGATAATAAAAATACAAAAAATATATCTAAAGCCAAGTTTTTACTGGGTCCCCGCCACCCTGCCGTGTATCCCTCCCCTTAGATATGGCCCTGGCTATGTGTTGTAATTGGGCCGCTAAATAGTAAAGCCATGGATTAGGAAGGGTCAGCCCCCCCGTCTCCTTGGGTTTTTGTAGCTGTTCCAGTTTAATTCTAGGGGGTTTGTTAAGCCAGAGGAAAGCCCGAAATAGGGAATTAATTATCCTAAAAAACTTCAGCAGGATCACCATAGGGGTATCATGGAGAATATACAGAAGTTGCGGCATGAATATCATTTTTGTGAGGTTCACCCTGCCCACTAGTGACATCTTCAGCCTAGACCATACCTTGGATTTTAAAGCCAAGTTTTTAGTTTCAGTTGAATGGGGAAGGGTTAGAACCCCCTTTCTGGTGTTTATTGCTGTCTTTATCTTCTGTGCTACGAAGATTCACTCTCCCTATCTGTCCTGTTGATCAGTATCGATGGCAGTTGTTCTCAACCTCAGTCCTCAAGTACTCCAGGTCATGTTTTTGGGAATTTCTCTTAGATAAAATGCTAAGCCATTGACTCTGATTTAAAGAACCTGTGCAAGATAAAGGAAAACCTGCAAACATGTGGGGGGTACTTGAGGACTGAGGTTATGAATCACTGATCTATCAGACAGAAATACCACATTTTAAAGTTGTTACTGGAAAAGGTGGTGAGGGGAAATCTTCCAATGGGGATACTTGTTTCGGTGAAAACTAATTGGTTTCATTGATGTTTGTGCCACATTTGGAGATTTACCCTCACTTCTTCTTCTGTCCTAAACCATTGAACCAACAAGAAAGGAAGAACAATCTCCAGCAATAAATAATTGACAGGGGTTCTAACCCTTCCATACTTTATCCTAAAAAAAGAGTTTTAATTTGGGTACTTAGTTGATAAAGATACTGAGAAAAAAATTAACTTATATGGACAAATCAGAGGAAAATCAGGCAGATTTCTTGGGCACAGTAGGTCCAAATAAAACAGACATCTGGGGGTGACCAAAGTAAATGGTCAGAACAGTCAGCCTAAACTGTTCTTGCATGATAGTGCAACAATCATAATGCAGTTGCTGTGATAGATCACATACACATGTGCAATTGTAAGATGCCATGGCATTTAATATACTGGGGTTAATTTACTAGAACGGTAGAGTGCAAAATCTGGTGCATAGAAACAAGAACCAAGCTGTAGTTAGAAGCTGATTGGCTACCATGCAAAACTGCATCAGATTTTGCACTCTCCATTTTTAGTAAATCAATCCCAATATGTGTGTTTAAATATTATATGGGGAAATAATATTTTTTAATGGCTGGATTCTATATGTGTAGACCAGTGATGGCGAACCTTGGCACCCCAGATGTTCTGGAACTATATTTCCCATGATGCTCATGCACTCAGCAGTGTGATTGAGCATCATGGGAAATGTAATACCAAAACATCTGGGGTGCCAAGGTTCGCCATCACTGGTAACAACCAATTCCACCAAAAAATAGTTTAGTTTTGCAAGGTTGTTGCACCTTGAGTCACATGCTTGCTTCATACACAAATAATGGTGTTATGATTTCAAGATGTCTGATAAAAAATTGGGGATTCAAATCAAAGAGGGTGTCACCTTCTTTGTGTTCTATTAGTAGGTGGCGTCGATGAGAAAACATAGTATTGAGTATAATGAGGTGGTTAATATTTTAAATCATTAGTGTGCATCAAAAATGGTGGAGTTGCCCTTTATTGTCCAACCATATCCATTGTATTACACACATGCAGATCTGTTACATTGTAATGTGCTTATGAATATTCATTTTTTCTATATATTTTCATGCACCTTACCTCACGTTTAGTCCCATTCAAGAACACTCTTTGAAGAAAACCTTTGCTGAGATCAAGCCAGTAGACTCTTTGTTCCTGATGATCAAAATCCAGAGAGGCTAAAGACCCCGTGTTACGTGCTACTGTTCTGAAATTGGTCCCATCGCTGTCAATGCTCAAAATTTCATTTCTGTGACTAAACAGCAGGAACGGCATTAGAGCTAAAAGAAAAAAAAACACAGGGGAAATTACAATATAGTATATGAATACAAGATTCTCTATGATCAAATATTGAGACATGCCTTTTATTCAGAATGATATTTGCAAAAGCACACCCTGACAAAGTTTGAAATGTATGGAAAATAAATACATTTGTATAAAAACTGGTGTCAGTTTTGGATTAAAGCACCTTTTCGTCAACCTCAAATTGTGGTTGTGTGTCCTCATCAAGAACATTAGAATAAAGAGTTTGTTAGATTGTGATGTAATAAAGATCACATCTCCATTTAAACGCCTCTTCTCTAAAGCTGGCCATAGAGTAGACTGACCAAATTCAATTGCTTCAATTTCGATCAGTGTGGGGCAGACCCTGCTCACAAAAACTCAATTGTTTGATCGATTTCTGTCGAAAGGACATGTTGGACAATTTTTCTTGATCAGCAGCTGCACCCCAACATTACAGCCGCTGATCCACGTATGCTAACAGCTGTCAAAATGGAATTTCTCAATAAGGTGGACCTTTGTGTGGATTGTGAAATCTGGTATGCTAACCATTAGAAAATTTGTTTGGCTGCTGGCTGAATGAAAAACTTTAAAAGATTCCTCCATCCATACAAACTAAGTGGATGGAGGATGGCTTCCCTCTGGGACATTGTATTCTGATAGCTGCACTCGCCACTGTCAGGATACACTGATCAGCCGCTGCAAGTGACTGGCTGCACCTACTGATCAACAAAAGTTTTCCAGAGTGACCCTTGAGGCTGGGTTCACACCATTGCGAATTTGATGTGTGTGTCCGAATCCAATTCACAATAGCAGGAGATTTTGACCAGCTCTCTATGGAGCCGGTTCACACATCTCTGGTGCGGCTCCGGTGTGAATTTGCACAGTGTGTCTTTTGGTCCGTTTCAGGTCCGAATTCAGCCAAATATTCGGGAGGAAATTCAGACCTAAAACAGTGAGCTGTGATGCACAGGACCCCTGCTGGTAGCCGCATTGGTATTAGGTGAGAACCCAGCTTGAAACAATCGGATTCTGTTGAGCAGGGATAGCCACACACTGTGTAAGTGTATCTGTATGTATACTGTATATATATATATATATATATGTAAGCCCTAGATGCTAGATTCAGTTCAGTGCTCATCTAAAAACACAAAATTGGGGACTAGATCTGATGACTAGGGTCCCCTTTTATCCCAGATTGCACTGTAAGGCCGCGTACACACGATCAGATTGTGCATGCTCAGAATCAAGTCGACGCATGCTTGGAAGCATTGAACTTCGTTTTTTCAGCACGTCGTTGTGTTCTACGTCACCGTGTTCTGACCCGATCGGATTTTGGACTGATGGTGTGTATGCACATCAGACCATCAGAACACTTCAGCAATGGCCCGATGAAAACGGTCCATCGGACCAGTCTCATCGGACCGGTCTGATCGTGTACGTGGCCTAAGAAATGGGATAAAAAATGTGGATACGTGGAAATACTGTACGTCTTCAACATTAAAGAACAGCCTAGCTCAAAATATGAAAAATTGGCTTTCCTTATGCTGGAAGGATTTTTGAAATATTGTGTTCTTCATTTTCAGGTACAAATAAATATAATGAGTTGATTTCATATTACACATGTGCCATGCTGGGAAATTAGGAAATAAATTCAGGGTGTTAAAGAATAAATTAACCTTGACAGGAAGAGTTTCCAAAGAATTTATGTTGTTTGCACTGATAGAAGCACAGTATCAGCAAATTTTAACAGCTTTTCTGCTGTGGATTGTTTACATTGAACAAAGTAGTGTGAGAATATGTTAAAAATGTAGACGGCGCTTGCGTGCATTGCAAAAAGTATGCTGAACCTATACAATGATCCTGAGGATTTACAGATCTGACATTTACTGACAGTGTGGTTACAGAACATTGAATATGATGTCTGCTAAAAGTTCCTTTTTTCTTCTGAACAACTTAGGAGGATTTAAGTGTACACTGAAGCTCATTATATAAGTTGCTTACATCACACTAGAAATTAAAAATGAATTTCCTCCTAAAATAATTGTTAGCAGTAGGAGATCATGTATTTATGGGCAAAGGTTTTGGTTTGGTAATATCAATTCTGACAATTTTGTTCAATCCTTCTTTAGTGTTTGATGGATAAAAAAAAAATGAAAAAGCAAAAACATTTTTAAAGAATCCACATCCTTGCCCAAAAAAGTATGTAATGCACTTGTAACAAAAGATAATTTGGTAATGGAGATGGCATTCCTGAAAGTCCTATGGTTAGATTCAATTGTATGATCCTCCTTTAAGGCCCCAAAACATTTGCTAAACATTTTTTTGGCCTGATATACAATGTGCACATGCTGACTCTTCTCATGAGGCTGTAGTGCAGGGGTCTCAAACTGGCGGTCCTCCAGATGTTTGCGAAACTACAAGTCCCATCATGCCTCTGCCTGTGGGAGTCAGCTTGTAACTGTTAGGCCCGTACACACGAGGAGGCATGTCCAATGAAAACGGTCCGCGGACCGTTTTCATCGGACATGTCTCCTGGGATATTTTGGTCTGATGTGTGTACACACCATCAGACCAAAATCCCCGCGGACAGAGTACGCGGTGACGTGGCAGTGATGCCGCGACGTGCGCAAACAAGGAAGTACAATGCTTCCATGCATGCGTCAAATCAATTTGACGCATGCGGGGGATTTCGGTCCGCTGGTTAGGCGTACCAACCAGCGGGCATGCTTAGAAACTTTTGTCCGCTGGAAAACTGTCCGCTAGGCCGTACACGCGGTCTGCGGACCAGTTTCAGCGGACATGTCTCCTCGTGTGTATGCAGCTTTAGTCTTGCAATGCTCCTGGGACTTGTAGTTTCACAATAGCTGGAGGGCCACCAGTTTGAGACCTCTACTGTAGTGGAAGAAAAGAGCTATAAAGCGTTCTGAAAGTATTCTGCTGGAGTTCAGTTGTTTCAGATCCCATACTAGGATGGCATTACTAATCCTCACCCTATGAATTTTAGCAGTAACTAGCAGTGCAAAGCATTTCTGTGACTAGAAAACTCAACTAATTGGGTCTTTAGAGCCATAGACTCTAAAAGGCTTGAAAATAGCGTTGGCTCGGGTCATAGCGCATGCAACCTGGAGCCAACCCTGGTGTTAATTAACATTCGCTGTTGCAACACTGATCCTCCTCCCGCCAATCTAAAAGCAGGTATGAAAACAATTTCCCGATTGGCCAAAACGTTAGGTGATCCTATTCACTTCACTTCACTATGCACATTAGACATGTGCACAACAAAAAAAATGTGTTTTTATTGTTTTGTTTCGTCTCGTTCCGTAGATTCGTAAAGATTTGTAATTTTCGTAAGACATACGTTTTCCTATTCTGACCCGTTCGTATTTCGTAAGACATACGTTTTCCTATTCGGACCCATTCGTAAAAGGCTAAAGATAAAACCTATGTGGCTCACGGTCAAAGTTAAAAAAGCTATAAACAACAAGAAAATAGCTTTTAAAAAATATAAAAATGAAGGAACACTAGTGTCGTTTAAATGTTACAAAGAATATAATAGAATATGTAAAAAGGATGCAAAAATTCAAAATGAACGACAGATTGCAAAAGATGGTAGGACAAACCCCAAAAAATTCTTTAAATATATTAATAGTAAAAAGGTCAAGTCTGAGCATGTAGGCCCTTTACAAAATAATCTAGAGTGGGTGACTGAGGACATAGAGAAGGCAAATTTATTAAATGCTTTCTTCAGCTCTGTGTATACAATGGAGAATGGGGGAGCTCATGTCCATAATAGGGGTGGGAGTGACACAGCCCCAAATCCACAATGGCTCAAAATTGACAGGGTCCAGAAATATTTAGACAGAATAAAGGTGGATAAAGCACCTGGACCAGATGGCATCCACCCACGGATCCTAAAAGAATTGAGCTCTGAAATTTCAAAGCCACTGTATCTAATATTTAGGGACTCATTAATGACAGGAATAGTACCACTGGATTGGCATAAAGCCAATGTGGTGCCCATATTTAAAAAGGGAACAAAGTCTTTACCAAGTAACTATAGACCTGTTAGTTTAACTTCTATAGTTGGGAAGATACTGGAACGTTTAATAAAAGACCACATGGATGAGTTCTTGCTGGAAACAAACTATTTAAGCAGCAGACAGCATGGATTCATGAAAGACAGAAGTTGTCAGACAAACCTGATTTCCTTTTATGAAGAGGTAAGTAAAACCCTGGACAGAGGCGTGGCAGTGGACGTGGTATACTTGGATTTTGCAAAAGCGTTCAATACAGTTCCCCACACACGGCTCATGTGTAAGGTAAGGTCTACAGGATTGGATATATCGGTTTGTAAATGGATAGAAAACTGGCTGAAAGACAGAATTCAGAGAGTTGTGGTTAATGATTCTTACTCTGAATGGTCCAAGGTTATCAGTGGTGTACCCCAAGGTTCAGTGTTGGGTCCCTTACTTTTCAATATATTTATAAATGATATTGGGTCTGAGATCCAAAGTAACATTTCTGTTTTTGCAGATGACACCAAGCTATGCAGTGGAATAACATCCTTGCAGGTTGTCTCCAATTTACAAGCCGACCTCAATACTCTGTCTAATTGGGCGACTAAGTGGCAGATGAGGTTTAATGTTGATAAATGTAAAGTTATGCACTTGGGGGCTAAGAATATGCATGCATCATACATGCTAGAGGGAGTTCAACTGGGGGGATATGTAGTGGAGAAGGATCTGGGGGTTTTAGTTGATCATAAGCTCAATAATGGCATGCAATGCCAAGCTGCGGTTTCCAAAGCGAGCAAAGTCCTTTCTTGTATTAAGAGAGGCATGGACTCCAGAGATAGAGATATCATTTTGCCCCTGTACAAATCATTAGTAAGACCTCATCTGGAATATGCAGTCCAGTTTTGGGCACCAGTTCTCAAAAAGGATATCGGAGAACTGAAGAAAGTGCAGAGAAGGGCAACTAAACTGATAAGTGGCATGGAGGAGCTCAGCTATGAGGAAAGATTAGAAAAACAGAATTTATTCACTCTTGAGAAGAATAAGGGGGGATATGATCAACATGTACAAATATATAAGAGGTCCATATAGTGAACTTGGTGTTGAGTTATTCACTTTAAGGTCAACACTGAGGACAAGGGGGCACTCTTTACGTCTGGAGGAAAAGAGATTTCACCTCCAAATACGGAAAGGTTTCTTCACAGTAAGAGCTGTGGAAATGTGGAACAGACTCCCTCCAGAGGTGGTTCTGGCCAGCTCAGTAGATTGCTTTAAGAATGACCTGGATTCTTTCCTAAATGCACATAATATAACTGAGTACTACGTTTTGTAGGTAAAGTTGATCCGGGGTAAATCCGATTGCCTCTCGGGGGATCAGGAAGGAATTTTTTCCCCTCCGGTAGCAAATTGGATCATCGCTCTGCTGGGGTTTTTTGCCTTCCTCTGGATCAACTGTGGGTATGGAGTTGGGTGTATGGGATGTACTGTGTTTTATTTTGTTTGTTTATTTTTTTTATGGTTGAACTGGATGGACTTGTGTCCTTTTTCAACCTGACTAACTATGTAACTATGTAACTATGTATTTTCGTAACAGTTTTATTTTAGTTTATACTGAATGATTTCCTAATTCTGTCTAATTTATTTTCGTTGTTGTTAGATAATAATTTTCGTTTAATGGATTCTTAATTTTGTACTTTCGTAAATACAGGGAGTGCAGAATTATTAGTCAAATTAGTATTTTGACCACATCATCCTCTTTCTGCATGTTGTCTTACTCCAAGCTGTATAGGCTCGAAAGCCTACTACCAATTAAGCATATTAGGCGATGTGCATCTCTGTAATGAGAAGGGGTGTGGTCTAATGACATCAACACCGTATATCAGGTGTGCATAATTATTAGGCAACTTCCTTTCCTTTGGCAAAATGGGTCAAAAGAAGGACTTGACAGGCTCAGAAAAGTCAAAAATAGTGAGATATCTTGCAGAGGGATCCAGCACTCTTAAAATTGCAAAGTTTCTGAAGCGTGATCATCGAACAATCAAGCGTTTCATTCAAAATAGTCAACAGGGTCGCAAGAAGTGTGTGGAAAAACCAATGCACAAAATAACTGCCCATGAACTGAGAAAAGTCACGCGTGCAGCTGCCAAGATGCCACTTGCCACCAGTTTGGCCATATTTCAGAGCTGCAACCTCACTGGAGTGCCCAAAAGCACAAGGTGTGCAATACTCAGAGACATGGCCAAGGTAAGAAAGGCTGAAAGACGACCACCACTGAACAAGACACACAAGCTGAAAATGTCAAGACTGCGCCAAGAAATACCTCAAGACAAATTTTTCTAAGGTTTTATGGACTGATGAAATGAGAGTCTTGATGGGCCAGATGGATGGGCCCGTGGCTGGATTGGTAAAGGGCAGAGAGCTCCAGTCCGACTCAGACGCCAGCAAGGTGGAGGTGGAGTACTGGTTTGGGCTGGTATCATCAAAGATGAGCTTGTGGGGCCTTTTCGGGTTGAGGATGGAGTCAAGCTCAACTCCCAGTCCTACTGCCAGTTTCTGGAAGACACCTTCTTCAAGCAGTGGTACAGCAAGAAGTCTGCATCCTTCAAGAAAAACATGATTTTCATGCAGGACAATGCTCCATCACACGCGTCCAAGTACTCCACAGCGTGGCTGGCAAGAAAGGGTATAAAAGAAGAAAAACTAATGACATGGCCTCCTTGTTCACCTGATCTGAACCCCATTGAGAACCTGTGGTCCATCATCAAATGTGAGATTTACAAGGAGGGAAAACAGTACACCTCTCTGAACAGTGTCTGGGAGGCTGTGGTTGCTGCTGCACGCAATGTTGATGGTGAACAGATCAAAACACTGACAGAATCCATGGATGGCAGGCTTTTGAGTGTCCTTGCAAAGAAAGGTGGCTATATTGGTCACTGATTTGTTTTTGTTTTGTTTTTGAATGTCAGAAATGTATATTTGTGAATGTTGAGACGTTATATTGGTTTCACTGGTAAAAATAAATAATTGAAATGGGTATATATTTGTTTTTTGTTAAGTTGCCTAATAATTATGCACAGTAATTGTCATCTGCACACACAGATATCCCCCTAAAATAGCTAAAACTAAAAACAAACTAAAAACTACTTCCAAAAATATTGAGCTTTGATATTAATGAGTTTTTTGGGTTCATTGAGAACATGGTTGTTGTTCAATAATAAAATTAATCCTCAAAAATACAACTTGCCTAATAATTCTGCACTCCCTGTACATCACGGCGCGGTCATTCGCAAACTCATATTTTAGTTTCATTTTCAACACGCGGCTAATCCATATTAAAGCATCATACACACGGTCTGACTTTTTGCAAATGATTTTTCAAAAAAATCTGAGCTTTTTCGGTTTTCATCAGACAAAAGTTCGCTCTGCAAACGGACAAACTTTTCGTCAACAAAAGTCCGGCCAACTCCTTTTGGACAAAAATCCACGGAAAAGTTTGTTTGAAGTACGATCGTGTGTACGAGGCTTTACACTGTCCAATGTGACTCAGCACAAAAGAGATAAGCTAATTGGCTAAGATATTAAGTACGATACATCACTCACTAACTACACTGCCCAGTGCCCATTCAAAAGAACGATTCGAGTACACAAATTTACAAACTGACAAAGAAACGAATTTACAAAACACACAAATGAAAATACGAACATACGAATGAAAATACTAATATACAAAATTACGAACAGACAAAGGATTTAAAATACGGAATGCAAAACGTTTGTTATAGATGTCATTTTTGTTCTTTTGCTGTTTCAGTGTTTCGTATTCTAGTAAGTTTGTCCAATCATACGTTCGTATTTTCACTTGTTTGTTATTTTTCTTATTCGTAATTCTGTAATTTTCGTATTTTAGTACTTTCAGCTATTCGGATGTTCAAATTGATCCGAATGTATGAATACTAACAAATTCGTCCGAAAATCCATTAGTTACAAACGGAAATGCACATATCTAATGTACATGGTTCTTGGCTGATGTGGAGGACCTGGCAGGATGCTCTACAAAGCTTAGAGCAGCCCTGATGCAAGCAGTGGGTTGGCTCTTGGGAGGAGTTGTGCAAATATATGCAATATATTTATTTTTCTAAATTTCATTAGCATGTTAGTGAGCAAGTATGGAGGAAATAGGGAAGGCAAAATATAAGCAGATTTTTCAGCTGTAAAGGAAACATCAGTGAAGTAGCAGCTACCGATGTTAGTCTTCACATTCATTTATTTTTGGATCCTTTGTACATGCAGAGATTAAACCCTTCCCCAAATATTAAATCCTACCCTGTCTTAAGCACAGTATTGAGTAAAACTGCAGAGTATCACCATGTATCTTTGCTGGGACACTATGTTGATCATTGCACTTTATTGTGCTGTACATAGCGAAGTCCTGACTAGGGCTGATCTTCAGGTGTGATTCCAGCTTGAGATCAACCTTAACCCTACCTGTTCATAGATTGGCAAATTGATGAACAAAATATATAAAGATAATGTGACTCTCTGGCTACGGTTTGTAAACAGCCCAGCTGGAGATCTGTCATTTAGCAGCAATAGATCAAGCAGTCCAAGATAAGGAAGAGTCGAAATTTGCTGACATAATTTTGCGCTAATAAATGAATTTTGTTTGGGTACAGCGTTGCATTTGTCAGTTAAAGCGACGCAGTGCCGTATAAAAAAAAATGGCCTGGTCATTAAGGGGGCAAATCTTTCGGTCTGTAAGTGGACAAAAGGGACACCCCCATTAGATCCTATAATGTTGAAACTTAGAGCCAGAGACCAGAATGAGCCGTTAACCTACCCCAAATTGATTTCAGAAGAAAGAAGCAATGTGTAAGGCCAAGAAAGCTGCTGTTGGTTTACCAAACACAAATATTGTAGAGGTAGTAACTATATGCACATTGGAGGTGACGTTGGCGCTTTGAAGACATAGATATCTTAGAAAATGATGGAGCCAATGACTCTGCTGTCCACCATTGCAATTGCACCTTCAGGGAAGAATGTGTCAAGACTTACTCAGATACACCACAGAATAATGCCATTGAAAAACCATCCAGATCAGTGGTCTGTTGTAAGTGTGGGGGCTTCATTGCTACTACCTTGATTGTCCCAGCCCACCAAAGTCACAGAGAGAATATTAGAAATGGGTGCCCATCTATGTCAGCTTGTTCCAGTTCTTAGCTTTAAAACAAAGGGGGGATGAGGCCCAAGCCTTTGTGTCAAACTCCATCTAAAGCCACAATTAGGCTGTCCAAATTATCCTCAGGCTCAGGCCTCAGATCACGGGAGATCAGTGCACAACCCAAAACTATTTTCCCAGATGGCAAAAGAATCGCCATCAGACCAAAAAAGAGGTTCAAGCTCAAGCAATAAAACAAGTCACCTCAGCTTCTCTAAGCAAGTTCACTGACAAGCCTGTGGGCTCTTCTCCTATACTGCCTGTTCAGATGGAATATGTTTACACAAAAGCCCTTCTGGATTCGGAGGCTAAAGTGACTTTAATCTACTATGGCTTCTCTGACAAACAGAAGTTAGAAGATCTAGAGATCTGGGGTATAGGGACTAAGAAGCATCCCTATGATGGGTACTTCCCAGTCAAGCTTGAATTTGATCTTCTGGTGTAAGCTGGCCAGAGACTTATGACCCATTGGCTATCATGTGCCCCTGCCCTACAGGGGCTAATCAGAGTTCCATGATAGTTTGAAGAACACTGACTTGGTCCAAAGGTTACTCACTCCCTATGTTTCAGAGAATGATACCCAGTCCTTATTTTATTCTTGAGGGTGATCCACAGAGGGAAGATTTAGGTTTGGAATTGATCACAGAAGTAATTTCCATGAAAGCTCTACAAAGAGCCCATGGTAAAGTAAATCTTCAGGCTCAAATGAAAATAGGACAAGTGAACCCAGCTACACCCCCGCACACCACATGACTTGGTAGGGGGTGCTACAGAAGAGCTATCAGAGGACCTGTTCTATGCAAAGAACACTCCTATGAAGCCTTAATGAAAAGAAAGTACTAAAGCACAACTTCTAAACTGGCGGAAAGCATTCTATTGTGGTGAGGAAGAAAAATGGATTACTGAGAATGTGCATTGACTATAACACCCTCAGCAAAAGAACCATCCGAGACCAGTAAATCAACCCTTAAATAGAAGATACTGTGCAACATCTATAAGGGACAAATGTCTCAGTATGTTGGATCTGAGAAGCAGGTATCATCAGATCCCCATGCACCCTAATGATCGGGATAAAAACATGTTTATCTACCTAGTTGGATTCTTTGAGTTTAATGCCACAAGGTTCTAACAGGAGCCCCTCAAACATTTGAGTGTTTAATGGCGCAAGCTGTTGGTGACATAAACATTATTGAAGTGCTGGTTTACCTGGACGACATAATCATCTTTGGACGGACTTTAGAAGAGCATGAGGAGTATTTGAAGAAAGTTTTGAAGCAATTCTAATAGAAAGGTTTGACATTTTCTCTTGAGAAGTGCAAGTTTTATCATCCATCATTCAACTACCTTGGACATGTTGTCTCTGATCAAGGAGTGGCCACTAACCACAAGATGTTGGAAGACGTCACCACCTGGCCCAGGCCCAAAGATAGCCCAGCCTCTCACTGAGCTCATACAGGCTAAAGAAGAAAAAGAAGAGCAAGTGTTCATCAAGTCAAAGAATCGAGAAAGTCCCAAAAGGCCTTTCTTCATGAAATGGAGTTTGACAAATGCACCAGATTTTCCCTATTCTGACCCTGCCAGGTCCTACAAGCTACACGTTGATGCCATCAGAAAAGAACTGAGTGGTGTGTTATATAAAGAATATGACGGATAACTGAAACCAGTTGCTTATATGAGCCAAAACCTTACCTGGTCTGAGAGAAACTACTCTACCCACAAGTTGGAGTTTTGGGCTTTAAAGTGGGCTGTCATGGACAAGCTGAATTAATACTTGTACAGGGCACAATATGAAGTTAAGACAGATAACAACCCACTCACATATACTATATTACCAAAAGTATTGGGATGCCTGCCTTTACAAGCACATGAACTTTAATGGCATCTCAGTTTTATTCGGTACGGTTCAATTTTGAGTTGGCCCACCCTTTGCAGCTAACACAGCTTCAACTCTTCTGGGAAGACTGTGCATAAGGTTTAGGAATGTGTCTATGGAAATGTTTCACCATTTTTCTAGAAGCGCATTCGTGAGGTTAGGCACTGATGTGGACGAGAAGGCCTAGCTCGCAGTCTCCACTCTAATTAATCCCAAAAGTGTTCTATCGGGTTGAGGTCAGGACTCTGTGCAAGGCAGTCAAGTTCCTCCACCCCAAACTTGTGCATTCATGTCTTTATTGGCCTTGCTTTGTGCACTGGTCCAAATCATTTGGTGGAAGGGGGATTATGGTGTGGGGTTGTTTTTCAGGCGTTGGGCTTGGCCTCTTAGTTCCAGTGAAGGGAACTCTTAAGGCGTCCCCAACCAAGACATTTTGGACAATTTCATGCTTCAACTTTGTGGGAACAGTTTGGGGATGGTCCCTTTCTGTTCCAACATGACTGCGTACCAGTGCACAAAGCAAGGTCCACAAAGACATGGATGAGTGAGTTTGGAGTGGAGGAACTTGACTGGCCTGCACAGAGTCCTGACCTCAACACTTTTGGGATGAATTCGATCGGAGACTTTGAGCCAGGTCTTCTCATCCATATCAGTGCCTGACCTTACAAATGCGCTTTTGGAAGAATGATCAAACATGCCCATAGACACAATGCTAAACATTGTGGGCAGCCTTACCGGAAAAGTTGAAGCTGTTGAAGCTGCAAAAGGTGGGCCAACTCAATATTGAACCCTACGGACTAAGACTGGGATGCCTTTAAAGTTCATGTTCGTGTAAAGCCAGGTGTACAGTGTATGTTCTTACCACAGCCAAACTGGATGCCACGGGACAGGGAGGGTTGGCGACACTGTTTGTGTTCCATTGTGGCCTAAAATACTTCCCTGGAGTCAAGAATTACGAATGCTGATGCTCTGTCAGAAGACCCTATGACTCAGAGACTTCTAAGAAAGAGTGGACTCAATTGAATTCAGAAGGAGTCCAAACTTTGTGTTAAGGAATCGAGTACAGAGCCAGCGGGGCAACAGGGGCTGAAGTCATTGCATTTACCACTGCTGGCATCACTGCAACTTGTGAAAAACAAAACACTAGCACTTGTCCTTGGGCTTGTAAATCTTCTTTATTAAACACAGATTAAAGTCACAGATGCAAAAGTGCTGACATGTTTCAGCCAATAATGATCTTACTCCTATGGGAAAGGCTATTCATGGCTGAAACATGTGAGCACTTTTGCATCTGTGACTTTTACCCAGGTGTTTAAAAGGAAGTTTTACAAGCCCAAGAACGAGTGTCTAAGTTTTACTTTTCAGATGGATACATAAGACATACAGGAGCTTTTACTATAGCACCGTTTACTGCGCACGGATATCAGATTGAGCACAGTATCTACTGCAACCGGTGTGGATTGATGGTCTGGGTCTCTTTCCAGGAAAGAATTGAGGAAAGACCAAATGCAAGATCCTATCTCCGGTTTGACTTTGAAAGCCTTGGGGAGTGGTTGCCCAGAACTTCTACTAGCCTCAGATTCTCTGAAGGAGGCTTGAATAGTCCACAAAGAGTGGGATCGTTTACAGTTGCTATACGGGGTGGTCTACTGAAGGGGCCTCTCAGATGAGCCCAAAGAAAGATGGCAATTGTTTATCTCCAAGAAACATAGGGGCACAGTGTTGAATATGTTACACAATGAATATGGACACTTAGGACCTGACAGAATGTTCAAGTTAGAGATAGCTTATACTGGCCATGTATGCAGACTGAAGTCGAGAACTTTTATCACTCTACTGCATCCAAAGGAAGACTCTACCATCCAGAGCTGCCCCAGTGGGCCCTCTCCAGAGTCAAGTTCCCGTGGATATGGTGTGCAATGATTTTTTAAGTATTGATCCTAACACGAGTGGCCAAGGCAAAATCCTAGTAGTGACTGATCATTTTCCTGATAGTGACTGATCATTTTATGTCCAAGCTTGTCCAGTAAGAGAACCACAAGTGGCTACAGTCGCTAACGTGTTAGTGGAGAAGTTCTTTGTTCACTATGGACTACCCCAGAGAATCCACTCTGATAAAGGAAGACATTTGGAAAGCAGGCTCATCAAACTGCTGTTTGTGCCACTGATCATTAGGAAGTCAAAAATGGCACCTTACCACCCTCAAGGGTATCCACCACCAGGGACATTTAATCGTACCCTCCTTGACATGTTAGAGACCCCTCCTCCAGAAAGAAAACAGCATTAGAGCAGACGCATTTCCGCTGTGGTATATGCTTATAACAGTACTGAGAATGATGCCACTGGATATTCCCCCTATAGATTTATGTTTAGGAAAAAAACTGACCTGCTAGTGGATGGGCATTGGCATCTCCCTAGACAGAAAATCAGCTACAACTAATTTTTTAAATAGGTTCCTTTAAGCTAGTGCATTGTTGGTTCACTTACCTTTTCCTTCCATTTCCCTTCTAAATGTTTTTTTTTCTGTTTCCGAATTTCTTACTTTCTGTTTCTCATCAGTAAACTTGATAACCATCATCCGAGCAGTGTTTAGTCAGTCAGAACAGCTTACTGAACAGCTTACTGAGGAAGAACAGGAAGTGAGAAATTCGGATAAAGAAAAAAAACATTTAGAAGGGAAATCAAAGTAAAAGGTACGTGAACCAATGCACTAGCTTAAAGGAACCTATTTAGAAAATAAAAAACAAACCTTTACAACCCCATTAAAGATGGCTTATGTGAAAGCTTGAGAAGTTTCTGATGTCAGAGGTCTGTGGAACAAGAGGAGTTATGATGTGAATGTTTGAGTACATGATTTACAGCTGGACAAAAGGTGTTTCTAAGAAATCTGGAACCTCCTGGAAAGCATAGGTTAGCTGACCTGGGGATTGCCAGCAATATATAATCTGCAAGCAATTGTTTACCCTTCCTGTATACCAAATCAATCCTGATGAGAAGACAGGACCAGTAAAGACCTGGCATCAAAACCAATTATTGCTTCTTTTTTTTTCCACTTCAGATTCAACCACAGCAAGAGACTTGCTCATAATTGTATTCAATAATTCCGTCTTTACTTTGGTATCACATCATTTGTGGTATTCCAAATGTTATTTTGTGTATTTATCATTTACTTAATTAAATGAATTATTTCACATCTCTACTTTATTCAAAAATATAAACTGTGCACACCCCCCTCCCCTAAATGGTTTGTCCCTTGCTTTAATTTTAATCTTCTTTATTTACCCACTTTCTGCTATTATTTTTCCCAAATATTGCTCCGTTAATTTAAAATCTTTCCACTGTCTCCATCTCTTATTGTGTATATTGAGTTGGCCCTCATCACTACTACATAAATATGCCAGTTTATTATAGTTTTCCACCCTTTCGAACCATTCTTTTATATCTGGTTTCCTTGTACTTAGCCAGTTTTTTGGTATCAGTCCTTTTGAGGCATTTAGCAATGGTGGAATTAATGTTTTCTTATAACTAGTATTTGATTCTTTTGATTCATGGAACAGGCAAGCTTGTATGGTATTGGGTACATTTTTCCCAGTTATCACTTCAATGTAGTCAAGGATTTCCTGCCAATATTCCTTTATCTTTGGACAGTCCCACCATATGTGTGTAGTTGTTCCTATCTGTCCACATTCTCTCCAACACAATGGGGTTTTATCTTTACTGAATTTATGAATCACTTCAGGTGTGCTGTGCCATCTTGAAATACATTTATAGTTCATTTCAATTGTATTCATATCAGTTGCGGTGTTATGTACGGATGCTATTATTCTTTCTACTTGTTGGTCCTCAAATTTCTTGTTTATTTATTTTTCCCATTTCCCTATAAAATAGGGTTTTCCTTGTAGATCTAATTCTGTCAGGATTTGGTATACTCTTGATATCACATGCCTTAATGGGGGTTGTGTAGAGCATAATTTTTCTAAAGCTGTTAATTTCTTTTCATCTCTTATAGGCGAGGGTACTGAGTTTATCAGATGTTTTAACTGTAGATATTCCCATTCACTAATTATTGCTTCTGAGTGAAGTTGTTGTGGTACATGAAAGAACTGAGATGCCACCACCACACTGACTTTGTCCAAGCGAGTTCCAGTCGATAGATCTGAACCACTGCCATATGCTGAAGCAGAACAAGAAGAAGATAACAGTGATGATGACTTAGATGTGGATTGGATGTGGCCTTCTGAGCCTATGGATGCAACTCCATTCACTTTTACTGGGGGGAGTTCTTAGGCCTGAAGCACCAGAGTTAGTGTCACAGAAGTGGAAGAGGAACTGAGGGACTTTGAAGAAGGGACCTCTGCAGAATTCCTTGTAGAGGAAACAGAACCATCTTCAGCGCCTTCTTCAGTATCTTCTCTAGTGTCCCATGAGCAGGACAGGAAAACCCTCATCTTATGATTGCCAGAGCCTGAACAAGAAGATTGTACCTCAGAGACATATGAATACAGGGAACACTAGGTCAAGAGAAAGGTATGAACCCCACAAAGACCTACATATGACTCACAGGACAACAGTTCAAAAGAGATTTTCCTGCCTGTGCACTGGTCCTTTCACATTTTAGTTCTACCTATAACAGCACCAAAGGAGAAAGCCCTTGCTTTAATCCCCAACACACTTTAAAGACAGATTCCATTACCTGATGCCTTTGTTAAGAAATGTTATATAAGGAATTTAGTTTCTAGGTAACTTGTTTATTAACTTGCACTTAGTTTCCTGTTGCCCTTTCTTTGCAGGACCAAACATTCTTTGGTGGGGGGAGTATGTAATCTAGACTATAGCCGATAACTGCTTTGGAACTTCCTTTGTTGCTGCAGGTATTAAGCCGCTGTTGGACCATGTTCTGCTGCAACCATTTACCTGTGCTGAGAAGCTGAGAGAGAGAACCCCACAAGTTTGCAGTGAAGAACAGTGGAATGTGGCCAGAGTTTACTGGAGTTATCTGATGCCCTGCTGCCCAGGAGAAGAGGGCTATTCAGAGACTGTTGCTGCCATCATACTCTGTGCAATGCTACATGTTAGGGGATGGTCCTGGAGGAAAGCAGGTGTATAGGAAAGAGACTAAGCTGTTGCTGCTGTATGAATGAATCCCTGCCATAGCTGACCACATTTGTGTGAGAACTCGAGGGAGCAAAGAGACTAAAAGCATCCTTGGGAGGGTATGGTTTGAATGCCTGGTGAAATCAGATTGTACTAGAGAGCACTCCCAGCAATTTTAAGGTAGGAAAAGAGGAACTGCCTCAGCAGGAGTGAAAGAGAGAGGTCTTCAGGAACTTCTAGACTTTTACTGAATCAGAACATGTGTCTGGAAACCCAGAAGGGGTGCCCTGGCACTGGTAAGAGACTAAAATCATAGAATAGAATTTGGTATCTGGTCTGGTACAGGCCTGGTTCAGAAACTTGTGAATACCAATTCTGGCCTTATCTCTGCTGGTTTGGCACATGACCTTATTAAAATAAATTTTCTGCGAAAATCAAAACAGTCTATTGAATGAGCCTGTTTCTACAAGAAAAACTGTTTTTTGCAATGTGTCTGTAGGAACCATGATTCCATATTTCAGCAACAAGTAATGTTTTATGCAAAATCTGGAAATGTAATTAACGATCACAGGAA
This sequence comes from Rana kukunoris, assembly GCA_029574335.1. NCBI lineage: Eukaryota > Metazoa > Chordata > Amphibia > Anura > Ranidae > Rana > Rana kukunoris. Next base: position 519,075,019 of record CM056049.1, read on the forward strand.
ATAATTGATGCACAAGAGAAGGAGAAAAATAGTGAAAAGACCCAATTAAAAGTTGTGAAGTACTAATTTGTCCAAACTACTGTATTGACCTTCCAAGTGAGTCACATGCTACCTAGTGTTGAGCGGAATACGCCATATTCGATTTCGCGATATTGCGCGAATATATAGAAGAATATTCGCGAATATTCGCTAAAATCGAATATTCGTGATATTTTATCCCAAAAAAAATTTGCGAAATTTTGCTAATGCGAAAATGATTGCGAAATTCTCATAAACGGAGATCATTTCCTGTATTACTAAACTAATATGCACTAAACACTAACTCTACACTAACTCTACTTAAAAGAAAGGAGAATAAGGGGGCAAAAGAAGGGCGGAGAAGATAATCGCGCAATATTCCTATTGCGCGATTATCTTCTCCGCCCTTCTTTTGCATCAGAGCCAATCAGAATAACTCGAATATTCGGCAAAAGGAATATCGCGCAATATTCCTTTTGCCGAATATTCAAGTTATTCTGATTGGCTCTGATGCAAAAGAAGGGCGGAGAAGACAATCGCGCAATATTCCGTTTGCCAAATATTCGAGTTATTCTGATTGGCTCTGATGCAAAAGAAGGGCGCATCAGAGCCAATCAGAATAACTCGAATATTCGGCAAAAGGAATATTGCGCGATTATCTTCTCCGCCCTTCTTTTGCATCAGAGCCAATCAGAATAACTCGAATATTCGGCAAAAGGAATATCGCGCAATATTCCTTTTGCCGAATATTCGAGTTATTCTGATTGGCTCTGATGCAAAAGAAGGGCCGAGTAGCTGATGCGATTCTTTTATGTCAACATAAAAGAATCGCATCAGCTACTCGGCCCAGGGTCTCTCTCTAATCATACCAGCAATGCTTTTAGACGTCGATGGAGATCACTAGGATGTGATCTGTTTTAAAAATAAATTTGAAAAAATACGAATATTCACCATAGCGAATATTCGCCATAGCGAATATTCGCCGCAATATTCGAGTTATTCGCGAATACTCGAATATGCAATATTCGTAGCGAATATTCGCAATGCGAATATTCGTGAGCAACACTAATGCTACCTCATATCTGTAGGGGAAGGATATTTATTTTCATGCCTAGCCAATGAAAAGAGTGCTGGGAAGCTGAATATGTTTTGTTGTGGTGGGAGGAATTAAGTGACTGTCTTACAATGCATTAGCAAAAAAATTATAGAGTCATTTTAATTTTCTTATTTGGTCTCTTTACACTCTTGTTCCATCAATTTCGAATCACTGAAAAAACTTCTACAATTTTGTTATATGTCTGTTTATAAAAAAAATTAGAGAGTTCAAAACTTTGTGTGAGTCACTTTTCTGTAATATAAAGCCCTTCAGATAAAAGGCCATTACATTTATCAGTAACTACACATACTACATAGATTTCAATTAAGCATGACGCACCATGACATTTTAATGCCCCTCGTATCCTGGCAACGGTGGTATTATGGAGGCCGTGTCCTGAAAAAAAAGTAGCTTAACAAAATACAAAGGCACTCTGCAGCATCGTGTCGGCCTGCTCTGAATAGAAGAATGAGCTGGCCGAAAGCAGTGATGAAAAGATCCTTTATGTCACCTTAGCGCATAATGCGTTAGAGGAACAAATGAAAATAATGAACAATCTCCGATCCTTGGCAGCTCTCAATGGTACTGTAGACAAACACAAAATTTGCACTTATTGGAAGGCATGAGAAAAGGCCTGATGAAGCAGGGCAGGGCATTAGTATGCCAAGCAGGAAGAGATCAGGAGAAATGAATGTTAAGCCGTGGATCCTGGACAGACACTAACGTAGAAGGAATGTGCAGATACAAATAGTGTACTTTATAAACTGTTAAAATATATACATTTATTATTTGTTTGAACCACAATTTTATTTAAACTTAAGGTAAAGTAAAAAAAAAAAACACATGTTTAATACATCTCTGAAAAACATGCACATTTCCCTGTGTTTTGTTTTCTACCAGTACAGAAAACGGCTTGTTGATCTTGTCAGAAATACAATGATCTTGTCATTTCCTATCTACAAAGAAAATATGTAGCGCTTAAACATAAATGAAAAGGCGAATAATATAAGCTAGATATTAGACACCATAGGTGCACTTGAAGTGTCCTTAGAGGTGATATAAAGTCCACAGGGATCAATAAGGTGACTGAGTGAAAGTGAAATCTTAATGGTCCACCACCGTAGGTTTAGTTGAAGAGGCTTACCAGATGGATAGCGGCCACAATAAGTGTACACCTATTTGGTCAGCTATAGCTTAGGGTTAAACCCTATGGGAATGAAGATGTTTGTGAAACGAAACGCGTCGGTAACCGATTGACCCTACTGCCTGTATATTTATACGCCCATGATTGTTCATATCAAATGTGAGTGTACAATTTTTGTTTTATCCTAGTAAAACTTTTTTATCAGATTTACGCTATGTTTGCTCTATTATTTCCTTCTTTGCCATTGGGCCTTCCGAGTCACGTTGTCGGCTGAATGCATTGAGAAGAGGAGTGAAAATGTTAAGTTTGATCCTTCAATTGATCGGATATCTTTGCCACTCATCCTTCCTGAGTCCCTCTGTGAACAGTGTTTGGTTTAACCCTAAGCTATAGCTGACCAAATAGGTGTACACTTATTGTGGTCGGTATCCATCTGGTAAGCCTCTTCAACTAAACCTACGGTGGTGGACCATTAAGATTTCACTTTCACTCAGTCACCTTATTGATCCCTGTGGACTTTATATCACCTCTAAGGACACTTCAAGTGCACCTATGGTGTCTAATATCTAGCTTATATTATTCGCCTTTTCATTTATGTTTAAGCGCTACATATTTTCTTTGTATATACTGTGTTTGCTAAATTGATCATTTAGTTATGTTTGCTGCTGTATTGTTTTAGTAGCGCGGTGAGTGTACATACTTAGGTATATACCAATTTTTTTCATATTGTCATTTCCTATCAATGGTGTCACTGCTGCACTAAAATCCCAAACAGTACTACCTGAGGTCTATTGTGGACTACATAACACCTATCCCACTACTCATCTCCATAACATAAGGGAGGTGTTCTGTAGTCCAGCAGGGAAAACTTGGTCAGGACTGACAACACTGGTTGGGTTTTCAGTGAAGCAAAAGCAGTGTTGACAGCTTACTATGGGAAGTTACAAGCTCACTGAATTTCTGGCTGGTATTTTTCAGTACTTGCAGTGTAATAGGGGGAACAGTGTGAGCGAGAAATCCGGTCTGATTAGTACTAATCGGAGTCAATGTACAACCACACTGGAATGTTATATATATATATATATATATATATATATATATATATATATACATACACGCACACACACAGCTCAAAAGAATTAAAGAAACACTTTTGAATGAGAACTCCAGGGATATTGATCTAGTCAGTTAAGTAGCAGAGGGAGAGGGGTGTATACAGAGGGGGTTGTTAATCAGTTTCAGCTGCTTTGCTGTTAATTGAAATTAACAACAGGTGCACTAGATGAGCAACAATGAGACGACCTCCAAAACAGGAATGTTTTTTCAGGTGGAGGTGTCTGACATTTTTTTCCCTACTCTTCTGACTGTTTTTTACTAGCTTTGCATTCGACTAAGGTCAGTGTCACTACTGGTAGCACGAGGCGATAGTTGGACCCTATAAAGGTTGCACAGGCAGTCCAACTCCTCCAGGATGGCACATCAATATGTGTCATTGCCAGAAGGTTTGCCGTGTCTCCCAGCACAGTCTCAAGAGCATGGAGGAGATTCCATGAGACAGGCAGTTACTCTAGGAGAGCTGGACAGAGCCGTAGAAGGTCCTTAACCCATCAGCAGGACCGGTATCTGCACCTTTGTGCAAGGAGGAACAGGATGAGCACTGCCAGAGCCCTACACAATGACATACAGCAGGCCACTGGTGTAAATGTCTCAAACAATCGTAAACAGACTTCATGGTGGTGGCCTGAGGGCCCGATGTCCTCTAGTGTTCTCTGTGCTCACTGCCAGACACTGTGGAGCTCGATTGGCATTTTCCATTGAACCCCAGAATTGGCAGGTCCGCCATTGGTGCCCCATGCTTTTCACAGATGAGAGCAGGTTCACCCTGAGCATATGTGACAGACATGAAAGGGTCTGGAGAAGCCGCGGAGAACTTTATGCTGCCTGTAACATCGTTCAGCATGACCGGTTTGGTGGTGGGTCAGTGATGGTCTGGGGAGGCATATCCATGGAGGAACGCACAGACCTCTACAGGCTACACAATGGCACCCTGACTGTCATTAGGTATCGGGATGAAATCCTTGGACCCTTTGTCAAACCCTACGCTGATGCAATGGGTCCTGGGTTCCGACAATGCCCGGTCTCTTCTGGCAAGAGCATGCATCTAGTTCCTAGAGGATGAAAAAATCGATATCCTTGAATGGCCCCCACGCTCAGTTGACCTAAATCCAAAATAACACCTCTGGGACATTATGTTTCGGTCCATCCGATGCCGCCAGGTTGCACCTCAGTCTGTTCAGGAGCTCAGTGATGCTCTGGTCCAGATCTGGGAGGAAATACCCCAGGACACGATCCGTCGTCTCATTAGGAGCATGTCCTGATGTTGTCAGGCATGCATACAAGCACTTGGGGGCCATACAAACTACTGAGGACCATTTGAAATTTCAGCAAAATGGACTAGCTTATTGCATATTTTTTTCACTTTAATTTATGTGATGTCTTTGAATTCAGCCCTCTGTAGGTGGATAATTTTCATTTCCATCAAATGATGTGCCATCCTTTCATTCCTAACGCATTACCCAGTCCATATCAGTATAGGTATCCAGCATGAGATTTTTGCCTATTGAGATCTGATATGTTTTCAAAGTGTTCCTTTAATTTTTTTGAACAGTGTATATATATTTTGTTGTATACTCTTTTCTGGGTCATTTGGGGTGTGGTTGTATTCTATTATTCTATTATGTCTGTCTGCCTTGGGAGAAAAGTATATTAAAGAATGAATCTATGTGGAGGGGGATTCCTTCAGCAGCCCCTCCCTGCTGATAAGACTGTTCACTGATAAAAAGTTTGAATACACCTGACCTGTGTGTCTATTGTGATTGGACAGTTTACCCCATCCTGAATGCAACGGGGGGAGGGGGGGTGGTTTTCCCTGAGTGTCTGAGTGTTACCTCTCTGTACATGTGTTTCAATAAACAATTAATGTTGAGCAACCATATGAGTACTGCCTTGTTATTGGTTGTCAGCGGTTTGGAATATCTGATATCTTTATTCAGACTGGGAGGAAGCGGTATAAGACCGAAGCACTCCAGCGGAGTGTGAGACATTTCATTACAGAGAAATTTTTCCTGGTCAACCTAAAAACCTGGTAAACCACATTATTTTTTTCAAGCATGGTCTGAAATATATTATGCATAAAGCCTTATAATGTGAATATTTGATGGCCGGAAGTTCAGTTTCTGGAGAACAAAAGTGGCAAAAGAGCACCCCTGTAGTGATAAAGGAAAAGAGGTAGACATTGCTCCAATGACTTTACTGCTAGCATCCAGGCTCAGAGCTTTGTCCAATGGGTAAGATGTTCTTTGAACCTAAAACTCTCTAGTTCCATTAATAACAATTCTAATAGAATAATAGAATATTGTATAAATAGAACCAATTCATGCAAAGTTAAGCCTAAAGCTAGCAAGGCTTCTGTAGCACTACCCCCGGAGGAGCTGCTGGTTTGTTTTGGGTGGCATGTTACCCCAAGTTCCTCCGCCATCTAGGGGTATTTGGTGAAAGTTGTAGTAACGGAATGTCCACAAGACAAATGTCTTTTCTGTGCTCTTTATTACCCAGCCGGGTAAAAACAATAAAACTTGGCGAAGTTTAGAATAGAGGTTTAGCGAAAGTGGAGATAGCAGATTCAGGTGTGAGCAATAGGGAAACAGTCCTGCTTCCAACAATAATTTCTTCTTTCACCACTCCAGCCTGAGTGGGTGTAGTGTGTAGTGCACCTGGACAAGCCTCTCTCACAAGCCTGGCAGCCAGAATGTCACTCGGAACTTGGGAAAATAAGTCTCTGCCACAGACCTTCCCTATGGTTGAAACAGCGGAGACAATCCTCCTTAGCAGACTTGACACCTGCATCTCCTTCAGGTAGTTTTGAATTAGGGTACCGACTGACAGGTGGCAAACATCCAGGCTCTCAGTGTCCGGTTCCCCTAGTCTCCGATGGATGGTCAGGCCCCTGTTGGAACACCAGCCTCTCTTGGTACTCCTCAGACGGACTCCCCACCGTACAGCTTCCTCCAACAGGACAGACAGCCCAGGACCTCTTTAGGTGGGACACTGTCGACTACTGAGTCCCCAAGCGGCAGATCAATTGCTCCGGGCCAACGTGATCCCAAAGTCAGGATCTCTGCGTTGGGTGCGCACCCCGACCCAGAAGGCGCACCCCGGCACAGGCGGCATGAAGTGGCTACCCTAAAGGTGGGCTCCACACGAGGGGAAGACCCAGGAAAATGGCGTCTGCCTCATAAATACCCTCCCCCAGCATGCACAGCGAGGCAAACTCCTCCGAATAGTCTGCTGAGTAAGAGCAACCAATCCTTGACTCCACTGTTGCCACCTGCCAACCTGGGGTGTGATCAGCACCCCAGAAAGAACAGAATGAGCCCACAGCACAGCCTACATTTGAACAAATTAAAATGGTCAGAGTTACCTAACTCTCTGACCCCCTCTAAATTTAATCTAGCACCGGTTCTAGAAAGTAAACAGGTGTTACACTACTTTTCCAGTATTATCAATTGGGGTTTACAGATTTATAAACAATCGTCTGGTGTTAATCTCTATGGATTTATTAGTCATAAAGTCTGATTAATCTAGATGAGCTATACCACTCATTACTTTTAACAGTCATATAACTGGTACTTTGACCAATAATTTGGCCCCAATGCTAAGGTTATTTTGAAGCTGAAATTCGGACAAAATATTTTTAGTTTTAAACTATGGTCTGTGACCCCCACATGAGAGATCTGCACTAGTTTCCTGCCAGCAAATGGAGGTGGAGGTGATGGGAGACTCCTCTCCTGGGGATACAGAAAGCTCTTATTTTTATTAAAATGAGGAATGGTTAAAACCTCTGTTGGATTATTACTGTATGTGTTTTCTTGTCCTAGAGATAAGTACTCCCTTTACTTCCTGTTACATAGTTACATAGTCAGGTTGAAAAAAGACAGTCCATCTAGTTCAACCATAAAAATAAATAAAATATTTAGGCAAAGACAGTGGGGTGAAATATTACATACGGGGCCAAGGACATGAATACAAATTGGAAAGAGGTTCTAGCCCTCCCCTACTTAATCCAAAACTGCAAAAAAAAAAAAAAAAAAGTGTTGGCTAGAATTGGGCTTTAAAACCTGTGCAGTCATTTTACAACTGTACTATGAATTAATTATACAGCTCTCCCTTACCGTTTGTTATCACCTGTTAGTCTGTCTACACCTTTGGCTCTGGTTATCTACTATCTTCTTACCTACACCTGGTTTAATTATTCCTTCAGGGTATTTGTGGATGCCTTCTCTTCTATAGGATTGCAAAGCATAGTACGTAACCTATCCCTTGTTCTTGTATATTCTATAATTTTACTAATTCAACTCTGATTTTGTCTGGATCTAGTTAAACTCTGCTAACCTCAAACGTCTGCAGGTTCAACAAATCTATCTGAAAAATACCTGCAATGACCCTTGTCAGTTCATGGAATGTAGCACAGGTCTACTACCAAAGTTATCATTTAAGAATTGTATTGTTTTTAGAAAGGGTTTGGCTCCATCTAGTGGCCATTGAAACTTTATCAGGATATGTCCTTCTGGTTAAGAAAAACAGTTATGCATGGTGGGATATGTAGGACAAAGAGGAAATACTCATGTTGTCAAATTAGGCTGGGAACTACAAACCCACAATGCCAAGCTACAAACCCACAATGCCCAGCTCAGAGTACAGCCTGCTGGGTATGCAGATAAAAGGACAGGCGTGGCCTGCTTTCTGTCTCTCTCTGGACGCCATTCAACAACCAGCAAGAGGCCTGTGTGTGTGCCCAGGGCTGGGGAAGCCTGCGATCTTCAGCAGAGAGAAGCCTGCCCCAGAAGGATCCTTGTGAGCAGCCCTGCTGATCAAGCAGGAGTACCAGCCAGCTCTTCAGAGCTTTTGAAGCCACCGGCTTTCCAGCACACCAGGAGAAGCAGCGTGGCACGGAGATGCCATCTACACAGACAGAGTCCACAGCCAGCTGGGATCCAGAGTGGTGAGAAGCAGAGGCGGCTCTAGGCTTTGTGGGGCCTTAGGCAAAACTTAGACATAAGGCCCTACTCACGCCCATAATGGGAAAAATAATTCAAGCAATTAAAAGCAATTTAAAAAAACGCCATTTTCATGAGGCATCAGAGACCTCCCCCCCAGCCTAGTCCACCCCAACCTCCTGGTGGGTTTAGCAGCGGCCGGCAGCTCCGTCTCCACCTCCAAAATTCTTCTGCAGCAGGCAGCGCTGTATACTAATTACTAGTGTTGAGCGGAATACGCCATATTCGATTTAGCGATATTGCGCGAATATATAGAAGAATATTCGCGAATATTCGCTAATATCGAATATTCGTGATATTTAATCCAAAAAAAAATTTGCTAAATTTCGCTAATGCAAAAATGATTGCGAAATTCTCATAAACGGAGATCATTTCCTGTATTACTAAACTAATATGCACTAAACACTAACTCTACACTAACTCTACTTAAAAGAAAGGAGAATAAGGGGGCAAAAGAAGGGCGGAGAAGATAATCAGAATAACTCGAATATTCGGCAAAAGGAATATCGCGCAATATTCCTTTTGCCGAATATTCGAGTTATTCTGATTGGCTCTGATGCAAAAGAAGGGCGGAGAAGATAATCGCGCAATATTCCTTTTGCCGAATATTCGAGTTATTCTGATTGGCTCTGATGCGCCCTTCTTTTGCATCAGAGCCAATCAGAATAACTCGAAAATTCGGCAAAAGGAATATTGCGCGATTATCTTCTCCGCCCTTCTTTTGCATCAGAGCCAATCAGAATAACTCGAATATTCGGCAAAAGGAATATCGCGCAATATTCCTTTTGCCGAATAATCGAGTTATTCTGATTGGCTCTGATGCAAAAGAAGGGCGGAGAAGATAATCGCGCAATATTCCGTTTGTCGAATATTCGAGTTATTCTGATTGGCTCTGATGCAAAAGAAGGGATGAGTAGCTGATGCGATTCTTTTATGTTGCCGAAAATTCGCAATGCGAATTTTCGGCAACATAAAAGAATCGCATCAGCTACTCGGCCCAGGGTCTCTCTCTAATCATACCAGCAATGCTTTTAGACATCGATGGAGATCACTAGGATGTGATCTGTTTTAAAAATAAATTTGAAAAAATACGAATATTCGCCATAGCGAATATTCGCCGCAATATTCGAGTTATTCGCGAATACTCGAATATGCAATATTCGTAGCGAATATTCGCAATTCGAATATTCGTGAGCAACACTACGAATTACCAGCCCGGCCCGCTCACCCTGCCAGATGGGGAAACTGACCAGGGACATTCCCTCCCATTCTATCACAAACATCAGGTAAATTAGGCGGCTGTGAGGCCCCTGAAAGCGCAAGGCCTTGCCTAATTAGAGAGCCGCCTCTGGTGAGAAGGCATTTGCCTATCCATGTAGTGACTGTACTAATGCTAAGTGATTGCCTGCTACACAGACTGCCGCTGAGGCCTGTAAGTCCACGGTTGTGGATCTATCGCACCACAGTATTCTATAGCTGGATCCTGGGGTTTTCTGTTTCCTTTTCCCCCATGCTGCAAGGTCAGTACTGTACTGTTCACTCACAGAAGAAATTACAAGTGGAGATAGTTTGAAGCTAAGTAATCAATTACACCATATTCTACAGTTACTGTTTCCTTTGCTATTTTGGCTTACATATACGTGCACCACCTCACACTGTAGTATAATTAAGCTAGCTGAAGACAAGAAAACTGGAACTGGAGGAACTTTAAATAGTTTATTCTTTCACAAGGCTTTACTGCTATACAATTGTGTATCAGTTAGAACTTTTATTACTGTGTTCACTGTTGTGTAATCTGCGTACAGTGGTCTGTGTGCTGAGGCCTCAGTCAGGAGGTGCTTCAATACAGGTATTAAAGTATTGAGGATATATTCCACTGTGCACCTGTTCACATATAGAGATTTGTGAACAAGGGATATGAAAGAAAGCAGTTGGACTTTTCTTAAAGAAAACATATTAAGATAAAATAGCGAGAAGGACTCCTTAACAGGACAGACCAAAAAGGAAAAAAAGGAAAATGAATGTTTGATTATAACTGATTATACAGACAACACAGAAAACTAGAAAAAAACATGAAGAAATAATTACTAATCCTGTTGATAAATTACAGGAGAGTTTCCTTTCTGCAGACATAATATAGAATTGGTACATAATGTTATGGATCCTCATAGAAAAACAATTACATATTTTGAAGGAAAAAGATTTTATAGGTGCAAAAGGTGCATGATGTGCAGAATGGTGAAAAACACCCAAAAAAAAAGAAAATATGTTAAATTTCGAAACATACTAAAAAGCAGTATGATATTAAAGGGTTTATTTCATGTAATACTACATACGTTAATTTACTGGAGTGCCCTTGCTGGCTACAATACATTCAAAGGAAACAAAAAAACCCTTAGAAAAAGTTTTAAAAAATGTCACTAGACATTTCAGAGGGATGCACAACAAAGATCCCAGCTTTATAATATTTTATGGCATTGATTGTGTTAAAAATTACTGGAGGGACTCGGATGTTATGAAAAATATTGTCAAGGTAAAAACTAAGTGGATTTATGAGTTATATGCGCTACAACCTACAGGATTAAATATAGCTACTGATTTAAACTGCTTTTTGACAAATTTTTACTGTCCTTTTAGTTATTAGGAGGTCATTATTTAGCCTTTTCACCTAAATGGTAATTTATTAATTCCTATATTCACTATAGTGTGAGAGGAGCATTATCTGATTTTAAGTAATTTGTAGTGTAAGGGTAGAGTTTCGCCTTTATAAATAAAGTGTGTCATCTTAGGCACCTATTAATAGAGCTCACCAAATAGGGTCAGAGTTACACTTTAATTAGTACAATGTCTCTTTAAATATTGGCTTTTAATACTACATTTCTTTCAGTATAAAAGTCTAAAAGGTCAAATAAAGTGCACATAATAAATCAACTTTTATAGGTAGCTGTTTGTTTTTAAATTAAGTTCTTAATTTTCATATAATATTTGAGCATCTTCTGAAATAAATAGGCCAGCCTTTGGAATGTTATAATTGAGAGACCTATACAGTACTATACAGGTCTGTACCTTTTGTGAGATGTTAGCATGGCTGGTGGAGAAGTCACGGAGGTGCTAGATGTTTGATACACTAACCAGCATATAAAGAAGTAGCACTTTCTGGAATAAGGCAGGGAATATTTCATTAGTGAAGAAGAGTGGATACCCTGCGCTGCCAGATAAGTATAAATGATAGCAGCTAACACAACTTTTTCACCCCAGACGATGTGCTTTGACCACGAAACGCGTCGGGAGGACTCCACTGTCGCCTAATTTTACTTGCAAGGACCTTTTCAATCCAGCCAAATGTGAGTTTGTTAGCTGTGAATAAATACCTAACTTTAGTTAAATGGAATTACGCTATGTGGCCACCCTCTTTTCTTTTCTACATGCACTTTTAACATATCGAGCCTACCAATGGTGATTTCAAAATAAGTACAGTTTCCAGCCTATCCTATCCCATTGCAAGACATCCTGACTGATCGGGCGCATGATTCCTGCTGAGGACTGTTCATGACATCCGTCATTCAAAGCCTTGTCTAACCTCTTGTGGCATATGTCACCATTGGTCAACACGTTCTGGTAAGCCTGCAATTCTTTAGGTGGTGGGATCGTCACGTTGAAGAAGTCACAAATTTTCACGTTCAGTTACTCACTCACTTGATTCAATCACCAGACAAACTTTTTTAGGACTACCAGGATTTTCTGGTGCAATTGTCCACTTGCACTACGTGCCAGACAGGCACAATAGCTGTTTCTTTCATTAGAAGGACTTATATGCACATTTATTTTTCACTGTTTACATGTTGTAACATATATTGTATGGTAATTGATTTTCACCCAGTCATTTCAGCGCTACACTTTTGTATTCCAATATTTCATTAGTGCACTTCTGAATTTTGAAGCACTGGGCACTGTTTTTTTTTGGCAGTTGCAAATGTGATCACTAGACACTTTGTATTATATGCTGTGAATATTGAAGCACTTTATGCATATTGTGGCTATATTGTGTTTTTTGAAGCACAGGTCAGTTTTTTGGCACATTTTTTTTTCTTTATGGATTTATATAATTTTAATTTTACACATTATCACTAATATTTCTTGTTATATGCTATTGTTGATTTATGTAGATATAGATAGATTAAACATGGTAATATATACAGTATATTTCAACGGTGATAGCACTGGTACACATACCTTTTATAAAGTCCCACAAATAGCTGATGATCCTCCCAATCAAGTCTACCTAATGCAGTTACCTGAGCTACCTGTGATGGTGTGTCAACAATGCTGCACTGCTCTTGAATTCAGAGCAGAGTTGCCACTCTCATACAGTGGGATGCAAATTGTTGTGGCTCTCAGCATTGTCACTGCTGATTGATTCATAAGCCTGTAGCCTACCCATCAGCAACTGGTCACACCTAGTCCTCTAGACTGCTTTCTGGACTGACATCACTGCCTCTGTCTCTGCCTCCCACTTTGAGCTGATTTGGAGGGGGATGTGTGAGACAGAGATAAGTGTAGATTTGGCTCAGTCAGGGAAGTTAAAGGATGTTTTTTGTTTATCGTACTTTGTGTGGCTTGTGCTTCACATAGTAACCTAATGTTATACCTGGTTAAACTCTCATACAGGAGCTTTAAGTTGTATTTTAATGCAAAAACACAAATATATTTCTAAAAAATGTGCAACGGGAAAGAGGATTATTTTTAAACCCTATTTTTTATTAGAATTTTATCTCATAATATAATAGTGTCATAAAAAGAATGTATCTTTGAATAAATTTTGTTTCCTTGCATTATCATAAGTAGGGCAGTGGGCAGCTGCTGTTATTGGATACTGGGCTAATGTTTCATAGTTTTGTTAACCACTTGCTGACCAGGCCATAGCCAAATGACGGCTACAGCATGCATAATTCTGGGAGTGCAAACAATGACGTCCTCCCAGAATTGTGCTCCCCGCTCATCCCCTGGGGCGTGCACACGGGAGTCCTTTACCACATGATTGCTCCATCCAATGATAGAGCGATCACTGTCAACAAACAGGTGTCATGTTCAGGTCTCTCCTCTCCTCACACCGATCATGTCAGCAGAGGAGGGAGAAGCTGCAGCATAAGAGTGCTTGAGTTTTTTTTTCATATATTGCAAGTGCCCAGCAGTGCCCCAGCAGTGCCACATCTATGCCCCATCAGTGTCCCTCTGTGCTTCAGCAGTGCACATCTGTGCCCCAGCAGTGCCCTATTAGTGTCACAGCAGTGCTATACAGTGCTCCATCAGTGCACATCTGTGCCCCAGCAATGCCACATCAGTACCCAGCAGTGCCACATCTGTGCCCAGCAGTGCCACATCTGTTTCCTGCAGTGATCTACAGTGCCCCAGCAGTGTCACACCTGTGCCCCATCAGTGCTCTACAGTAGATATATGTGCCCCATCAGTGCTCAGCAGTACCCCAGCAGTGCACATCTGTGCCCCATCAGTGCCACAGCAGTGCTCTACAGTGCCCCATCAGTTCTCTACAGTACACCATCCGTGCCCTTCAGTTCCCCATAAGTGCACACCTGTGCTCTAAAGTGCCACATCAGTGCACATATGTGCTCTACTGTGCCCTACAGTGCCCCATCAGTGCACATCTGTGCCCCATCAGTGTCACATCTGTGCTCTACAGTGCCATATCTGTTTCCTACAGTGCCCCATCAGTGCACATCTGTGCCCCTTTAGTGCCACATCTGTGCTCTAGAGTGCCACTAAAGTGCCCATTAGTGTCAATACAGTGCCCACCATTAAGCACTCATCAGTGTCACCCTATCAGTGGATCCTCATCAGCGCTCGTCAGTGGTGTAAAAATGTGTAAAGATAAAGCGTAGAAAATGCATTTTCCTTTTCTTTCCACATTTTCCGAAAACTTGTGGCGAAAAAATTACATGTTATTATGCCCCATAGAATATATTTTGGGGTGTTTTCTTTCCAAAATAGGGTCATTTTGTGGGTGTTTCCATTGTCCTTGTGCTACAGGGCCTTCAAAAGTGTAATAGGTTGTCAGGAAATTATATGTGTAATTTATATCCCTAGAATGCTTGATGGTGCTCCCTGCATGTTGGGCCTCTGAATGTGGCCAGGCTATGTAAAAGTCTCACACATGTGGTATCCCTGCTACTCAGGAGGCGTAGCAGAAGGTGTTTTTGGGTGTAGCTGTAAGTATGCATGTTATGTTATGTGAGAGAAATAACGTGTAAATATGACAAAAATCACTTTCTTTTGCAAAAATTTTTTGGGAAAAATTAAACATTAACCACTTTAGCCCCGGGCCTGTTTTTCAGATTCGGTGTTTACGAGACTAAAACATTTTTTTTTGCTATAAAATTACTTAAAACCCCCAAACATTATATATTTTTTTTTCTAACACTCTAGAGAATAAAATGGCAGTCATTGCAATACTTTTTGTTACACCGTATTTGCGCAGCGGTCTTACAAGCGCACTTTTTTTGGAAAAAATTCACTTTTTTAAATAAAAAAATAAGACAACAATAAATTTGGCCCAATTTTTTTACATATTGTGAAAGATAATGTTACGCCGAGTAAAATGATACCCAACATGTCACGCTTAAAAATTGCGCCCGCTCGTGGCATGGCGTCAAACTTTTACCCTTAAAAATCTCGATAGGCGATGTTTAAAAAATTCTACAGGTTGCATTTTTTGAGATACAGAGGAGGTCTAGGGCTAGAATTATTGCTCTCGCTCTAACGATCGCGGCGATACCTCACTTGTGTGGTTTGAACACCGTTTTCATATGCGGGCGCTACTCGCATATGTAAACATCCCTTGTAATAGAAAAAAGCATGACAGGTCCTCTTAAATATGAGATCTGGGGTCAAAAAGACCTCAGATCTCATATTTAGGCTAAAATGCAAAAAAAAAAAAAAAAAATGTTAAATGTCATTTTTCAAATGACATTTAAAAAAAAATGTCTCTTTAAGACGCTGTTTGGAACTGACGTTTGACGTCACTTCCGCCCAGCAGAGCTACGGGGATGGACGAGGGAAATTTTTTCCCTCACTCGCATCCCCGCTGACCAGACGAGCGCACCCGATCGCCTCCGGCGCTACCGACGGCTCCGGTAAGCGGCGGAGAGCGCGGGAGCGCAGCGGGAGGGGGGGGACGCTCGTCCGCTACCGATAACGGCGATCTCGCAGCGATTCCGCCGCGGAGACCGCCATTATCGTTTACCCGACCGCCCACAGAAGAGATGGATATCTCGGTTGTGGCAGCAGCTGCTGCCGTTACCGAGATATCCATCCTCAAAGTGCCGACGTATACCTGCGGTGGGCGGTCGGGAAGTGGTTAAAAAACTCACCATGTTTCTTACTAAATATATTGGAATGTCTACTTTCCAAAAACGGGTCATTTAGGGGGTGTTTGTACTTTCCTGAACCCCCTTAGCAGTATCCCCGAGCGTGACTCTGGGTGGATTTTCAATGCTAAAATCGGTAACCCCAAGTCACGCTCAGGGTAGATGTGCAGAGTTTGGCTTACCTTTTCCAGGCAGGTTACTGTACTTACATTGTCCCTGGATCCAGCGATGCATCCGCGCTGTGTGAGTGAGTGGCGTCCTCGATTTGATTCACACAGTGCCCACGCGCCGCCGATCTCCGTTCCCTGCGACGTTACGACGCACGGGGGCGGAGAACGGCGGCAAATTCAAAAATGTAAACAAACACATTACATACAGTATACTGTAATCTTATAGATTACAGTTCTGTATGTAAAAAATACACACACCCCTTGTCCCTAGTGGTCTGCCCAGTGCACTACATGTACTTTTATATAATAAAAAAAAATGTTGTGCCTGCAAACTGTAGATTGTCCATAGCAACCAAAAGTGTCTCTTTATGTCAAAAATGATTTCAGAGCAGCTAGAAAACAGCGATAATAAATTATAATCACTTGCAGAATTGAGTGATAGCGATTTGTGGGGAAATCCGTCATAAAAAAATAAAAGTAATGACAGCGACAATTCTGCAACTGAGCAAATTTAAGTGATTTGGAGTTGATTACATTATTGAATAATTTTTATTATAATTACATTATTATTTGTTATAATTATTTATAGTTATTTATTATATTATAATTTTATGATTTTGTGTTTCAAACTTTATCATACCCGGGATGTCTACTAGACTCGTGTTTGGACAGATTTAAGTGAGTTATTCCTAAGAATTACAGGCCTACAGTGTAAAACGCCAAATTTTCATGCAAAATAATTGTACCGCTTTTGGTACGTAATTCCAGACAGAATCATACCGCCAGGGATGTTAAGTTAGTGTCTCAAGAATTGAGATAGGCTGTCAGTACATCAGGTGTGATCAATTTTTAATGATTGGCACCAAGGCTTGTAGACTCTAAGGGCCCTTTCACACTAGCGGACGAACGGTCCGCTCATTACAAGTCCGTTTACGGACTTGTAATGGGTCCCTATGGGAGCGCATCCGCTAACGTCCGCTCGATCCGCATCCGTTTTTGTGGACGGAAGAATGTCCTATTTTTCTTCCGTCCGGGCAAACGGATCGGATGCAAACGGACAGACGGTCCGTTTCCATCCGACTCCCCATAGGGGAGAGCGGAGGAGAGACGGGGCGGTCCCTGCACAGTGTGCGGGGACCGCCCCGTCCGCCCGACAGCTCAGCGGAGACCCCCCGCTGAGCTGACGGACACACGGAGCGGACCGAAAAACAGACCGCTCCGTGTGTAAGGACCCTAAGGGCCCTTTCACATGTGCGGACCGTTTTTTAGGTCCATTTTTTATCATCAGTTGATCAGTTTTTCATCAGTTTTTCATCAGTTTTTCATCAGTTTTTCATCAGTTTTCATCAGTTTTTTCATCCGTTTTTTCATCCGTTTTTTTTTGGTTAGAACTTTTTTTTTATTACATATTTTGATGAAAAACGGACGTTAGCGGATCGGATGTTAAACGGATCGTCCGCTAACGTCAGTTTTTCGTCCGTTCCGTTTTTTTGACGGAAGAAAAATAGGGTTTTCCTCCGTTCAAAAAAACGGAGCTTAACGGAGACGGACGTTAGCGGATGCGTGTGAAAGGACCCATAGGAAAGCATTGCGGTCAAAAAACGGACGTCTAAAAATGGACGAACGGTCCGCACGTGTGAAAGGACCTTAAGGCCTCGTACACACGAGTAAATCTGTCTGCTGGAAACGGTCTGCTAGACCGTTTCAGCAGACAGATTCGATCGTGTGTACGGGCAAACAGACGGATTTGGCCACCCGACAGATTTCAAAGCATGCTTTGAAATCTGTCGGCTGGGAACCCGTCCGCCCGACATGTATGCTGGTTAGTATGCTAACCAGCAGACATGTCTTCTCGCACACGCGCCGAATGATTTTGACGCATGCGCGGAAGTGTTTTACTTCCTGGTGCGGTGACGTGGCGGCGTCAACGTCACCGCCACGTCACCGACACGTCAGCGCGCTGTCTGCTGGCGGGGATTTTGGTTTGCTCGTGTGTACACGCGAGCAAACCAAAATCCAAGAAGACTGATCTGTTCAAATCGGTCGGTCAGACTGATTTGATCAGATAGATTGCCTCGTGTGTACGAGGCCTTAGGGTCCTTTCACACGGAGAGGACCGTTTTTCGTTCCGCTCCGTGTGCCCGTCAGCTCAGCGGGGGGTCTCCGCTCAGCTGTCGGCGGACAGGGCGGATCCTCGCACACTATGCAGGGACCACCCTGTCTCTCCTCCGCTCTCCCCTATGGGGAGTCAGATGGAAACGGACCGTCTGTCCGTTTGCATCCGATCCGTTTGGTCGGACGGAAGAAAAATAGGACATTCTTCCGTCCGCAAAAACAGATGCGGATCTAGCGGACGTTAGCAGATGCATCATCCGCTAAAGGATCCGCTCCCATAGGGGCCCATTACAAGTCCGTAAACGGACTTGTAATGAGCAGACAAACGGTCCGCTAGTGTGAAAGGACCCTAAACCTTTCACAAAGACCAAATAATTTGGGTTATTTTTACCAAATGTATGTAGCAGTATACATTTTGGCAAAAATTTAAGAAGAAATATTACTGTATTTGCTGGCGTATAAAACTACCTTTTACACTTAAAAAAAATGGCCAAAGAGCAGGGGTTGTCTTATACACCAGGTCAACTACTCAGATGCCTGCTGGATGTGTGGTAATACTGTATGTAGCTTCTGCTACATACAGTATATACCGCTTAGCCAATCCCGGTGAGTGATGTATTCAAATTAATACAGAGCCTGCTCGGATTGGAGTAACAACCTCTGCCAATTCGAGCAGGCTACATACAGTAGCCTGCTCGGATTGGCTTTGACAGTCAGAGAGGAGTGGGCTGATGATGTTACATCCTCTGCCAATCCAAGCAGGCTTTGTATTCATTAATAGAATACATCGCTTGCCGTGATTGGCTCCAGCAAGAAGGAAGAAGAATATGGCTCCAGAAGGAAGAAATATGAAGTGCCGGAAGGGGTCGTCTTATACGGTGGGTACAGGCAAAAAATCTAAAAAAAAAAACTGTAAAATTGGGGGGTCGTCTTAGGCCGCGTACAGACGAGGAGACATGTCCGCTCAAACATGTCCGACGGACCGTTTCCAGCGGACATGTCTCCTCAGATTTTGGTCCGATGGCGTGTACACACCATCGGACCAAAATCCCCTCGATCTGAGGATGCGGTGATGTGGCGGTGACGTTGACGCCACCACGTCACCACTCCAGGAAGTAAAATACTTCCACGCATGCGTCAAATCCATTCGACGCATGCAGGAGATTTATGTCCGCTGGTTAGGCGGACATGTCGGACGGACAGGTTTGCAGCGGACAAATTTCAAACCATGCTTTGAAATTTGTCCGCTGGACAAACCTGTCCGCTAGGTCGTACACACGATCGGAGATGTCCACTGAAACTGGTCGGCGGACCAGTTTCAGCAGATAAATTTGATCGTGTGTACGCGGCCTTATACGCCCGGTCGTCTTATACACTGGCAAATACGGTACTAATTTGCTAAATTTTTTAACAGAAATAAAGAAAATGCATTTTTTTTACAAAGTCTTTTTTTATTTATAGCACAAAAAATAAAAACCCAGTGGTGATTAAAAACCACCAAAAGAAACCTCTATTTGTATGAAAAAAAACGACAAAAAAATCATATAGGTACAGTGTTGCATGACTGAGTAATTATTATTCAAAGTGGGACAACACTGAAAGCTGAAAATTGGCCTCGTTAGGAAGGGGGTTCAAGTAGACAAGTAATTAAAAAGGAAAGGCTGACACTTTGAAAGTTGGGGAGGGCATATGATGCATTGATGCCACAGTTTACATAGCCTGCCTTAAAGTGGTTTAACCTAAAACCAAAAATGTAATATATTGCAGCTTATCAATCAGTATATGTGGTGGCTTTAAGGTAAAAAAAAAACTTACAATAGCAGGACCCCCCCCCCCCCCACACACACACACATAAACACTTACCTAAATCCTGTATCGATCCAGCGCTGTTTAGATTTTGTTCTCTCCCCTCTTTCTTCTCTCACAAGTTACACTGAGAGCAGAAGGAGCCACTGGCTCCTGCTGCTGTCAGTCAAGTCATGTGAGGAGGGGGTGGGGCGCTGTCTACGAATGCATACAGTCTGCCTTGAGAGCGAGCCTGCATGTCTGCCTCTCTAACACATGCCATGGGGGCACACAGAGAAGAGGAGGAGCCAAGGTCGCTAGCATAGGACCCCAAAAGAAGTATTGCTCTGTGCAATACTATTTCACAGAGCAGGAATATATAACATGTTTGTTATTTTAAGAAAATAAACAACTGCTTAAAGTTTTTTATATAAACATTTTTCTGCAAACATGAAATTGGAAATTGAAAATAGCACATGCATACACACTTACAAATCTATGTAGATTTTTCACAAGGTTACCCAGCTGCTGTACAGTCATAGCAGCATGATTTGGGATTTTAAGCTCTGCAGACCGAGCTGCTCAAAGCTCATAGGCTTTCCACTCCTATATAGGAAAATAATGACATAATAAGAAGGAGTTCTTATTATGTCATTATTTTCCTATATTTGCCTCGGAGGCACAGACCAGCACTGCACAGAAAATGTGGCTCCCCCAGTTCTGCCCTGTGTTATGCCTTCCACTTATTTGATTGACAGCATTATTTAGTGTACCACTACCCCTGGAGGAGCCACTTAAGTATATTTGGTTCCGTTACTCTGCCTCTCAACCACAGTAGCAGTCTCAGCCCCCTCTGGCACACCTGGCAATAGTGCAATAACCAATGAGAAACACACACATTATGATAAAACACAGAAATTGTCTACTGCAATATATCTGTGGAAAAGTAACAAACAGTAACAATATATATGTTCATGCAATGGGAGAGCAATAACTGAGGCTATGAGCAATATAGGTTGATACCATAATCAGGCTGCTTTCAGAGAATTCAAAACTTAAGAATAACCCCAAGAGCAAAGGCAAACACTTCAATAAAAATAAATCATAATATGGCAATCTGTACCAGATTGGTTACCTTTACTCAGGTCAGCACTATGAGCCCAGGCAGAAGGAGAGCAGAGGAATGACCCTCTTATGACAGCCCTCGCTCTTCTGGCCCAACAGGCCCAACTTTAAACACTTTATTCAAATCAACAAATTAACAAGTAATGGCTTTACTTCCTAGATAAACTGTTCCACACACTCCCCGATATACAGAAACGTGAATATGTGTGTACGGGTCCGTATGGCACTAGTGGCTTCAGTCCTTTTGAAGAAAAGATAAAACTTTCTGTCTTCAGCCACTTTCGCTTGGAACACTTAAACTCCTGAATAGCAGGGCCAAACAACACAACTGGCCCGTATTATCAAGTGAAGAAGGCAGGATCTTTCTTAGCAAGGTGAAAGGACAATGGTGTCTGTATACAGTGTCCCTGGAAATGGATGACCTTATACTTTTAGCCTTGTGGCACTACAAGTGTCAGCAAGATGACTAACAGCAATGATGTCTGTATACAGTGTCCATTTAACTTCTTCTGTGGTGCAGTATCCCTGTTTTCTGCAATTGGGCAAAAGCCCTCTTACACAATCCTGCGGTCAAGGCCCAAACAAATGTCACCTCACACTGGAATGATTAACCATTGATGCAGATGCGCCCGGATGTGGACCTGGGATCCCCCTCTCTTAGGCTGGATGTCTCAACTGGTGGCAGAGGCCTCAATCACACAGTGAAATCACCTAGAAGGCAGTACCTCTCCCTTATGCCGCGTATACACGATCGGTTCGTCTGATGAAAACGGTCTGATGGACCGTCTTCATCAGAAGAACCGATCGTGTGTGGGCCCCATCGGTTTTTTATCCATCGGTGAAAAAACTAGGAACTTGTTTTAAAATTATCTGATGGTTAAAAAAACTATAGAAAAAAAAAACGATCGTCTGTGGACACCTCCATCGGTTAAAAATCCACGCATGCTCAGAATCAAGTCGATGCATGCTTGGAAGCATCGAGCTTCATTTTTCTCAGCACGTCATTGTGTCTTACGTCACCGCGTTCTGACACGATCGGTTTTTTAACTGATGGTGTGTAGGCAAGACTGATGAAAGTTAGCTTCATTGGATATCTGATGAAAAAATCCATCAGACCGCTTTCATCAGATGAACCGATCGTGTGTACAGGGCATTAGGTCTGATCTTTTCCTCTGCCTCGTGCTGTTGGAATTCTCCTCAGGGAATCAAATGGAGTTTATCCTTTCCTGCCTTTAAAACATGCTGGTCTATTGTAGTTCCATACAGTTAAATCTGAATGTGATGGGATGTGAACAGGATGTGATGACACAGAGTCTTAGCTGGCACTAGAGGGAAACAGTCTCATTAAAACAATGTTGCAAAGTGTCTGTTGATACTGCAGGTAAAATAGCCAGCTCCCTGCTGCATTAGTAAAAGAAAGTAAAAAAAGAGAAGAGGGGAAGATTAGGTGGGGATAGAACAAGCCTATTACACACCCAGTCTGTGCCAAAGTATGCAACAGAACGTCATGTGAGGGAATAACTGCATTATTGCCCTCTGAGGCCTTGTACACACAATGTAATATATCCGATGGAAACGGTCTGACGGACCGTTTCCATCGGATATGTCCGCCGGGCTGTTTGATCCGGTGGCTGTACACACCATCGGATCCAATTCCCCGCCGGCGGACAGCGCGGTGACGCGGCGGTGACGTTGACGCCACCACGTCACCGCACCAGGAAGTAAACACTTCCGCGCGCATGCGTCGGATCCATTCACAGGATACGACGCATGTGCGGGCAGATATGTCCGCTGGTTTGCCGTACTAACCAGCGGACATATCCGACATATCCGACAGGCAGCTATCCGGCGAAAAAAGTTGGCCCCTACAGACGAGCGGATTTTTCGGCTGAAATGGTCCGTCGGACCATTTTCAGCGGAAAAATTCCTTTGTGTGTACGAGGCCTGACAGTACTACATGTAACATTTTTAACACCTCCCTTAATGCTGGAAAATAGACTCTACGATGGCATATGGATGATATGAAATATGTAAAATGCAAAGTAGATCCCATGGGCATGTGCGTGAGTTACTCCATCCAGGCACAGCAAATCAAAAGGCTAAAGACAGCAGCCCTAAAAAAGCCTTTGAGAAGATGGAAGTGACAGATGTGAGCACTGACATTGCAGCACTGGAAGGGATCCCTTGCAAGGTAAGTCTGCAATATTATGCTAATACATAGCTCCCAACTGTCCCTGATTTGAAACAAAGTCCCTCTGTCCCTCTTTCCTCCTCATTTATCCCTTATTTTGGTCTGACCTATAAAAAAAGGGTTTACACCCATGCAATCCGATTTGTGTCTAAACTGTTCGCACTGCGATATGCAAACTATAATTGGGGTGTCATTAAAATTGTACTGTCAGGCCGCGTACAGACAAGGAGACATGTCTGCTGAAACATGTCCGACGGACCGTTTCCAGCAGACATGTCTCCTTGGATATTTGGTCTGATGGCGTGTACACATCATCAGACCAAAATCCCCTCGGATGGACAACACGGTAACGTGGCGGTGGCGTTGACGTCGCCACATCGTCAATCCAGGAAGTAAAATACTTCCACGCATGCGTCGAATCCATTCGACACATGCGGGAGATTAATGTCCGTTGGTTAGGCGTACTAACCAGCGGACATGTTCGACGGACATGTTTCCAGCGGACAAATTTCAAAGCATGCTTTGAAATTTGTCCGCTGGAAAAACCTGTCCGCTAGGTCCTACACACGATCGAATATGTCCGCTAAAACTGGTCGGCGGACCAGTTTCAGCGGACATGTTCGATCGTGTGTACGCAGCCTCAGTGTGTTTATTATACATAGTTACATACAGGCATACCCCACTTTTAAGCACACAATGGGGTTTATTTACTAAAGCTGGAAAGTGCAAAATCAGGCTCACTTCTGCATAGAAACCAATGAGCTTCCAGGTTTTATTACCAAAGCTTAATTGAACATGCTGGGGTTAGAAGCTCATTGGTTTCTATGCAGAAGTGAGACTGATTTTGCACTTTCCAGCTTTAGCATTGTGTACCTAAAAGTGGGGTATGCCTGTAGTTAGTCAGGTTGAAAAAAGACACCATCTAGTTTAACCATAAAAAAAATATATCGTACAATCCCATATACCCAATTCCATAACCACAGTTGATCCAGAGGTAGAGAAAAAAACTATGTTTACTATCCTTTAGTTATGAATGAACGCAGTGAATGAGTGTGTTCACTGTGTTCATTTAGAAAAGGAAGGCGCTGACAAAGTACATATTTACTAGTCCCTTCCTCCATTCTCCATCCTGAAACATCCCCTGTCGCAGCTAGGGGGAGAGATAGCCTGAGCAGTAGGGGGAATCAGCACTGCCCATAGTTATTAGGGTGTGCCCAGGTACACCTGGCACACCCCCTGCGCGCGCATATGGCTGCCTTAGCGCAACAAATATCAGAAGAGTGCAAATGTGTGGAGGTGCCCTACAGTGTGGAAACAGAAAGTAGGGGCACTGCTCATCGGGACTCTGCGCACCTCCTATACACCTCCTATACTCTATTTTAACGTTGGTCTATGCATTGCTGTAACATGTGATTAAACGCTTTATGCCACCGATTACCACAACACCTAGTAAAGACCAGAACTCTGTGTGGTTTTTACAATGAAAGCCACCCCAACTAACCTATACAGTAGGTTCTGATGGACCTACATTGGAGTACAACGCACCATAACAAGTTGTGTGAAGGGGCCTTGTTGTATGTCACTGTACAGCTGAAATAAAAGCTTTAGAATAGGGTGACCAGACATCCCCGATTTCCGAGGACAGTCCCCAGATTGAGGACACTGTCCCCGGCCCAAGTCTGTTCCCGGATTGGATTTGAACAGGGGCTGGGGCAATTTCAAAGACAGTCAGTGCAGAATAAAAATAAAAAAAATCAGAATTACACCCCCCTCCCAGCCTTACTTTCTTCTGCCTTAGCTCAAGTCCCGGCCAGCCACCTAACTGCTTATCACCTTGCCTTCCCTGGCTGAGCGATCCTCCTCCGCTCCCCACCCAGTAGTAGCCGGGGCCCACCGAGTAAGATTTTACAAGCTGTGAGGTGGCAGCGGCGGGCAGAGAGTCACTGATTGTCGCCATTACTAGTAAAAAAAAAAATGTCCCCGGATTTCATTTACTGACTATAGAAGGATCAGCAAATTTTTAAAACAACATACTGTATTTATTGGCATAAAACACTCACTTTTTTGGGGGTAAACTGTGCCTGCGTGTTATACGCAGGGGGCTGTGGAACATTATTTTCCTGAAACTTCCCTCTTAGGCCACTTACACACGATCAGACTGGTCCGATGAAACCGGTCCGACGGACCGTTTTCATCGGACCAGGCTGAAGTGGTCTGATGGTTTGATGTGCGTACACACCATCGGACCAAAAATCTGATCAGACCAGAATGT